>JAIOJX010000023.1:10670000-11340000 GCA_022376925.1 Tragulus kanchil | reverse complement strand
GTCGAGGAATGGGGCTCCAGACCCCAGGCCCCCAGAGAGAGGCTGCAGGACTGGGGAGACCTGGGTGAGGCCACTGACCCTCTGCCGCTCAGCCTTCTCTTCCATGGGTTTTGCTGGCAATTAGGGCTGAGTGGGGTGGGGCGGGTGGAGGGGGTGTGCCCCTCTTTTCCTAAGGATGCTTGAATCCCCGTGGCTCAGATGATTTATCAAAGCGCAGCTGGGAACTGCTGCAGAGGTGGCAGTTCTCAAAGAAAAAAAAAAAAAGTAATTAATACCACAGCACGGCATTAAGGCTTTCCAACTTGGAGAAAGCTTGAAATTGGGCAGAGGGCAGGACTAGCTGGACAAAGGCAGCAGAGGTCAGGTTTTGGCTCCCGTGTCTGTACACCCAGCAAGCAAGCACATTCATTGTTAGATGCACGTGTCTCAAGCGCATGAGAGCACACAGATGTACAAAGGCAGTCCTGGGTGGTGCACACCCAAACACGCACATGTGTGCCATGCTGTGCTCGTATACACACATGTCTGTGCAAACATGTGCACATGTCTGTGAACTCGAGCATGCAGTCTGTGTACCCAGGCATGGGCACGCACCCCTCTGAGGCCTCTAGATAAATGCACCCCCATTTATAGTGCACAGGCATGCACATCCCGGCACACACAGGCAGGCACAGGTGGGAGCTGTGGACAGCGCTGGCCAGGGATGCATCCTTACCCTACTCTTTGTATTCTTGCAAATTCCAGCAGCCTCGGGACTGAGGTCCCTGTGGGAGCCTTCCTATAGGTGGGCGGTGGAGGAGACCGAGCCCTGAGGCTTGGCTGTGTTGGGCTGTTCTCAGCCGGGAGGGGAGATGAGGCTGGAGCTCAGCAAAACTCTGAGTTCCCAGGTCCCTGACTCCTCCACTTCAGAGCTACAAAATCAGGTGTGTCCCACACAGCGTGCCCATGGTCAGTGCCCCGGCTCTGCCCTTCTGTGCCCCTCCCGTGCCCCTTCCCCCATGACCTGCCCTCCTAGCCTGGACTGCCAGCAGAGAAAATATGTATCTTTGGACCAATGGAACAAGGGAAAGAAGAGCTGGCCACTGCCTGTAGTTCTCTGGGATGGAAACCAAGCCTTCCAGTAGGCATCTTTCCATGGTGGGGTCATTTGGGCCCCAGGTTTCACGTGGCAGCTGTGGTTCCTCAGGTGGGATGTTTGGGAGTGAGGAGCCATTCACTGATGTGGGTGATGGCCATGGGCTCTGAAAATGGGTACATTTCAAGCGCGTGCTGCTCAGAATGCTGCAGGGGTGGCAGTTCTCAAAGAAAAAAAAAAAAAAGTAATTAATACCACAGCACGGCATTAAGGCTTTCCAACTTGGAGAAAGCTTGAAATTGGGCAGAGGGCAGGACTAGCTGGACAAAGGCAGCAGAGGTCAGGTTTTGGCTCCCGTGTCTGTACACCCAGCAAGCAAGCACATTCATTGTTAGATGCACGTGTCTCAAGCGCATGAGAGCACACAGATGTACAAAGGCAGTCCTGGGTGGTGCACACCCAAACACGCACATGTGTGCCATGCTGTGCTCGTATACACACATGTCTGTGCAAACATGTGCACATGTCTGTGAACTCGAGCATGCAGTCTGTGTACCCAGGCATGGGCACGCACCCCTCTGAGGCCTCTAGATAAATGCACCCCCATTTATAGTGCACAGGCATGCACATCCCGGCACACACAGGCAGGCACAGGTGGGAGCTGTGGACAGCGCTGGCCAGGGATGCATCCTTACCCTACTCTTTGTATTCTTGCAAATTCCAGCAGCCTCGGGACTGAGGTCCCTGTGGGAGCCTTCCTATAGGTGGGCGGTGGAGGAGACCGAGCCCTGAGGCTTGGCTGTGTTGGGCTGTTCTCAGCCGGGAGGGGAGATGAGGCTGGAGCTCAGCAAAACTCTGAGTTCCCAGGTCCCTGACTCCTCCACTTCAGAGCTACAAAATCAGGTGTGTCCCACACAGCGTGCCCATGGTCAGTGCCCCGGCTCTGCCCTTCTGTGCCCCTCCCGTGCCCCTTCCCCCATGACCTGCCCTCCTAGCCTGGACTGCCAGCAGAGAAAATATGTATCTTTGGACCAATGGAACAAGGGAAAGAAGAGCTGGCCACTGCCTGTAGTTCTCTGGGATGGAAACCAAGCCTTCCAGTAGGCATCTTTCCATGGTGGGGTCATTTGGGCCCCAGGTTTCACGTGGCAGCTGTGGTTCCTCAGGTGGGATGTTTGGGAGTGAGGAGCCATTCACTGATGTGGGTGATGGCCATTGGCTCTGAAAAATGGGTACATTTCAAGCGTACGTGCTGCTCAGAATGCTGGGCAGGCAGCCACAGGAGGGGAGCCAGGAGAAGAGGGGAAGCAGGAGCGTGTAAGGCCCAGAGAACCCCTCAGGAGTTATTCTGAGTCTGTTCAGTGAGTGTCCGCAACAAGGTGTGACAAGTGTGGCTCTTCCCTGGCCACGTTTGCAAAGTGCTTTCTCACTGGCCCTCTCCTGGGGTTCGCGACCCCCACAACCTTAGCAGTCAAGAGGGAGCAGAGCGGGGAGGGAAATGCTGCTTAGGGAGGCAGAGAGACATACTTCGAAATCTCAGGCTTGTGTGACTCTGGCAGACAAAGTCCTCTCTCTTCTCCGGTTATGCTTCTCTGTAAAGTGGCAGCCATTGAGGCACCAAACTCGGAGGATTGTTCCGAGGATTCAGTCAGTTCTCTCAGTGAAAAGGCCCAGCACAGTGCCTGGCACAGAGCAAGCCTGGGGCATGGTGACTTCTGTATGATGATAATAAGAATTATGACTCCCTTGTGCCTCAGATGATCAAGAATCTGCCTGCAGTGCAGGAGACCCAGGTTTGATTCCTGGATCAAGAAGATCCCCTGAAGAAGGGAATGGCAGGCCAGTCCAATATGCTTGCCTGGAGAATTCCATGGACAGAAGAGCCTAGCGGGCTACAATCAATGGGGCTGCAGAAAGCTAGACACAATGGAGTGACTGAGTATGCACACAAGCTGCTTGGTTCGAGGGATGGCCGGGCCAGTGAAGGAGCCAGAGGACAGCTGAGTGTCAGCAGCTGGAGCCAACCTGTCTCTCTTTCCCAGGAATTTGAGTCCGAGTTTGTGTCACAGGTCTGGCTGGCCTTGGCTGGGTGTCTGAGGTCGTGCGGGGTCCGGGCCAGGCAGCATGCAGAGAGAAGGATGCAGAAACCCCAAGGGAAGGCAGGTGGCCAGTTCCCTCTCTGGAACCAGTGCCCCTTCTGTCCAGGCCCGACTGCCTCACAGGGCTCGGCGGCCTGTCCCCCACTTTTGGGGCCCCGCCAACACCCGCTCCCCTCCCCCATCCTTACCACGTCTTCCCCAGCGTGTGAGGACCGTGTTCTTGTAACCAAGGGACGCCTGAGCACAACCATGAAGGTTCACACCTCTAGGCACAGCACTGGGGTCCAGCAGTGACAAGACAGACCCGGCCCTGCCTTCTGAGCAGGCGGGCAGAATTTGAACCCGTGTCCCGTAACCCTTGAGTCGTGGCTGGTCTAAGAGCTGCGTGTGGCGGGGGGCTGAAAGGGCCTAACCTGGCTGCATGAGAGCTGCTCAGGGAAGGGCTCTCACGAGTCTCCTGATGTGAGCTCTGGGCATGGACACAGCGTTTGCCTGGCTGCCAGTAGGTCAGTCAGGAAATGGCCTGGATGAAGCTGGGCCCCAGGATGCCAATTTGCCCACCCCGTGAGGCTGCCGACAGCCTGGGGCTAGGGACCAGAGCGCTGCAGGATCAGCAAGCTTTGGTGAAGCCAAGGATTGGCCCAGGGCATGTCCTACACGCCGACTGAGTGCTTTATTGCTGATTCAACTCCTGGTTAAGCTGAGTGAATGAGTGTCAGCGCCTACAGGGCCGTGTGTCTTCTGGTTGCGCTCGTGTAAGCAGTGAAATCTGGTTTGGAACAGGGCGTGGCACAGGTTCCTACCCCAGGCCCATGGGATGACGGAGGGTGGGAGTGTTTGGAGAAGGGCTGACCCATCACTGGCTTCAAATCTGAGAGACTTGTTACTATTGCTGGTGATGACGGCTGCCCTGGTCTGAGTCCTGGCCACATAGGGGGCAGCGTGCTAACAGCCCTGTGTACATCAGGGGTCCCCGCCTCCGGGATCTCATGCCTGATGATCTGAGGTGGAGGTGATGGAATAATAATAGAAATAATGTGCACAGTACATCTAATACGCTTGTATCATCCTGAAACCATCCCCCACCCCGGTCCCTGGAAACGTTGTCTTCCACGAAACCAGTCCCTGGTGCCAAAGAGGTTGGGGACCACTGCCTATATGATCACCGTGGTGCCGCCAGCTACTCAATAAGATAGAAACTGGTCATATCCCCACTGTACAGATGAATAGACAGAGGCCCACATTTATTGTGATAGTTTGGATACTCATCCAGCAGATCTTTGGTTCCCCTCCCAGCATGGGGTGGGGTGTTATTTCTCTGACCTGTCGATGCTGAGTTTGGCCACGGAACTCATTTTGGCTGGTGCTATGTTTTGGACATGGCGTAAGCCGTGCTTTGAATGTGCTGATGGGTTTCACTTGGCTCATGCTCTCCTGACATTTCCATGGGGACGTGCTCGGTGTAGACACTGGCTCCAGAATGCAAAGAACCCTACAGAGCAGACTTGAATCTGACCCTCAGCCTGAAGCAGACAGAGGCTCTTAGCCCAGCTCTGCTTAGACTGCCTACACCACAGCCAGCCTGCAGACCCACGAGTGTAGCGATAAAGAAGGATTACTGTGAGTTGCTGAGTTTTGACATAGTATACTCTGTTAGGCGACATTCCCCTGGAGTAGGAAATGGCAACTCATTCTTGCCTGGAGAATTCCATGGTCAGAGACGCCTGGCAGACAAAAGTCCGCGGGGCTGCGAAGAGTGGGACACGGGTGAGTGACTCACACTGTGCAGCGTCGCTGTGGCTGTGGCTGACCGATCCAACGGCACAATCGGCACTGACCGAGCTGAGATCTAAACGGAAGCGGTTCTGACCAGAAAATGAACACTGAACACTTATGCTACACAGTCTATCAAATCAGACAATGTGGGTGAAGTGTTTGTCCGAGTGCAAGGCCCTTCGTCAATAGGTTTTCTGTAACCAGTATTAATATTTGTGTTGTCTTTATTGCCATCTGTAAAGAGTCAAAGAAACCCAGAGCATCATGGGATGTGGGGAGGGCCGTCACCTGCCGTGCTGGAGGAAGGGCCCCTGGGATCGCGGTGGCTTCCATCTGGATTCTGGAGCAGAGCCAGGCTACCTGTCGGTTGCAGAGGGGCCTGAGCGGTCAGCACCCGCTTCAGCTTCCCTTTGGGGACCAGGAGCAGGAGAGGAGCATGGGCTCAGGAGCGAGACAGATCTTGGTTGGAATTCTAGCCTCCCACTTGCTGACTGTGTACCCAGGCCAGTGAGCTCTCCCTGAGCCTCCGTTTTCTCATCTGTAAAGTGGGGGTGAAGGTCAACGTTACCCTGTACAACTGTTGTGAGGATCAAATGTGATTGTTCCTGAGGAAGTTTAGCAACCAACCAACCAATCAACACACACACCCATGCTTGCGGACAAGGGAGCCAGGGGACAGGTCCTTGGAGCCCACGTGCAGTGCCTCTGGGGCCACGTGAGCACTTTGGGAGAACTGGGGGCTGTGAGTGGCACAGACTGGGGCTGGAGAGAGTGGCTCGTCTGTGACTGTTGTAGTGACTCCATGGTGACCCTTGGGATGGTTTTCATCAGGTCAGGGAGAGTTACCCAGCGCCCCTGGATTTGGGCCTGGCAGGCAGGGTCCTCCAGTGCCCTGTCACCTGGCTCCTGAGGGTAGCCGACCAAGTCTGGGCTGCCTGGTTTGCAGGGATTGCTTGAAGTGCCTGGTCTAGCCTGATGCCCAGAGTTCCCTGCTCACCCCAAACTCCTACACCAGCACCTCAGACTTTTGCAGGGGGTTACCAGCACCCCTGATTGGTTTGCTTTTTTATATACGAGTAATAAAAAGGGCATCGTGGCCCCTGGCCTCACTTCCACGTGCTCGAGCACCCTCCCTCAGTTCTTCTCCCATCTTCCAGGTCTTAGTTTTAAGTCAATTCCTCCAGAAGCTTTCCTAGATTCCCCAAGATGAGCGTAGCCCCCCGAGCTCCCTGTCTTCCCTCCTAGTCTCTTCCCTCCTAGTCTCTTCCCTGCCCAAGCCTCTGTCTCCCCACTGCTACCAGTACTGCCCATTCTTACTATAGTGGGAATGACTTCCTCTACCAGTAGACTAAGACAAGGGGAGGAAGAGAACGTTTCTCAGGCACCTGGTGCTGCCAGGCACTGTGCACGCATTACCTCATTTTGTCCACACGGAATTCTGACTGTCAGAGTGATTATCCCCATTGAGCAGATGAGGAAACTGAGGCTTAGAGAGAGGAAGCGGCCCAACACAGAAGTCTGGGCCCTCGACCACTCTCACCCCTGGGTCCTCAGCACCCTGTGCCCTGAGGCACCACTCACCCTCTCTCTTAATTGTAATTCAACTACTTGTGATATTTTGGTACCAATTAATATTGATTTTACAATTGGTTTACGGAGATGTTGTTTTATTACTAATATATTTAATGTGCAAATCAATAAGAACACTTGCTTGGCCCTCTCCCTGGAAGGTAATAAAATCAAACATCTCAGGGGTAAAATGCTATCTGAGCTGTGAATGGCAAAGCAGATGCTTAATGTAATAGTTAAAGACAAGGCTGGGGGCTTGGCACAGCCCGTCTGCCCCCAGCCGGCTCTCAAGGCTGCCAGCGAGGGGGATCCCTGGGCTTCAGACCCGCTGGGGAGGTGGCCATGTGGTTCCCTTGAGCTCTGGTGCAGGGGCTGCGGGGGGGGACAGGCAGGGGACTGCTGCCTTTCGGGAGCTGCTCTGTGCAGGCTTGCCCTCACTGCCTGTTCTCTTCCTCCCTCCCCTCTTCCCTCCCTTTCTCCCCGACCCCACTTCCTTTTGTTCACTCCTTCCTTCATTTCGCTGTTCAGCGGATCGTTTGTTGGCTCTTGTGTTTTGCCTCTCTCCATCCAATTTTTCATTTATTCATTCATTCAGTGAATTTTTGGACTTTTGTTCATTCATTTACATAGCTGTTCAATCATTTGATTGTTCATTCATTCATCCATTCATCACGTATTTAGTCTTCAGTTTGTCGGTTTGTTCATTCACTTGTTTGTTGAGTCATCCAACAGCCGTAAACAGAGCACTCCTTCTGGTGCTGGGGGTCACGGTGGGGCTTTGAACAGGTGCACGGCCCCTGCCCACCTCCCGGAGTCACAGTCAGACTGGGGAGCTGGCTGCCTTTGTTCTATTCCACTCCCTTCTCTTTGTCCCGTGTCCAGTGGCAAAGGCTGGAGCAGACAGACACTGAGCTGCCTTTGTCCATTGGGGTCTTCCCGGACTCAGCGTTTTCAGAGCACCCACCCTGCCCGGGTGGGTGGATACTCTCCACCCCTACTGAGCAGCCGAAGTGTCGATTATCCCAACTAAAACTGAGGCTTAGAGAGCGGCCCAACACAGAAGTCGGGCCTCGACCACTCTCACCCTGGGTCCTCAGCACCCTGTGCCCTGAGGCACCACTCACCCTCTCTTAATTGTAATTCAACTACTTGTGATATTTTGGTATCAATTAATATTGATTTTACCATTGGTTTACGGAGATGTTGTTTTATTACTAATATATTTAATGTGCAAATCAATAAGAACACTTGCTTGGCCCTCTCCCTGGAAGGTAATAAAATCAAACATCTCAGGGGTAAAATGCTATCTGAGCTGTGAATGGCAAAGCAGATGCTTAATGTAATAGTTAAAGACAAGGCTGGGGGCTTGGCACAGCCCGTCTGCCCCCAGCCGGCTCTCAAGGCTGCCAGCGAGGGGGATCCCTGGGCTTCAGACCCGCTGGGGAGGTGGCCATGTGGTTCCCTTGAGCTCTGGTGCAGGGGCTGCGGGGGGGGACAGGCAGGGGACTGCTGCCTTTCGGGAGCTGCTCTGTGCAGGCTTGCCCTCACTGCCTGTTCTCTTCCTCCCTCCCCTCTTCCCTCCCTTTCTCCCCGACCCCACTTCCTTTTTGTTCACTCCTTCCTTCATTTCGCTGTTCAGCGGATCGTTTGTTGGCTCTTGTGTTTTGCCTCTCTCCATCCAATTTTTCATTTATTCATTCATTCAGTGAATTTTTGGACTTTTGTTCATTCATTTACATAGCTGTTCAATCATTTGATTGTTCATTCATTCATCCATTCATCACGTATTTAGTCTTCAGTTTGTCGGTTTGTTCATTCACTTGTTTGTTGAGTCATCCAACAGCCGTAAACAGAGCACTCCTTCTGGTGCTGGGGGTCACGGTGGGGCTTTGAACAGGTGCACGGCCCCTGCCCACCTCCCGGAGTCACAGTCAGACTGGGGAGCTGGCTGCCTTTGTTCTATTCCACTCCCTTCTCTTTGTCCCGTGTCCAGTGGCAAAGGCTGGAGCAGACAGACACTGAGCTGCCTTTGTCCATTGGGGTCTTCCCGGACTCAGCGTTTTCAGAGCACCCACCCTGCCCGGGTGGGTGGATACTCTCCCCACCCCCTACCTGGGGAAGCAAGCCCAGAGGAGTGAAGGTACTTGTTTGAGGTTATACAAGTGTAGACACGGGAGCTGGCATTTGAAACTGGGCCCATTTGATTCCAAAGTCTGTGCTTTCCTTGTCTCTGAGGCAGGGTGGTTGGGCACAGACCACCCTGGGTTCTCATCTCGTTCCCCTCCCACCAGCCTCAGTACCCTTGTCTGCGAGAGTGGGTCTAATCACGGCAACGAGCTCAGACTCGTGAAGGGAGCAGAGCGGCGACCTGCTGGCGTCCAGTCCTCTGGACGGGGCCGTTGCCTACGAGCAAGTCCTTTCTGAGGCTTCGTGTGCTAGGAGGCGGTGGCGTGCCTGCGGGGCAGGAGGAGGCTGTGCGCCACTCTCCAGGACAGGGCATGTCACACCTCCTCTCTCCTGGGGTCCTCTACAGCCCAGCTCTGCTGGGGCGCGGGGCCGGGGGTGGGCGTGGGGGTGGGGAGCTGGAGCCCAGCTCCCCTGCTGTGATTTATGGGGGAGCTGGTAATGAAGCTGGCTGGCAGTAAATAATCAGACATGAAAATCTTACCATTTAATTAACCAAAAATAAATGACCAAGAGCCCTTGGAAGAAGGGAGTCCTGGCCACTGCAGAGTCAGCGGCTGCTGCGGGCTCGGAGTGGAACCGCTCACTTGCTCGTCGCTCCTTCGTTCTTTGTGCATCGTTCATCCCCAAGGAGACACCTTTGTTGTTCTGATGCAGTGTTATCATACCCATCTTGCGGATCAGAAAGCTGAGGCCCAGAGAGGGGCGTGGATTCAGTGAGAGTCCCATGGGAGTCAGTAAGGGACCTGGGCTTGATCTTGTGGCTCCTGAAGTTAGGGCTGCTGCCCCCTCCCCTCCGCCTTGCCCAGACATGTCCCACCTTCCTGTCCGTCTTTCCAATTCAGGCTGTTCCCCTCCTTGCCCAGGAAGGCCTCCTGGGCTGCTGTTGCCCAAGGTGCCTCTGAGCGATCCCAGATCTCAGGCAGTTGGGGGCGGGGCTTGGGCCTAAGCCTCTGGCCTCTCCTTCATCTGCTGGGGTGGAGAATTTTTTGGTTAATGATGACACCAACCCATACCTTCAAGTGAATATTTCTCTATTGATTGACTCCGTTAGTGTGGGAACAAAAGAGTCATAGGGTAGTGGAGGACTGACCCCAGGAACAAACAGAAAAGTCTCAGTGTGTGCGTGTGTGTGTGTATGTTTAGGAGCTCTGTGAAGGCCAGCTCTCCTTGTTTTTTAGGAGTCAGCCTCTGACTTTTGGTCACTCCTTCTTGGCCTTCTGTCTAATGGGTACATGACAGCTAATTAAACAGAAAATAGAGAAGGAAGTGGAAAGAGAGGGCGGCGGAAGAGCCAGGGTATATGTCCCTGTGTCCTGATTTTATTGTGGTGTTTTTTTCTTTCTTTGTTTCTTTTTTGTTTTTGTTATTATGTCTTTCAGTATTTTTTTTTTTTTTTTGGTGCCTTGTTCTTCATTTGAAAGGTAGCTCACATTTTGAGCCCTTTGCACGTACCAGATAAGAGCCTCCCATAATGGTCGCATGTGGTTTTCACAACACACTGTAGAGTGAGTATTTGTAGTGTCTCCATTTGCCAGCTAAGGTCCATAAGGCCCAGAGAAGGGCAGTGACACCCCCAAGGACACACGGCTCATGATAGAGGCCAATCTTGGGCTGAAGTCACGTCTGTCTGAGCCCAGGCCCATGGCCTTGGTCACCTTTCTTTGCTGCTCCCCTCTTCGTGAGTTGGTAGCGCAGGGTGGGGGCAGGTATAGAAACCTCAGTCTTTGACCCTGGGAAATGGGCAATTCTTTCAGGTTCAGGAGAAGAGCTGTGGTGAGTGGGAGGAAGATGGGCCCGGCTGTTGACTGTGGTCGGGCTTTGGCTACAACATGGATTCAGTGAGAGTCCCATGGGACTAAGGGACCTGGGCTTGATCTTGTGGCTCCTGAAGTTAGGGCTGCTGCCCCTCCCTCCGCCTTGCCCAGACATGTCCCACCTTCCTGTCCGTCTTTCCAATTCAGGCTGTTCCTCCTTGCCCAGGAAGGCCTCCTGGGCTGCTGTTGCCCAAGGTGCCTCTGAGCGATCCCAGATCTCAGGCAGTTGGGGCGGGCTTGGGCCTAAGCCTCTGGCCTCTCCTTCATCTGCTGGGGTGGAGAATTTTTTGGTTAATGATGACACCAACCCATACCTTCAAGTGAATATTTCTCTATTGATTGACTCCGTTAGTGTGGGAACAAAAGAGTCATAGGGTAGTGGAGGACTGACCCCAGGAACAAACAGAAAAGTCTCAGTGTGTGCGTGTGTGTGTGTATGTTTAGGAGCTCTGTGAAGGCCAGCTCTCCTTGTTTTTTAGGAGTCAGCCTCTGACTTTTGGTCACTCCTTCTTGGCCTTCTGTCTAATGGGTACATGACAGCTAATTAAACAGAAAATAGAGAAGGAAGTGGAAAGAGAGGGCGGCGGAAGAGCCAGGGTATATGTCCCTGTGTCCTGATTTTATTGTGGTGTTTTTTTCTTTCTTTGTTTCTTTTTTGTTTTTGTTATTATGTCTTTCAGTATTTTTTTTTTTTTTTTGGTGCCTTGTTCTTCATTTGAAAGGTAGCTCACATTTTGAGCCCTTTGCACGTACCAGATAAGAGCCTCCCATAATGGTCGCATGTGGTTTTCACAACACACTGTAGAGTGAGTATTTGTAGTGTCTCCATTTGCCAGCTAAGGTCCATAAGGCCCAGAGAAGGGCAGTGACACCCCCAAGGACACACGGCTCATGATAGAGGCCAATCTTGGGCTGAAGTCACGTCTGTCTGAGCCCAGGCCCATGGCCTTGGTCACCTTTCTTTGCTGCTCCCCTCTTCGTGAGTTGGTAGCGCAGGGTGGGGGCAGGTATAGAAACCTCAGTCTTTGACCCTGGGAAATGGGCAATTCTTTCAGGTTCAGGAGAAGAGCTGTGGTGAGTGGGAAGGAAGATGGGCCAGATGGAGAAGGTGGGGTCCTCAGGGGCTGTTGACTGTGGTCGGGCTTTGGCTACAACAGCGCTTGGCGGAGGTTGCGGGGTGTCTGAGAGCACGTGCTCTAGTCAGACAAATCTGCTTCTGCACCACGGCTCTGCCGCTGGCTTTCTTTGTGGCCCTGGACGAGTTCCATCCCCAGGTGAGGGATCAGAGTGGGGCCCACCTTCCTAGGGTTTGGGGAGGGGATTACATGAGACATGTGGGTCTGTGTGCAGCAGAACGCGCCAGGTATAGTAAGTGCTGAGTAAACGTGAGCCAGTATTGTCTCTCTGCATGATCTAGGTTAGTATTGATATTTAATACAAAGCCTTTTTGGCAGGATTATTGTATGAATTTGGACTTGTATGACTTGTATGAATCAGAGAATATATTCAAAATGCCTAGACCAGTACCCAGTACATGTTGGGCACTTCACAAAGGTAGAGCTTATTTCTCTCTTGTAAAACATATATTTATTTGTGTGCATATACATGCTGAAGAACATCCGGCAGGAAACTTACCAAAATGCCAACAGTGATTTTTTTTTTTTTTCTGAGGTTGCAGGTGATATTTATCTTTTGTGCAATTTTCTGTCTTCTGCCTCTTTAACCATGAGGAGGTGTCATTTTTGCATCTGGAAAGCCACGCACAACAGAAGCAGCCTTGGCCAGGCATGCAGGGCTCTCCCCCGCCCGGTCCCCCCGACAGTGGGTGCTCATTTTCCAGGAGAAGGGAACCCACAAGCTGCCCTGTCCTCCGAGACCTAAGACCCTGGATTCCTGGGTCTCCGGGCTTGGGGACTGGGATTTCCCTCTCTGGCCCCTTGCTTTGGGCATCCGTGAGAGACGCCAAGGTTGGTCTATGAGCGGGGGACACTCTGAATGCTTCCTTAGAGCTGAGGGCACCTCCAGAGCCGTCACCATGGTTCCAGCCCCCCAAACCTCAGGCACACCCTGATTTCTTCCTTCCCACCTCCTCCTCACGGCCCCGCCACTCCTTGCCCATTGGCATATGGAATGTGGAGACAATAGAAGCTGAGTGTAACCACTGTTTACAAAAAAAAAAAAAAACGGTACAAGATTTATTTATTGGAAGGTGACTGAGGAATATGAATTCTACACTCCATTTAAAATGCTTTTTATTTCTCTCAGCCTTGGGGCTCAGAGTACATCTAATTTCACCCACAGCTATAATTCTCCACCAAACAGTTCCTGCTGCTCCTCTGGGGTCCCCGGGAACCAAGTTAGTTTATGTCTGCCACTGCCGAGGCGCGGGCAGGGGCGGCCGTGGTGACGTGCTGGCGCGCACAGGGCCCTCCCACCCACGCCGCCCCCGGCCCCAGGGTGCAGGCCTGCGTGCGCAGGACAGGCCGGCCCTTCTGGGCCCATGTGGACCCCGAGCCTTGGGCCGGCCTGCATGCGAGCGGGCGAGTGGCCCATATCTCATGCTGGACGTGTTGATTGCTCCAACCTCAGAGCTAACAAACAATTAGTTTGTTAGTATATTTATCCCGTGAACATTGGAGCCTGTGATTACAAATCCAATAGCGAGATTGTGGCAGCATTTGGAGATAAATCTGTGCTCCAGGCCTGGCGGTGTCAGCCCTGGCGGTGGGGGGCAGCGGCAGGGGGAGGGGAGGCATCTCCATGGCCTTCCCTGCTTGTCCCTGTGGCCATTGTTTTAAGTGGCTTGTCTGCCTCGATACGTTCCAGCCAGCTTGTCTGTCGGACCCCTTGCTGGTCTTCCTGCCTGGCTCTTCGTCCTTTCCTCTATACCAGGCCCTGAGGCTACAGAAGTACCTTGGCAGACGCCCAGCCTTGAGTTGCTCATGTTCTGTTTACAGTGACACCCATCCTGGTGATCTGAGGGGTGGGATGGGACAGCTCCGTGGGGGCTCTAGGAGAAAGGGCTGACTCTGCCTGGAAGGTCAAGGAGCCCCTGTGGGTGCTGGCCAGTAGCTGCTCCCTCCTTCTCTCCTTTGCCTTTTCAGCATCTTTCCTCAGGGCCCCCCTATCTTGAAAATGAGACCTCAACCCCTCCCTAGGCTACCTACTTTGCCTTCCTACCATCATGGTTTTGGTCACTTGCACAGGTTTGGACCACTGCCCTCAACCGCCTCTTTGGTGCCCAGTAGCTCCTGTTCTCTCTGGAGGTGCTCTAATGGACACCTGTCCTCCCCATCTCTCAGTTGCCCGGGCACCACTGGGTGCTCTTCTCTCTGTGACTTCTTTTGTCAGGGGAAGGAGGGCTGTGTCTTTTGTGACTTCTTGAGCTTTCCAAGACACAGTGACCCCCAGACTGGGCTCCATCTCCTCTGAGCACATCTCCCCAGCTCCTTCAGGTCCGGGCTACATCCCCCTGAGTGTCTCTCCCCAGCACCTTCGGGTCCCTCTTCCTCTGTTGGCTTCTTGACGGCCCCCCGGGCTAGTTCTCCAGCCCCTGCCCTGTCCTCTCTCCTCACTCTTCCTGTAGAAGCTCCTTTCTCCCATCACAGCACCCACCCACCCAGCCTCCTCCTCCTAGCACTATGGGGATCCCCAGACCTCTGCCTCCAGCTCCAGGCTCTCCCATGGACCTAGGTCTTCTAGACTCTTCTTCCTGCTGTGGCCCTGAACTCAGGGTCCAGCCAGCCCCAACACCCAACTGGCCACCAAGCTAGTGGTTGGTCATCCTTGATGAGCCCGTCCACTTTGCCTACAGCTGGGAAAGTCACCCGGGCCTGTCAAGTTTTCCTCCAATGCTCTCTCAACAGTCTCTTCCATAAAAGATTTGCTTTAGCTCTAGAGTTTACCAATGAATCAATAACTCTGATCCCACGTAGTCTCAGTCTCTAGATAAATGTCATCCTGCATTTCCTGGGTAGACTGTGAAAGGGGTGAGTGAACCGTGTGGACAAGCCCCAGTCAGCACCCTGAACAGAGGCTTGCTGCTGCCCGGGGTGCTAATAGCTTTTTGGCCAGCTTCTCACCTCAGAGGTGTGGCTACTCAGGCACTAGAGGGAATGGGTGCAAGCTTTATGTGTGCATGAATGCATGTATGTATGTTTGCACGTGTGTGGGGGGGTGTATAAGATAGCAGTTGACCTCCATAAGGTCAAAGAATGTTCAGTTCTACCGTACAGTTTTGCTCATTTCACATGCTAGCAAGGTAATGCTCAAAATCCTTCAAGCTAGGCTACAGCAGTTCCTCAGGGCCCCCTATCTTGAAAATGAGACCTCAACCCTCCCTAGGCTACCTACTTTGCCTTCCTACCATCATGGTTTTGGTCACTTGCACAGGTTTGGACCACTGCCCTCAACCTCTTTGGTGCCCAGTAGCTCCTGTTCTCTCTGGAGGTGCTCTAATGGACACCTGTCCTCCCCATCTCTCAGTTGCCCGGGCACCACTGGGTGCTCTTCTCTCGTGACTTCTTTTGTCAGGGGAAGGAGGGCTGTGTCTTTTGTGACTTCTTGAGCTTTCCAAGACACAGTGACCCCCAGACTGGGCTCCATCTCCTCTGAGCACATCTCCCCAGCTCCTTCAGGTCCGGGCTACATCCCCCTGAGTGTCTCTCCCCAGCACCTTCGGGTCCCTCTTCCTCTGTTGGCTTCTTGACGGCCCCCCGGGCTAGTTCTCCAGCCCCTGCCCTGTCCTCTCTCCTCACTCTTCCTGTAGAAGCTCCTTTCTCCCATCACAGCACCCACCCACCCAGCCTCCTCCTCCTAGCACTATGGGGATCCCCAGACCTCTGCCTCCAGCTCCAGGCTCTCCCATGGACCTAGGTCTTCTAGACTCTTCTTCCTGCTGTGGCCCTGAACTCAGGGTCCAGCCAGCCCCAACACCCAACTGGCCACCAAGCTAGTGGTTGGTCATCCTTGATGAGCCCGTCCACTTTGCCTACAGCTGGGAAAGTCACCCGGGCCTGTCAAGTTTTCCTCCAATGCTCTCTCAACAGTCTCTTCCATAAAAGATTTGCTTTAGCTCTAGAGTTTACCAATGAATCAATAACTCTGATCCCACGTAGTCTCAGTCTCTAGATAAATGTCATCCTGCATTTCCTGGGTAGACTGTGAAAGGGGTGAGTGAACCGTGTGGACAAGCCCCAGTCAGCACCCTGAACAGAGGCTTGCTGCTGCCCGGGGTGCTAATAGCTTTTTGGCCAGCTTCTCACCTCAGAGGTGTGGCTACTCAGGCACTAGAGGGAATGGGTGCAAGCTTTATGTGTGCATGAATGCATGTATGTATGTTTGCACGTGTGTGGGGGGGTGTATAAGATAGCAGTTGACCTCCATAAGGTCAAAGAATGTTCAGTTCTACCGTACAGTTTTGCTCATTTCACATGCTAGCAAGGTAATGCTCAAAATCCTTCAAGCTAGGCTACAGCAGTACATGAACTGAGAAATTCCAGATGTACAGGCTGGATTTATAAAAGGTAGAGGAACCAAAGATCAAACTGCCACCATCTTATGGATCACAGAAAAAAAATGGACCTTCAGAAAAACATCTACTTCTGCTTCACCGACTATGCTAAAGCCTTTGGCTGTGTGGATCACAACACATTGTGGAGAATTCCTCAAGAGATGGGAATACCAGGCCACCTTGCCCGTCTCCAGAGAGACCCATATGCAGGACAAGAAGCAGCAGTTAGAACCAGACATGGAACAATGGACTGGGTCAAAATTGGGAAAGGAGTAGGACAAGGTTGTATATTGTCACCCTGCTTATTTAACTTCTGCACAGAATATATCACACGAAATGCCAGGCTGGATGAATCACAAGCCGGAGTCAAGATTGCTGGGAGAAATAACAGCAACCTCAGATATGCAGATGACACCACTCTAATGGCAGAATGTGAAGAGGAACTAAAGAGCCTCTCGATGAGCATAAAAGAGGAGAGTGAAAAATCTGGCTTAAAACTTAACACTCAAAAAACTAAGATCATGGCATCCAGTTCCACCACTTCATGGCAAACAGAAGAGGGAAAAGTAGAAACAGTGGCAGATTTTGTTTTGTGTGAGCAGTGACTGCAACCATGAAATTAAAAAGATGCTTGCTCCTTGGAAGAAAAATTATGATAAACCTGGACAGTGTGTCAAGAAGCAGAGGCATCACTTTTCTGACACAGCTCCATATAGTCTAAGTGGTTTTTCCAGTAGCCATGTGTGGATGTGCGAATTAGACCATGAAGAAGTCTGAGCACCCAAGAAGGGATGCTTTTGAATTGTGGTACTGGAAAAAACTCTTGAGAATCCCACGGACAGCAAGGAGTTCAAACCAGTCAATCTTAAATCAACCCTGAATATTCATTGGAAGGACCGGTGCTAAAGCTCTAAGATTTTGGCTACCTAATGTGAAGAGCTGACTCATTGGAAAAGACCTTGATGCTGCTGGGAAAGAGCGGGTAACAGAAAATGAGATGGTTGGATGGCATCACCGACTCAATGGACATGAATTTGAGCAAACTCTGGGAGATAATGAAGGACAGGGAAGCCCCCTGCACTCCATGGGGTCACAAAGAGTTGGACATGATTTAGTGACTGAACAACAGCAAGGTGCCTAAGAACTCCTCCCTTATCCTGGCAGGTGCTGGAGACTCTAAGCCAGGGTGAACAAGAGGATGGCTGGAAGAAGAGTGACATCGTGAGATGACCGCACCAGCCTTCCAGGAATTCCTCTCTATGCTAAGAGAACCTGCAAAAGGCCACTTTCCACTCTTTCCAGTGGCTGGGACTGTGTAGGTCACAGGGGCCACTGCTCTGATCTTCCTCTAGTGTTAGTCACTCAGTAGACATGGAACAATGGACTGGGTCAAAATTGGGAAAGGAGTAGGACAAGGTTGTATATTGTCACCCTGCTTATTTAACTTCTGCACAGAATATATCACACGAAATGCCAGGCTGGATGAATCACAAGCCGGAGTCAAGATTGCTGGGAGAAATAACAGCAACCTCAGATATGCAGATGACACCACTCTAATGGCAGAATGTGAAGAGGAACTAAAGAGCCTCTCGATGAGCATAAAAGAGGAGAGTGAAAAATCTGGCTTAAAACTTAACACTCAAAAAACTAAGATCATGGCATCCAGTTCCACCACTTCATGGCAAACAGAAGAGGGAAAAGTAGAAACAGTGGCAGATTTTGTTTTGTGTGAGCAGTGACTGCAACCATGAAATTAAAAAGATGCTTGCTCCTTGGAAGAAAAATTATGATAAACCTGGACAGTGTGTCAAGAAGCAGAGGCATCACTTTTCTGACACAGCTCCATATAGTCTAAGTGGTTTTTCCAGTAGCCATGTGTGGATGTGCGGATTAGACCATGAAGAAGGCTGAGCACCCAAGAAGGGATGCTTTTGAATTGTGGTACTAGAAAAGACTCTTGAGAATCCCACAGACAGCAAGTTCAAACCAGTCAGTCTTAAGTCAACCCTGAATATTCATTGGAAGGACCGGTGCTGAAGCTCTAAGATTTTGGCTACCTAATGTGAAGAGCTGACTCATTGGAAAAGACCTTGATGCTGCTGGGAAAGAGCGGGTAACAGAAGATGAGATGGTTGGATGGTATCACCGACTCAATGGACATGAATTTGAGCAAACTCTGGGAGATAATGAAGGACAGGGAAGCTCCCTGCACTCCATGGGGTCACAAAGAGTTGGACATGATTTAGCGACTGAACAACAACGAGGTGCCTAAGAACTCCTCCTCCCTTATCCTGGCAGGCGCTGGAGACTCTAAGCCAGGGTGAACAAGAGGATGGCTGGAAGAAGAGTGACATCGTGAGATGACCGCACCAGCCTTCCAGGAATTCCTCTCTATGCTAAGAGAACCTGCAAAAGGCCACTTTCCACTCTTTCCAGTGGCTGGGACTGTGTAGGTCACAGGGGCCACTGCTCTGATCTTCCTCTAGTGTTAGTCACTCAGTAGTGTCCAACTCTTTGCACCCCCAGACTATAGCTCACCAGGATCTTTAGTCTATGGAATTCTCTCAGTAACAATACTGGAGTGGATAACCACTCCCTTTTCCAAGGATCTTCCAAAGCCAGGGATTGAGTCTGGGTCTTCTGCATTGCAGGCACATTCTTTACCATCTGAGCCACCAGGGAAGCCCAGTCTTCCTCTGGGGAAGGACCAACTGAGAGATGAAGCCCCACCAGCTCTTCTCAGTGTCCTCTAGGCCTCGTCTTAGAGCAAATGAGAGCTGGCAGAGTGTGACCTGGGGGCTTTCTTCACCTGCCCAGAAGACTGGTGATCTGTCTTCTGCCTCTGTGTCTAACTGCAGGGCTGAAGATAGTAGCTTCTCTTCATTCTGCTCTCTTCTGGAGGAACTTGATTCATGGGTTGGGCCCTGTATTTTGATCCAAGTCCCTGTGGACGTGGGAACAGGCCCTAAGGCTAGCCCGCCTTCCTGTGGCTGGAACCTTCCCACTTGGGGTTGCCAGCCTCCCTGCAGGACCTGAGACTTTCGGCAGGGTCACTCTGATCTGATGTATGTCTGGGAGACCACTGGATGCCCCAAACCAGTAACTCTGAGACCTTGCCCATCCACGCCCAGATCACTTTAGACCTAGGCTTTAGTCACGCTTGGTTTCATTCGTAGCTGTTCCTGTGCCTGCCTGTCCCTGATTCCTGCCAGGAGCTTCTCAACTGCTGGACAGCTGATGCTCCACAAAGTAGACTCTTTTTTCTCCCTATCACCATGGCTCTCTCAGCCTCATCGCACTTCAGGATGCTCACCTTTGAGAACAGGGTTCGGCTCCCCCTCACTTCCTCTAATACTTAAAAAACAATTTCTAGAAAACCCCCAAGGACTTCATGATCCATTAACAGGGTGTGTGTGTGTGTGTGTATGTCTGTTTTGGTAACTGCAAGAGACATTTGATATGTGGTTATTTGTATGTATGTGAGATGTGACTCTCTGTGGGGTTAAATCTTCCTGTTCTATGTGTGTGTGCATGCATGTGTGTAAGAGAAACACACTGTCTCCTTGGGTGAGACCAGATCATGTCAAGGAATGAGTCTCAGTCAGTTTCTTCTTCCTCTTTCCCTCTCTTCCTGCTTTGTGAATGCCCATTTATGTGTATCATCCACGCTAGTTACTCATTTTCTTAAAGACTTGGAGTGCAGCGTACTGGGTATGGTCATGAGTCATCTCCCAACAGAAGCTATGTCCATGTACAAGGGCGGATTCGTGTGCACGCGTGGGCCATGCCCGCCTTTTAAGCTCTGGCCTCTGTCTCTTCGCGTCACACGGTGTGTGTGTGCCAGTGTCTGAGGGAAGTGATCCTGACATCGCACCAGAAGCCAGTTCTCTTTGCCGAACTGAGTCGCTGACTTTTCCCCTCCAATGGCAAAGTTGTTTCTTTGAAACGCTTCCAACACCTGGCTTAATAGACCTTCCTGTGAGCATATTCCCAGTTCCGCACTGCTCCCCAGTGACTGGGGACCTTTTGTCAAGCACATATGAAATTAAGTGAAATAAAAATCATATTAAAAATTATTACCATCTAACAGCCATTAGTCTGCACACTGCTGTCAGCCTGTGATGGATTCCTCACTTACTTCAATGAATGTTCTAACGACAGTGATAAAATCACTCAGAAAAAATAGAATAAACTGTTAACCCTCTCCCCATCGACACTTGTTTTTCTTTGAGAAAAATGCAATAAGGGAGCTTTGTAGAAGAGGCCAAGCCATATGTGATGCTCTATTTTCTTAAAAAATGTTTCTTTCTATGGCTGCGTTGGGTCTTCACTGCTGCACATGTGGGATCTTCCATGGCTCCACCTGGACTCTCTAGTGGCAACGCACAGGTGTGCTGCTCCCACAGCTGGTGGGATCTTAGTTTCCTGACCAGGGATCGAACCCCAAACCCTGTATTGCTCCCAGAGCTCTGGGTTGAGATTTGGGTTCTGATTGAATTGTTCTGAGTCAGGTCATGTGGGGCCTAGTTCTTGTACTTTAAACTTTAAACTAGGTTAATTTATTTAGAAAGATTTATTACACATCTACATCTGCTAAGGAGGCCTATGTGCATCTGGGTTGAGGCAGGGAGCACGGGGAGCAGGGGAGACGAGGCAGATTAGAAAGGCTTTAAAGGTAGAAGAAACAGGATTAGCTAACAGGTTTTATTTGAAGTAGCGAGAGTGAGGTATCATGATGTTTATCACAGAAGTGACAAAAGTTGTTTAATTGCTAAGTCATGTCTGACTCTATGTGACCCTATGGACTGCAGCACACCAGGTGTCCTTGTCCTTCATTTTCTTCTGGAACTTGCTCAAACTCATGTCCGTTGACTTGGTAATGCCATCCAACCATCTCATCCTTTGTTGCCCCCTTCTCCTCCTGCCCTCAATTCTCCCAACATCAGGGTCTTTTCCAGTGAGTTGGCTCTTTGCATCACGTGGCAAAAGTATTGGAGCATTAGCTTCAGCATCAGTCCTTTAATGGATATCCTGGGTCGATTTCCTTTAGGATTGACTTGTTTGAGCTCCTTGCTGTTCAAGGGACTCTCAAGAGTCTTCTCCAGTATCACAGTTCCAAAGTATCAATTGTTTGGTGCTCAGCCTTCTTTATGGTCCAGCTCTCACACCAATGCATGAATACTGGGAAAACCACAGCTTTGATTATGCAGATCTTTGTTGGGAAAGTGGTGTCTCTGCTTTTTAATTCACTATCTAGTAGGAGACCAGAAGTTGGACGACATTATTCACCATGATAGGGAATGGACTATGGGAGGGAAGAGTTCAGTGATGAGTTCGTTGGGTTTGGGGAGCCTCTAGGTATCCCAGGTGGCTGCAGAGAAGGATGCTGGACTCCTAGGTCTTCAGTCTAAGGGAGGGTTTGGGCTGGAGGAACAGATCCAGGCATCCTTGGCCCTCACATCAGGGGAGGAGACGGGGAGTGGACGAGACCATCCAGGGAGTGTGTGGAGAGAGGAGAGTCCCAAAGACAGTACCTTGAGGACAACTGCCCATTGAGAGGTCCCAGCAGGAGACAGAGAAGTGGTGGCTGGGGAGGAGGGAGGAGAGGGGAAGGGATGATGTCACAGAGCTCAGGAAGGGAGATGGCTTCAAGAAGAAGGAAGTGATTGATAAGGTGAAATGATGCAAAAACCAGATAGGAGCGGAAAAATGTTGATGACCACATGGAGGTACTGGGGACAATTCAGAGGTGTGGGAGGAGGGAGAGCCCTCTTCCTGGAGAGAAGGTCCTTGATGTAGTCATGCAGTCTGGCTCAGTTTACCCAAACACAGAGGGGTGAGCCTGCAGGCCTCCCAGAGCCTCCCCGCCCTGATCAGAGATGCAGGTTTGCTTTCTGTCTTTGCCTGTAGGGACACAGTGTGGAGCCCTCCCGGTGTCACTCGGTGACCCTCAGAAGGGGAGGCACGTAACAGAGGGGCTCCTAGCTCAGTCTTCAGACCCCCAATGGTTCACACATTCTGCTGGTTCCTCTGGGGCTGGGGATCATGGCTCTTTGGGTGAAGGTAGGGGGCCTGGAGGAAGAGGGAAGTGCATGAGAGATGAGTCTATGAGCGCGGGGAGGGTCTCTCTCCTGGTGGATGACCTGCCCCTCCTCCCCTTCCACAAGGCTCAGCCCTCTCTCTGGGCTGAGAGAATAGGGTCCCTCCTCTTCCCCCTGAGCCTCCTTTGTGGGAAAGGCCGGTGGGCACAATGGTTCACAATGAACATGAGACACTGGGGGTGGTGGGAGGAAAGGTGGCCCAGCCAGGGTCACACAGCCAGTCAGTGCAGGGAGGAGACCAAGTCTGCTTGGAGATGAGAGATGGCCTTCCCAGCTCGGCTGAAGCAGAGATGCCATTATTCACCATGATAGGGAATGGACTATGGGAGGAAGAGTTCAGTGATGAGTTCATTGGGTTTGGGGAGCCTCTAGGTATCCCAGGTGGCTGCAGAGAAGGATGCTGGACTCCTAGGTCTTCAGTCTAAGGGAGGGTTTGGGCTGGAGGAACAGATCCAGGCATCCTTGGCCCTCACATCAGGGGAGGAGACGGGGAGTGGACGAGACCATCCAGGGAGTGTGTGGAGAGAGGAGAGTCCCAAAGACAGTACCTTGAGGACAACTGCCCATTAAGAGGTCCCAACAGGAGACAGAGAAGTGGTGGCTCGGGAGGAGGGAGGAGAGAGGAAGGGATGATGTCACAGAGCTCAGGAAGGGAGATGGCTTCAAGAAGAAGGGAGTGATTGATAAGGTGAAATGATGCAAAAACCAGATAGGAGCGGGAAAATGTTGATGACCACATGGAGGTACTGGGGACAATTCAGAGGTGTGGGAGGAGGGAGAGCCCTCTTCCTGGAGAGAAGGTCCTTGATGTAGTCATGCAATCTGGCTCAGTTTACCCAAACACAGAGGGGTGAGCCTGCAGGCCTCCCAGAGCCTCCCCGCCCTGATCAGAGATGCAGGTTTGCTTTCTGTCTTTGCCTGTAGGGACACAGTGTGGAGCCCTCCCGGTGTCACTCGGTGACCCTCAGAAGGGGAGGCACGTAACAGAGGGGCTCCTAGCTCAGTCTTCAGACCCCCAATGGTTCACACATTCTGCTGGTTCCTCTGGGGCTGGGGATCATGGCTCTTTGGGTGAAGGTAGGGGGCCTGGAGGAAGAGGGAAGTGCATGAGAGATGAGTCTATGAGCGCGGGGAGGGTCTCTCTCCTGGTGGATGACCTGCCCCTCCTCCCCTTCCACAAGGCTCAGCCCTCTCTCTGGGCTGAGAGAATAGGGTCCCTCCTCTTCCCCCTGAGCCTCCTTTGTGGGAAAGGCCGGTGGGCACAATGGTTCACAATGAACATGAGACACTGGGGGTGGTGGGAGGAAAGGTGGCCCAGCCAGGGTCACACAGCCAGTCAGTGCAGGGAGGAGACCAAGTCTGCTTGGAGATGAGAGATGGCCTTCCCCAGCTCGGCTGGAAGCAGAGAAAAGCTGGATGTCCATCTCCCCCTGTTCAGCAAAGGGATGTTCCCCGTGGTTTGGGGGACAGCATGGACCTACATTTGCTAGAAGAATCAACCAGGGAGGATGGATGATGTGTCAGGGCCTCACTTCTCCTGGGAATGTGACATGTCAACACGCACACGTGGCCACACCAATGGGACTCAGATTCTTTCGCCCAGTTTCCCCTTTCTGGCTTTCTGGGGCTGGGATGGCATCTTCCCTTTGGACTCAAATAACCAAACCCACTCTTTTTGGTGTAAGCTCAAAGGGGACTTTTTTCCAAGGACCAGAGTGTCTTGCAGAGGCCAAGGACAGGAAGCGCAGCCTAGGGACAGGATCAGAGGGCCCTGGGGGTCTCAGGCAGCCTCTCACCCTCCATCTCGCTCTGTGTCTAGAGTCAAATGGCTTCTTAGTTGAGCATTTCTGCCTGCGTTGGTTTCATTCTTCTGTCTGTACTCGGCTCTCCCTGCTTCTCCAGGCCTGTGGAGAAACAGGGCTGCAGCCTGAACTCTGTGCTTTCAAGTCACCTGGGTGAGCCTGTGTCTTGAGCACACATCACGCATTTCTGAGACTGAGAACCTGTTTGGCCCAGGCTGGGTCAGGTGTCCATCTCTAGTCCAATCGGCTGTGGCAGCTGTAGCTACCTACAGGCTCAGTTTGTTGAAGAGGCGTGCTCAAGGTCACACATCTAGCGTGTGGCTGAGCTGGACTTACTGTACTGTCTCTTGAACATGGTGGCCCATCCCTGGGAGGGCAACTCTTATTTTTAGTTCTTTAAACATTTATTTATATAGCTGTGCCAGGTCTTAGTTGTGGCATGCGGAATCTTTTAGTTGCAGCATGTGGGGCCTAGTTCCCTGACGAGGGATCGAACCTGGGCTCCCTTTTTTGGGAGCATGGAGTCTTAGCCACTGTACCACCAGGGAAATCCCCTGGCAGGGCAGTTTTTGGAGTAAGGTGGCAGGGGTGAGGGGGACACACAGTTCTAGAGTTGTCTGGTACATTCAAGTTCAAAGACTGTTGCAAAGATCAAAGAGACATGGGTGGGGTCTGAAGCGGTGTATCCTCTGGTGTTGACCAGAGGGGTTGGGCTAAAGAAAACTGGACAGGCTCCAGCCTGATACCCTGGAAGGAGACAAGCTTGGCAAACCTGGGGTGTCAGTGAGACTCGAACCTGGGGGCTTCAGGCGGAAGCTCATGGCTACACCCTGGAGTGGAGTGAGGATGTGAGATTCATGGAGCTTTGGCTTCTCAGCAGCACTCCAGGCATGGGAGTCCCTGGATCTGCTGCTGGGTCAGGCACTCACTGGCTTAGAGCTGTGTGGGGTGGAGCCCTTGGGGCAGCTGATACCACAGACAGCCTCACTTCCAGTCAATGCCACACTCTCTTCAACATGGTCCCAAGGTCGGCCCCTTGTTCCAGCTTACTGACCTAGGTCAGTCCTTCCTTACATGTGGATGCACGTGTTCTTTGGGTGTCCTTAGAGTGTCCCTCCCATCCCCGAGGAGTCAGGACAATGTGATGGACTTGGAGTCAGAAAGACCTAGACTTGAATTCTGGTTCTATCATCACCAGCTAGTGGAACTTGAGTCCATTCTTCAGGACCCTCTTTGCTGAGGTATGATGTGGGGATAATGAGACACGTCCATGGGAGGAGGGACTCAGATAACACATGTGAAGTGCCTGCCACAGGGTAAGTCTATGTGTAGAGGACGTCAACCCTGAATACACATTGGAAGGACTGATGCTCTGGAGCTGCAGCTCCAATACTCTGGACACCCGATGTGAAGAGCCTGCTCATTGGAAAAGACCCTGATGCTGGGGAAGATTGAAGGTGGAAGGAGAAGAGGGCGACAGAGGATAAGATGGTTGGGTGGCATCACCAACTCAACAGACATGAGTTTGAGCAAACTGGGAGATAGTGAAGGACAGGGAAGCATGGTGTGCTGAATCCACAGGGTCACAAAGAGTTGGACCTGACTTAACGACTGAACAACAACAACGTTATTGGAATCAATCCATTTGTCTAAAGCTTAAGTTGTGCCTCTTCCATTCCCAGAAGCTCGCCTCTTGTTGACCTCTCTGTTCTATGTGGCTGGTAGATTGGCACAGGTCTTTCATGAGATGCTGAGCAGAGAGGCTTTGCAGGGGAGAAGCTGGTGTCCCTTCTAGATGGTGTGGTCTCTTCAGGGACTGTGGAAGCCCACAGACAAGCTGGTCCAGCCCATTCCTGCTGCACAGTGAGGACTTCTTCCTGAACAGCTCTACCCAGACGGCCTCTAGGAGGCTGCGCGACTCTCCCATTCAGACCCAATACTCTCCTCCGCCATTTGCTGCTGGGAGGGGCTTTCACACCTGGCTCCAGGCAAAGCACAGGGCCTTCCTCCACATGGGCTTCTGGCCTCTGACCCACAGTTTCCTGTATTAGTTTCCCGGAACTGCTGTATCAAGTACCACAAAGTTGGTGGCTTAAAATGACAAGGTGTATTTTTTCCATTCTGGAGGCTGGAAGTCTGAAATCAAGGAGTTTCGGGAGGGGCAGGCTTCCCCAAAGGCTCTTAAGAAGAATCCTTCCTGGCCCGCTTCTTGCTTCTGGAGGATGCTGGCAATCCGCGACACCCTTCGGCTCACACTGCATCACTCCAGCCCTCTGCCTCTGTCATCACTTGGCATTTGTCTCTCCTTTTCTTATAAGGAAGCCGGTGAAATTGGATTACGGGTCCTCCCTAATCCAGTATGGCCCCATTTTAACTTGATTATATCCACAAAGGCTCTAGTTTCTTATAAGGTCAGGCTCACAAGTACCACTGGTGTTAAGTGGTGTTAACACTTCATCATATTGTTTTGAGGGACACGACCCACAGCGCCTTCTAAGAGGGTCCCTGAGACCCTGACAGTGTCGTACTGAGGACAGGCCTGTGGTCCGTGGGAGGCAAGGACAAAGAGGTAACAGGAAGCAGGGATTGGGTTAGGAATGCAAGAGAGTGATCAAGAACCATTTCAGCTTGGGGGTCTGAGCCCTATCACAGTAGAATGATTAGAACTGTCAGCCCCAAGGCTGGGCTTAGAAAAGTCCTTAGACAGAGGTGATGGCCTCATCTCAGACCTTGACCAGAGTATTCTTGGTGGGCTTTCTTGGGGATGACTTTGGGGTATGGTAATTGGAATAGGCCTACTATGTGCCAAGAATTGCAGCTGGCACAGGGGGATAGCCTCACGGAGTGAGACTCAAGAAACCATTCCAATGACTATTGCTAAATAGTGGTAGGGGTGTGTGTGTGTGTGTGTGTGTCTGACTACCTAGAAGGGAAGCTGGTTTTGATTACAGGTTCAGAGAATTTAAGCAGAGACTTAAGGGACTAAGGAAGAAGCAGGCAGATGGGGAAGGGAAGATTGGGGCAAGTATTCTAGGGGAAGAAGAGGTCAGAGGTCATTGGAGATGGGGCTGTGTCCATTATGGAATCTTTAGGTAGGTGACAAAGGTCTGAAGGCGTTGTCAGGTGGTAGTCGGGTAAGCCTGAGGGTGTGACCACGGACCCATCAACAGAGCGACTCCAGATGATAGGGACTGAGCCAGGACTGGTGCTCAGTCTTCCTTAACCCTGTTCCCTTCCTTTCATGTTGATGAATCTGAGGTTGTCGTGGCCGGCGGAAAATTGGAGGGCTGGGTGCGCCAAGGCAGATGGGGACCTGGGATAACCATGAGTCTGACTCACCTGGGGAAGGGGAAGGGAGGGCTTTGGGATGCCCCTCCCACCAAGACCTCTGGAGTAAAGTACTGCTGAGCCTTTACCGCAGATCTGCTCCCCGCCCTGACCAGAAGCTGGCTCATAGTCTGCGTGGGGCTCAATCTTAAAGTCCCAGAAGTCGAAAGGGACAGCAGAGAAGGGATCGCACAGTGGGGCTTAGAGGGAGGACTGTGACCTCCCTGGGGGGCTGTGTGATCGTTGGGTCCCATGTGACCTGGTTTTCCCAGGAAGGGGCTGAGGACTTGGGCCAGAGTCTAGAATTGAGCTGATGGGAAATTGCAGAGCCTGCAGGGAGGGGAAGCAGAGCTGGAGGGGTGTGTGTGGAGCAAGCAGCTTCACAGGGAGGCTCAGCCATTGCACAGGGCTCTGGGAAGCCCTAGATTTGGCTGGCTTGAAGGACTTGGGGATTCCCACACTCTGAGAGAGGAGCATGGCTCTGCACCTCCCACCCTGGAGCCCGGGGGTCAGGAAGTTTCCTGTTCTCCTTGACCAGAAGCAGTGCTGTGGAGTCAGGTCTGGATGGCACCTGGGCTCTGCCACTTAGAGGCTGTGTGACCTGGGCCAAGGTCTCCGCCCTTTCTGATGAGCTGCATAGAATGGGGAGAATGCTGTTTTGTTCTGTGGAGTTGTGTCTAGAACAGAGGCTGCTGGTAAATGGTGGGTGAGGGAGTGTTGGGGGTTGGGTACTCCTGGGTGTCTGAAGCACCTAAGCCTGTATCAGTGGCCTTGAGGGAAAGGAGGAGGTTGGTGTGAATAGGTCGAGGGTGAGAGACAAGAATGTCACCTCCTGACCGCATAGTCTTCCATCTGAGCCTTGAAGAGATGGTGCCCCGGCGGGAACTGAAGCACCATTTCCACCGGGTACACTGGTGACTTGAGCCATTGGCTGAGCTACTGTGGGCTGAGAGGCGCTTTCCACCCAGATCTGCATGAACCCTGCATGGCATTGGCTCACCAAGGGCTGCAGGAGACACAGTAAAGGTTTGCAACCTTTTTGGCATCTGGGCAGCCTCAAACAGAGACCCAAACCAGACCCAGGTAGGGCAAGAGAGTGCTGTGGGTGACCTCAGACCCAAAGTCCCACCCTGGGGAACCCATGGGCGGGTGCAGGGGTGCTGGGGTGTGCAGAGAAATGTGGGCAGCTGTAAGGAGTCCCTGAGACGGCACCCCCCCAGCCCTGTGTGGAGTGAACTCAGGATAGCGGGCCACTCCAGGGTCCCACCTTCGGAAAGAAGAGAGTCAGTCCCAAGCTAGGTCTTGTTCTCATTGGCTCCGAGCCCAGGGAGTGGAGCTTGGGGGGGATGACACCCTTTGGACGCCCAGGCTAAATTCATAGATACCTTCATGACTTTTGGCACATCCGGATACTCCCTGTGGGATTATATTCTTAGTAACTATTACCAAATTGACCTTTTTTCTTTACAATAATTTATTTTCAGAGAAAAATTCACCTCACTACTAGAGAGATTCTGATCCTAAAGCATTCCAAGCCTGGCCCTGGACTCTTAAAAGCTGTGTAACTTGGTGGCAGTCCTCACCACTCTGTGCCTTGGCTTCTTCATCTCTTTATCAGGGCTGATAATGATTGTATCCCATAGGCTTTTCTGATGTGTGATAAGATAAGATATGCAAAGCTCAGAACAATACCAGATGCAAGTGCTATCTGTGTCTAAGCTACATGATTACCGTTGTTGTTATTAAGTGGAAAACCAGCATTATTTGCTGTGAATGGAGCAAACTGTAAAAATAAATATAATGAAAATGCAACAAGATTATTAAATTCCAGTCAGTTCCTGCAGCCTGCAGAGGGCTCCCAGCCTGTACATTGCAGTCTCCGTTTTTGAAGGGTGATTCGTGGTGTTAGAGCCAGTCCCAGACTGAGACTTGCTTCTGGACAGTTAAAAGGGAAACAACTTCTGCACTAAAAATGCCATCCTGGGAGGCACCATGGCAGTGGTCAGGGCTGGACAAGCGACAGACATGCCCACCTGGACTCTGGTTCAGCTCAGTAGCTCTGTTGTGTCCAACTCTTTGCAATCCCATGGACTGTCACACCAGGCTTCCCTGTCCTTCACCATCAGAGCTTGATTAAACTCATGTCCATTGACTCAGCGATGCCATCCAACCGTCTTGTCCTCTGTCTTCCCCTTCTCCTGGGGTCAGTTCCAGGGTTTTGCAGTTTGTCATCTGTGTGGTCTCGACAGGTTTGTCCACCTCTCTGAGCCTGAAGCTGGTCACCTGAAAGGAAGGCAAGCCGAATACCCCTCCTAGGGAAGCTGGAGGTGCCGTGAGATGAAGAGGTCCAAGGCTTCCCATAGTCCCAGCCAAATTCCCAGGCTCTGTGTCATCTCCAGTGGGTCGGGGAGGACTTTGGATCACTTCCAGGCTAGAGAAAAGCCAGGAGAGCAGCATTTGAGAGTGCCATTTGCAGACCCCCATGGGTCAGGCTGTTTCTCCAGGGGCAGCTCTGGGTTCACCCGTGTGCTAAGTCACTTCAGTCGTGTCCGACTCTTTGTGACCCCAAGGACCGTAACCCACCACGCTCCTCTGTCTGTGGGATTCTCTGGGCAAGAATGCTGGATTGGGTTGCTATTTTCTGCTCCAGGTTTCTGCTGTTTTTCAAAGTCTGAAAAAGCCGTGGAGGGGGCCAGGCCGCCGTGGTGGCCTCTGTGCTCTGCTGTCACCGAGGGGCCACGCGGGCAACCGCGGAAGCTGCCTAACGAGCGGCTGAGGTGGCGGAGGTGGCCTGGGCACTGCCATGCTCACTGAGCAGAGCAGTGAGACGTGACCAGGAGGATCGCGGGGCCTGCCCCAGCCGCCCAGTGTGCTCTCCTTGCCAATTTGCTGGCGACCCTGCACCAGGCTCTTAACCTCACCGCCTCAGAATCTCCATCAGTGAAGAGAGGGGAGGTGCTGTCACCTTTGGACTTCAGGAGGCAGCTCAGGGCACGAGGAGGGTAGCCGGAGTCACGGGCTGGCTCTTCTGGGGTTTGCTGTGTGACCTTGGGCGAGTCCTATGCTCCTCTGGGTCCTGGTTTACATGCTGGGTCCCAGGGGTTGGTCTGGCTGATCCCCATAACCTCAGCGGGGGTTCTGTGGGCCGCAGATAGAGAGCAGTGAGGTGGAGCAAGGCTGAGCCGAGAATTCCTGCTGGGAAGGTGCCTCTAAGCAGCTTTCCTGCACATCTAGGGGGCCCTGGACCGGACAGAGAAGAGGACATAAGCATCCAGACAGCTGGATTGTGGTGTTGATCATGCCCGGTATGAATCCTGGTGTCGCGCCTGGCCCCGTGTGGCCTTGGACACGTGTCTCCTCCATCCTGAGCTTTAGTCTTCTCACCTGTAGCATGGGAGAGACGGTGGTACGTGTGACCACGACACCACGGCGGGGCAGAGGCGGACAGAAGAGCTGGGCACAGAGCCTGGCTCCCGGAGGCTTAGTAAGTGATGGCTCGTAATAATAATCATGTCGATTATGACTGTGCGTTGTTGGAGGTCTTGTGGCTGCTGGGCAGATTCAGAACTAGGGGAGTGCAGGAGTAACACTAGGGCCCAAATTTGAGAGTGCCATTTGCAGACCCCCATGGGTCAGGCTGTTTCTCCAGGGCAGCTCTGGGTTCACCCGTGTGCTAAGTCACTTCAGTCGTGTCCGACTCTTTGTGACCCCAAGGACCGTAACCCACCACGCTCCTCTGTCTGTGGGATTCTCTGGGCAAGAATGCTGGATTGGGTTGCTATTTTCTGCTCCAGGTTTCTGCTGTTTTTCAAAGTCTGAAAAAGCCGTGGAGGGGGCCAGGCCGCCGTGGTGGCCTCTGTGCTCTGCTGTCACCGAGGGGCCACGCGGGCAACCGCGGAAGCTGCCTAACGAGCGGCTGAGGTGGCGGAGGTGGCCTGGGCACTGCCATGCTCACTGAGCAGAGCAGTGAGACGTGACCAGGAGGATCGCGGGGCCTGCCCCAGCCGCCCAGTGTGCTCTCCTTGCCAATTTGCTGGCGACCCTGCACCAGGCTCTTAACCTCACCGCCTCAGAATCTCCATCAGTGAAGAGAGGGGAGGTGCTGTCACCTTTGGACTTCAGGAGGCAGCTCAGGGCACGAGGAGGGTAGCCGGAGTCACGGGCTGGCTCTTCTGGGGTTTGCTGTGTGACCTTGGGCGAGTCCTATGCTCCTCTGGGTCCTGGTTTACATGCTGGGTCCCAGGGGTTGGTCTGGCTGATCCCCATAACCTCAGCGGGGGTTCTGTGGGCCGCAGATAGAGAGCAGTGAGGTGGAGCAAGGCTGAGCCGAGAATTCCTGCTGGGAAGGTGCCTCTAAGCAGCTTTCCTGCACATCTAGGGGGCCCTGGACCGGACAGAGAAGAGGACATAAGCATCCAGACAGCTGGATTGTGGTGTTGATCATGCCCGGTATGAATCCTGGTGTCGCGCCTGGCCACGTGTGGCCTTGGACACGTGTCTCCTCCATCCTGAGCTTCAGTCTTCTCACCTGTAGCATGGGAGAGACGGTGGTACGTGTGACCACGACACCACGGCGGGGCAGAGGCGGACAGAAGAGCTGGGCACAGAGCCTGGCTCCCGGAGGCTTAGTAAGTGATGGCTCGTAATAATAATCATGTCGATTATGACTGTGCGTTGTTGGAGGTCTTGTGGCTGCTGGGCAGATTCAGAACTAGGGGAGTGCAGGAGTAACACAAAAGTGGGGAGGCCAGGGCAGGCCTGGGCCCCGGGAGCGCTAGGGTTAAGTCTCCATGGAAACAGGCATGCATTATTTACGCAGCCTAATGAATAAAACATTTATGTGGTAGGCTAATAAATTCCCTCACACAAAGCAAAGTAAGCTATGATTTAAATATCGGCCTCTGCTGGCTGGCTGAGTTATGGAGCCTGCTCAGGGGGACCCTCTTGGTGTTACACCTCCATCCACGGCAGGGAGAGGAGCGGGGAGGCTGGGGGGAAGGGGAGGCCCTCCCTGGGAAGTCACTTTCTGGGCCTCCTGGACCCCAGGCCTGAACCCCCGGCTGCCCCTTGCTGCGGGGACCCAGGGAGCCTTCCCCAGGGCCACAGAGGGCCGTTTGGGTGACAGGTGGGGCTGGCCCCTCCCCGGGAGTCGGCCTTGTGGGGAGAGGTGGCCAGAGCTGAGGGCAGCTGGCTAGGGTGCCCTGAGGGGCCGTGGCCTTTCCCAGGTTTGAGCGGCTTGTGCTGGGCGACTGGAGGGCACACCCGGAGGCTTGGGGCCCCTCTGGGCAGGGGGCGTCTGTGCCGCATGGGGAACTGGGGCTGAGGGTGGGCTTGTGGTTGGGGGAAGGTGAACACAGAGCGGGGTGTCAGGGGTCAGTGGTAAGTCCCGTGACTGGGGAGATGCAGCACCCCCCGGCACTCGGGCTTCTGCTGGTCTTTCCTCTCTGCAGTTTTATCTCACTGTTTTCATCTCCTCCTTCATTTGTTCTGCTGTTTCTGTCCATCTGTCTGTCTTTCTCTGTCTCTCTCTTTCCCTTTTTCTTCCTCTGCATTTATCTCTTTCTCTGATGCTCTAGTATTTTTTCTATTTCTCTGTATCTCTGTTCTCTCTCTCTCTCTTTGTGTTTCTGCCTCTGTATCTTTCTTGCTCAGTTCTCTCTCCAGCACTGGGTCTTTACATTTCTGTCTCTTTCTGGGGGAATCTCACCTGGCAGTGGGAGGGTCCCATGTGCTTGGATGGGGATGTGTCAGGCTTGTAAGGTCTGCTGCGATTATGACGGGGGGGGGATTCAGAACTAGGGGAGTGCAGGAGTAACACAAAAGTGGGGAGGCCAGGGCAGGCCTGGGCCCCGGGAGCGCTAGGGTTAAGTCTCCATGGAAACAGGCATGCATTATTTACGCAGCCTAATGAATAAAACATTTATGTGGTAGGCTAATAAATTCCCTCACACAAAGCAAAGTAAGCTATGATTTAAATATCGGCCTCTGCTGGCTGGCTGAGTTATGGAGCCTGCTCAGGGGGACCCTCTTGGTGTTACACCTCCATCCACGGCAGGGAGAGGAGCGGGAGGCTGGGGGGAAAGGGGAGGCCCTCCCTGGGAAGTCACTTTCTGGGCCTCCTGGACCCCAGGCCTGAACCCCCGGCTGCCCCTTGCTGCGGGGACCCAGGGAGCCTTCCCCAGGGCCACAGAGGGCCGTTTGGGTGACAGGTGGGGCTGGCCCCTCCCCGGGAGTCGGCCTTGTGGGGAGAGGTGGCCAGAGCTGAGGGCAGCTGGCTAGGGTGCCCTGAGGGGCCGTGGCCTTTCCCAGGTTTGAGCGGCTTGTGCTGGGCGACTGGAGGGCACACCCGGAGGCTTGGGGCCCCTCTGGGCAGGGGGCGTCTGTGCCGCATGGGGAACTGGGGCTGAGGGTGGGCTTGTGGTTGGGGGAAGGTGAACACAGAGCGGGGTGTCAGGGGTCAGTGGTAAGTCCCGTGACTGGGGAGATGCAGCACCCCCCGGCACTCGGGCTTCTGCTGGTCTTTCCTCTCTCTGCAGTTTTATCTCACTGTTTTCATCTCCTCCTTCATTTGTTCTGCTGTTTCTGTCCATCTGTCTGTCTTTCTCTGTCTCTCTCTTTCCCTTTTTCTTCCTCTGCATTTATCTCTTTCTCTGATGCTCTAGTATTTTTTCTATTTCTCTGTATCTCTGTTCTCTCTCTCTCTCTTTGTGTTTCTGCCTCTGTATCTTTCTTGCTCAGTTCTCTCTCCAGCACTGGGTCTTTACATTTCTGTCTCTTTCTGGGGGAATCTCACCTGGCAGTGGGAGGGTCCCATGTGCTTGGATGGGGATGTGTCAGGTGCCCATGGTGCTGCGAAAGTGTGGTTGTGAAGGAGGGGCCTCTTGGGGTCTAAGGGGTTGAGCCTGTGCCTGAGGAAGCCTGGGAACATGGGCTCGGGGTGCGCCCACACCAAGCGCTGTGGGGGTTCCATTGGGCCCCCTTAGTCGGGAGGCCTTCTCAATTCTGTTCTCAGGCGAGTGGAAGCCCCCAAGTGGAGAGCTCTGCTGAGGAGCCTGAGAAAGGGGACTGATGCTTTGAACAAGCTTGTCACATTGGTTTAGGGCCCCCAGGCCACTTCCTGGGAAATGGTCCTTGGCAGTGGTGCTGATGGAGCTGCAGGCTCGGGCCAGCCATGGCAGCCGCCTGCCCCCACAGGGGCCTAGGTCTCCAATCTTTCGGTGGCTTCCACTGAAGGAGCTGCCACACAGGAGGCAGCTTCCCACCCTCGCTGTCCACACCAGAGACCCCGGGGCAGTGCCTGGCTCCTGCGGGCTCTGGTAGCTGCCACATGAGAGGATGCCATGTCCCAGAGTGAGGACCTCTTGCCAGAGGTTGTGGGCAGGTGGGCCGCAGAGGAGACCTTCAGTGGACACCTCCCTTGTCAGGGGAGGCGAGACGGTGGGAATATGGAGAGAACTGGCGCTCCCACTTGTGGGGCACCCAGGTGGGTGGAGAGCTCACTGTTGAGGCAGGCAAGCTTAGAGGTCAGGGCCACAGTGTTGGGACCAGCCTGCGCAGTTCTGGCTCCACCGTTTCCTAGCTTCGTGGTCTTCGACAAATTTATTTCTCAATTCTGCCCCTCGTTTCCTCTTCTGCAAAGTGGGGCTGTTCAGAATACCTGCCTCTTGCGGCTGCTGTGGGAATTAAGCTAGCTAACACTTATCAAGTTCTCCTTAAGTGATGGGCACACAGGGAGCACTGCATGGGTGCGCTGCTACTCCATCTGGTGAGCATGTGTGCACACATGTGTGCTGGGAGGATCCCGCCATAGCAGGTGAGCACTCAGGGTCAGTCTAACTGGACATTCGTGCTGGCAGGGCCACATTTGTCTTCATACAGGTGGTACCCGGGCTACTGGGGACATCTCTTAACTCATCTGTCCTGCCAGGGAGCTTCTCGTATCCCCATTTTGTTGTTGTTTTTTAGTCGCCAAGTTGTGTCTGGCTCTTTGCAACCCCATGGACTGTAGCCCACCAGGCTCCTCTCTCCATGGGATTTCCCAGGCAAGAATCCTGGAGTGGGTTGCCATTTCCTCCTCCAGGGGATCTTCCCAACCCAGGGACTGAACCTGCATCTCTTGCATTGCTGGTAGATTCTTTACCACTGAATCACTGGGGAAGCCATATCTCCATTTTATAGTTGAGCAAAGTGAGGCTCTGGGAGCTGAATGACTTTGCTGCAGTGAACTTGCACGTGTGTCCAGTTGGTAGCATCATCACAGAGAGAGGAGCCATCTCAAGCGACTCTAAAATATAGGATTTGGACTGTAGATTTTTATGAAAATTAATATCAGTAATCACATTGTTGACCAAGTGTTAGACCTGTCATTATGAGGCTGTTGTGTGCATTTAGTAAGATAAAGCAAGAAAAGAATTATGTTGTTGTCTTTGAGGACCAGGAATTTTTGCATGGGAGAAAGGAAAACAGATGTAAGATCTATGAAGTTAAAGACCTTCAGCCTGAATATGAAATGATAAAAAAAATTCAGGATGCATTTTATCCAGAAATTAAAAAAAAAAAAAAAATATATATATATATATATATGTTGCTGAGCTTCCCTGGTGGCTCAGTGGTAAAGAATTCACCTGCCACTGCAGGAGACACGGGTTCAATCCCTGATCTAGGAAGATCCCAAGTGCTGTGGAGCAACCAAGCCCATGTGCCACAACTATTGAGCCTGTGCTTTAGAGCCCAGAAGCCTCAGCTACTGAGCCTGCACGCCCTGGAGCCTGTGCTCTGCACCAAGAGAAGCCGCTGCAATGAGAAGCCCACACACTGCATCCAGGAGTAGCCCTGACTCAGTGCAACTAAAGAAAAGCCCACACAGCAGTGAGTACCCAGCACAGCCCCAAATACATACATCAATAATTTTAAAAATTCTCTAAAAAAACTCCATATTGCTAATTTCTGTCCACTGCCGGCAACTGGAAGAAACCCTGACCATTGGGATTTCCCAGGCAAGAATCCTGGATCTCTTAACTCATCTGTCCTGCCAGGAGCTTCTCGTATCCCCATTTTGTTGTTGTTTTTTAGTCGCCAAGTTGTGTCTGGCTCTTTGCAACCCCATGGACTGTAGCCCACCAGGCTCCTCTCTCCATGGGATTTCCCAGGCAAGAATCCTGGAGTGGGTTGCCATTTCCTCCTCCAGGGGATCTTCCCAACCCAGGGACTGAACCTGCATCTCTTGCATTGCTGGTAGATTCTTTACCACTGAATCACTGGGGAAGCCATATCTCCATTTTATAGTTGAGCAAAGTGAGGCTCTGGGAGCTGAATGACTTTGCTGCAGTGAACTTGCACGTGTGTCCAGTTGGTAGCATCATCACAGAGAGAGGAGCCATCTCAAGCGACTCTAAAATATAGGATTTGGACTGTAGATTTTTATGAAAATTAATATCAGTAATCACATTGTTGACCAAGTGTTAGACCTGTCATTATGAGGCTGTTGTGTGCATTTAGTAAGATAAAGCAAGAAAAGAATTATGTTGTTGTCTTTGAGGACCAGGAATTTTTGCATGGGAGAAAGGAAAACAGATGTAAGATCTATGAAGTTAAAGACCTTCAGCCTGAATATGAAATGATAAAAAAAATTCAGGATGCATTTTATCCAGAAATTAAAAAAAAAAAAAAAAAAATATATATATATATGTTGCTGAGCTTCCCTGGTGGCTCAGTGGTAAAGAATTCACCTGCCACTGCAGGAGACACGGGTTCAATCCCTGATCTAGGAAGATCCCAAGTGCTGTGGAGCAACCAAGCCCATGTGCCACAACTATTGAGCCTGTGCTTTAGAGCCCAGAAGCCTCAGCTACTGAGCCTGCACGCCCTGGAGCCTGTGCTCTGCACCAAGAGAAGCCGCTGCAATGAGAAGCCCACACACTGCATCCAGGAGTAGCCCTGACTCAGTGCAACTAAAGAAAAGCCCACACAGCAGTGAGTACCCAGCACAGCCCCAAATACATACATCAATAATTTTAAAAATTCTCTAAAAAAACTCCATATTGCTAATTTCTGTCCACTGAAAAACACCAAAAATGGTGAACAACTGAGTAACTACGAATCTCCCGAGTACTCAGAGTATGGTCTCTAAATGCAAATTTCCCCTAAAAGAAAGGATTTATTGGATAAATGGTCAATTTCAGATCTAGGGTAAGAAATGTACAAGATGAGCCTGGACTAGTTTGTCTTTCCTGAAAACAAAGGAATAGCAGATATGCCTAAGATTATTCAAAAGGCCTCAGAAGCAAACCTGGAAAAGGCTCCTATGACCATTGATGGTGGGTTTGAACACAAGTGAGGATCATAGTTACAATGGACTGAAATACATCAAATTGTGTTTAAATCCACCAGTTCATAATGACCTCCAAAAACCCTGCTCTGATACTAATAGGTCACCTTTGGAGGATGTTAGCATTATTTTTAAAACTGGTAAATAAAGGAGAGGAATCAAAGTATTCATCTTTCCATTAACATATGAGCATTTCTTCCAGTAACCAATTAACTGATGAAGGGAAATTTCTCTTTATTGGAGCTACCCAGGTAATAAGTGAAGAAGGAGTGATAAATTAGAATGTTACAATTTTATAACCTCTAAGAAAATAATGGATCTAGGCAATGAGTTTCAGTAGCTGCAAACACCTCCAAAAGGAAAGACAAGATAAGCAAATATATACGTATCTCTTGATGGGAGTAGCAACACCACTGATGAAGTACTCCTGCAAAAAGATGAAATAAGGTCTGATCAAGCCCCTAGAGCAACTGCCAGCTGATAGGGGATGGTGGAACATGCTGCATGAGACTGTGGGAATGCAGTCAGCAAAATTCAGACTAGTGGAATATTCTACAGGACAACCAAAGAGACATGTCAGTTGGTTCAAAATATGCATGCTTTGCACGCATGCTCCCAATGACTAAGTCGTATTCAGCTCTTTACCAACCCATGGACTGTATCCCGCCAGGCTCCTTTGTCCATGAAATTCTCCAGGCAAGAGTACTAGAGTCGGTTGCCATTTCCCTCTCCAGGGAATCTTCCTGACCCAGGGATTGAACCCTCATCTCCCTCATTGGCAGCGAATTCTGTACTGCTGAGCCTCTAGCGAACCCCCCCATGTATGACTTCTTAATTCAAACAATCTGTGTGAAAAAATGTATAAGGCAATTGGATGACTACAAACCCTGATTAGATTTCATCACGATAAGAAATGATTATTAATTTTTAGGTGTGATAATAGTATTTGTCATTAAAAAATCTTGTAGAAATACAACAGAAAGAACAAATGAGTTGGTAGTATGTCTGATATTTGATTCAAACTTAATTAGGAGTCGGGAGTGGGAGTTACAGATGAAACAAGGCTGTCCATAAGTTGAGGATTGTTGCAGCTGGGCATGGTTATGGTGTTTACTTTAGTGTAATTTTGTCCAGTAACAGTTGCTATGATAAAAATAGAAATGTGGAATTTTCTATAATGAACTTGAGTTAAAACTTTGTTTAAAAATTTTTAAACTGAACAAACCAGTCACTCCTGCTTCTCTCTCTCTCAACCTGGTAGGCTGCACTCAGGGTGCCTAGGCCAGCTCCCCCTGACTTCTAAGTTTCTTGTGAAAATGCTGCAGGCATTTCCAAGTATCTTCATTTCTTCTTTCCTTTACTGATCACCTACCCAGGTGGACACTGCCCTGCTGAGACGCTTGCTAATGAACGTACTACACTTCCAAGAGTGAGGGACTCCTGTGAAAATGGATAAATGCATTGGGTACTTGGAAAAGGCAGCGAGTGGATGGTGGGTGGTGAATGTGGTCAGCCATGAGAGTCACAGGGCCAGTGCCCAGGCCCTGGGAAGTGGAGAGCTTCAGTGCAGTCGCTCAGTTGTGTTCGACTCCTTGTGACCCCATGGACTGCGGCCTGCCAGGTTTCCCTGTCCTTCACTGTCTCCCAGAGCTTGCTCAAACTCATGTCCGTTGACTCAGTGATGCCATCCAACCGTCTTGTCCTCTGTCAGTGGGGAGTTAGGAGTCAGGAAATGCAGCTGGCCTGGAATCCAGATCAGGGGAGGAAGCAGGAGTCTTCAGGGTGTCTGCAGACCAGGAAACCCCATCATCTGAATGGCTGTGGTCAGGAGTTGATGAATATGGTTATCAGGTGACTCCTAGGGCAGGAGCCAGGCTGCTTGGTAAAAGGAGCAGCCAGGGGCATGTATGTGGAACTAGAGGAGAGGAGGTTCTCCATCAGGCTGAGGTACCCCTCATCAGCAGCCTCTCAGGTCTTAAAGTTCAGAACATAATTTGGACACAGGTTGCTTCCAGTTTCAGATCTGCATCTCAGTTTCCTCCACTCCGCCATGTCATTCTAGACATGGGCAATGCTGGACTCAGAAGGCAATCATTTTGAAGGATGAAATCAGTTTAAAAGAAATAATTAAGTTTAACCACATCTTAAGTGGAGACAACAAAGAAATGTTTAAGTTTTTTTTTTTTTTAAATTTTGGCCTCTTTTATTGTTTTTTTTTTTTTTTTTTTCATCCATCTTTACTCTTTGGCCTGTGTGGGCCTCACACCACAGTGGCTTCTTTCATTGCAGAGAACCAACTCTGGCTCATAACTGAACACACCGGTCCAGCCATTCAACAGCATGTGGATCTTCCTGGGCAAGGGATCGAACTGGTGTCCCTTGCATGGCAAGGTGGACTCTTTACCCACTGTATCACTAGGGAAGCCCATGTTTAAGTATTAATTAAGAATGTTTTGGCCTTAAGGCCAAGGTATGTAATGGACATTCTAATGATTGTGCCCTGGGTTGCTTTAAGCCACTGAGTTTTGGGGTGGTTTTGTATTGATCAATAGGTGATTGAGATGCGTGTGTTTTATGCTCTGTCTCCAGGCTTCTTGAGGGTTATGATGACCTAGGAAATTGAGGTCAGAGGTCAACTGGTCAGCACTTGGGGCCCTCAGGAAGGCAGATGGCGGTCAGGGTTTCTAGAGATGGTGTAGCTAAGGAGACCCTGGTCTTTGATGACAGACAAACTCAACTTCCCAGGTCTGTGGGACCTTGGACCTTGCTGCATTTCCTTCCTCATCTGAAAATGGGGATAATAATTGGTTCCAGATGGCTGGATCTCCTAAACTCATGTCCGTTGACTCAGTGATGCCATCCAACCGTCTTGTTAGGGGAGTTAGGAGTCAGGAAATGCAGCTGGCCTGGAATCCAGATCAGGGGAGGAAGCAGGAGTCTTCAGGGTGTCTGCAGACCAGGAAACCCCATCATCTGAATGGCTGTGGTCAGGAGTTGATGAATATGGTTATCAGGTGACTCCTAGGGCAGGAGCCAGGCTGCTTGGTAAAAGGAGCAGCCAGGGGCATGTATGTGGAACTAGAGGAGAGGAGGTTCTCCATCAGGCTGAGGTACCCCTCATCAGCAGCCTCTCAGGTCTTAAAGTTCAGAACATAATTTGGACACAGGTTGCTTCCAGTTTCAGATCTGCATCTCAGTTTCCTCCACTCCGCCATGTCATTCTAGACATGGGCAATGCTGGACTCAGAAGGCAATCATTTTGAAGGATGAAATCAGTTTAAAAGAAATAATTAAGTTTAACCACATCTTAAGTGGAGACAACAAAGAAATGTTTAAGTTTTTTTTTTTTTTTAAATTTTGGCCTCTTTTATTGGTCCTTCATTTATTTATTTTCATCCATCTTTACTCTTTGGCCTGTGTGGGCCTCACACCACAGTGGCTTCTTTCATTGCAGAGAACCAACTCTGGCTCATAACTGAACACACCGGTCCAGCCATTCAACAGCATGTGGATCTTCCTGGGCAAGGGATCGAACTGGTGTCCCTTGCATGGCAAGGTAGACTCTTTACCCACTGTATCACTAGGGAAGCCCATGTTTAAGTATTAATTAAGAATGTTTTGGCCTTAAGGCCAAGGTATGTAATGGACATTCTAATGATTGTGCCCTGGGTTGCTTTAAGCCACTGAGTTTTGGGGTGGTTTTGTATTGATCAATAGGTGATTGAGATGCGTGTGTTTTATGCTCTGTCTCCAGGCTTCTTGAGGGTTATGATGACCTAGGAAATTGAGGTCAGAGGTCAACTGGTCAGCACTTGGGGCCCTCAGGAAGGCAGATGGCGGTCAGGGTTTCTAGAGATGGTGTAGCTAAGGAGACCCTGGTCTTTGATGACAGACAAACTCAACTTCCCAGGTCTGTGGGACCTTGGACCTTGCTGCATTTCCTTCCTCATCTGAAAATGGGGATAATAATTGTATGTATCTCCTAGAGATGCACTCCCCAATAGAGCTTTTGGATAACGGTAGAAGTGTTCTGTTTCTGTGCTATCAGATTCAGTAGCCACTGTTCCTGTAAGGCTATTGAACATTTGAAACGTGTTTCTCTAGGCACAATATGCATGCATTTGCATGAAAAAAGGATGTGAAATGCCTCATCAATGCTTTCAATGTTGGTTACACATTAAAGCAGTATTTTGTATTGTTTGGGTTTAGTGAAAAATATTATTTAAGTTAATTTTCCCTATTTTTTCTTTAAAAATTATGGCTGTGGTTAACATCATATTAGGTTGGCCAGAGAGTTCATTGGGGCTTTCCATAAGATGGTTCTGAAAAAACCCCAAAAAAACCTTTTAGCCAACTCAATATTTTATTGGGGTTTGTGGTGGTTCAGCAGTAAAGAATCCACCTGCCATTGCAGGAGAGGCAGGCTCAGTCGCTGGATTGGGACGAGCCCTTGGAGAAGGAAATGACATCCCCCTTCAATAGTCTTGTTTGGGAAGTCTCGTGGACAGAGGAGCCTGGTGGGCTACAGCACATGGGGTCGCAAAGAGTCAGACATGATGCAGCGGCTGAACAAAACCACCAACTGATATTTTATTTGACAGAGGTAATGTAGAGTTTCCAGGAAATTAAATGTGTATAAAGTTCTTAGCATAACACCTGGCAGGTGAAAACACCTTGATATTTTTTATTTTGACAGAGGTAAATTTTGGGTTCCAGGATGACACAAAATCATGATTGTGCCCTGGGTTGCTTTAAGCCACTGAGTTTTGGGGTGGTTTTGTATTGATCAATAGGTGATTGAGATGCGTGTGTTTTATGCTCTGTCTCCAGGCTTCTTGAGGGTTATGATGACCTAGGAAATTGAGGTCAGAGGTCAACTGGTCAGCACTTGGGGCCCTCAGGAAGGCAGATGGCGGTCAGGGTTTCTAGAGATGGTGTAGCTAAGGAGACCCTGGTCTTTGATGACAGACAAACTCAACTTCCCAGGTCTGTGGGACCTTGGACCTTGCTGCATTTCCTTCCTCATCTGAAAATGGGGATAATAATTGTATGTATCTCCTAAAGATGCACTCCCCAATAGAGCTTTTGGATAACGGTAGAAGTGTTCTGTTTCTGTGCTATCAGATTCAGTAGCCACTGTTCCTGTAAGGCTATTGAACATTTGAAACGTGTTTCTCTAGGCACAATATGCATGCATTTGCATGAAAAAAGGATGTGAAATGCCTCATCAATGCTTTCAATGTTGGTTACACATTAAAGCAGTATTTTGTATTGTTTGGGTTTAGTGAAAAATATTATTTAAGTTAATTTTCCCTATTTTTACTTTAAAAATTATGGCTGTGGTTAACATCATATTAGGTTGGCCAGAGAGTTCATTGGGGGCTTTCCATAAGATGGTTCTGAAAAACCCAAACAAACCTTTTAGCCAACTCAATATTTTATTGGGGTTTGTGGTGGTTCAGCAGTAAAGAATCCACCTGCCATTGCAGGAGAGGCAGGCTCAGTCGCTGGATTGGGACGAGCCCTTGGAGAAGGAAATGACATCCCCCTTCAATAGTCTTGTTTGGGAAGTCTCGTGGACAGAGGAGCCTGGTGGGCTACAGCACATGGGGTCGCAAAGAGTCAGACATGATGCAGCGGCTGAACAAAACCACCAACTGATATTTTATTTGACAGAGGTAATGTAGAGTTTCCAGGAAATTAAATGTGTATAAAGTTCTTAGCATAACACCTGGCAGGTGAAAACACCTAAGTGAATGGTATCTATTAGTTTTGTAAATACTGTCCTGAGTCGGTGGAGGTCAGAGCTCAGATAGGACAATCTCTGGGTTCCTACAGGATGGACCCCACATTAGGGGCAGAGGAAGGGAACTCATATTCATTTGAACGGCTATGTACTGGTGAGTAGAGGGGTTTTACTCAGGCCAGCCATTCATTTAATGGCTTGTGGAGGAGATATTATTCTCCCATTGGGCAGGTGGGGAAACTGAGGCTCAGAAAGGTGACATGACTTACCCAGCTGGTTTTGTGACAGGACAGGAGTTCTTGACTCTGGGGATCGGGGTTCTGCCCCAGTATCTCTGTTTCCCTGGAGGCGGTGTACAGACAACACAAGCCTCCGGTCTTCTCTTCCTCTTGTCCTCCCGGGCCCCGCCACCTGCTCCACCTCCTCTTTGAAGTCCAGGGCCCCCAGCCTGTCTCCTGTCTCCCCCGCTCCCTCCCTACCCAGACTCCCAAAGGAACTCATTTATTTCTCCGAGTGTAAATGGACTCTTTCCCACAAAGACACCACATATGTCGTTTCATTCGTTATTTGTTAACTTCATCAAACAAAGTACAATTCTCCGGCACTAATGTCAATCTCCACAGCTCATTGGGTTTTTTTAAAATAGCAGACACACAGCCCTCATCTCCCAGGCGCGATGAGGGAGGTAGCCTGCTCTCCAGCCAGCGAGAAGAACCCTTTACTTCTCACCCCAGAAAGAGTCATAAAACACGCTCAGCACCAGAGCACGCACCCATTTGACAAAGACAATTTGATTTGTCCGCGGCTTCTAAAATATTCATCCCACTTTGATGGACTATCGTTTTATAAATATAGATTATCATTAACCGACTCCAGCGGTGCGCTGATGGCCGACCCAGCGCCACGCCACTAGTTCGGGTTTAAAACGTCCCATAATGAAAATCATTATCGCTGTCTGCAAACCCTGATCTGTATCGTTTGGCTCATTTGCAGTGCAGGGGTCAGTAACTCACGCTAACTGCCTCTGTTTGTGCCTTTCACGGCCTGGCTGCCCTGCTGGGGAGATGGGCAGGATGCTTCTCAAGTTTGGATCTGGGGGAGGAAATGAGGTGACTGGGGGACAGGGAGAGAAGATCACATCGAGAAGGCTGCGTACCTGGGGAGACATGGATAATGGCTATGGTTGACATGTGGGACAGTAGAGGGGTTTTACTCAGGCCAGCCATTCATTTAATGGCTTGTGGAGGAGATATTATTCTCCCATTGGGCAGGTGGGGAAACTGAGGCTCAGAAAGGTGACATGACTTACCCAGCTGGTTTTGTGACAGGACAGGAGTTCTTGACTCTGGGGATCGGGGTTCTGCCCCAGTATCTCTGTTTCCCTGGAGGCGGTGTACAGACAACACAAGCCTCCGGTCTTCTCTTCCTCTTGTCCTCCCGGGCCCCGCCACCTGCTCCACCTCCTCTTTGAAGTCCAGGGCCCCCAGCCTGTCTCCTGTCTCCCCCGCTCCCTCCCTACCCAGACTCCCAAAGGAACTCATTTATTTCTCCGAGTGTAAATGGACTCTTTCCCACAAAGACACCACATATGTCGTTTCATTCGTTATTTGTTAACTTCATCAAACAAAGTACAATTCTCCGGCACTAATGTCAATCTCCACAGCTCATTGGGTTTTTTTAAAATAGCAGACACACAGCCCTCATCTCCCAGGCGCGATGAGGGAGGTAGCCTGCTCTCCAGCCAGCGAGAAGAACCCTTTACTTCTCACCCCAGAAAGAGTCATAAAACACGCTCAGCACCAGAGCACGCACCCATTTGACAAAGACAATTTGATTTGTCCGCGGCTTCTAAAATATTCATCCCACTTTGATGGACTATCGTTTTATAAATATAGATTATCATTAACCGACTCCAGCGGTGCGCTGCTGGCCGACCCAGCGCCACGCCACTGGTTCGGGATGAAGACGTCCAATAAAAAAAATCATTATCTCTGTCTGCAAACCCTGATCTGTATCGTTTGGCTCATTTGCAGTGCAGGGGTCAGTAACTCACGCTAACTGCCTCTGTTTGTGCCTTTCACGGCCTGGCTGCCCCTGCTGGGGAGATGGGCAGGATGCTTCTCAAGTTTGGATCTGGGGGAGGAAATGAGGTGACTGGGGGACAGGGAGAGAAGATCACATCGAGAAGGCTGCGTACCTGGGGAGACAGTGGAGTGGAGTGGGCCATGGCTATGAGTTCTAGAGCATGTCAGATCAGTTCCACTACTTATAGACTATTAGACCTTGTGCAAGTGAGATAAACCCTCTGAGTCTCAGTTTTCTCATAGGTAAAATGGGAACTACGATCGCATCTCTCTGTAAGACACCTCAGCATTAGTGTGATGAATGATCGTGACAGTCATTGTTCTTTGCAATGGCCTTGGGCCTTAAACAACTTACTTGACCTCCCTGACCCCTAGGTTCTCTACCTGTTGAACAATTTCAATAATACTTACATCCAGTGGTTCTAAAGACCCAATGAGCTAATGCATCCAGAGCATTAGATGTGCCCCCTAAGCTAAGTGGAAGCTGGACAAAGAGAACAGCAAAGGCATTATCCCAGAGAGCTGTATCTCCAGTGACCTTGCTCCATGAGAACTTGGAGTGCATAGAAGGTGAGCCCAGAGCACAAGGTGGCTCAAGGTGTCACCCTGAGACGAACTCAGACCTCTTCTATAAGGAGCTCTGCTCTGATCCTCTCCTCCTGAACATTCTGAGTCTAGTGGGACCTGAAAAAGAGATGCGGGTGGGGTAGCTGAGTTCACTAGACATATTCTTCGGTGCTGTGTTTGTAGGGAATGAAATTCAAGGTGAAATTAAAGATTTGCCTGGCCTTGGAAACAAAGCCTCGTCTGCAGCATTTCTTCTTACATTTAGCCTTTTGAAAGAAATACACAACCAGATATGGGGGGTGAAAAAAAGCAATTGCAGAGAAATCTCCAATAGAGTGTAGCCTGAGGGAGAAGAGAAATAGCACAGCAAGTGTGGAGTTGAGAGCTGAGAGCAAGCCTCTCTTCATCTTGAGCAGGAGTGGAATGAAAAAGGGTGAAATAAACTCTTGGATTTAAGCTCTAACCAGGGCTAGAGAGGAGGCGGGGGGCCTGGAATATTCCTAGGGGTCCCTGTGTTGAGTCCCTTCCTGCTTTTGGAGGGAGGCAGGCCGGCAAACTGTGTGTTGAGGCCTCAGCCCGCGGGAAGACAGCCCGGGGCACTCAGCCCCAAAGTTTATTTAAGTGAAAAAACCCACCGGGAGACAAGAAGAAGTGTTACACCACTGTCAAGTTTTAGACGTCGCCATCAAGCAAAAAAAATTACATCCCGTCCTGACGAGCGACTAATCAAGGCATGGCAAACGGTCCTGCAATAAATTACTCCGGCACGAAATAAACCACACAAACAGACCGATGATAATAAATGTAAATTATTTCTCTGAAGAAATTTTCTTTTATGCCTCCTATCTCTACTGTTGAAAACAATTTCAATAAAAAACTTACATCCAAAATTGACCTCCTGACCCCTAGGTTCTCTACCTGTTGAACAATTTCAATAATACTTACATCCAGTGGTTCTAAAGACCCAATGAGCTAATGCATCCAGAGCATTAGATGTGCCCCCTAAGCTAAGTGGAAGCTGGACAAAGAGAACAGCAAAGGCATTATCCCAGAGAGCTGTATCTCCAGTGACCTTGCTCCATGAGAACTTGGAGTGCATAGAAGGTGAGCCCAGAGCACAAGGTGGCTCAAGGTGTCACCCTGAGACGAACTCAGACCTCTTCTATAAGGAGCTCTGCTCTGATCCTCTCCTCCTGAACATTCTGAGTCTAGTGGGACCTGAAAAAGAGATGCGGGTGGGGTAGCTGAGTTCACTAGACATATTCTTCGGTGCTGTGTTTGTAGGGAATGAAATTCAAGGTGAAATTAAAGATTTGCCTGGCCTTGGAAACAAAGCCTCGTCTGCAGCATTTCTTCTTACATTTAGCCTTTTGAAAGAAATACACAACCAGATATGGGGGGTGAAAAAAAGCAATTGCAGAGAAATCTCCAATAGAGTGTAGCCTGAGGGAGAAGAGAAATAGCACAGCAAGTGTGGAGTTGAGAGCTGAGAGCAAGCCTCTCTTCATCTTGAGCAGGAGTGGAATGAAAAAGGGTGAAATAAACTCTTGGATTTAAGCTCTAACCAGGGCTAGAGAGGAGGCGGGGGGCCTGGAATATTCCTAGGGGTCCCTGTGTTGAGTCCCTTCCTGCTTTTGGAGGGAGGCAGGCCGGCAAACTGTGTGTTGAGGCCTCAGCCCGCGGGAAGACAGCCCGGGGCACTCAGCCCCAAAGTTTATTTAAGTGAAAAAACCCACCGGGAGACAAGAAGAAGTGTTACACCACTGTCAAGTTTTAGACGTCGCCATCAAGCAAAAAAAATTACATCCCGTCCTGACGAGCGACTAATCAAGGCATGGCAAACGGTCCTGCAATAAATTACTCCGGCACGAAATAAACCACACAAACAGACCGATGATAATAAATGTAAATTATTTCTCTGAAGAAATTTTCTTGGTATATGAGTAATACGAACCATCAGGAAGGCGTCTTCCTTAACATTAATTACAGAAAATGACAAGTGAGCTGATGACTGGGAAGGCTCATTATCTGAGAACATATTCACAACTTTGCAATTTGCGCGAGATGTACTCCGGCTAAATTAATCTCCCTTCTTTGCATGAGCCTCTTCTAATTTTCATGTTATTAACAGGTTTGCAGTATCAGTCAGTGCTTGTCACTCTAATCAGGTTTCGGCATGTTCGCAAAAGCGAAGCGTCATTTATAAGGATAAGCCCTCATAATGGTGCCTGCTTTCATGTGGAGAATTCTACAAGGCTGCTTTTAATAAGGTACTTTAATCATCTCCTTTGCTCAACTTTTGGCCCCACTGTTCCTTTATGAAGAGTCATTAAAAGACTTTGAAGTTCATCAAGGAGGAAAAATTCATGACATTGTTCTGGGGAGGTTGGGGAGGGTTCTGTGAGGAAGCCTGGAAGGAGTCAGGGGTGAGAGGGTCCTCTTGGCCCAGAGCCTGGTTGTGGGTGCCTAGGGGCAACCTGGGCCCGTTATCTACACCATTCACACCCTGTAGGGTTACTGCTGAGCCCAGACTCCTCTGATTGAGTTCACAGGGCAGCTTTCAGCGTGGGTGGTCAAAGAGGCTCAAGGGACTGGTTAGAGAAAGGACCAGCCGGCTTAGCACGCTGGACAGCTCCCAGCCACGGCCATCTCTGAAGAAGGCTGGGAGGGTTCTCCTGCAGGTTTCAGATCAATTTTGATGATCTGCTTTGCTTTGGAAATTACTGGCTTGTGGGAGCCACACTGATTTCTCTGAATCGAGTCATTTTCACCTTTTCATGGGTTTTTAGTTCAGAGGAAATGCTTTCTATTCCACCAAAGTATCCATATGACGCTTTGAAACTTCGCGGACTTATAGACCGGATTGACTGGCTCGTGAGTGAGTGTGTATGTGTGTACAGTCCCTCTCTTTGCTGCGTGGCTCAGAGGGGCAACACAGGGCTCATCCTGGAATCAAGGCTCGGGAGACCCCCTTTTCCCTGCTAAATTCCTCCAACCGTCCATGAACATGTCCTTACGTGTTTTCATCACCACAGCTGCGTGACTGTTAGTTTGCATCCAGTGATCCTTGGTGGCCTCTGACAAGCCTTTTGAGCTCACTCTTGTCACCAGGAATCCTTCTTGCTGGGCAGCTCATCTTGCAGTGAACAGTACTAGTCTGAGAGGTAAAGTCCTATCTTAGCACTTTCTCATTCTGTGATCTTGGACAAGTCACACTTTTCTGGCACCATTCACAGAACTTTCACAACTTTCTTCCAACTCAGCCCTTTGAGAGGAGGGGCGCTGAAGCCCCCTTTATCATCCCCCAGGGAATGGTAGAGATGGTGGCCCTCAAAGTGGCGACTGGATCAGAGCCCACAAAGGAGTTGTCTTCATGGTCCCCGAGGTGCATGTCTCTCCCTGTAGATGGGGGATGCTCATGAGGGGAGCAACAGTGGGGTGTCCTGGGCTCTGTGCTGGCAGGGGAAATATCCGCGGAAGCTCGCCCTGATAACAGTGATCACTGTTCTTGGAGACCTGCTCCCTGAGGCACAGGGGTGAGTCCCTAGAGTCACGGTGATGTTCTTTGGGCCACCCTTTGTCCATCGCTGACTGGACCACAGCTCAGCTAGTCAGCGTCTTCCCCTTTGCGAATCTGGAATCGGACCAAGACAAGGTCAGAAGGGCTGGAGGATAACCTGATCTACAACGTGGATGCTCAAAGGGTGGGGCAGTTATCTTCCCCCTTATGATCTGAGAAGGAGCAAGGCTGCTGGGCAGAAAGAGAGAGAAGGAAGAAGCAGAGTCAGGAGACCGAGAAAGCCCAGCCCCCAGTTCCAGATCGTCTTGGAAACCCTTGGCTTCTGTGAGCTACCCTATCCTTAAACTGAATCTCCTTTTCCTACTTAAGCTCACATTTGTGTTTCTGTTACTTTCAAAAAAAACCCCAAAAACAGAAACAAACCCAAGAAGTACACCTTCCTTGAATGTGGGAGTCACTTGCTTGAGTAAGACCTCACTGCCAGCACCATCCTTTGACGCTTCGATTTGAGTGAGTGTGTATGTGTGTACAGTCCCTCTCTTTGCTGCGTGGCTCAGAGGGGCAACACAGGGCTCATCCTGGAATCAAGGCTCAGGAGACCCCCTTTTCCCTGCTAAATTCCTCCAACCGTCCATGAACATGTCCTTACGTGTTTTCATCACCACAGCTGCGTGACTGTTAGTTTGCATCCAGTGATCCTTGGTGGCCTCTGACAAGCCTTTTGAGCTCACTCTTGTCACCAGGAATCCTTCTTGCTGGGCAGCTCATCTTGCAGTGAACAGTACTAGTCTGAGAGGTAAAGTCCTATCTTAGCACTTTCTCATTCTGTGATCTTGGACAAGTCACACTTTTCTGGCACCATTCACAGAACTTTCACAACTTTCTTCCAACTCAGCCCTTTGAGAGGAGGGGCGCTGAAGCCCCCTTTATCATCCCCCAGGGAATGGTAGAGATGGTGGCCCTCAAAGTGGCGACTGGATCAGAGCCCACAAAGGAGCTGTCTTCATGGTCCCCGAGGTGCATGTCTCTCCCTGTAGATGGGGGCTGCTCATGGGGGGGGCCACAGTGGGGTGTGCTGGGCTCTGTGCGGGCAGGGGAAATATCCAGGGAAGCTCGCCCTGATAACAGTGATCACTGTTCTGGGAGACCTGCTCCCTGAGGCACAGGTGTGAGTCCCTAGAGTCACGGTGATGTTCTTTGGGCCACCCTTTGTCCATCGCTGACTGGACCACAGCTCAGCTAGTCAGCGTCTTCCCCTTTGCGAATCTGGAATCGGACCAAGACAAGGTCAGAAGGGCTGGAGGATAACCTGATCTACAACGTGGATGCTCAAAGGGTGGGGCAGTTATCTTCCCCCTTATGATCTGAGAAGGAGCAAGGCTGCTGGGCAGAAAGAGAGAGAAGGAAGAAGCAGAGTCAGGAGACCGAGAAAGCCCAGCCCCCAGTTCCAGATCGTCTTGGAAACCCTTGGCTTCTGTGAGCTACCCTATCCTTAAACTGAATCTCCTTTTCCTACTTAAGCTCACATTTGTGTTTCTGTTACTTTCAAAAAAACCCCCCAAAACAGAAACAAACCCAAGAAGTACACCTTCCTTGAATGTGGGAGTCACTTGCTTGAGTAAGACCTCACTGCCAGCACCAAGCAGGGTGGAACTGGTGACCTGACAAGGGAGGGCTGATGGCTGGCCAGGCTTGTGGTACAGAACAGAGGACAGAGGCCTCACTGGGTCTGAGAAGTTGAGTGCTCAGTCTGTGGGGGCTTGTTTTGGAGGGCATAATATGCAGCAGATGGAGGTGGCCTAGGGGGTAGGCAGCAAGAGGAAGGACCTTCCACAGTGGATGAGTTTAGCTTAGGACCAGAAAGCTAATCTGTAGAAACTTTTTTTTCCCAGGCTCTTAGTCTTTATGCTGCCAACTCTCTTTAGAGATACTCTAAAAAGATACTCTGCCATGGGGGGACTAGAGGGACGGATGGGATCCTCCATTGCCAGAGCATTAAAGGAAGGACAACCCCAATGATGGTGGCAATGGACTTAGTAGAGGACCCTGAGGACAGAGCTGGGGGATATGGTTTGGCACCTGTCCCAGCCAGGTGAGTCCCTCTGGTTCATCTCCATCTACGCCTGGGAGGGTTCTGTGCTTTAATGAATCTCTTTCTCCAAACTCTACCAACAGACTCAAAGCTTTTAGGGTTCATTCATATAAGCAAAAGGATGGGGTGCCTGGGTACAACTTAGTAATAATGAGTCACCTGCAAGGCCAGGTGTTAAAATTGCGGATAGTCAAATGAATCCACGTGCAGTCTCTTCAGAGGCAACAGCGGCGCCTGTAGAGAGGGAGGAACCCTAGGAGCAGAGCACGAGCCCATCCTGCAGCGAGGGTCCCCACGGCTGAGCTGGGGCAGTGTGGGATGGAACAGGGCAGCTGGGGTGACGCATTGCCCTTAGGTACCCCACACTACAGACCCGAGTAGGACTCATAGAGGCCCTAAGGACCAAAAAGGATGGAAGGAAGGTGTATGTAAGGTTCAAAATAAAAAACAATACTAAACTGTAAGACCTAGTGTAACAAGTCCAACCAAGTTCTGATTTTCCCCATGATGGCTTATTTATTTACTTTAAAGAAAAATTCTTTTATTTTCCTTCCCTCTCATTGTAAAGTATCTCTCCTTTGGTGGACCACTAAGCTTGAACTTACCATGCCCTTGAGGTGACCCAGTGCTTATCGGTCACCCAGAGGGCTCCTTGGAGCATGGGGTCCCTATGGGTCTGCTGGGAGTGGACAGGACTGTATGTGTTCACATGTGCTTATGGACTTGTGCATCCATGTGTGTAGGAAACCAGGTGTGGTGGCCAGAGCCCGAGGAGGCACAGTGGACTCTCCCTAAGATGGGATTCTCTTTTGTCTGTCTTTGCTGGCACTAGGAGAGGGGACTTGCAGGGCGGGGATGGAGCCAAGATAGATGCTCAGCAACTTGAGTGCTTAGCCACTCAGTTGTGTCGGATTCTTTGCAATCTCATGGACTGTAGCCCGCCAGGCTCCTCTGTCCATGGGATTTCCCAGGCAAGAACACCAGATTGGGTTGCTATTTCCTCCTCCAGACTCAGCAACATGATCAGACCACAAAGGTAAACAGGTGGGAGCCATGGCGGCCAGGCTTTCTCTCGACCCCCTTCTGGAGCCCCTGTGCTATTAACTCCCTAATATGGCCAGGGTCCACAGGGGCAGGTCTTTTCAAAGGACTTGGCAGACCTGATTGGGAGGGGTCTGGGCAGACAAGCAAATATGACTTTCCAGTCTTCTTCCCAACCCCTTAGACCCTTCGTTCACTCTCTAGTGCTTACTCAGCAAGTCACTTGTAGAAAAGAGCCATGAAACCTGTAGTCCTCAGGGCTCCATAACCAAGTGATAAAGAGCGACCACCAGGCCAGACTGGGCAGTATTGACCCCTGCAAAGTGGTCTCCTGCAAGCAAGAGGTTCTTCTAAATGATGATGCAGCACTCAGAGCACAGGCAAGGCCTTGGGAAGCGCCATCCCAGAGCTCAGGCACATGGGACCACAGCATCTCACAGACCTCAGCATCATTTAGTTCACCCCCATTGTCCAATTGGGGCCCCTGAGGCCTGGCAGGGGCAGTGACTTGCCCTTGGCTGTGCCCCGAGTTAGAGGCATTCTTGTCTGGACTTCTGGCACCCCTGCTCTGTGGGCTTGCCCTTCTCTTGACCTTGCTTTCCAATGGTGCATTGCTTTCCTTTCAAGGCTGTGACTCTCTGAATTTTGCAAATAGTTGAGTATCACTTGGAAGCAGAGGTGGGATCAAGCTGGACATGGTACCCAACCTCCATGATGGTCCCCAGGGACCACTGTCCCTGGTATTCACTCCGCTGTGTAGTGCCCGCACACCCTGTACCCATGTGTGATCAGTAGATGATGGTGGAAACAATGATTTGTCACTTCCAAGAGTAAGCTGTGAAAGACTGTGGTTTCCATCTTGGTTTTTCTGTCTCTCATCACTCACCCTGGGAGAAGCCAGCTACCAAGTCACAGGACATTTAGGTAGCATACGGAGAGATGCATGGGCAGGGAACTGATGCAAAAAACCACACAGGAGACCCCAGCTCTGCCCAGCCGTCAGTCAGACCCTGAGCCACAACCACCCAGCTGAGCCACGCCCAGATATCCTCAGAAACCGAGGCATAACAAATCTGTATTGTTTTAAGTCACTAGGTTTTAGAGTCTCTTGTTATATAGTGATAGAAAACTAAAGCAGTGCTTTGTTGCTCAGCAACATGGGGCTGGGATGTTCAATCAGCCTCAGCTCCCTCAGACTTCAGGGAAGGAGGGCAAAATTTGAAATGATTGAGAAATGCTCCAGACTGAAGGACAGGTTTACCCCATTCTGGTCAAGAGGATTTGTGGGGTCAGAGCTTGAGTCTTGTCTTAAGCTGGATCAGGACACACAGAGATGACAAGTTCTTACCATCTATTGGCAAAAAAGACAGGAAAGCAAATGCATTGTCTTCAGCATGGGGAAAATGTCCCCCTGGGTGGCCAAGGAAGGGACCTGGTGGCTGTCCAGTGCCGTCCACTCATGGTGTGTCCATCACCTCATTCATCTTCTCCTCATTCACCTTCTTCACTAGGGGGTGACCATTACTATCTTCACCGGTTAGTTGCAACCCAGAGGCTCAGAAGTTTGAACTCTATTCTAGAGGCACGAAGGTCCCTGGAAGGGTATTGAGCTGGGTTTTGGAAAGATGACTCTAGCCATCTGGGTGGATGGTGGATCCCAGGGGGAAAGGCAGGAGCTGGGGACTCTCTCCTCGGAGACTAGCTCCCTGAGCTTAGGCAGAGCCGTGGGGATGGCGAGGGATGGAGCTAGGAAGGCAGCAGGGCCGGGACAGCCCTTGGGGTGGGGAGCACAGCACCCTGATGTGGGGGAGGGGAAAAAGTCATGCTGTGTTTCACTAAGTTGGGATTCCCCCAACAGAAGTCCTCTTGAATTTTAGGTGGCTATGGAATGTTCAGGATGCACTTCCAAGAGTAAGCTGTGAAAGACTGTGGTTTCCATCTTGGTTTTTCTGTCTCTCATCACTCACCCTGGGAGAAGCCAGCTACCAAGTCACAGGACATTTAGGTAGCATACGGAGAGATGCATGGGCAGGGAACTGATGCAAAAAACCACACAGGAGACCCCAGCTCTGCCCAGCCGTCAGTCAGACCCTGAGCCACAACCACCCAGCTGAGCCACGCCCAGATATCCTCAGAAACCGAGGCATAACAAATCTGTATTGTTTTAAGTCACTAGGTTTTAGAGTCTCTTGTTATATAGTGATAGAAAACTAAAGCAGTGCTTTGTTGCTCAGCAACATGGGGCTGGGATGTTCAATCAGCCTCAGCTCCCTCAGACTTCAGGGAAGGAGGGCAAAATTTGAAATGATTGAGAAATGCTCCAGACTGAAGGACAGGTTTACCCCATTCTGGTCAAGAGGATTTGTGGGGTCAGAGCTTGAGTCTTGTCTTAAGCTGGATCAGGACACACAGAGATGACAAGTTCTTACCATCTATTGGCAAAAAAGACAGGAAAGCAAATGCATTGTCTTCAGCATGGGGAAAATGTCCCCCTGGGTGGCCAAGGAAGGGACCTGGTGGCTGTCCAGTGCCGTCCACTCATGGTGTGTCCATCACCTCATTCATCTTCTCCTCATTCACCTTCTTCACTAGGGGGTGACCATTACTATCTTCACCGGTTAGTTGCAACCCAGAGGCTCAGAAGTTTGAACTCTATTCTAGAGGCACGAAGGTCCCTGGAAGGGTATTGAGCTGGGTTTTGGAAAGATGACTCTAGCCATCTGGGTGGATGGTGGATCCCAGGGGAATGGCAGGAGCTGGGGACTCTCTCTGCCTCGGAGACTAGCTCCCTGAGCTTAGGCAGAGCCGTGGGGATGGCGAGGGATGGAGCTAGGAAGGCAGCAGGGCCGGGACAGCCCTTGGGGTGGGGAGCACAGCACCCTGATGTGGGGGAGGGGAAAAAGTCATGCTGTGTTTCACTAAGTTGGGATTCCCCCAACAGAAGTCCTCTTGAATTTTAGGTGGCTATGGAATGTTCAGGTGATATGGCATTTATAGATCCAAATGGAGTTCAGAAGAGAAAAATCTGGGCTAGGTCCTTAACTTGTGACTGAAAAAAAAAAGAGAGAGAGAGAGAGAGAGTAAGAGAGGTCACAGGACTGTGAATACAACTGCCCAGAATGTGTGATGCCAGGAAAGAAGTGATCCAGGCCTGGAAGAACTGTCACATGAGAGAAATGGACAGAAATGGAGACTGAGGAGCATTGGCCAGGGCCGGGCCAGGGCAGGAGTCACTTGTGGTGCCGTGGAGGCCAGGCCAGGTGTACAGGGGACTTCAAGATGGACCAGGGGGTGGCACTGCCAGAGGCTGGGCAGAAACCCAAGGTGAGGGGACGAAGCCCTGCTCATTGGGCAAGTCCAGCAGGCTGATTCAGAAGCAGCCCCAGGCCCACGGGTTACCTCCCAAACCCATTACAGGATAGCACATCAGCTTGCCTGGGGGCAAGACACTGTCCACATGCGTCCCACTTGGAGCTGTGAGGAGGTTACAGACAAAGTCCTCACAACCAGAGTTGAGTAGCAGTGGAATGGGCTATGTGCTGGGTCATGAGCATCCCATCACTGGGGGCATGCAAGGAGAAATTGCATGGCTGAACATCAGAATTCCAGGCGATGATATGGATTAGACATCCATCAGTGTGCCTTCTGGTTCTGAGCTGTAGAACGGAATAGGAAGGAGGTCACAAGCCAGCACATGGACCTTGGCTACTAAGCTCACAGAAGGTCCCAGACAGGGCTTCAGGAGGGAAGGCGCAGGGTCACGCCCACCTTGGGGAGGCATAAGGTGCCTCCCACACTCTCTCCTGTTCCCTTGCCCCTTCCTTCCACGTTTAGTGGGACCTCAGTCTCCAGCACACAGCACGGGAAACCTCGGAAAAAGGAAAAGCAGACCAAACTCTGGTCCATTCTTGTTCGTGTCTGAGCATGGTGATCCAGACCGTGCCTGGGCACTGGAGGTCCTGGCGACCTGGTGAGGCAGCAAAGTGAATATGTGCTTAGTGAGTGGGGTCTTCCAGGGGGTGCCACCTAGCTGCCTTCCTCAGACCACTTCTACCCCCACTGCTTCCAATATCCCATTGTTTGCAGTAGTGGGGACCCAGACCCAAAGGCTCCCTCTCCCTGCAGGCCAGGGCAGACCCTCTTGGGTTTCCTGAAGATGGGGAGCCCCGCTCCTACAGGGCTCCTGAGAGCCCCCTTCCCTCGCTTCCACAGCGAAGTTTGCCTGCACTCATGTCAGCGCGCTTTTCAGGCTGACAGAAATCCCACTGATAATTGGGAAGAACGCAAAATGAAAACATTCGAATTTGCAGTGTCATAGGTTCACTTTTCTGATTGCCTGATACCCACCGTCCACTGACAGATACTGTATTATTAACACTTGATTAAAAATCACTTCAGGTTTGAACCAGCCCATTGAGGAGGGAGCGTCTTGACAAGACGTGTGGTTTGTGATTGACAATTAGTAATATTCAGTATGTCACAACATAGAGAGGGTGACTTATTGGTGCTGGTGTAACCCCACACATTTCATCTGAGCCTCTCAAGTTGGTACATAGGAATAAGAAAGGAAGGCTGGACTCCCATTCAGCCGACTTTGGTTACCAGCAGAGGGGAGATTCTAGATACCTGTTTCCATATGCCCTGCCTGGATTTTCATCCATCAGCCGGTCGGCTGAGACCCCCTCTTCTCTTCGGGAAGGAGACCCTCAGCGGAGCTGTATCTCATTACACAACCCTCCAGTTTTCTATCAGCCGCCAAATCCTTTCTGTCTGGAAATATGAAAGCTTTTCACTCTGACGCTGCCTCCGCACCTCCAAATTACCAGCCCGCTCCTCTTAAAACAAAAGACTTCTCATTTTTTAAGAAGAAAATGATCACAACTTGATTGACATGCTACATCCTTTTCCTTCAGCTATTTTTCTAACTCAGTGTCAGCGGGAGTTGGATTCAGGGGCCAATTTTTTTTTTTTTTTTTGGTTTCAGTTCTAATTCAATCCCTTTTAAGTGCTTTTAAGAACAGTGCAATTCAAGGTCTTTCCTTTTTTGGGTCTGACCTGGATATCGTTTTTAGTTTCCTTCTCTGCTAAGATTATCCAGGTAGAGAATGGTTGTTAGCATTAGTGAAAGGTGATGAATTCAATGCGATTAATCTCTGCAAACTTTGGGGGAAATGGCCTCAGGTGGGATTTAAACACCTTGCAAAACCATGTTCCTGGTAATCGAGAAGTGAACCTAGGGCCGGGATCATGTTATTTTCACCTCCCTGCATTAACTGACTTCTCAGAACTTACGCCACCTAAAGAACTCTCTTCTTCTCTCCTTTGCTCACTTATGTTTCTACTCTCTGGTCATACCCTGTCTCCTAGAACCCCCTTGGGGCCCATGAGAATGGAGACCATATTTCTTTTGTTCACTGCTGTATTCCCAGTGCTAGAACTTTCTGGCATGCAGTAAACTCTTTTTTTTTTTTTAAACGTTTATTTTTTATTTATTTATCTTTTGGAGGGTATGGTGGGGAGGGAGGGGAGTGGGCGGGCCACTTCTATTGGTCTTTCATTTCTCTGTTTTCATTCGTCTTCGTTCTTTGGCTCCTGTGGGCCTCCCATCGCGGTGGCGTCTGTCGTTGCAGAACACTCGCTCTGGGTGCACACGCTCCAGAGCTCCGGCTCGGTAATCGGACACATCAGTCCAGCCGCTCCGCGACACATGGGATCTTCCCAGGCCAGGGCTTGAACCGGCGCCCCTTGCACTGCAAGGCGGTGTCCTTACCCACTGGACCACCAGGGGAAGCCCCCAGTAAACTCTTAACAAACGTTTGTGGGATGAATGAATGGGTGGATGGATGGATGGATGCATTAATAATGGGGTCACGGGAAGTCTGGAGTGAAGAACCTAGGACTGCCTTCCATATAAGGAATATTCCTTTGGGGAGGCAAGTAGTCAGCTCTTGGCATGCAGAGGGGCTCCCATTCCTTTCCTCATTCTGTCACCAGAGGGTCTAGGCTCCTCCAACTCTGGTTTCCTGTCGCCACTTTACCCTCCCTCCCCCAGCTCCCAGGGAAAGTCTCCAGGCATCAGGCTTTCTGAGGGCAAGAGATGCAGCTTCTCCGTAGGGTGAAGACGGGTGAGGGGGACCAGACGCTGCCAGAAGGGACACAACCAAGATGCCGTGACTGGCTGGGAGGGTGGTTGTCACTCTGTTCCCACAGGACACCCCTGACCAGTCCAGCCTTGGCTTGGTCCAAAATAAACCTGTTGATCTGTTCATTTACTCCCTCGTGCAGCCCATCAACGAATGCCTCCTGGTCTCTAACAGCTGTGTGAAGTGGCATGGGGCCAGGGGCTGGTTACCCCCATTCTCTCCTGGTGCCTCTGCTTTCAGGCCTGGATAGAGCCTTACCTCTGTTGGCTGGGCCTGCTCTTGGGCCCACTTTCAGGGATGCGTCACCAGCTCCACCCACTGTCTGTCTCCAAAGACAGGACACCCCAACAGAGGCCTCAGGTCCACCCCACCCAGCTTTGGTGCACTCTGGGTACCCCATCCCCCAAAGAGGGCATCTCCTGCAGCTGATAAGGAACAAGGCTTACAGTCCTGCCTTAGAAGTACAGAGGCCCCCCTAGTGTTTGGTCCCTCCTGGGGCGCAGAGGCCATGCCAGAGTCATATCACATTCTCAGCTCCCGGAACAAGACTGCAGGGAAAACCCATGGTACAAGGGTTAGGCACTGACTCGGATGAACGCTAAGGTCAAATTGAGGTTTCATCATTCACTGTTGGGCGCCCTTGGACAAGTGACTAACCTTTGCAAGCTTCAGGGTTTGTTTTTCATCCGCCAAACGGAGACAATGATGGGAGCCACAGCAGAGGTCCTGAGGCAAGGGTTCTTAACCCTCTGTATGCCGTGGACCCCTTTTGGCAGTCTGGAAAAGGCTGTGGGTCCCTTCCCAGGACAACTGCTTTTAAATGCATAAAATCATATATACAGAATTACCAAAGAAACTGATTTCTTAGAAGATGATCAAAATATAAACATTGGTGACATAGCAATACACACGCTTCTCTATGAACACATTAAACAGCAGGATCTGGTGGCAGGTCTCATCCCCATGCTGACTTCAAGGCGGTGATAAGTGTAAAGGATAATCTGAGAAATTGGCAGCCACGGTGATGTGATATGAAAACGTCTGCGATTTCCGCGGGTGACAAAGTCATCGCCATTGGTAACACAGCATTCCTCACGGAAGGAAAGGCTATATTTCAGCTACTGGCAAGTCAGTTTCCCATCCAGCTTTAGGAGCCCCGTTTTGAAGGAAGCACCGGAAGGGCAGCCTGAGAGGCGGCGACAAGGACAGAAGCGAGGGGGTGCGGAGGGAGGAGGACCGCGCAGCTGAGACGGGCCTGATGTGCGATCGCGGAGGCCCAGGCCCTGGCTGCTCAGTGATTTCTTGCAAAAGGCGGGCAGTGGATGCAGGTGGCAGTTTCACCGCAATTTAACACTGCAATGGAGCAAGTCCCCTAAATCTGGACCTTCAAGTTGTGAACGTTCAAAGATGCGAATGTTTGTGTCGGCTCCTGTGTGCCCGCTGTTGTACTCTACTACTGTACGTTTCAAGGTTCTGTCCTGTGAGGTTAAAAATGCTTCGTTTGCTTTCATATGTTATGTATTATTTGTGTGAAAACTACTATAAGCCTATTGCAGTGCAGTACTCCATAGCTGGCAGTGTTAGTTGGGTACCTCGGGTAACTTTGTTGGACGTAGGCACAAACTGGACTTTCGGACGTGCTCTTGAAACAGAACGTGTCTGTGTCTAGGGAACTTCCTGTGCAGGGGCTGACCAGCTCAGATGTACCAGGGTCCCCTATGTGCCACGGCCTGTGTATACACGTCTCATTCTCTGTCTCAGTTAATGCAATGGCCCCATAAGGTCACCAGCTTTCAGAAGAGGCTGGGCCTCACTTGCCCAAGGTCACACAGTGGCGGGTTGGGGGGTATGGCAGTTGATATCAGACCCAGGTAGGCCTAATTCCAAAGCCCATGTGTTTTCGTTCTTTAGCAGACTTTAAGGGGCGTCTCACTATTTAGTCTTTGAAAGAAATCGTTTATGAAGTGGAATGCTTTCCCAGGCTTTGGTTTGGTTTTGCCTCCTAGGTGAGTGACCTATTCAGACTCTCGGTCTTGGTGCATGTCCTTCAGGAAAGCTGTTGGAATTTGATGTTTTTCTGGTTGTTTGTACAGACTCTTAGAGCATATGGATCTGCTTTCTGAACAGTGACTGTGACTTTGGCATCTTTGCTTGGAAATGCCTCTCCCTTTGCCAAACATACAAAAATACTTCAGGATTATGGCTGAATCATTTGCTTCTTTTGTACTAACATTTATTAAGATTAGAATTCATTCCAGGGCTTCCCTGGTGGTCCAGTGGGTAAGGACACCGCCTTGCAGGGCAAGGGGCGCTGGTTTGATCCCTGGCCTGGGAAGATCCCACGTCCCGCAGAGCGGCTGGACCGATGTGTCCGATTACCGAGCCGGAGCTCTGGAGCGCATGCGCCCAGAGCCGGTGCTCTGCGACGACAGAGGCCACTGAGATGGGAGGCCCACAGGAGCCAAAGAACAAAGACAGATGAAAATAGAGAAATGAAAGACCAACAGAAGTGGCCCGCCCACCCCCCTCCCTCCCCACCCCACCCCCCTAAAAGATAAATAAATAAAATAAATGTTAAAAAAAAAAAAAAAGAATTCATTCCAAAGTAAACCGATGTCCACCTCATTAGATGGTAAAAGAGGGCTTATTGGGGATACTCATTCTCAAACCTGGCTGGTCACTAGACCCAGTGAGGAGCACACATACACACGCGCGCACACAGAGACTCTGAGCCGCCCAGTTCCTCAGTGTGGTGGGGAATGGGCCTAACGTGCAACTGTAAGGGGGCCCAGGCCCTGGGTTCTCAGTGTGAGTCCCACATCTGATTGTGGCACAGATTTCTTGAAAAGATGTGTGCGCCTCTGCGTTGTATAAAGCCCCTCTGCTCATGCTGAAGACACACCAGTTTGCAGAGCAGCTTGAGGGGACCACTGGTTTCTAACGTCATTTGTCTGAATAACACAGAAAGTTCCAGGTGCAGAAACAAAGCATTCAAACACAATTAGACGTCTCAGCTAGCTTTCAAGTTTCAGATGCTGGCTCTGCCATTTATAAGTTGAACTGGTTTCCCCCTGTAATCTTTTGGGCCCTTTGGTTTGGTTTTGCCTCCTAGGTGAGTGACCTATTCAGACTCTCGGTCTTGGTGCATGTCCTTCAGGAAAGCTGTTGGAATTTGATGTTTTTCTGGTTGTTTGTACAGACTCTTAGAGCATATGGATCTGCTTTCTGAACAGTGACTGTGACTTTGGCATCTTTGCTTGGAAATGCCTCTCCCTTTGCCAAACATACAAAAATACTTCAGGATTATGGCTGAATCATTTGCTTCTTTTGTACTAACATTTATTAAGATTAGAATTCATTCCAGGGCTTCCCTGGTGGTCCAGTGGGTAAGGACACCGCCTTGCAGGGCAAGGGGCGCTGGTTTGATCCCTGGCCTGGGAAGATCCCACGTCCCGCAGAGCGGCTGGACCGATGTGTCCGATTACCGAGCCGGAGCTCTGGAGCGCATGCGCCCAGAGCCGGTGCTCTGCGACGACAGAGGCCACTGAGATGGGAGGCCCACAGGAGCCAAAGAACAAAGACAGATGAAAATAGAGAAATGAAAGACCAACAGAAGTGGCCCGCCCACCCCCCTCCCTCCCCACCCCACTCCCCAAAAAGATAAATAAATAAAATAAATGTTAAAAAAAAAAAAGAATTCATTCCAAAGTAAACCGATGTCCACCTCATTAGATGGTAAAAGAGGGCTTATTGGGGATACTCATTCTCAAACCTGGCTGGTCACTAGACCCAGTGAGGAGCACACATACACACGCGCGCACACAGAGACTCTGAGCCGCCCAGTTCCTCAGTGTGGTGGGGAATGGGCCTAACGTGCAACTGTAAGGGGGCCCAGGCCCTGGGTTCTCAGTGTGAGTCCCACATCTGATTGTGGCACAGATTTCTTGAAAAGATGTGTGCGCCTCTGCGTTGTATAAAGCCCCTCTGCTCATGCTGAAGACACACCAGTTTGCAGAGCAGCTTGAGGGGACCACTGGTTTCTAACGTCATTTGTCTGAATAACACAGAAAGTTCCAGGTGCAGAAACAAAGCATTCAAACACAATTAGACTTCTCAGCTAGCTTTCAAGTTTCAGATGCTGGCTCTGCCATTTATAAGTTGAATGTCCTTGGCCAAATAACTTTATTTCCCCAAGCCTCAGTTTTCTCATCTGTAAAATGGATAACAAAGTTTTGAACTCATAGATACATGAAAGTGAAAGCCACTCAGTTGGGTCAGATTCTTTGGGACCCCATGGATGAGCCATGGAATTCTCCAGGCAAGGATACTGGAGTAGGTAGCCATTCCCTTCTCCAGGGAATCTTCCCAACCCAGGGATCAAACCCAGGTCTTCCAGACTGCAGGCAGATTCGTTACCAATGAGCTACCAGGGAAGCCTATAGATAAGTGAGATCATGTATATAGTGTACTGAACATTGAGTCTGGTCCATGGTAACGGCCAAGTAAATTTGAACTTCTAATGTTGCCATGACTACTACCCAAATTACCCTCTACTGTGATAAATATTCAGGTAGAGCTTTTGCTCAAAGGAACTTGGGACTTGGTTATCTGTAGTCACCACATTCCTTAATAAGGAAAGTTGCCATGTGGTCACCAAACTCTTATAACACAAGGGACTTTAGCCTGATTTTGGAGCAGGTGGGACCAGGTTGAGGGGCTGGAGCTGGTTGGGCTCCTGGATTCATACTGCCATGCTCATGGTGGCCTGGTGAGCTCTGAGGGGTCCAGGATGCCAGAGCACTGACCTCTGGGGCCTGTCAGATGGGTAAATACATTGCAGGAATACACAGGGAAGCAACACAGTGGAGTAGAACAAACATAGTTTGGAATCCCCTATCTGTCACTTCATAGCTGTGTGACCTCAGAAAGCCCTTATACCTCTCTGGTTAATCATAAATACCCTTCAGGAATTTAAAAAAGGTGTTATATAAGGCTTGACCAAGGGGCTGGAGTCATCTTGGTTTTGGTAGCTGTGGCTTTGATTAATAGGGTGGCTGTACCTTGGGTTCGTGGGGAACCCACAAAAATTGAGAGGAGACCACTGGGAGAGCTGGGGCAGAGTGCCCCTAGATGGAGGAGAAACATGAATGTCAGGGCATGCAGCAAGGGCTCAGGGTTCAGGGCTGGTTCTAGTCCCAGCTGCAGTGAGGCTGTGGCTCCGTGGGTGCCAGGCTGGAACCCCATATAATCACAACATGAAACAGTATCTACTGTCCATGTGATTTGGGACCAGAAATCCAAAGGAAGCAATTCAAATGCATCTAAACAAATAACTGTTTAGGAAAGTGGCCAGAGACAAGACCCATTTACCCCAGTCAGTGTTCTCCCATGTTCCAGCCACAGTCCGCCAGCAACTGTAATGAAAAAAAGAGATGCCATTCCCAGAAGCAATGGAAAAATACTTAGGAATAAACTTAATGAGAAATGCGTGTGACCTATATAAAGACAACTACAAAATTTTATTGGTGAAATAAAAGAAGACCAGAATAAATGGAGACACATACTACGTTTCTGCATGGGAAGACGGAATATTGTAAAAATGTCAAACCTCCTCCATGTTAATTTGCAGATTTAATGCAATACCAAACAATACTGTGAAAGGCACTTGATAAAATGATTCTAAAATTCATCTGGAAAAAACACTGGTCAGAATATCAAAGAATGTTCTGAAAAGGGGGAACACTGATGTAGTCTTACTGAATATTAACACATAAAGGAGCAATAATTAGAAGAGTGAGAATATAGCTGGAAGAAAAACAGATTTAAATGAATTTGAAGAGAATACCTGGAAATAGATGAGATCACATGTAGAAATTAAATATAAGAAAGGAATCACTCCAAAACAATGATGAATTATGTAACAAATGTTGTTGGAAAATAACTAATTAGCAACTTGAAAAAATAATTTGTAATTTAGATATACCTTAGATGGGTAAATACATTGCAGGAATACACAGGGAAGCAACACAGTGGAGTAGAACAAACATAGTTTGGAATCCCCTATCTGTCACTTCATAGCTGTGTGACCTCAGAAAGCCCTTATACCTCTCTGGTTAATCATAAATACCCTTCAGGAATTTAAAAAAGGTGTTATATAAGGCTTGACCAAGGGGCTGGAGTCATCTTGGTTTTGGTAGCTGTGGCTTTGATTAATAGGGTGGCTGTACCTTGGGTTCGTGGGGAGCCCACAAAAATTGAGAGGAGACCACTGGGAGAGCTGGGGCAGAGTGCCCCTAGATGGAGGAGAAACATGAATGTCAGGGCATGCAGCAAGGGCTCAGGGTTCAGGGCTGGTTCTAGTCCCAGCTGCAGTGAGGCTGTGGCTCCGTGGGTGCCAGGCTGGAACCCCATATAATCACAACATGAAACAGTATCTACTGTCCATGTGATTTGGGACCAGAAATCCAAAGGAAGCAATTCAAATGCATCTAAACAAATAACTGTTTAGGAAAGTGGCCAGAGACAAGACCCATTTACCCCAGTCAGTGTTCTCCCATGTTCCAGCCACAGTCCGCCAGCAACTGTAATGAAAAAAAGAGATGCCATTCCCAGAAGCAATGGAAAAGTACTTAGGAATAAACTTAATGAGAAATGCGTGTGACCTATATAAAGACAACTACAAAATTTTATTGGTGAAATAAAAGAAGACCAGAATAAATGGAGACACATACTACGTTTCTGCATGGGAAGACGGAATATTGTAAAAATGTCAAACCTCCTCCATGTTAATTTGCAGATTTAATGCAATACCAAACAATACTGTGAAAGGCACTTGATAAAATGATTCTAAAATTCATCTGGAAAAAACACTGGTCAGAATATCAAAGAATGTTCTGAAAAGGGGGAACACTGATGTAGTCTTACTGAATATTAACACATAAAGGAGCAATAATTAGAAGAGTGAGAATATAGCTGGAAGAAAAACAGATTTAAATGAATTTGAAGAGAATACCTGGAAATAGATGAGATCACATGTAGAAATTAAATATAAGAAAGGAATCACTCCAAAACAATGATGAATTATGTAACAAATGTTGTTGGAAAATAACTAATTAGCAACTTGAAAAAATAATTTGTAATTTAGATATACCTTAGATACAGCTCTCTCTGCATAAAAGATAAAATTCAGAAAAGAACCCAAAGACTGAAAAAGCTAGCAGAGACTGGATTTGGGTATTTATTAGATCGTGGGAATACTAATGTTAAAGAGACAACATAATACATTATATAAAATATAAAATATACACATATAATACCACTTGCATAGAGATATGATGACTAAGTAAAATATTTCCCTGGGAGCAAGAACCACGAAGGTAATAACATGTCCAAGGAGATGTTTTTCCTTTTTGTTTTAATAATCTTTATTTTTAGCAAATAAAAATCAAGGATAAAATAGTGACAAATTGCTTTTAGATGATTAAACATTGTAAAATCTTAAATATGTGTGCACACATAATCCCTTTAGCTACTATGGCTACTCTGATTTCAATATAAAGGGTTAGAAAACCATTTAAGACAATGTGTTCTCTTAGGTACGATCTCTTATGAGGAGCTGCTGATAAATGTTTCCGCTAATTCTTCAAATTCTTTGAGTTCCGGCTTTATTTCAATTCAGTATTCTTCAGGCTGGAGTCAAGGGCTTTTGTCAACTCATCCTAAATTTAAAAACAGTTTTATTGAGGTAAAACTTTTAGAGAAATGCAGTCTTAAGTGTGGAGTCAGTAACATGTCGCTGCCCATAAACATGCAGAACATCTCCAGCACCCAGAGTTTTCCCTCTGGTTATTCCTAAGTAGTGCTCTGCTCCCATTCTCTGGTGGTTTTCCTGATGGGAGGGTGGGAGGAAGTGGGAGGCAGGACCAAAGCTCCTGGGCCTGGCCAACAGATACCGGACCGTGCTCTTGCTAAAATGAATAATATCTAGTCCTAACTACTAGTAGTAAAACCTAGTAGTCATTGCCAGCTCCACGCTCAGTCTTTTCAGTGTTCGGCAAGACCAAGGTATAAAATACCTCCCTCATGGCGTTGTTGATCATTTTGACAGACCAGCTCATAAAGTAGATGTTCCCATGCACCTTCTCAATGGGCAGTATCTACTGCGGTTTGCGACAATGAAAAGGCCGTGAAGGAGATGCAGGGGACGTGATGAGGCTGCTTGGCACCAAGCACCCCCAGATCCCTTCACGAGACTGTAGACCCCACCCCGCACACCCTGACTCCTCCTTCTCTCTGTCCCGACCCTGCTCTGAGCTCCCTGCCTTTTACCCGGATCCTGTTTTGAAATCAAGGCTGCCAGGGTCGTGCAGCTTCCACGGTGGACCGCTGACCCGCTCTCCGTGCTACTGCCAGGAAGCACTTTGACAGAGTAAACCAGAGCCTCATGCCTCTTCCCTCAGGGCTGTCTGATGGCTCCCCATGGAGATTAGAATAACACCTCCCCTCACTCCTTCACTCCCGAAGATGGGATACCCCCTCTTTGTTAGTATCATCCCCTACCTGGTCCCAGCCACTCTGGTTCATGCCTTTTGGTTCCCCTGCCCCGGGTTCCCTTCCTGTCTCAGGGCGTTTGCACTTTCTATTCATACTCTTGGAAAGTTTCATATCTTTATATGGCTGGCTTAGCTCTTTCAGCTAAAATACCTTTTATATCCCAACAGAGACCTGCCCCAGCAAGCAAGCTAAAGTCATGACTCCTTACTGCTTTGCTCGATTCATTTCTTAAGGCACTTAACATCCTCTGAAAAAAAAAAATTGTTTTAGTTCATTTACTTATTTTCTTGCTTACTGGGTGTTGAAATCTAGTGCAAGCTCCATGAGCAAAGGGTCTTTTCTCCCCAGGAACAGAATAATGTCCAGAACGTAGCAGATATTTAATACATAACATACAGTGAATGAGTGAACAAACAGTGATGGACCAAATGGTGGTGGTGGACGTAATGGCAGAAGGGAGATGGAATGGAGAGGGGGATGCTGGGGAGGTGATGGCGGAGGGACTTAGGATGTTCCTCGTCACTCAGATGTCCTTGTCTATGGCTAGCTGGTGCTCTTTGCATCTCAAGGGTGACACACTCTGAGAAGAGATTTGGGGCTCAGTGCTTCTCAGGACTGTCTCTGAACATCCCCCAGTCTACAGAACAACCCAGAGCCCCAGCCATGAAGCCCACCCAGCCTTCCTCTTTGTTGAATATTCAGCTTAAACTTGATATACCCTGTTTAAACAAGTTAGTACCTTCACATCGATTCTGCTCCTCACTGAAAATAAAAATATTTTGGTCCTGGCAAATATTTGACACCACTTGGCATCTTTCAGTGCATTAATTAGCAATTTTCTGGATAAATATTGCTGTGTGAATCAACAATCACTTCCCAATAATTAAAAGACAAGTCAGATGTTATTGAAAAACCCACTGGTGTGTGCCCCCGCTCTGAGAAATATTGCCCCTCGCATCTGTGGCTGGAGCAGAGTAGCACAAAGAGGGTGTGGGTGGTCCTGGGCTGACCCCCCCTGAACTCCAGATTTGGATTCAGGGAGAGAGGAGGGGAGCTAGAGATGCCGGCAATGTCTGGAGGGCTGGACTGGTATGCTGAGTCTCTGAGTGCCCTGCAGATGGTCGGGGCGGATATGAGAAACATTTGGCCAAAGTTTTGTGATTAGAATGAACCAGTCTAGAGGAGTGGTTACATGCATGGACTTGGGAATCTAATAACCATAGGGGAGAGCCCCAGATCAGCCACAGGCTGGCCGTGTGACCCCAGACAAGGCACAGCTCCTCTCTGAGTCTCAGGTCTTCCATCTGTCAAATGGGTATAATAAAAGTTTTATTTCACAGAACTGAGAATAAGTGGATGGAATGCATGTGCCCTCAACAACTCCTGGTGGTTGATCATTATTTGTTGTATTTCCTCTGGGTAACCTGATCTGGGTCTAATCTCTCTGTGCCCCAGTACCTCTTACCTCGACTGTTTTTCCCAGTGCTGCCTACCCAAAGAAGGTAGTGGTAAATCTTTGCCCAACACTTCTTGGCTCTGCCTCTCTCCAAAATATCTTTCTGATCTATGAAGCAAAATCCTAATGACGGACTAGGAATCCTCCCTAGTCCCTGGCTTGGCTGGGATGGAAGGAAAGAGGGCAGGCATGACCCAGCTGGTGGGGTGCTGTAGGGCCAGAGCTACAAGAGAAGGACTCTCTTCCCTTAGCTGTGTAATCTCAAACCTGAGGAGCCCATGGCATCCATGGGGCGGATGGGAAGCCAAGGCCTATGGACAATCGGATGGTGAGCAACATGGCCAGCTGAGACTTTTGTTTACCTGCTTCCTCCCCTCCTTCCATTCCTTCTGACATGACTGTAGAGGAATACTTATTTGTATCAGTACATAAAAATAGGGGAGCGTAGAGGACAGGTCCCCTCAGGCACACAAAGGAGAGTGGCACTGACGCATTAGAAACCGGCAGTATTCCTCCCAGTACTGGAGGAATCTGCCTGGGGGAAAGGGCTGGTCATCGGTGGGATGCACCGTGTGAGGAGGAGGAGCCCTTTCAGGAGTAATTAGAGTGGTGCACCTGTGCTATGCTGTGCTACGTTGCTTCGGTTGTGCCTGACTCTGTGCGACCCCGTGGACTGTGGCCTGCCAGGCTCCTCTGTCCGTGGGATTCTCCAGGCAAGAGCACTGGATTGGGTTGCCATTTCCTCCTCTAGGGGATCTTCACGACCCAGGGATTGAACCTGTGTCTCTTATGTCTCCTTCATTGAAAGGTGGGTCCTTTACCACTAGCGCCACGTGGGAAGCCCCAATGATGCATGTAATGGTGTGCCAGATCCTGGACCAAGAAAGCTACATGCAGAGTGAGCCCTCATCACAGCACAGGATGAGTTGCTATCATTGACCTCATTTTGTTCAAGAAACTGAGGCCCAGAGAATCTGTCCGTTGTTCATAGTTACCTTGGCTACTAAGTGCTGACCTGGGGCTTGAAGCCATGCCCTTCCAGCCCCTGAGTCCATATAGTCTTAATTACTAGGCTAGGTGGCCTCCCTGTGTGTAAGGGGTCCCCATTAGAGCCCCATCATCCACCTAAGCACAGGGAGGTAGAGCCTGAAGGTGAGGTGGGCTGGGGGCAGTCAGTGAGAGCAGCTTCTGTGAGGCCCTGGTGCAGCAAACCAAGGGGCCAACCCATAGCTTTCCTCGGAGGCTGGCTCGGAAGAGTGAGTTACAAGCAGCTCCTGCTGAGACCCGCCATGCCAGATGGAGACAGAGGGCTCCCAACCGACTTGGAGTTGCATCCCCATCTTCAGAAAGGAGGCTCACTGGCAGAGCACAGGAGTTGCCATGATATGTGTGCCTTAGTATCTCGCCTGTCTTACCCGCCTCAGGCAATGAAACCCAGACGGAGCAGACTAAACCATCTGCATACCCAAGAGTTTCCTCATCTGGGTCTAGAAGGTTAGAACCATTTCAAGCCCCAGGGGTAGAGAATACTCACTGTGAGGATGAGGGACCCGAGGGAGACCACTGGCCATGTGAAAAGACAGCTGTTCCCAAGGAAGGAACCAAGCTGATATTTCCGACTGAGATAAACTTCTTGCCAGCATCTGCAGAAGTTTTTAGAAAATCTCTGATGTCTGTGCCCAAGGTGATTCAAAGGGACACTGCATATCTAAAAAAAAAGTATCCTCTGAGACTAGAAAAACTTGCTTTTAGCTGAAAAGCACATCTGCTGTCCTTATAAAGGCAATGAAGGAAGGACATAGCAGGTTGAACACAGCAGAAAAACAGAATCCATGGTTTAAAAGATGAGCTCCCCCCCCAAAATCTTTCCATAATTCAGAATAAAAGAATAAAGGAATGGGCATGATTAGTGAAAAGACACCTTGAATAAAGATCCTACAAATAGAATCTAAGAGCAATAATCAAAGGAATAATGAAACAAAGCTGCCCTTTGAACATTAAGTAAAGCTAATGAAAAGCGACCTATAGCCAGGTGAAATAGTTGAATTTCAAGGTGTAAAGGGGACACGCCTATCAATATACAGGCAGGGGGAAAAAGATGTTGCCGACTTAATGAGTTGTAGAAGGGATATGATAGTGTGTACAGAGTGCTAAAATAATACAGTATGAATTACTTTTCTTTCATGTAATAGTACAAAGGTCTGTGATTCAAGGTTTGCATGGGAACTGTGCTCTCCGAGGTGTCCCAGTGCTCTGAAGTAAGAACATAGACTTCCATTTTGTGGCTCTGCCATTCTTAGGGTATTAACTTCATCTGCAAGGATCCTTTTTACAAGCAGCAGAATCAAGTAATAATAAAAGCAGGACATACTCCTCATCCTCCTTTCAGAATCTCTAGCCAGAGGGTCTGTACAGATACTGTTCCCATTCCATTGGCCAGAACTTAGTCACATGACTTCTTTTAACTGCAAGGGTGGCTGGGAAATGTAGTTTTCATTGAGAAGCCATGTGCTTGGCTAAATATTACTGTTTTATTATTACCAGCGAGAAGAGAATGGTTATTGGAGTACTCTTAACCCAACAGACTAAACCTGGAAATTAAAGATAAAATGAGAAGAAAGAAAAAGCCCCAAACTTAGTGATTCTTTGTTACCTAGAAAAGATTTTAAATTCTCTATTAAATAGCATTTGGGTCAAAGAGGAAATATAAGCAGAAACTGTAGAAAATCTAGAAAATAAACTATATATCAGAATCTGTGGGAAACAGTTATAGTAATACTCAGAGGAAAAGTCTTGAGTATTGGTATCAATAAAAAGAAAGATGAAAATGAGAAAATTAAACATCTAATCTAAGAAGTTAGGAAAAGAGCAAGAAGCCAAACCATAAGAAAGAGTAAGAAACTCACAAAGATAAAAGGAGAAGTTATGAGTTAATAAGCAGAAAAATAGAATTCATTTTATGAGGAAACTAATAAGATGGATAAACCACAGGCTAACCTAATTAAGCTAAAGAGCAAGAAAGCCTAAACACACAAAAGGAGAAATGATGAAGGAAAAACAGTCACAGAAAGAAAGGAAAGAATCATGAAACTGCTTTGTTCAACTTTGTATAAATATGTTTAAAAACCTGGATGAATTTGATAATTTTTCCAAAATATAAATGACCAAACTCCATTCAAGAAAAGATAGAAAATCTAAGTATTTTTATATAGAAATTATTAAAATAAATAAAGAGTTATCTCCCTATAATGTACCAGGCCCAGATAGCTAAAATAATACAGTATGAATTACTTTTCTTTCATGTAATAGTACAAAGGTCTGTGATTCAAGGTTTGCATGGGAACTGTGCTCTCCGAGGTGTCCCAGTGCTCTGAAGTAAGAACATAGACTTCCGTTTTGTGGCTCTGCCATTCTTAGGGTATTAACTTCATCTGCAAGGATCCTTTTTACAAGCAGCAGAATCAAGTAATAATAAAAGCAGGACATACTCCTCATCCTCCTTTCAGAATCTCTAGCCAGAGGGTCTGTACAGATACTGTTCCCATTCCATTGGCCAGAACTTAGTCACATGACTTCTTTTAACTGCAAGGGTGGCTGGGAAATGTAGTTTTCATTGAGAAGCCATGTGCTTGGCTAAATATTACTGTTTTATTATTACCAGCGAGAAGAGAATGGTTATTGGAGTACTCTTAACCCAACAGACTAAACCTGGAAATTAAAGATAAAATGAGAAGAAAGAAAAAGCCCCAAACTTAGTGATTCTTTGTTACCTAGAAAAGATTTTAAATTCTCTATTAAATAGCATTTGGGTCAAAGAGGAAATATAAGCAGAAACTGTAGAAAATCTAGAAAATAAACTATATATCAGAATCTGTGGGAAACAGTTATAGTAATACTCAGAGGAAAAGTCTTGAGTATTGGTATCAATAAAAAGAAAGATGAAAATGAGAAAATTAAACATCTAATCTAAGAAGTTAGGAAAAGAGCAAGAAGCCAAACCATAAGAAAGAGTAAGAAACTCACAAAGATAAAAGGAGAAGTTATGAGTTAATAAGCAGAAAAATAGAATTCATTTTATGAGGAAACTAATAAGATGGATAAACCACAGGCTAACCTAATTAAGCTAAAGAGCAAGAAAGCCTAAACACACAAAAGGAGAAATGATGAAGGAAAAACAGTCACAGAAAGAAAGGAAAGAATCATGAAACTGCTTTGTTCAACTTTGTATAAATATGTTTAAAAACCTGGATGAATTTGATAATTTTTCCAAAATATAAATGACCAAACTCCATTCAAGAAAAGATAGAAAATCTAAGTATTTTTATATAGAAATTATTAAAATAAATAAAGAGTTATCTCCCTATAATGTACCAGGCCCAGATAGTCTTTCTGGGAAATTCTTTCAAACCTCTATTGAGCAAATAAGTACAGTATTATTTAGGCTATTATGGACTTTCTAAAAGAGAATTTTTTTCTAATCATTTCAACAAAGCAAGTAGAACATTAATGCTCAAATGTAAGAAAGATTTCACACAAAAAAGAGAACCATAGTCACTTAAGAAAAGCAATGCCGGGGCTTCCCTGATGGTCCAGTGAGTAAGGACACCGCCTTGCAGTGCAAGGGGCACCGGTTCAGTCCCTGGCCTGGGAAGATCCCACGTGCCGCGGAGTGGCTGGACTGATGTGTCCAATGACTGAGCTGGAGCTCTGGAGCGCATGCACCCAGAGCCAGTGCTCTGCCACCAGAGAGGCCACTGCGGTGGGAGGCCCACAGGGGCCAAAGAACAAAGATGGATGAAAATGAATAAATGAAAGACCAATAGGTGTGACCAAAAAAAAAAAAGAAAAGCAATGCCATAAGTCCTAAATAAATCTTAAGTAAGTAAACCAAATCTAATAGCATATTACATAATGACCAAATGGGGTTTACCTCAATATTAGGAAATAAATGAATAAAATTGATCATAGTGATAGATCTAAGGGGAAATTTTATATTAACTTCTTTGTAGATACCACAAAGGCGTTTGAAAACTCAGCCTTCATTTTTGAAAGAAACACTTCATGAAAAAGGGATGGATGTAGTCTTCTTTAACATGATAATACATATCTATCTTGGCACAAAAGGGTCAGCATCATGTTTAATGAGGAAATACTAAAATATTCCCTCTAGAATCAGTAGCAAGACAAGAATATCTGCTACCATACTGTTATTATCTGTTGAGCTGAAGGTATCAGTCAATAGAAAGAAATTAAAAGGGTAAAAAGAAATGGGAATGGAAGTCAAACAGCATTATTTGCAGATAATATGTTCATTTATCTAGAAAGTAAAAGAAATAAAATTTAAAACCCTATAAACAGCAGGAGAATTCAATAATGTAATGGGGTACAAATTGATGTGTAGAATTTAACCATATATATATATATATAAACAACCAGTTAGAAGATATAATGGAGGGCTTCCCTGGTGGTTCAGTGGGTAAGGACATTGCCTTGCAGTGCAAGGGGCGCAGGTTCAATCCCTGGCCTGGGAGGATCCCACCTGCTGTGGAGCAGCTGGACTGATGTGTCCCACTATTGAGCCAGTGCTCTGAAGTGACAGAGGCCACTGTGATGGGAGGCCCACACAGGTCAAAGAACAAAGATAAATAAATGAAACATCAATAGAAGTGGCCAAAGAAAAAAAATTAGAATAGAATGCATACTCAGTCACTCACACACACACACACACACACACAAAGAAGATATAATGGAAGAAAATCCCTCATTTATAATAGAAAAAAAATCCAGCAACAAATTTATTAACAAATTTATATAACCTGTGAGAAAACACTTAAAACACATCTGACGAACCTGACGAAGACTTAACTAGTGGAAAAAATACATAGTATTCTCAGATAGGAAGACTCAGCATTGTAAAGAAATAATTCTCTCCAAGTGAATTTACAAATTTAAGGTAATTCTAATTAAAATGTCCATATTTTGAAAAAGTGGACAAATTGATTTTTAAATTCACATGAAAAATAAAAGAAATATAATTAGAGACTAGTAACCCTATAGCAATTAAAGTTGTTCATTACTAAAACAAAGCTATTCTGGTGCCCAAAAAGATAAGACAAGAGATGAGAAAACAAGTACAAGTTAAAGACCCAAATGAAAACAGAGGTAAGAAATTAATAGCTGAAATTAATGAAACAGAAAAATTTTAAAGTGGACACAGTTTAAAATTTTAAAATAGAAACATTTACTAAGAGAAAGAAGAGGACTTATGTGGTAGCTCAGTGGTGAAGAGTTCCGCCTGGCCAGATGGAAGCTTGAAGGTATTCAGTCAATAGAAAGAAATTAAAAGGGTAAAAAGAAATGGGAATGGAAGTCAAACAGCATTATTTGCAGATAATATGTTCATTTATCTAGAAAGTAAAAGAAATAAAATTTAAAACCCTATAAACAGCAGGAGAATTCAATAATGTAATGGGGTACAAATTGATGTGTAGAATTTAACCATATATATATATATATAAACAACCAGTTAGAAGATATAATGGAGGGCTTCCCTGGTGGTTCAGTGGGTAAGGACATTGCCTTGCAGTGCAAGGGGCGCAGGTTCAATCCCTGGCCTGGGAGGATCCCACCTGCTGTGGAGCAGCTGGACTGATGTGTCCCACTATTGAGCCAGTGCTCTGAAGTGACAGAGGCCACTGTGATGGGAGGCCCACACAGGTCAAAGAACAAAGATAAATAAATGAAACATCAATAGAAGTGGCCAAAGAAAAAAAATTAGAATAGAATGCATACTCAGTCACTCACACACACACACACACACACACACAAAGAAGATATAATGGAAGAAAATCCCTCATTTATAATAGAAAAAAAATCCAGCAACAAATTTATTAACAAATTTATATAACCTGTGAGAAAACACTTAAAACACATCTGACGAACCTGACGAAGACTTAACTAGTGGAAAAAATACATAGTATTCTCAGATAGGAAGACTCAGCATTGTAAAGAAATAATTCTCTCCAAGTGAATTTACAAATTTAAGGTAATTCTAATTAAAATGTCCATATTTTGAAAAAGTGGACAAATTGATTTTTAAATTCACATGAAAAATAAAAGAAATATAATTAGAGACTAGTAACCCTATAGCAATTAAAGTTGTTCATTACTAAAACAAAGCTATTCTGGTGCCCAAAAAGATAAGACAAGAGATGAGAAAACAAGTACAAGTTAAAGACCCAAATGAAAACAGAGGTAAGAAATTAATAGCTGAAATTAATGAAACAGAAAAATTTTAAAGTGGACACAGTTTAAAAACCCCAACCTTGCTCTTTAGAAAGATCCATAGAAAAAATACATTTTAGCTAAGAGAAAGAAGAGGGACTTATGTGGTAGCTCAGTGGTGAAGAGTTCGCCTGCCAATGCAGGAGACACAGGTTCTATCCCTGATCCGGGAAGATCCCACATGCTGTGGAGCAGCTAAGTCTATGACGACTATGGAGCCTGTGCTCTAGGGGCTTGGAGCTGCAACTATGGAGCCCATGTGCTGCAACTATGAAAGCCCGTGTGCCCTAGAGCTTGAGTTCCACAACAAGAGAAGTCACTGCAACCAGTAGCCTGCTCACCTCAGCTAGAGAGTAACCCCGACTCCCTGCAACTAGAGAAAAGCCTGTGGCAGCAGTGAAAACCCAGAATAGTCAAAAATAAATAAATAAATAAAATTATAAACAAAAAAAGAAGAGAGTAAAAGAGGAGGCAGTGTAATAAATGAGAAACTAGTCAGAACCATAGATGTAAAGATTATTTATAGATATATCTTCGTTGTTATTTGTATAAGTTTAGAATATACTTCAAATCACTTGGCCCAAAGGATTTTGTATGGTGTTCCTTCAGAATCAAGCAGAGAGATATTTTCTGAGCCAATTAATCTGTACCAGAATATAAAAGAGAAATAAAGCTTTCCAATTCATGTTATGGATTTATATAAGTTCCTTAGATATTCTGGAATCTAATTAGTGTATAAATTTCATACAAACTGTTGAGATTTTGCTTGGAATTATGTTGAATCCATATATCTTTTAGGGAGAATTTTGCCCGATTATGTATTCTAAGATAGGAAGACTCAGCATTGTAAAGAAATAATTCTCTCCAAGTGAATTTACAAATTTAAGGTAATTCTAATTAAAATGTCCATATTTTGAAAAAGTGGACAAATTGATTTTTAAATTCACATGAAAAATAAAAGAAATATAATTAGAGACTAGTAACCCTATAGCAATTAAAGTTGTTCATTACTAAAACAAAGCTATTCTGGTGCCCAAAAAGATAAGACAAGAGATGAGAAAACAAGTACAAGTTAAAGACCCAAATGAAAACAGAGGTAAGAAATTAATAGCTGAAATTAATGAAACAGAAAAATTTTAAAGTGGACACAGTTTAAAAACCCCAACCTTGCTCTTTAGAAAGATCCATAGAAAAAATACATTTTAGCTAAGAGAAAGAAGAGGGACTTATGTGGTAGCTCAGTGGTGAAGAGTTCGCCTGCCAATGCAGGAGACACAGGTTCTATCCCTGATCCGGGAAGATCCCACATGCTGTGGAGCAGCTAAGTCTATGACGACTATGGAGCCTGTGCTCTAGGGGCTTGGAGCTGCAACTATGGAGCCCATGTGCTGCAACTATGAAAGCCCGTGTGCCCTAGAGCTTGAGTTCCACAACAAGAGAAGTCACTGCAACCAGTAGCCTGCTCACCTCAGCTAGAGAGTAACCCCGACTCCCTGCAACTAGAGAAAAGCCTGTGGCAGCAGTGAAAACCCAGAATAGTCAAAAATAAATAAATAAATAAAATTATAAACAAAAAAAGAAGAGAGTAAAAGAGGAGGCAGTGTAATAAATGAGAAACTAGTCAGAACCATAGATGTAAAGATTATTTATAGATATATCTTCGTTGTTATTTGTATAAGTTTAGAATATACTTCAAATCACTTGGCCCAAAGGATTTTGTATGGTGTTCCTTCAGAATCAAGCAGAGAGATATTTTCTGAGCCAATTAATCTGTACCAGAATATAAAAGAGAAATAAAGCTTTCCAATTCATGTTATGGATTTATATAAGTTCCTTAGATATTCTGGAATCTAATTAGTGTATAAATTTCATACAAACTGTTGAGATTTTGCTTGGAATTATGTTGAATCCATATATCTTTTTAGGGAGAATCTGTATGAAACTGAGTCTTCCCAAGTATGATATGAAATAGTACCTCTTTATCTGCATATGTGTGTTTTGAGTCTTTAAATAATCTTTGAGATTTTCTCGATAGAGTTCTAAAATACCTCTTCTTACTTTTATTCCTAGATATCTTACAGATTTTGTTACATTAGTAGTTTTAAAAATAAGAAGTCTGATGGCCAACAAGCATATGAAAAGATGCTTAATGTGATTAATCATTAGAGAGATGCAAATCAAAACCACAATGAGGGACTTCCTTGGTAGTCCTTTGGTTAAGAATCCTCCTCCCAGTGCAAGGGATGCGGGTTTGATCCCAGGTCGGAGGACTAAGATTCCACATGCCCCAGGGCAACTAGGCCCACAGGCCTCAGCCAGAGAGAGGCCCATGAGCCACAACAAAGACTCGACACAGCCAAATTAATCAATAAATATTAAAAAACAACAACAACAACAACAACAAAAGTAAGCCACAATGAGACCACCTCACACCCATTAAGAAGGCTAGTAGCAAAAAAAAAAAAAAAAGCCCAGAAAATAACAAGCATTGATAAGGATGTGATAAAATTGGAACCCTTGGGCCCCAAGTGGTATGAATGTAAAAGAATGCAACCATTATTGGAAAGTAGTATGGTAGGTCCTCAAAAAAGTTAAAAACAGGGTTACCATATGATCCACTTCTGGGTATAGATCCAAAGAATTGAAAATGGAATCTGGAAGAGATATTTGCACCCGGTTACCATAATGGCCAAAGAGGAGGCAGTGTAATAAATGAGAAACTAGTCAGAACCATAGATGTAAAGATTATTTATAGATATATCTTCGTTGTTATTTGTATAAGTTTAGAATATACTTCAAATCACTTGGCCCAAAGGATTTTGTATGGTGTTCCTTCAGAATCAAGCAGAGAGATATTTTCTGAGCCAATTAATCTGTACCAGAATATAAAAGAGAAATAAAGCTTTCCAATTCATGTTATGGATTTATATAAGTTCCTTAGATATTCTGGAATCTAATTAGTGTATAAATTTCATACAAACTGTTGAGATTTTGCTTGGAATTATGTTGAATCCATATATCTTTTTAGGGAGAATCTGTATGAAACTGAGTCTTCCCAAGTATGATATGAAATAGTACCTCTTTATCTGCATATGTGTGTTTTGAGTCTTTAAATAATCTTTGAGATTTTCTCGATAGAGTTCTAAAATACCTCTTCTTACTTTTATTCCTAGATATCTTACAGATTTTGTTACATTAGTAGTTTTAAAAATAAGAAGTCTGATGGCCAACAAGCATATGAAAAGATGCTTAATGTGATTAATCATTAGAGAGATGCAAATCAAAACCACAATGAGGGACTTCCTTGGTAGTCCTTTGGTTAAGAATCCTCCTCCCAGTGCAAGGGATGCGGGTTTGATCCCAGGTCGGAGGACTAAGATTCCACATGCCCCAGGGCAACTAGGCCCACAGGCCTCAGCCAGAGAGAGGCCCATGAGCCACAACAAAGACTCGACACAGCCAAATTAATCAATAAATATTAAAAAACAACAACAACAACAACAACAAAAGTAAGCCACAATGAGACCACCTCACACCCATTAAGAAGGCTAGTAGCAAAAAAAAAAAAAAAAAAAGCCCAGAAAATAACAAGCATTGATAAGGATGTGATAAAATTGGAACCCTTGGGCCCCAAGTGGTATGAATGTAAAAGAATGCAACCATTATTGGAAAGTAGTATGGTAGGTCCTCAAAAAAGTTAAAAACAGGGTTACCATATGATCCACTTCTGGGTATAGATCCAAAGAATTGAAAATGGAATCTGGAAGAGATATTTGCACCCGTGTTCACAGTGGCAATATTCACAACAGCCAAGAGTTGGAAGCAATCCAAATATCCATTGAGCGATGAATGATAGACCAAATGTGGCAAATACTTATAGTGAAATACTATTCAGCCTTAAAAAGAGGAAATTCTGACACATGCCGCAACATGGATGAGCCTTGAGGACATGATGCAAAATGAAATAGCCAGAGACAAAAAGACAAATACTGTACGATTCCACATATGAACGGTACCTAAAGTACTCAAATTCATAGAGACAGAGAGTAGAATGGTAGTGGCTAAGGCCTAAAGGGATGGGGTAGACGAGGAATTGTTGTTTAATGGGTAGAGATGGAAAAATCCTGAAGATCTGTTGCATCGTAACATGAATATACTCAATATCCTGAACTGTACAATTAAAAAGGGTTAAAATAGGTTTTAAAAAATCATGTTTTTAATTTATTTCTTTACCACGATAATAAGTTGAATTATTAAAGTCCTTGAATTTTTATTTCTGTGTTTCAGAGGGCAGATTTTTTTTTTTTTCGAATCCACCCTTCTCCTCTCCCTGGCTACCTGCTGTGACAGCTTCTTTGTGTACCTCTCTGGTTGTCAGTTTCCACTTTATTTCTGGCTCCTGGAAAAGTCCTCTCGGTTTCTGTAAGCTCAAGTATCTGTTCCACTGTATCGATCATGTCTAGATATTTATGGCAGGGAGATTTTGGGGCTATTTGGTCCACAGCATTTCCGGAAGCAGAAGCCCCTTCAACTCATTTACAAAGCTAAATAAACCCGACAAAAATAGCACAAAGAAGAAGCCTGCAGGCTAATCTCATTTACAAACATAGATGCAAACATCTTAAATAAAATATTAGCAAATTGAATCTAGCAATCTATAAAATGAATATCCCACAATGACCAGGTAAGGTATATTATGGGAAACCAAGGACAGTTCTATTTTAGGAACTCTATTAATATCATTCATCATATTAATAGGCCAAAAGGGAAAAACCAAGGATGATAAAAAGGCATTTGATAACATTCAGCATCCATTTCATAGAAAAACATCTCTTGGCAAAATAAAAATAGAAGGATTCCTCTTTAATAGGGTAAGAAAGGCTTACAGAAGCCTCCCATCCTTCCAGAGGAAGGCAGCACAGACCTTCACAAGTCAGAGAGGATCATCCCCAGTCACTCGGCTCCCCTGCTCCAAGCGGAGACAAAAATCTCCCTGTCCCCAGTTTTCTGATTGACTTGAGGGAAAGCATTCCACTCACCCTGACAAACCCAAGGTATTCCGGTCTTCAGTCACACTGTCTGGACCCAGAAAAACTAGGATTGTTGTGTCACATTGCATAAGCTGCTGCCAGTAGCTGAGTTTCTCTGAGCCTCAATTTTCTCATCTGTGAAATGGGGTTAAGGTTCTCGGTTCCATGGGAAAACAGCAAGGGCTCAAAGAGTATTTCTTTTTCTAAAATTGAACTATAGTTGATCTTCAGTGTTGTAATAGTTTCTGGTATACAACAAAGTGATTCAGACATATATATATATACACACACATACACACACACAGCTTTTAAGATTCTTATCCACTATCAGGTATGACATGATACTGAAGAATGTTCCCTGTGCTATAGAGTAGGATCTGGTTACTTCTTAATTTTATGTAGTAGTTTGTATCTGCTCATCCCAAATTCCTGAATTATACCTGCACCCTCTTCCCCTTTGGTAACCGTACGTTTGTTGTGTCTGTGAGTCTGTTTCTATTTTGTAAATAAGTTTATTTGTGTATCTTTCTTAGATTCCACATACAAGTGATATCATCCGATATTTGTCTGACTCACTTCACTTGGCATGACCATCTCCAGGTCCGTCCATGTTGCTGCAAAAAATCAAAGAAGAAGCCTCAAAGCTAATAACCACAAAAATAGCACAAAGAAGAAGCCTGCAGGCTAATCTCATTTACAAACATAGATGCAAACATCTTAAATAAAATATTAGCAAATTGAATCTAGCAATCTATAAAATGAATATCCCACAATGACCAGGTAAGGTATATTATGGGAAACCAAGGACAGTTCTATTTTAGGAACTCTATTAATATCATTCATCATATTAATAGGCCAAAAGGGAAAAACCAAGGATGATAAAAAGGCATTTGATAACATTCAGCATCCATTTCATAGAAAAACATCTCTTGGCAAAATAAAAATAGAAGGATTCCTCTTTAATAGGGTAAGAAAGGCTTACAGAAGCCTCCCATCCTTCCAGAGGAAGGCAGCACAGACCTTCACAAGTCAGAGAGGATCATCCCCAGTCACTCGGCTCCCCTGCTCCAAGCGGAGACAAAAATCTCCCTGTCCCCAGTTTTCTGATTGACTTGAGGGAAAGCATTCCACTCACCCTGACAAACCCAAGGTATTCCGGTCTTCAGTCACACTGTCTGGACCCAGAAAAACTAGGATTGTTGTGTCACATTGCATAAGCTGCTGCCAGTAGCTGAGTTTCTCTGAGCCTCAATTTTCTCATCTGTGAAATGGGGTTAAGGTTCTCGGTTCCATGGGAAAACAGCAAGGGCTCAAAGAGTATTTCTTTTTCTAAAATTGAACTATAGTTGATCTTCAGTGTTGTAATAGTTTCTGGTATACAACAAAGTGATTCAGACATATATATATATACACACACATACACACACACAGCTTTTAAGATTCTTATCCACTATCAGGTATGACATGATACTGAAGAATGTTCCCTGTGCTATAGAGTAGGATCTGGTTACTTCTTAATTTTATGTAGTAGTTTGTATCTGCTCATCCCAAATTCCTGAATTATACCTGCACCCTCTTCCCCTTTGGTAACCGTACGTTTGTTGTGTCTGTGAGTCTGTTTCTATTTTGTAAATAAGTTTATTTGTGTATCTTTCTTAGATTCCACATACAAGTGATATCATCCGATATTTGTCTGACTCACTTCACTTGGCATGACCATCTCCAGGTCCGTCCATGTTGCTGCAAATGCCATCATTTCATTCTTTTTAATGGCTGAGTCGTAGCGTAGTGTGTATGGGTGTGTGAGAGACACCTCTTTATCCATTCATGTGGTGGTGGACACGTGGGTCGCTCCCATGTCTTGGCTATGATAAATGGTGCTGCTTTGAGCACTGGGCTCAGGCATCTCAAACAATATTCTTATGCAGCACTTCCTTCCGCCCCTGCCCTCTTGTTATTTCTCCTCGTCTTTCCATCCCTGAATCTCCTCTCCTTTGTCATATCTCCATGTTCCACGTCTGGCTTGCTTCGTCTCCTTACCCCGACTAAGCCCACTAGGTAGAGGAATCTGGGGAGACCCCAGAGTAAGCAGCCAAGGACAGGAAGGTAGCTGTGTGGAGCCCAGTTGAGTGCTGGCTTGGAGAACTCAACCAGTTCAGAGAGTCCTGGAGCCCTGGAGCCATGAGGTCCATCTGGACAGCTGGTCCCACTATGGGAGTTTCTGCAGTCTGGCCCAACGAGGGGGTTCTCACCAGCTTGGAGGTGAGAACTCTGTGTGTCTCTGGGAAGTCAGCTTCCTGCTCATTCCTTCTTCCTTTTGGGTTCCCCCTTCAGGGACAGTCTGGATTCACTGCCCCTTGGCCTCTCCGTGGAAAGCCAAGGCCAGACCTTGACCTCCAGGCCTCCACCCTCAGGTCCCCACTGCTGCACCCTGCTTCTCTTCCACTGGGCCCCTAAGCTCCCTCGTTCTGCTCTTCGCCTCCCCGACCTTCATACCTCTGCCCATGCCTTGCCCATCAGAGTCAGCGTTTAGTCCTTAACCTGCCAGCGTTTGGTCCTTAACCTGAATTAACCACGCTTGTTGTTCTCTCTGTTCTGATGCTCGGACATCTTGGAGCCTCGCCAGCTCTGGAGGGACTGCCCAGCCTTAGCTAATTCCTGGAGGGAGTTACTGACTTGGCAGAGAGCATGCCTTTCGAATGCAAACCATCCAATCCAGGGCCCACACCCCCAGCCTCCTCCTTTATGGAGTTTCAACACTCTGGGCTCCCATCTGGCTGCCCTGATCACCCCAGGGCAGGTACCAGGCTCCGGTCAAGCCCTCAGCTTCAGAGCCTGCTGGAATGATTCAAAACAGCTAACAAACCTGTTACCTATTCACCCTGCCTCGCCCCTCCTTCTCATGGGAGCCGCAATGAGGCCTCGGGTCCACATTTCTACTCACTCCTTCTGCCTCCTGACCCACCTCGTGCGACCCATCATGGTGCCACCTTCTCCTCTCTGTTGTTGTTGTTTAGTTGCTCAATCATGTCCGATTCTTTGCGACCCCATGGCCTGTAACCTGCCAGGCTCCTCTGCCCATGGGATTTTCCAGGCAAGAATACTGGAGTGGGTAGCCATTCCCTTCTTCAGGGGATCTTCCCAAACCATGGATCGATCTCGGGTCTCCCACATTGCAGGCAGATTCTTTACCATCTGAGTCACCAGGGAAGCCCTTAGAAGTCTTCTTAGGGCAATCGTTTCCTTGTCTGTTGGCCTCATCTTGCCCGATAATAGTAACATCTACATTTTGAAAGTGTGAGGGGAGGCTTGGCTGGCCAATGTATCAAGTGGGCCTCCCAGTCTCAGGGACTTAACCCACAATGCTTGTTGTTGATCTAGGTGACTCTCTAGGGTAGTGTGCTCTGTGCAGCGGCTCGTGATCCAGGCTGCCCGAGGCTCCAGCCGCCTTTGGAAACACGCATCTGCGATCACGATGGAGGGCAGGGGGCTTTAAGACCAGCACCTAAAGGCTTGACCCCAGGGACTTCCTGGGTGGTCCAGTGGCTGAGACTCCCAGCTCCCAGTATAGAGAGCCCAGATTTGATCCCTGATCAGGGAACTAGATCCTCCATGCTCCAGCTAAGACCTAGCACAGCTAAATAAATATTTTTAAAATTTGAAGAAAAAAAAAAACTGTTTAAAAAAGCTTCAGCCCAGAAGTAACACACACCCCTTTTGCTCACAACATAAGCACAGAACACGTGATGTCATAGGCTGGCGGACTGCAGCAGCCTGAGGGGTGGAATCCTCCAGGATGCACAGAAGGAGAAAATAGATGGGTTCAAGCTAAAAGCCTCTGCCACACCCCCTCTTCCGTGTCGCCCCATCAGGAAGGGGAACTCGCCCCAGTGTGGGGTGTTCTCTCCCATGTGTGTGTGCTCAGTCATGTCTAACTCTGCAACCCATGGTCTCTAGCCCATCTGCCTCCTCTGTCCATGGAATTTTCCAGGCAAGAATACTGGAGCAGGTTGCTGTTTCCTCCTCCAGGGGATGTTCCAGACCTAGGGAGTGAACCTGCATCTCCTGCATCGGCGGATGGGTTATCCCTCAACTTCGCTGGTTGGGAGAAGCCAGATCATTTGCTGAGTGAGCATTTGGTGGGACTGGCTGGAGCAGCTTGGTTGACAGAAGCCCTCATTTTTTTTTTTAAAGCAAGGCAGCTTTTTTTTTTAAAGATTTATTTATTTATTTATTTTGGGGCGGGGGTGGGGAGGAAGAGGAGCAGGCGGGCTACTTCTATTGGTCTTTCGTTTGTCTATTTTCATCCATCTTTGTTCTTTTGGCCCGTGTGGGCCTCCCATCGCGGTGGCCTCTGTTGTTGAGAGCACCGGCTCTGGGCGCATGCGTTCCAGAGTTCTGGCTCTGTAATTGGACACATCGGTCCAGCCGCTCCGCGGCACGTGGGATCTTCCCAGGCCAGGGATCGAACCAGCGCCCCTTGCACTGCAAGGCGGTGTCCTTACCCACTGGACCACCAGGCAAGCCCGGAAGCCCTCATTTTATCATCTCTCCCCACGCAGGCCAGCTTGAGTTCGCCATCATCTAGAACTTAACAGAAAATTGAAAATTTTAAAAGAGAGAGACAAACAACTCCAATCCCAATTGGGCAGAGACACAAATAGCGACTTTTAATTATATAATCTGCTTTTGATGAATTTATTTCTGACAGTTTTATAGGTTGACGAGAGAGTGCATTTTAGATGCAAAAAAACCCATTATTCATTCTGGGCTCTTTGAGCATAAAAATTGTCAAACGATTTTAATACAGTTTTAAGTTTTATGTTTATTGTCAAGGGGAAAAAAAAAGTCCACAGCAATTACCGAGTCACATGCCGCTTAAATCTTTATGTTTCTGACAGCAAGAACAATAAAATATGTTTTTGCCCAAACCTTTTACCGCTCGATTGACATGACTCCAGCAACAGCTGCTTTTCTTCCATCTGAGAACCGCTTGTGAGAAAGCTAACTTAGACCCACTTCCTCGGCGGGAGCAGGGAGGGGGGGGGTCTCGGCGGCTTTACAGAACAGATGTTCCTCTGCCGAAAGGTCCAGACCCCAAGATCTGGGTCCAGAAAGGAAAACGAACTGAAGTGTGCCCTAGCAGATCTGTGCTTTTGTACTGACTAGATGGCATCCTGTTGATTTGCATACCTTGTCTGGTGGTAACCACTGGCTTTAACACTAGTGTGATTGCCTTACGCACGTGGGAGAGGCCCTGGCCTGTTCTCCGCATCTGCCAACCTAAGCCCCTGCCCCCTGGAGTCTCTGGAGCCAATCAGGTACTGCGTTTAAAGGACCGCCCATCAAGCCGACTGTCCCTGTGTGGCCAGCCCTTCATTCTAAGCCCCTCGGTGGGCATGTGGTGCCTCTCTGCTTTGTGCCCCATGCCAACTTGGTTGCAGAACTCAGCTCCTCCATGAGCCCCCCCAAAAGCACTAGTCAACAATAAACATTATTATTATTATTAATTATTCTAGGGAGATGGAAGTATTTCCATTAGTGGCACAGACAGACCATTGAGTTGTGCTTTGGACAATGGATTAGGCCCTGCATGTCTTGGAGCTGTTGGTCAAAAAAAGCCCGCCCCACTCTGCTGGTGTGCTGTGGGGTGAGGGGCAGTCGCCAAGGGATGCTGTGGTCAAGGCTTGACTGAAGGGAGGTCAGCAGGACTCAGTTTCTTTGCAGGTCTGTTTAAATCTTCAGGGTTGAAGGCTATGACTTGACCTGAGATTCAGCCTAAATCCAGGATTCACAGGCTTGCAGGCCGGTTGGAGGAGAGGATGGAGCTGGCCCAGGGTAGCCTTCTGTCCAGCGGTGGACTCATCAGGGCAAGCCTGTGGGGTGGGAGCAGTGTCCAGGAGGAGTGAGGCGTGGAGGCTGCAGGCAGGGACCCAGCTGTCCAGAGTGCTCCTTGAGGGTCTGGGGAGGAACCTCCTATAGAATCACGTCTAGGCCTGGGGGAAACAGTGACCCCCACAGTGAGCAGGAGCAAAGCATCTTGAGGCCTTTGCATATGCCGTTTCCTCTGCCTAGAAAACTCTGAAGCAACCCATTCAACTAACTCCTACTTATCCTTCAGAACTCAGTGTAAAAGTCACTTCTTCAGGGAAGCCCTCCTGGATTCCTCAGTGTTTCTCAGGCCCCATTGTCACGTGCTGCCATGACCCCTGTGCTTCTTGTGTGCATGCCTGCTCAGTCGCTTCAGTCATGCCTGACTCTTTGCAGCCTGCCAGGCTCCTCTGTCCTAGATGGCATCCTGTTGATTTGCATACCTTGTCTGGTGGTAACCACTGGCTTTAACACTAGTGTGATTGCCTTACGCACGTGGGAGAGGCCCTGGCCTGTTCTCCGCATCTGCCAACCTAAGCCCCTGCCCCCTGGAGTCTCTGGAGCCAATCAGGTACTGCGTTTAAAGGACCGCCCATCAAGCCGACTGTCCCTGTGTGGCCAGCCCTTCATTCTAAGCCCCTCGGTGGGCATGTGGTGCCTCTCTGCTTTGTGCCCCATGCCAACTTGGTTGCAGAACTCAGCTCCTCCATGAGCCCCCCCAAAAGCACTAGTCAACAATAAACATTATTATTATTATTAATTATTCTAGGGAGATGGAAGTATTTCCATTAGTGGCACAGACAGACCATTGAGTTGTGCTTTGGACAATGGATTAGGCCCTGCATGTCTTGGAGCTGTTGGTCAAAAAAAGCCCGCCCCACTCTGCTGGTGTGCTGTGGGGTGAGGGGCAGTCGCCAAGGGATGCTGTGGTCAAGGCTTGACTGAAGGGAGGTCAGCAGGACTCAGTTTCTTTGCAGGTCTGTTTAAATCTTCAGGGTTGAAGGCTATGACTTGACCTGAGATTCAGCCTAAATCCAGGATTCACAGGCTTGCAGGCCGGTTGGAGGAGAGGATGGAGCTGGCCCAGGGTAGCCTTCTGTCCAGCGGTGGACTCATCAGGGCAAGCCTGTGGGGTGGGAGCAGTGTCCAGGAGGAGTGAGGCGTGGAGGCTGCAGGCAGGGACCCAGCTGTCCAGAGTGCTCCTTGAGGGTCTGGGGAGGAACCTCCTATAGAATCACGTCTAGGCCTGGGGAAGCAGTGACCCCCACAGTGAGCAGGAGCAAAGCATCTTGAGGCCTTTGCATATGCCGTTTCCTCTGCCTAGAAAACTCTGAAGCAACCCATTCAACTAACTCCTACTTATCCTTCAGAACTCAGTGTAAAAGTCACTTCTTCAGGGAAGCCCTCCTGGATTCCTCAGTGTTTCTCAGGCCCCATTGTCACGTGCTGCCATGACCCCTGTGCTTCTTGTGTGCATGCCTGCTCAGTCGCTTCAGTCATGCCTGACTCTTTGCAGCCTGCCAGGCTCCTCTGTCCATGGGATTCTCCAGGCAAGAATACTGGACTGGGTTGCCATGCTTGGGAATCTTCCTGACCCAGGGATCGAACCCATATCTCCTGCATCTCCTGCTCTGCAAGTGGATTCTTTGCTTCCGAACCACCAAGGAAGCCCCCTGTGCTAGAATAATCTATGTCATTGCTGTGACTTTATGCTTCTCTTTCCGCCTGGGTTCTAAACTCGACAGGGACAAGGTCACGGTCTGTTTCATTCACTTCTCTGGCCAAAATACTATACAGTGTCCAGCAGACTGCAGGTATCATTACATTTTAAATGGATACATAGATGGATGGATGGACAGGCTTAATAGCTTTCAGCACTTCAACAAGGGCCATTTCCCTCTCCTCCTGTTTTCCCAGGCTCCTTCACAAGCAGACGTGGGCAGGCGACTGAGTCTGGCCGATTGAGTGTGGCTGGAGGTGAGGTCGGTACCCCTGAAGCGAGGTTTTTTTCCAGGGCTAATCTGAGCAGGCTTCTGTGTTCCTCTTTCATCCTCCGCCAGGTGTAGAGGATCCCACAGAGAACTTCGAGGCCCGAAGGGACGGCAGAGCCGCAGAGGCAAGGTTCCTGGGTCACTGACTGTGGAGAACACGTAGCCCTCCCCACGCCGGTGGTCTTATCTCTTTAACTGGTGGCAGGTATACCTCTAGGGTGTGAAACTGCTGAGATGCGGGGGCTTACTTGTTACACAGTGAGCGTAACTTACCCTAACTAATCTATCCCCTGTGAGGGAGGCCTCAGAGAAACCAGGTTGGTTCTCATCTCTGATTTCAGAATCTTTGGTTGTCGGGAGCGACCGAGGGAAGAGGGAGGAATTCGTTTTCAAGCGTTGGTTCCCAGACCCACCCTCTCCCGGGAAGGTGGGAGTGACTTGAAGACCCAGAGGTCCGGGGCAGGCGGTAGAGACGGTGGGTGGGAGTTGGGACTCTGAAGATAGACAGTCATGTGTGTGTGTGTGACCTTGGATGGTTACTGTTGTTTCTGAGCATAAAGCCTGCATGGTGGAGGTGTGCGATCACTAAAAGAACTCGGATATGAAGGCTAAGCGGAGTGCTGTGCACCCAGTAAACACTCCATAAAAGGGAGTTATCATCATAATTATTATTTTCCTCAGGTCTCTGTGGATGGAAGCTCTGAACTGAAAGCCTTTTGTTTCGTTCCATTTCCAAGCCAGACGGCCCCATTTTTCTCCCCGTTTCTGCAGTTCTTGAGTGCCCCCGTGCCTATTACACAAACCCCAATGCATCTTTGAAGTTAGCAGCTAATTATGTTCCAGGAAGTTATAGATCTGGAGTTTTCCATGTGCCAGAGGCAACTGCCTGCTCCGGCTCTCATTTCTCGGTGTAGCCTTCCAAGGCCTGATTGAGGTTGTAATTGGGAGCCCCCTCCCCCGGCCCCGGGGGTCTTCTGAGGCCATCTCCTCGGCCCTAGAAGTCAGGCGGCCCCTTCCCTCTCCCACCTCCCAGCCTTGATCTGCTCTGGGGCTCCGTCTGCAGCTGCTGACAGGATGGGAAGGGTGGGCTGGGAGGTGGGGAGCCGATCTCCGATGCCCTGCAGCTGCTGGGACATGGATGGCGCGAATGACGGAGCGACTTGCTCCGCCAGGTGTAGAGGATCCCACAGAGAACTTCGAGGCCCGAAGGGACGGCAGAGCCGCAGAGGCAAGGTTCCTGGGTCACTGACTGTGGAGAACACGTAGCCCTCCCCACGCCGGTGGTCTTATCTCTTTAACTGGTGGCAGGTATACCTCTAGGGTGTGAAACTGCTGAGATGCGGGGGCTTACTTGTTACACAGTGAGCGTAACTTACCCTAACTAATCTATCCCCTGTGAGGGAGGCCTCAGAGAAACCAGGTTGGTTCTCATCTCTGATTTCAGAATCTTTGGTTGTCGGGAGCGACCGAGGGAAGAGGGAGGAATTCGTTTTCAAGCGTTGGTTCCCAGACCCACCCTCTCCCGGGAAGGTGGGAGTGACTTGAAGACCCAGAGGTCCGGGGCAGGCGGTAGAGACGGTGGGTGGGAGTTGGGACTCTGAAGATAGACAGTCATGTGTGTGTGTGTGACCTTGGATGGTTACTGTTGTTTCTGAGCATAAAGCCTGCATGGTGGAGGTGTGCGATCACTAAAAGAACTCGGATATGAAGGCTAAGCGGAGTGCTGTGCACCCAGTAAACACTCCATAAAAGGGAGTTATCATCATAATTATTATTTTCCTCAGGTCTCTGTGGATGGAAGCTCTGAACTGAAAGCCTTTTGTTTCGTTCCATTTCCAAGCCAGACGGCCCCATTTTTCTCCCCGTTTCTGCAGTTCTTGAGTGCCCCCGTGCCTATTACACAAACCCCAATGCATCTTTGAAGTTAGCAGCTAATTATGTTCCAGGAAGTTATAGATCTGGAGTTTTCCATGTGCCAGAGGCAACTGCCTGCTCCGGCTCTCATTTCTCGGTGTAGCCTTCCAAGGCCTGATTGAGGTTGTAATTGGGAGCCCCCTCCCCCGGCCCCGGGGGTCTTCTGAGGCCATCTCCTCGGCCCTAGAAGTCAGGCGGCCCCTTCCCTCTCCCACCTCCCAGCCTTGATCTGCTCTGGGGCTCCGTCTGCAGCTGCTGACAGGATGGGGGAAGGGTGGGCTGGGAGGTGGGGAGCCGATCTCCGATGCCCCAGTGCCAGGGAGTCCATGAGAACCTCTTCCCTCGGGGGAAGGCATATTTGGTCCTGCATGTTTATGAGTAATAGTAGTTTTTGCTGCTGAATGACGGAGCGACTTGAGTCTGTTTGAAAGATAAGTGCCTGCCCCCTCTCCACTTCACTGCCTGCCCAGCTGCCTCTCTACTTCTGACCTCATCTCCACCCTCTGCTGCAGCCAGCTGAGCACACCTGCCAGGGTTCGGCCTCTCTCCTCCCTCCCTCCTAGGAGCAGCATTCGTAACACTGGACTGGGACTAGGGTGAAGCTGGTGTGATGCCTTAGGTGTGAAATTTAAGGAAGCACTCACTTTTCGGTGCTGATCATGCACTTGCATGCCCCTGAGAACGAGTGCCTCCTTAACTTAGATGCCTCACTCTCCACACCCTGGTCAGGGACTGCAGCCTCCTCCCCAGTTGGGTGGGAGATGATCTTCTGGTCACAGCCCAGCAAAGACTTCCAGCTCCTTTCCCTGCCGACTTCAGCTGAGCTGTGGGCTATACTGGGGCAGGAACCAAGGCTGTCCTACTCACCATCATGTCCCCATCCTTAGCTCATGGACTGGCACGGAGCAGGTCTCATCAACACCAGTGAATAAAAGGAAGGAAATGCTCCCTATGCCGAGATGAAGTTTAGTGAGTCAGGAAGGCACTGAGCATAGAAGATGCTCTGTAAACTTGAGGGGCATTACCAGCACCGCGAGAGCAGCATGAGGGTGAGTCTGTGACCCGGTTTATGAAACAGAGATCTGGGCATTTAACTGGAACTCAGATCAAGAGTATAAAGTGTGACCCGCCTTAAGAAGGGAGCTCTCTAATACTCTGCTGGGTGTTCTTATATATTCACCCTTTTAACTTCAGTTGTTTTATTAACAGTTGTTTCTCTTTTTTTTCCTTTATTTATTTGTTTATTTTTTAACTTTAGTTTTACTTTTAACTTTTACAGAGTTTTGTTGTTTACAGATATGTATGTTCCGAGATTAGTCATATGTATATTCCCCCTTAACAGTTGTTTCTGCAACATGAATGTCCCATGCTTGTTTTGGCCTTGAATCTTGTTTGGCTCTGAGTAAGTTTTGAGACTTGTGTAGCGTAGTGTCAGACCAGTAAAGAGCACCTCTCCATTACCTCTGATGTCAGGTTATATTAACAGATGTATGGAGTCTAGAACACAGGAGGCTGATCATGTCTGCATTAGAGGGAATTCACCCGGAGTGTTTCCTACTCAGGGAGTCCCCTTTTAAGAAACAAACTGAGAATTCTGAGTGGGGCTCAGAACCACCCAGATGCAAAGGGACTCCATGTAATGTGGAGAACAGAGGAAGGCTGTAAGGACACATTGTCCGTGGATGGAAAGGGTCACTGCCTTCGCTGTATGATCTAATTCATTTCATGAAGGATTAAACTTCATGGTGGGCAGCTCCCCAGTCTCTGCCTGACCCAGGAAAGGGACTCACCATCGAGCACCATCCAGCCATGCAGTGGGCTGCCCAGCTAGATCCCGAGCGCCCTTCCCCTGAGGTGAGCAAATCAGAATGGGATGGGGAAACAACTGTATGGACGAGATAAGCTTCTAAGCTCTTTCAGATGTGAGCCTGGGAGACTGTTTGAGCTACAGACACTTCCGTCATCTGTCCACCCATCCATTTATCCCATATTATTGAGCTCCAGCCACCTGCAAGATACCTTGTCAAGTGCTGGAGGAACAATGGTGAGATGCACTTGTGGTTCCTGCCCTTGTCAAGGGTCCATTCAAAGGGAGAAAAATTATAAAAATAAGAGTGGGGATAGGAAAGGCTGATGAGCCTTCTGACAGAAGAAGGACCCAGCTCCACCCCTCTGGGTCATCTCAGAGGGCCAGGCTGGGCGCCCTGCACTATACAGCAACTTCTCACCAGCTCTCTGGTTGACACACAATCGTGTACATACATCGATGCTGCTTTCTCCATTCGTCCCTCTCTTTCCTTCCCCCGCGGCGTCCACAAGTCCGTTCTCGGTATCTGTGTCACCACAAGAGGACTTTCAATCTGGACCTCTTTGTGGCCTGGTGCTTGGCTCGTCGGCGCCATGATCTGCCAGTCCCCTGCAGGACAGCCAGGTCACTGGTAAAGACGTGGACAGGATCCACTGCAGCCTGGCCCTGTTCCGTGATTGGCCTGTGGACATGCTGAGACCCCCTGGGCACCTAGCGTCATCCATGGTCCTTGGCACAGAGAAGGAACTCATAAAAAGTTAGATGACTAAAAGGTAGGAGGGTGGATGGTTGGATGGACTGACAGATGAACCAGGCCAGCGTCTATGGCCTGTCCTAACTGCAGTGGACCACCTTCTCCCTGGCCAGGCGTCAGGCACTTCCGAGGTGCTCTGCAGCCTGTTGGTCCAGGGCGTTGGGGACCTGAGCTCAGGGCAGAGTTCACAGTGCAGTAGCTGCCTCACTGAGTGGGACCCCAATTCCCTTTAAGGCCATCTGCCCACCCCTTTCTAGAGGGAGGATCAGTCTCTTTTGGAGTCAATAGAGGAGTTGGTCCATTCTGCCTTCTCGCTGCTCTTGGAAGGACATGGTGTCACAGGCAGGACGCAGGCCTGGGGTGAGGCAGGCTGAGCGAATCCTGCGTCATCCATGGTGCACCTGAGCAAATCTCATTCCCCCTTGCAGCCTCAGTTTTCTCATCTTGAAAACAGGGGCAATACTCTTGCCTCATGGATCTGCTGTAAGAGTTGGCGGGGACTGGAAGAGCCAGGAAGGTGGTGCAGCAAAGGCAAGGTCCCCGTGGGTGAAACCTGTCGGTTTTGGCCATATCTGTTTTTCCATCTGCTGGGAAGACAGTGGAAGGACCCACGGCATCCTGCCCCACGTTGGTGTCAGTGTACCTAGAAAGGGCCTCAGACTTGGCTTCGCCTGCTTGGCAGGAACAGGTGGATCTAATCGGTACACATGCCAGGGACCCTTAACCCAAGGACAACCTGAAGCCCCCAGGACTCAAACTGAGGTGGGTAACCCCAGGCTCAGTGGTCACATTCTCAGCCTCTCTGAGAACTTTAGGATGCAATTTTTAAATTTATTTTAAAGCAAATTTATTACCTTTTTTTGGTTATTGGGCTTGACCAGTACTGAAAAAAAAGAAAAAAGAAAGAAGAAAATAAATATTTTCGTTAATCCCGTCACCTAGAGATAACTTCTCTTAACATAAATCTCTTTTTCCTTTTTTCTTCTTATTGATAACAATAAAAATAGCTGCTCTCTGTTCTTTCTTGTCAGGTGATTACATCTGCCTTGTCTGGTCCATGAAGCAGGAACTCTGTTGCTAATATAAAGCAAAGGGTCAGAGATGCAGTACCCTGCCGGGGTCAAGAAGCAAGGGTACCCATGCGAAAAGGGGGGGGGGACAGATGAACCCGGCCAGGGTCTATGGCCTGTCCTAACTGCAGTGGACCACCTTCTCCCTGGCCAGGCGTCAGGCACTTCCGAGGTGCTCTGCAGCCTGTTGGTCCAGGGCGTTGGGGACCTGAGCTCAGGGCAGAGTTCACAGTGCAGTAGCTGCCTCACTGAGTGGGACCCCAATTCCTTTAAGGCCATCTGCCCACCCCTTTCTAGAGGGAGGATCAGTCTCTTTTGGAGTCAATAGAGGAGTTGGTCCATTCTGCCTTCTCGCTGCTCTTGGAAGGACATGGTGTCACAGGCAGGACGCAGGCCTGGGGTGAGGCAGGCTGAGCGAATCCTGCGTCATCCATGGTGCACCTGAGCAAATCTCATTCCCCCTTGCAGCCTCAGTTTTCTCATCTTGAAAACAGGGGCAATACTCTTGCCTCATGGATCTGCTGTAAGAGTTGGCGGGGACTGGAAGAGCCAGGAAGGTGGTGCAGCAAAGGCAAGGTCCCCGTGGGTGAAACCTGTCGGTTTTGGCCATATCTGTTTTTCCATCTGCTGGGAAGACAGTGGAAGGACCCACGGCATCCTGCCCCACGTTGGTGTCAGTGTACCTAGAAAGGGCCTCAGACTTGGCTTCGCCTGCTTGGCAGGAACAGGTGGATCTAATCGGTACACATGCCAGGGACCCTTAACCCAAGGACAACCTGAAGCCCCCAGGACTCAAACTGAGGTGGGTAACCCCAGGCTCAGTGGTCACATTCTCAGCCTCTCTGAGAACTTTAGGATGCAATTTTTAAATTTATTTTAAAGCAAATTTATTACCTTTTTTTGGTTATTGGGCTTGACCAGTACTGAAAAAAAAGAAAAAAGAAAGAAGAAAATAAATATTTTCGTTAATCCCGTCACCTAGAGATAACTTCTCTTAACATAAATCTCTTTTTCCTTTTTTCTTCTTATTGATAACAATAAAAATAGCTGCTCTCTGTTCTTTCTTGTCAGGTGATTACATCTGCCTTGTCTGGTCCATGAAGCAGGAACTCTGTTGCTAATATAAAGCAAAGGGTCAGAGAGATGCAGTACCCTGCCGAGGTCCCTCGGCTTGAGTGGCAAATGATTTACCCATTCGACAAATGCTGGAGTGACAGGCACCATGACCGAAAATCATCCTTGGAGAGTTGACATTCAGGTGGACAGACGCCACCCAGACCCGTCAGACCCAGACCCGGTGCTCTCTGCTAACGCTTTACATCTTGGGGAGACTCACGTGTGACTTTCCAAGTGTGTGCCTGCAGTGGGGGATGGATGTGTCGTCCAGTGGATGCTCTCCTGTGAGCCTGCCCAGCCATCCAATACTCTCAAATGAGGAGGTTGCTTTTAAGGTCATGGGCCATGTACGTGCATGTCAGTCGCTCTGTTGTGTCCAACTCTTGGTGGCCTCGTGGACTGTACACCACCAGGCTCCTCTGTCCATGGAATTTTCCAGGCAAGAATACTGGATTGGGTTGCCATTTCCTACTCCAGGGGATCTTTCTGACCCAGAGATTGAACCCAAATTTCTAGCATTTCCTGCATTGGCAGGTGGATTCTTTACCACTATCGCCACTTGGGGGTCCAAGGTCATGGAGTAGCACCAGGTAAATGGGTCTGGGTTCTTCCTGGGGAAAGAGGTACGGGGGTGGCCTTGGGGCCTCAGTGAGCTGTGACTGCCCTGTGACCAGCCCTTCTGAGCCTGGCCAGAGCCCTAGGACCTCAGGGCCAGTCCGTTCTTTCAGGTGAGTGCCTGCACGGGATCTCTGCTCTCCTGGCAGCCCTGTGAGCCCATCTGCCAAATAAGAGACTCAGAGAGAAGCCGTCACTTGCTCAAGGTCACGCAGCTGTGGAGACGGGAGTCTCCACTGGCAGCTCAGGTGGGGGCTTTAGTTGACCCTTAGCTGTAGGTGATCCTTAGCCTGGGTTGTCTGAAGGTGATGGGACCGTGCCAGGCGACGTGCTGTAATCAGGGGTGGTTGCCAAATGATGGTGATGGGGGTGGTTCCAGGGCCTCCCTGCCCTGCAGGCTAATGGAGGATAGGTTCATCATCACCATAAAAGTCAAAGAAAGGGGCTTCCCTGGTGGTCCAGTGGGTAAGGACACCGCCTTGCAGTGCAAGGGGCGCTGGTTAGATCCCTGGCCGGGAAAGATCCCAAGTGCCGCGGAGCAGCTGGACCCATGTGTCCAATTAGCGAGCCGGAGATCTGGAGCGCATGCGCCCAGAGCTTGTGCTCTGCAAGGAGAGAGGCCACTGCGATGGGAGGCCCACACAGGCCAAAGAACAAAGATGGTTGAAAATAGAGAAATGAAAGACCAATAGAAGTGGCCCACTCGTCCCCCTCCCTCCCCAACCCTCCCCCTGACACACACACACAAAAAGTCAAAGAAAGGTTTTACTTCCTCTTGCATGGGCCTGGGCTGGAGATGGGGAGTCTTTGGCATGGTGCTCCCCTGCCAGCAGCTGTGGTCTCTCTCTCTCTCTCTCACACGCACACTCTCTCTCTCCTTTCCCTATAGTGAGTGGCCATTGCTTACACTTGGTTTCTGTTGGTCTGTCTCTCTTGTCTCTGGGTCTTTGGATCTAACCATGCCTACTCTTCTATTTCTCTTCATTTCTGGTTCTCTTTCCCTTTCCCTCCCTCGTGTCTCTTTCTCCCTCTCTGTGTCTCTGTCTTGTTACATTGTCCTCTCTCGGGTCTGCATCTCTTTCTTCCATCTTCCCCTCCCACCTCAGTCTAGGGCCTCTCCTCCTTGGCAGGTCCAGGCCCCCCAGGGCTCCTGGGCTTAGAGCTTCTGGCAGCCAGTCGAGGGGGACCAGTGGGGGCTAGGCTAGGTGGGGGGGACTCTCTCACCCCATCCCCACCTCTCCTGAAGCTCAGAAAGGTGGTTCTCTCCTCTCTGCCTGGCGTGGGTGCGGGTGATTTCATCTGCCTTTAGATATGATGCTCAAATTGCACATCAAAAAGGATAATGCGTCTTTAAGCTGTTACAACGACTTCTCAATTTTTCATTTCCTGTCAGGGTGGGAGCTGCAGGAGGCAGGGCGGCCGCGGAGCCCGTCTCCTGCCAGCAAAGTGTCTGCCTGGATTTGAGCAGTAGGAAACCCAGGGGTGATAAATCGCTATTTCTAAGTAAATTTCATGCATTTGCCCTTTGGTTAAAGTCTCCCCTCTCAGCACTTTCTCTGTGCACACAGCCCGACTAATAACGCGCGCAGAGCAAGCGCTCTCCCCTGTGACAACTGATTGCACTTTGAAGTAATAATGGCTGATTTAATAATTGGTATAATTTTTCACTAGTACCTGAATGTCATCGACGCACAAAATAAGCTACCTGGACCCATGGCTGCAGCACTTTCCCTTCTTGAGGAAATCAATAATGCACTAAACCCCCAACCCAGGACCCCGAGAGGCCAGGCCTGGGTGGAAGCTGTTATGGGGGAGGGAGGGTTGGGTCACCCCAGGGAGCCTTGAGAGCGGGAAGGCTGGACGGAGACCTTTGGATGGACTGGGTCCCTCCGCCTAGCCAGGCAGGAGGAGCAGTGACAGAGCCACGGGCCCCCCAGGACCCAGCCCACCCTCGGGGTTCCACCTGCAAAGGCCCAAGCCCATGGTGGACACAGCAGCTTAGCCACCCCTCCCCCCGCGTCAGCTGCCAGGCACAGAATCACCTGTACGTGTGTCAGCCCATGTGTACGTGTGTGGGAGTCGGTGTGTATATGTGTGTACACTGTGGAGTTCAACTTCATAGTGATTTGTAGGGCCCTCATTGTGTGCCAGGACCCGTGCTGGGGACAGAGTGGGAAGTGAGGCCCATGGATGAGACCCATGGATGGGGTCCCGGTCTTGGGGTCTTGGGGAGGTGGGTGTGGGCAGACACATCTAGGGGATGTGCGCTATATGGTTATGTGTGTAAATGTGTATGTCGATCTAGACCTGCATATCCAGGTGATGTGGGAGTGTGTCTGTGTTTTGACGAGGGTGTAGATACCACCTCACCGGCTTCACTTGGCTTCGAGAGTGTTCCATCCCAGACCTAAGGGTGCTTCTCTACACTGAGGCGAGCCAGAGTGTCCATAATGCGTCTTTAAGCTGTTACAACGACTTCTCAATTTTCATTTCCTGTCAGGGTGGAGCTGCAGGAGGCAGGGCGGCCGCGGAGCCCGTCTCCTGCCAGCAAAGTGTCTGCCTGGATTTGAGCAGTAGGAAACCCAGGGGTGATAAATCGCTATTTCTAAGTAAATTTCATGCATTTGCCCTTTGGTTAAAGTCTCCCCTCTCAGCACTTTCTCTGTGCACACAGCCCGACTAATAACGCGCGCAGAGCAAGCGCTCTCCCCTGTGACAACTGATTGCACTTTGAAGTAATAATGGCTGATTTAATAATTGGTATAATTTTTCACTAGTACCTGAATGTCATCGACGCACAAAATAAGCTACCTGGACCCATGGCTGCAGCACTTTCCCTTCTTGAGGAAATCAATAATGCACTAAACCCCCAACCCAGGACCCCGAGAGGCCAGGCCTGGGTGGAAGCTGTTATGGGGGAGGGAGGGTTGGGTCACCCCAGGGAGCCTTGAGAGCGGGAAGGCTGGACGGAGACCTTTGGATGGACTGGGTCCCTCCGCCTAGCCAGGCAGGAGGAGCAGTGACAGAGCCACGGGCCCCCCAGGACCCAGCCCACCCTCGGGGTTCCACCTGCAAAGGCCCAAGCCCATGGTGGACACAGCAGCTTAGCCACCCCTCCCCCCGCGTCAGCTGCCAGGCACAGAATCACCTGTACGTGTGTCAGCCCATGTGTACGTGTGTGGGAGTCGGTGTGTATATGTGTGTACACTGTGGAGTTCAACTTCATAGTGATTTGTAGGGCCCTCATTGTGTGCCAGGACCCGTGCTGGGGACAGAGTGGGAAGTGAGGCCCATGGATGAGACCCATGGATGGGGTCCCGGTCTTGGGGTCTTGGGGAGGTGGGTGTGGGCAGACACATCTAGGGGATGTGCGCTATATGGTTATGTGTGTAAATGTGTATGTCGATCTAGACCTGCATATCCAGGTGATGTGGGAGTGTGTCTGTGTTTTGACGAGGGTGTAGATACCACCTCACCGGCTTCACTTGGCTTCGAGAGTGTGTTCCATCCCAGACCTAAGGGTGCTTCTCTACACTGAGGCGAGCCAGAGTGTCCTCTTTGCTGCCCGGGACCTGCCTCCCCAGGGTCCTGGCTGCCTGCCCCTCCTCACTGTTACCTGAGCTCTGCCTTTTTTACTCCTCTGCCCCGTCCCTGGGCAGGTCACCTGCCTGAATAGAATAGTCCCTCTGGCAGAGGGCACAGACTCCGCAGTGGACCCCATCTTTGGAAGACTCATTTACCTCTGAGCCCACCTTCCCATTTGGAAACAGAACACAAGAACCCTCAACTCATGGGTTCTATGAGGATGTCGTAGGTTTATAAAAGCAGCGTCTTTGGTCCAGGACTCCATCAATTAAGTTGATGGAGTTTGTCCTGGTCCCGGACAACTCTCATGAGATCCCTGAGGATAGGGAATAGGTTTTATTCAAGCCTGGAGGTCCAGGGACCAGGACAGGCTGGGGCTCACAGTCAGGATACAGCAAATATCTGCTACATAGAGGCCTGGATTGGTTCTGTTAACTAAGATAAGAGCACATAGGGAGATCAAAGGCTTTCTTCACACCTGCCTTTCAGGTTATGGGATCGAGGTTGTCTCCCACCCAGAATATAATTTGCTAGGGTTTTTCAGGGACTGTGGGGCCAGGTGGATTAGAGGGCCCTTATCTTGGCCGGATCTGGGGTCCAGCCAGGCCTGGATGACCTTCCACCCATCCCCCACCCCCGCCCTCTCACCTCCCACCCACGGTTGTCTGGCTGTGAACCGGGAAATCGATTTCAACTTCATCTCATCTCAAGATCAAACATCTTAAGTGAGATTATTCACGTTCCTCCATTGTTTCTAACTCATTTCCTATTTTCCAGTTGAAAAACCCTGCCAGAAGCATTCTGTGGCAGAGATTAAAACAATTTCGGAGGCAGGCACCCAATTCTTCTCTTTGGCTGGTAAGCAAATTGGATGTCTGCAGAAGCAGGCAAATTTTATTATGAACACATAGTTTGCTACTTAACTATGCGTTAGGGTTTGTGTAAATGTGTATGTCGATCTAGACCTGCATATCCAGGTGATGTGGGAGTGTGTCTGTGTTTTGACGAGGGTGTAGATACCACCTCACCGGCTTCACTTGGCTTCGAGAGTGTGTTCCATCCCAGACCTAAGGGTGCTTCTCTACACTGAGGCGAGCCAGAGTGTCCTCTTTGCTGCCCGGGACCTGCCTCCCCAGGGTCCTGGCTGCCTGCCCCTCCTCACTGTTACCTGAGCTCTGCCTTTTTTACTCCTCTGCCCCGTCCCTGGGCAGGTCACCTGCCTGAATAGAATAGTCCCTCTGGCAGAGGGCACAGACTCCGCAGTGGACCCCATCTTTGGAAGACTCATTTACCTCTGAGCCCACCTTCCCATTTGGAAACAGAACACAAGAACCCTCAACTCATGGGTTCTATGAGGATGTCGAGGTTTATAAAAGCAGCGCCGTTGGTCCAGGACTCCAGCAATGAAGTTGATGGAGTTTGTCCTGGTCCCGGACAACTCTCATGAGATCCCTGAGGATAGGGAATAGGTTTTATTCAAGCCTGGAGGTCCAGGGACCAGGACAGGCTGGGGCTCACAGTCAGGATACAGCAAATATCTGCTACATAGAGGCCTGGATTGGTTCTGTTAACTAAGATAAGAGCACATAGGGAGATCAAAGGCTTTCTTCACACCTGCCTTTCAGGTTATGGGATCGAGGTTGTCTCCCACCCAGAATATAATTTGCTAGGGTTTTTCAGGGACTGTGGGGCCAGGTGGATTAGAGGGCCCTTATCTTGGCCGGATCTGGGGTCCAGCCAGGCCTGGATGACCTTCCACCCATCCCCCACCCCCGCCCTCTCACCTCCCACCCACGGTTGTCTGGCTGTGAACCGGGAAATCGATTTCAACTTCATCTCATCTCAAGATCAAACATCTTAAGTGAGATTATTCACGTTCCTCCATTGTTTCTAACTCATTTCCTATTTTCCAGTTGAAAAACCCTGCCAGAAGCATTCTGTGGCAGAGATTAAAACAATTTCGGAGGCAGGCACCCAATTCTTCTCTTTGGATGGTAAGCAAATTGGATGTCTGCGAGAAGCAGGCAAATTTTATTATGAACACATAGTTTGCTACTTAACTATCCTTAAGACCCAGGGTGCTTCCAGTTCTCAGCAGGAGGGCTCCAGAGGGGGCAAGATGAAGGGCGGGGAGGGCATGGGGGTGGAACAGACCCCCAGCCGGGCTCCCAGCCTTTTCTTGCACAGCAGGAAGCAGTCAGATCCTCACGCATGGCCCCAGGGTCAATGACATCCCCAGTCTCCTGGAGCCAAGGGAAGGAGTCACACTTGGTGCCGCCCCCTAGGTCCCAGGGGTCAGGCAATTCCAATGCGTGCCTTCTTTGAATTGTCACGAAACTCTTGAGGGAGGGGAATTTGCTTTGATCATTTTAAAAAATGTGTGCGTTAGTTGCTCAGTCATGTCCAACTATTTGCAACCCCATGGATTGTAGCTCGCCTGGCTCCTCTGTCCATGAAATTCCCCAGGCCAGAATAGTAGAGTAGATTGCCATTCCCTTTTCCAAGGGATCGTCCCAACCCAGGGATTGAACCCAGGTCTCCCACATTGCAGGCAGATAGATCCTTTACCGTCTGAGCCACCAGGGAAGTCCCATTTTAAAAAATACTTTATTTATGGCTGTGCTGGGTCTTCATTGCTTCACGGGCTTTTCTCTAGTGGTGTTGAGTGGGGACTGCTCTCTAATTGTGTTGCATGGGCTTCTCTTTGCGATGGCTTCTCTTGTTGCAGACTAGGTTCTCGGGCACACGGGCTTCAGTAGTTGGAATGGGTGGGCTCTAGAGCACAGGCTCAGCAGTGGTGGTGTACAGGCTTAGCTATTCCACGGCATGTGGGATCTTCCTGGACCAGGGATGGAACCTGCACATCTTGTCTCCTGCACAGGCAGGTGGATTCCTTACGACGGAGCCATTAGGGAAGTCCCTGTTTTGACCATTTCGGGGGTGAGGAAATGGAGAGTCAGAGGAGAAAAGGGACTTGCTCAAGATTACCCAACAAGTGGGAGTGAGTCAGAATTTGAGTCCAACCCACATTCTTAATGGCCATCGCCATAGTTTGGTGGCACAAATGGGCCAGGCTCTTCACACCCCACTGGGTCCTGGAGTGGAGGGTCCAGTCCCCACCTCTCGAGTCTGGGCTGGCTGTGCAATGGGATGCGATGGAGGAGATCCCATGCTAGCTGCACTACCCCCTCCCCCATTTAAGTGAAATGTGTGTGTCCCTGCTATGTCGCTTCAGTCTGGTCTGACTCTTTGCGACCGCATGGACTATAGCCCTCCAGGCTCCTCTGTTCATGGGATTCTCCAGGTAACCATACTGGGGTGAGTTGCCGTTTCCTTCTTCAAGGGATCTTCCCGACCCAGAGATCAAATCCCTGTCTTCCGTGGCTCCTGCATTGCAAAGTGAATTCTTTACCAGAAATGCTCATCCCAATTTAATTGATAACTGTGAGTCATTATAACCCTCATGCGGAGTCACGAATGTCCTCCTGTAGGGCTATGGCCTGGGGTTCTGGGACCCCTTTGGCACCAGAAGACCCTTGGAAGGCTCGGGAACGGTCCCCCTGCCCCTCCCAGGCTCCTTTGCTGCTGGGATCCTTCATCCGGGGGACATGTCTCTGGTCCTCACAGCTGGTCACATCATCCACGTTGGCCCCGTCTGCCAAGCAGCAGCCTGATCTGGTGTGGTCGGCGGAGGCAGGGGCTCCGTCCTCCAGGGGACAACGCCTGGCGGGGAAACCTGGATGAAGCTCTGGGCCCCCTCCCAAACCCCGCGCTGCGGGAGGTGGGCTGCCTTCATCTCCGCAGGAGGCTCTAAAATCCCAGGCGGTTCCCTTAGCAACAGCGCTTGCTTTGACAGCTCACGTCACAGGCAGTCTGCTTTCCGGGAGGCTCCTCCCTCAGCCCCATCCGCGCTTCAAGTGGAGATCTTTGCAGGGGTTTGAAGCCAAGCCTTGCAGCAGTCTCTTCCAGACTCCCCGGGAGTCAGGCTGCCCCCAGACGCCACGGTTTTCTTGGACTCTTCATGAATGTGCCTTTGATGGGTCCTCCCCTTCCTCCAGCTCCCTTCTGCTGCAGATCTTAATTAATTTAATCTTGCTTTTCTCTCTCCCAGCCCATGGGAGTGAGTCAGAATTTGAGTCCAACCCACATTCTTAATGGCCATCGCCATAGTTTGGTGGCACAAATGGGCCAGGCTCTTCACACCCCACTGGGTCCTGGAGTGGAGGGTCCAGTCCCCACCTCTCGAGTCTGGGCTGGCTGTGCAATGGGATGCGATGGAGGAGATCCCATGCTAGCTGCACTACCCCCTCCCCCATTTAAGTGAAATGTGTGTGTCCCTGCTATGTCGCTTCAGTCTGGTCTGACTCTTTGCGACCGCATGGACTATAGCCCTCCAGGCTCCTCTGTTCATGGGATTCTCCAGGTAACCATACTGGGGTGAGTTGCCGTTTCCTTCTTCAAGGGATCTTCCCGACCCAGAGATCAAATCCCTGTCTTCCGTGGCTCCTGCATTGCAAAGTGAATTCTTTACCAGAAATGCTCATCCCAATTTAATTGATAACTGTGAGTCATTATAACCCTCATGCGGAGTCACGAATGTCCTCCTGTAGGGCTATGGCCTGGGGTTCTGGGACCCCTTTGGCACCAGAAGACCCTTGGAAGGCTCGGGAACGGTCCCCCTGCCCCTCCCAGGCTCCTTTGCTGCTGGGATCCTTCATCCGGGGGACATGTCTCTGGTCCTCACAGCTGGTCACATCATCCACGTTGGCCCCGTCTGCCAAGCAGCAGCCTGATCTGGTGTGGTCGGCGGAGGCAGGGGCTCCGTCCTCCAGGGGACAACGCCTGGCGGGGAAACCTGGATGAAGCTCTGGGCCCCCTCCCAAACCCCGCGCTGCGGGAGGTGGGCTGCCTTCATCTCCGCAGGAGGCTCTAAAATCCCAGGCGGTTCCCTTAGCAACAGCGCTTGCTTTGACAGCTCACGTCACAGGCAGTCTGCTTTCCGGGAGGCTCCTCCCTCAGCCCCATCCGCGCTTCAAGTGGAGATCTTTGCAGGGGTTTGAAGCCAAGCCTTGCAGCAGTCTCTTCCAGACTCCCCGGGAGTCAGGCTGCCCCCAGACGCCACGGTTTTCTTGGACTCTTCATGAATGTGCCTTTGATGGGTCCTCCCCTTCCTCCAGCTCCCTTCTGCTGCAGATCTTAATTAATTTAATCTTGCTTTTCTCTCTCCCCCAGCCCAGCTCTGCTCTGCCACCTCCTTGCTGTTTTCTATCTCCCGACTCCTCTCTTCCCTCCAACACACCTGTGCTCCACCTGCTTTTCACCCTTACGTTAGCAGTTAAGGCGTCTGCACTGACATTTAATGTTCTTAATATAGGCCTGGGTGACAGAGGAAAGGGGGCACAGAATTCTCACACTGCTGGGGAGGGAGCGCCTCACCCCTATCTGTGAATACAGGGGTCCCTCTCTTCCCCAGCCATAGAGGAGGGGATAACTCTCATCGGGTCCCCAAACCTGCACACACTGACTTCTCTCTCTATCTCTTCTTGGGACCTCTTTTCTCCAGGCTTCTCCAGGCCACTAATAATTATGCAGAGAACCTCCTCCTGTGTAGTGTGGGCTTTCAGCCTGCCATACACCGCGAGGGCGCCTCTGTCCCCACGATGTCACTGGCTCCTAATAATAATCCATAAGGGACTCATGTTTGTGTTCCCATTTCACAGGTTAGAAAGTGGAGCTTTCCAGAGGTTGGCTAGCTTACTCAAAGACATCCATTAATAATTAGGGATGTCATTTACAACAGAAAATGAAATCCACCCCCCCTCTTTTTAAAAAAATTTCGGCCTCTTTTATTGGTCCTTCATTTATTTTTTTTTCATCCATCTTAATTCTTTGGCCTATGTGGGCCTCCGATCGTGATGGCCTCCCTTGTCGCAGAGCACTGGTTCTGGGCACATGCACTCCAGAGCACTGACTCATAATGGGCACACTGTCTAGCCGCTCCACAGCATATTGGATCTTCCCAGGCCAGGGATTGAACCAGCGCCCCTTGTTCTGCAAGGCAGACTCTTTACCCACTGGACCACCAGGGAAGCCCTGAAATCTTCTTGTCTGTGAGCTTTTAATCCAGTGGAAATGCTGGGCCTTCCCATCCCCTGACAGGACCCTTATCAGAGCTTGCCCACGAGGGAGTCTGAGTGCAGGGACCACCCTAGAAGCTGGTCCCCGAGCCCTTAGCTGCCACTGCGTGGTTTGCCCATGCACCATGGTGCCACCAGCACTGATCCCCCCCAGTTTTGCAGATCTTAATTAATTTAATCTTGCTTTTCTCTCTCCCCCAGCCCAGCTCTGCTCTGCCACCTCCTTGCTGTTTTCTATCTCCCGACTCCTCTCTTCCCTCCAACACACCTGTGCTCCACCTGCTTTTCACCCTTACGTTAGCAGTTAAGGCGTCTGCACTGACATTTAATGTTCTTAATATAGGCCTGGGTGACAGAGGAAAGGGGGCACAGAATTCTCACACTGCTGGGGAGGGAGCGCCTCACCCCTATCTGTGAATACAGGGGTCCCTCTCTTCCCCAGCCATAGAGGAGGGGATAACTCTCATCGGGTCCCCAAACCTGCACACACTGACTTCTCTCTCTATCTCTTCTTGGGACCTCTTTTCTCCAGGCTTCTCCAGGCCACTAATAATTATGCAGAGAACCTGCTGCTGTGTAGAGAGTTCTTTCAGCCTGCCAGACACCGCGCAGGGCGCCTCTGTCCCCACGATGTCACTGGCTCCTAATAATAATCCATAAGGGACTCATGTTTGTGTTCCCATTTCACAGGTTAGAAAGTGGAGCTTTCCAGAGGTTGGCTAGCTTACTCAAAGACATCCATTAATAATTAGGGATGTCATTTACAACAGAAAATGAAATCCACCCCCCCTCTTTTTAAAAAAATTTCGGCCTCTTTTATTGGTCCTTCATTTATTTTTTTTTCATCCATCTTAATTCTTTGGCCTATGTGGGCCTCCGATCGTGATGGCCTCCCTTGTCGCAGAGCACTGGTTCTGGGCACATGCACTCCAGAGCACTGACTCATAATGGGCACACTGTCTAGCCGCTCCACAGCATATTGGATCTTCCCAGGCCAGGGATTGAACCAGCGCCCCTTGTTCTGCAAGGCAGACTCTTTACCCACTGGACCACCAGGGAAGCCCTGAAATCTTCTTGTCTGTGAGCTTTTAATCCAGTGGAAATGCTGGGCCTTCCCATCCCCTGACAGGACCCTTATCAGAGCTTGCCCACGAGGGAGTCTGAGTGCAGGGACCACCCTAGGGAAGCTGGTCCCCAAGCACAGGCCCCGGGTATAGCTGCCACTGCGTGGTTTGCCCATGCACCATGGTGCCACCAGCACTGACCCTGCAGCTTCTCCACTTTGTGGCTCCTCTCACAGCTGCTGTCACTGATATGGAGGGAAGAGAATTCTCCCATCAGGACCCTAAAATGTGGCTCATGCACCCATGAACTGAGGTCAGCCCCTGGGTGACGAGTCAGAGAATAATTGAGCAGCATCCTCGGTTCACACCCCAGAGAGCCTCTTTCCACAATCCGCAGTCTCAGGGTGGAGGCCGGGGAGCGCACTGTGGGAGGCAGGGGGCCCTGCTCTTATTCCAGAACTATAATCTCATTGCTTTAAACTTTGGCTGACTGTCTCAGGGACTGTGTCACTGTTATTACCATAATTATTTCTCCCCAGAGGCCCACCAGGTGCCACTGTCAAACATCTGGTCTGGGCTTGGAGAAACATGGGAGCCCAGACATAGAGGTGGAGGTTGATGTTAAGGAAGATGGAGCATAGGTTAATGGGGAAGGGAAACCAGCCAGGATCCTGAGGGACTTGCAGAGGGCTGGAGGAGCAAGCGGCGGAGGAGTGCAGTAGTGTGAGAAGCAGAAAGAAATCCAGGAGTGCAGAATCACCACCCCCAGCAGGGGAGAGAATCATGTTAACATGAATCAGTCAAAAACTGCCACAGTGTCAGGAAGATCAAGGCAAAGAGGCGTCTACTGGATTTAGCAACAGTAGCTTCATTGGTGGTGCTGATGGGGGTGTTTCTGGAAAGAGGTGAGAGAAGAAGCCAGTGGTCAAGAAATCAGTGGGAGAAAGGAGAGAGCAGAGCAGCTAGTTCTTTGGGGAATATGGTCTGTTAAATAAGTACAGGAGAGAGATATGAAGTGTCCGCTTGAATTTTTTTTTTTTTTTTGGGCCACTTCTATTGGTCTTTCATTCATTTCCATCTTTATTCTTTGGCCTGTGCAGGCCTCCCATCGCAGCGGCCTCTCTCGCTGCAGTGCACTGGCTCTGGGCGCGTGTGCTCCAGAGCTCCGGCTTGGTAGTTGGACGCATCAGTCCAGCCGCTCCGTGGCACGTGGGATCTTCCCAAGCCAGGGATCGAATCGGTGCTCCTTGCACTGCAAGGCAGACTCTTTACCCACGGGACCACCAGGGAAGCCCTGTCTGCTTGTTTTTTTAAGATTCGGGAGATTTTAGCATCTTTAAATGTTGATGAAAAGCTCTAGTAAAGGGAGAAGGAATAGGGTCATCAGTGGGCTGGGCCCCCAGAGGTGGCAGTGGCCAGGGGCTAGGGCACTGGGGCTGGCATGGAATGAATTTCTGTAGGAGAAAGCTCCAGGCCCTTCCATCATCTAGAAGGGAAGGAGGCAGTGACAGGTGCTGATGGAGATAAGTGGGTGGGTTCGAAGGGAAGAAACTGCTACCTTCCCACATAAGCGGGAGGGGAGGACGCTGAGGTGAGTGGTTGGAAGAGAGTGGAAACTAAGAGAAAGTGCTCGTCCAGGAAACTGGGAAAAATTCATGTGCATGGGGCTTCCCAGGCGGTGCACGGGCTAAAACTCCCCACTCCTGATGCAGGGGTTGAGGTTCGACCCCTGGTCAAGGAACTAGGATGCTGTGCACAGCAATGAAGATCCCATGTATCACAACTACGACCCGGCACAGTAAAAAAAAAAAACAAATAAATAGTATAAAAGAGAACTGATAATGCAACCACCTGCAATTGGAGGCCAGGAATTTAGGCTGACCTCAAGAAAGATGTGCATCTCTTCCCAGCAGGTTCAGGGACATCGTGTTGGTAGCTTGCCATTGGCCATGGTGGGAATATTTACACCATAGAAATTGGCAAATGGTACAAATCAGAGTTGTTTTTCCTGGACAGCTGGTTGTTAAACATTTACTAATACACGTTGGAAATCTTATCTCTTGGCAATGCAACAGAAAAACACAAGAAAAATAAACGAATGATAGAAGTATAAGAAAGAAAGGGGAGAAATTATTTTTCACAATATTATATGCTTATTTACTGAGGAAATCTGAAAAATCAAGTAAAACCTATTATAATTACTCAGAGAATTCAGTAAGATGCTGACTTAAAAGGAATATTCGAGAAATCAATAACTTTCCAACGTACCAGCATTAATCACTGAGAATATATGATGGAAAAAAGATGACATTCGCAATGGCAACAAAAAAATAAAATACTTAGCAACAAACTTAGCAATAAATGTGTGAGACTAGACTTAACATAAAAATAAGAATTGACTGTATGGGAACGCCTGCTGTGTTCACTGGAAAGAAGATTAAAAATTGTCAATTCCATTAAGATTAATCCATACATTTAATTCAGTGCCAATTAAACCCCAAATGTATTTTCTTACTTGCCAGCATCAGTTCACAGGGAGTTATAAATAGGCAAGAACGCCTAAGAACAACTTAATAAATAAAATCGATCGAGGTCGGAACCACTTCCAAGGTCAAAAATTAAAATGCAAGTACGGGAATGTGATGTTGCCAACAGCTTCCACAGTGGTCCGCTGTTGTTTCTAGAACAGCCTGTGGTCCACAGAAAGATCCAATGCATATTTGTTGACTTAGTGAGTGAAGGAATACATGAACAAAAACTTATTATGAAGGTATAACCATTTACAGCTGTGTGAATTAGCAAATTAAACAAATGAGCCAACGTAAGGAAATAACTCAAGTATATATAACTATTTATTATACGATAAAGATGGCATTTTGAATTAGAAGGAAATGCCATGAATTAGTTTAAAATAGTGCTGGGATAATTGGTTGCCTATTTGAAAAAAGTATACACTCTGACAATTGGACATTTACTAATAACAGGATTGGTTAAGCAGATTATGTTGCATCAGTATGATGGAATGCTGTGGGCACATAAAACGGCATTATGGATGCTACCTGTGGGCATATTTTAAAACACCATAGAAATTGGCAAATGGTACAAATCAGAGTTGTTTTTCCTGGACAGCTGGTTGTTAAACATTTACTAATACACGTTGGAAATCTTATCTCTTGGCAATGCAACAGAAAAACACAAGAAAAATAAACGAATGATAGAAGTATAAGAAAGAAAGGGGAGAAATTATTTTTCACAATATTATATGCTTATTTACTGAGGAAATCTGAAAAATCAAGTAAAACCTATTATAATTACTCAGAGAATTCAGTAAGATGCTGACTTAAAAGGAATATTCGAGAAATCAATAACTTTCCAACGTACCAGCATTAATCACTGAGAATATATGATGGAAAAAAGATGACATTCGCAATGGCAACAAAAAAATAAAATACTTAGCAACAAACTTAGCAATAAATGTGTGAGACTAGACTTAACATAAAAATAAGAATTGACTGTATGGGAACGCCTGCTGTGTTCACTGGAAAGAAGATTAAAAATTGTCAATTCCATTAAGATTAATCCATACATTTAATTCAGTGCCAATTAAACCCCAAATGTATTTTCTTACTTGCCAGCATCAGTTCACAGGGAGTTATAAATAGGCAAGAACGCCTAAGAACAACTTAATAAATAAAATCGATCGAGGTCGGAACCACTTCCAAGGTCAAAAATTAAAATGCAAGTACGGAATGTGATGTTGCCAACAGCTTCCACAGTGGTCCGCTGTTGTTTCTAGAACAGCCTGTGGTCCACAGAAAGATCCAATGCATATTTGTTGACTTAGTGAGTGAAGGAATACATGAACAAAAACTTATTATGAAGGTATAACCATTTACAGCTGTGTGAATTAGCAAATTAAACAAATGAGCCAACGTAAGGAAATAACTCAAGTATATATAACTATTTATTATACGATAAAGATGGCATTTTGAATTAGAAGGAAATGCCATGAATTAGTTTAAAATAGTGCTGGGATAATTGGTTGCCTATTTGAAAAAAGTATACACTCTGACAATTGGACATTTACTAATAACAGGATTGGTTAAGCAGATTATGTTGCATCAGTATGATGGAATGCTGTGGGCACATAAAACGGCATTATGGATGCTACCTGTGGGCATGGGGCCCTAAATGGCGAGCTGTCAGGGGGACAGGAAACAAAATAACAATGCAGTTAAAAGGACAAGTGATAGAGTCAGTTGATGGAGTGGTGGAGACAGTGATGGCTCCCAGTTCAACTGTGTGACTTCAGCTGTGTGACCTTAAGATGTGTGACCTTAAGCTGTGTGTCATCAGTGCCTCAGTTTCCCCTTTGATAAAGAGCAATAATAAGAGCTACCTCATCTGTTGCCTACCCTCTTCTGTTATCATGAAAGATAGATACAGTATGCAAATATGCATTCCAAGTGCATTGTGTCCAATGCGTGGTAGGTACTTCATATTTATTTCCTTACTCTTGGCTGCGCTGGGTCTTCATTGCTGCACTCAGGCTTTCTCCAGTTGTGAAAAGCAGGGGCTGCTCTCTAGTTGCAGGGCAAAGGTTTCTCGTTGTGGTGGCTTCTCTTGTTGTGGAGCACGGGCAGTAAGGCACACAGGTTCAGTAGTCATGATGCACAGGCTCAGTTACATGGTATGTGGAACCTTCCCAGACCAGGGAGGGCACCTGCATCCCTGGCATTGGTAGGTGGACTCTCAACCACTGGACCACCAGGGATGTCCAATAGGCCCTCCACAAATGCTTGCTGTTATCATAGCTTTTGCAGAGCCTCTCCAGGAGTCCTGGAGACAGAGTGCTGCCTGGGATGCAGTCTTTGCCTTAGAGATGCTCTAGGAGGGCATCTTGGGAGGCAATGAGGGAGAAAGGGATGCTGGCTATGAGTAGATGATGTCTTCTTAGGGGATAGGTTCTCTGGTATAACCATTTACAGCTGTGTGAATTAGCAAATTAAACAAATGAGCCAACGTAAGGAAATAACTCAAGTATATATAACTATTTATTATACGATAAAGATGGCATTTTGAATTAGAAGGAAATGCCATGAATTAGTTTAAAATAGTGCTGGGATAATTGGTTGCCTATTTGAAAAAAGTATACACTCTGACAATTGGACATTTACTAATAACAGGATTGGTTAAGCAGATTATGTTGCATCAGTATGATGGAATGCTGTGGGCACATAAAACGGCATTATGGATGCTACCTGTGGGCATGGGGCCCTAAATGGCGAGCTGTCAGGGGGACAGGAAACAAAATAACAATGCAGTTAAAAGGACAAGTGATAGAGTCAGTTGATGGAGTGGTGGAGACAGTGATGGCTCCCAGTTCAACTGTGTGACTTCAGCTGTGTGACCTTAAGATGTGTGACCTTAAGCTGTGTGTCATCAGTGCCTCAGTTTCCCCTTTGATAAAGAGCAATAATAAGAGCTACCTCATCTGTTGCCTACCCTCTTCTGTTATCATGAAAGATAGATACAGTATGCAAATATGCATTCCAAGTGCATTGTGTCCAATGCGTGGTAGGTACTTCATATTTATTTCCTTACTCTTGGCTGCGCTGGGTCTTCATTGCTGCACTCAGGCTTTCTCCAGTTGTGAAAAGCAGGGGCTGCTCTCTAGTTGCAGGGCAAAGGTTTCTCGTTGTGGTGGCTTCTCTTGTTGTGGAGCACGGGCAGTAAGGCACACAGGTTCAGTAGTCATGATGCACAGGCTCAGTTACATGGTATGTGGAACCTTCCCAGACCAGGGAGGGCACCTGCATCCCTGGCATTGGTAGGTGGACTCTCAACCACTGGACCACCAGGGATGTCCAATAGGCCCTCCACAAATGCTTGCTGTTATCATAGCTTTTGCAGAGCCTCTCCAGGGAGTCCTGGAGACAGAGTGCTGCCTGGGATGCAGTCTTTGCCTTAGAGATGCTCTAGGAGAGCATCTTGGGAGGCAATGAGGGAGAAATGGATGCTGGCTATGAGTAGATGATGTCTTCTTATGGGATAGGTTCTCTAACAGGGGAAGTCCATGATGTTTTGGGGGCAAAAGAGGCCCTGGGCCAGCCAGCAAGTAACAGAAGGTTCCCAGAAGAGTTGTCCCATCCCCACCCCCCAAATTCTGAAGGACCCTCAGGTATTAGCCAGAGAACAGGGAGGGAAGAGCGTTCTAGGTCAAGGGCACAGTGTGGGCCAGCCATGCAGGAGTGGTGACGGTGTTAAGGTAGAGATAGGAGGTGAGGATGGAGAGAAAGGGGAGAGCGATGGTGCCAAGTTGAGGCATTTGAGATCCACTAGCACTGGAGGCACATGGCCGTGGGGTCAGATGGTTTGCAATCACTTCCTCAGCTACTATGTAGAGAATGAATTAAATGGAAGAGGCCCGGGTCAGGGAGACAGCAAGGAGGCTGGAGCAGACACCCAAGCCAGTGAGGGAAGTGGCAACAGCAGGGTCGTGACCCAGAGGTTGATAAACCATCTGACGCCAGCGTTAAGGAACTAGCTTTGAAGATCTGGGAGCAGAGAGGGTATCACAGAAGAGGGGTGTGGAAGGATGGCCTACAGGATTCAGCCTTGTGCCTCCAGGCAGATGGTGATGCTTACGAAGGAACAGGAAGGACAGAGGGGCAGAGGCTTAGGGGAAGATGAAAACATAGGTCTGGGACCCTTGGTGAGATGCACAGTTGACCTCCACATGGAGATGCCCAGAAGAAGGAGACGGACAATGGCTCTGAGTCACCATGAAGCCATCCTTGCTGGAGACGCACACCTCTTGTTGTGGAGCACGGGCAGTAAGTGGCAACAGGCTCAGTTACATGGTATGTGGAACCTTCCCAGACCAGGGAGGGCACCTGCATCCCTGGCATTGGTAGGTGGACTCTCAACCACTGGACCACCAGGGATGTCCAATAGGCCCTCCACAAATGCTTGCTGTTATCATAGCTTTTGCAGAGCCTCTCCAGGGAGTCCTGGAGACAGAGTGCTGCCTGGGATGCAGTCTTTGCCTTAGAGATGCTCTAGGAGAGCATCTTGGGAGGCAATGAGGGAGAAATGGATGCTGGCTATGAGTAGATGATGTCTTCTTATGGGATAGGTTCTCTAACAGGGGAAGTCCATGATGTTTTGGGGGCAAAAGAGGCCCTGGGCCAGCCAGCAAGTAACAGAAGGCTCCCAGAAGAGTTGTCCCATCCCCACCCCCCAAATTCTGAAGGACCCTCAGGTATTAGCCAGAGAACAGGGAGGGAAGAGCGTTCTAGGTCAAGGGCACAGTGTGGGCCAGCCATGCAGGAGTGGTGACGGTGTTAAGGTAGAGATAGGAGGTGAGGATGGAGAGAAAGGGGAGAGCGATGGTGCCAAGTTGAGGCATTTGAGATCCACTAGCACTGGAGGCACATGGCCGTGGGGTCAGATGGTTTGCAATCACTTCCTCAGCTACTATGTAGAGAATGAATTAAATGGAAGAGGCCCGGGTCAGGGAGACAGCAAGGAGGCTGGAGCAGACACCCAAGCCAGTGAGGGAAGTGGCAACAGCAGGGTCGTGACCCAGAGGTTGATAAACCATCTGACGCCAGCGTTAAGGAACTAGCTTTGAAGATCTGGGAGCAGAGAGGGTATCACAGAAGAGGGGTGTGGAAGGATGGCCTACAGGATTCAGCCTTGTGCCTCCAGGCAGATGGTGATGCTTACGAAGGAACAGGAAGGACAGAGGGGCAGAGGCTTAGGGGAAGATGAAAACATAGGTCTGGGACCCTTGGTGAGATGCACAGTTGACCTCCACATGGAGATGCCCAGAAGAAGGAGACGGACAATGGCTCTGAGTCACCATGAAGCCATCCTTGCTGGAGACGCACACCTAGAACCCCAGCCTCCATGCAGGCACTGGCTCACCAGGGAGGATTTCAGAGAACAGGGACCAGGATGCATCCTTGGATCACGGATGTGGTGCAGAAGCCAGAAAAGGATGCTTAGTAATGATGGGATAGACAGAATAGTATCATAGCCAGAGAACCAGGAGTACTTCATGCCACGGCCAAATCTAGGAGAGTCAGGAAGACATGAGCTGGGGCCAGAGTCCGACACAGAAGGTCATGAAGATGGACAGAATGGCTTCATGGGGTGGCCAGGAGAGTGTCAGTGGAGAGTTAGTAGGAGGACTTCCAATGGAGCTGGGGAGCACAGGTGGAGTGGGAGAGAGGAGCCAGTTCACAGAGGGCCCAGGGGCCTCTAATCGTGTTTCTAGTAAATGTTTTATTTTAGATTCACAGAAAAATTGAGGAGAAAGTACTGACTTCCCATATATCCCATACTCAGTTTTCCCTGTCCTTAGCATCCTAGGTTAATATGGTACATTTGCCACAATTAACGAACCACTATTGATCCATAATTATTAACTAAAGTGCCTGCTCCATTTAGACTTCCTTAGTTTGTACATATGCCCTTTTCTTGTTCCAAGAAGCCACCTAGGATCCCATGTTGTATCTAGTTATCATGTTTCTTTAGACTTGTCTTGGCTTTGCAGGTTTCTCGGATTTTCCTTGGTCTTGATGACCTTGAGAGTTTGGAAGAGCACTGCTCATTCATGTAGAAAGTCCTCTTGGGGTCTGTCGTGCTATCAGTGAGGGAAGTGGCAACAGCAGGGTCGTGACCCAGAGGTTGATAAACCATCTGACGCCAGCGTTAAGGAACTAGCTTTGAAGATCTGGGAGCAGAGAGGGTATCACAGAAGAGGGGTGTGGAAGGATGGCCTACAGGATTCAGCCTTGTGCCTCCAGGCAGATGGTGATGCTTACGAAGGAACAGGAAGGACAGAGGGGCAGAGGCTTAGGGGAAGATGAAAACATAGGTCTGGGACCCTTGGTGAGATGCACAGTTGACCTCCACATGGAGATGCCCAGAAGAAGGAGACGGACAATGGCTCTGAGTCACCATGAAGCCATCCTTGCTGGAGACGCACACCTAGAACCCCAGCCTCCATGCAGGCACTGGCTCACCAGGGAGGATTTCAGAGAACAGGGACCAGGATGCATCCTTGGATCACGGATGTGGTGCAGAAGCCAGAAAAGGATGCTTAGTAATGATGGGATAGACAGAATAGTATCATAGCCAGAGAACCAGGAGTACTTCATGCCACGGCCAAATCTAGGAGAGTCAGGAAGACATGAGCTGGGGCCAGAGTCCGACACAGAAGGTCATGAAGATGGACAGAATGGCTTCATGGGGTGGCCAGGAGAGTGTCAGTGGAGAGTTAGTAGGAGGACTTCCAATGGAGCTGGGGAGCACAGGTGGAGTGGGAGAGAGGAGCCAGTTCACAGAGGGCCCAGGGGCCTCTAATCGTGTTTCTAGTAAATGTTTTATTTTAGATTCACAGAAAAATTGAGGAGAAAGTACTGACTTCCCATATATCCCATACTCAGTTTTCCCTGTCCTTAGCATCCTAGGTTAATATGGTACATTTGCCACAATTAACGAACCACTATTGATCCATAATTATTAACTAAAGTGCCTGCTCCATTTAGACTTCCTTAGTTTGTACATATGCCCTTTTCTTGTTCCAAGAAGCCACCTAGGATCCCATGTTGTATCTAGTTATCATGTTTCTTTAGACTTGTCTTGGCTTTGCAGGTTTCTCGGATTTTCCTTGGTCTTGATGACCTTGAGAGTTTGGAAGAGCACTGCTCATTCATGTAGAAAGTCCTCTTGGGGTCTGTCGTGTGCTATCCTCATGGTTATCCTCATGACTTCTCTGGTGGCTCAGAGAGTAAAGAATCTGCCTGCAATGAGGGAGACCTGGGTTCAATCAATCCCTGGGTCAAGAAGATCCCCTGGAGGAGAGGGTGACAACCCACTATAGTATTCTTGCCTGGAGAATTCCCATGGACAGAGGAGCCTGGTAGGCTACAGTCTATAGAACTGCACAGAGTCATGTATGACTGTAGCGACTGAATGCATCCCCGTGGTTACACTGGGGTTATGGGTTCTGGGGAAGAAAGAACACAGAGGTCCAGTGCCATTTTTGCATCCCATTCTACCAAGGGTACGTGCTATCAACATGACTGATCACTGTTGAGGCTGACCTTGGTGAAGATGGGAGCTTTCTTGCGCTGCCTTTAAAAGGGCACTAATCCCGTTCACGAGGGCTCTACCCTCATGACCTAATCACCTCCCAAAGGCCTTCCTCCTAATACCATCTCCTTGGGGGCTGAGTTTCGATAGATGAATTTTGGAGGGACACAGACATTTAGAACCTAGCACCCAGCTAGCTCAGCCACAGCAGTGCCCTGCCCCTCCCCTCTCCTCATGCTATCCTAACCAGGCTGGGGAATGATGATTGCCCTTCATGCTCCCAGTGCCTCTGGTGGGAGGCACTGGCCTGCATGTTCCCAGCGGAGCCTCAGCCTCCTCAGCCCCCATCGGCTCCAATCCCAGAGATGCCCTCTGCTTCAGTTTCCCTGCTCAGCACTCTTGTCCTCTCTAAGCAGAGAGGTGAGAGCTCAGAGACTAGAGCATGGGATTCTGAAATGGGTATTGTGAGGAGTTTGGGAGTCTGTGTGTGTGTGTGCACACTCAGTCGCTCAGTCATGTCTCTTTGTGACCACATGGACTGTAGACCACCAGGATCCTCTGTCTATGGAATTCTCCAGGTAAGAGTGCTAGAATGAGTTGTCATTTCCTTCTCCAGGGGATCCTCCCAACCCAGGGATCAAACTCACATCTCCTCCATTGGCAGGTGGCCACGAAGCCCTTGGGAGTCTAATTGAATGTAATTCTGACTATAAAGCTGTGATAATTCTCAAAACTGTGCAGTCATTTAGGAAGCATCCGTACATTGTATAGAGACCTCTTGAAGTATACTACCTGGGCTCAAGCCCTGATTTCACCACTTACAAGCTCTGTGATCTTGGGCAAGTTGTTCATTCCTCTGGGTCTGTTTCCTCATAGTAAAATGGAGATGTTCTGGGAGAATTCCCATGGACAGAGGAGCCTGGTAGGCTACAGTCTATAGAACTGCACAGAGTCATGTATGACTGTAGCGACTGAATGCATCCCGTGGTTACACTGGGGTTATGGGTTCTGGGAAGAAAGAACACAGAGGTCCAGTGCCATTTTTGCATCCCATTCTACCAAGGGTACGTGCTATCAACATGACTGATCACTGTTGAGGCTGACCTTGGTGAAGATGGGAGCTTTCTTGCGCTGCCTTTAAAAGGGCACTAATCCCGTTCACGAGGGCTCTACCCTCATGACCTAATCACCTCCCAAAGGCCTTCCTCCTAATACCATCTCCTTGGGGGCTGAGTTTCGATAGATGAATTTTGGAGGGACACAGACATTTAGAACCTAGCACCCAGCTAGCTCAGCCACAGCAGTGCCCTGCCCCTCCCCTCTCCTCATGCTATCCTAACCAGGCTGGGGAATGATGATTGCCCTTCATGCTCCCAGTGCCTCTGGTGGGAGGCACTGGCCTGCATGTTCCCAGCGGAGCCTCAGCCTCCTCAGCCCCCATCGGCTCCAATCCCAGAGATGCCCTCTGCTTCAGTTTCCCTGCTCAGCACTCTTGTCCTCTCTAAGCAGAGGTGAGAGCTCAGAGACTAGAGCATGGGATTCTGAAATGGGTATTGTGAGGAGTTTGGGAGTCTGTGTGTGTGTGTGCACACTCAGTCGCTCAGTCATGTCTCTTTGTGACCACATGGACTGTAGACCACCAGGATCCTCTGTCTATGGAATTCTCCAGGTAAGAGTGCTAGAATGAGTTGTCATTTCCTTCTCCAGGGGATCCTCCCAACCCAGGGATCAAACTCACATCTCCTCCATTGGCAGGTGGCCACGAAGCCCTTGGGAGTCTAATTGAATGTAATTCTGACTATAAAGCTGTGATAATTCTCAAAACTGTGCAGTCATTTAGGGAAGCATCCGTACATTGTATAGAGACCTCTTGAAGTATACTACCTGGGCTCAAGCCCTGATTTCACCACTTACAAGCTCTGTGATCTTGGGCAAGTTGTTCATTCCTCTGGGTCTGTTTCCTCATAGTAAAATGGAGATGTTGATAATAGTTCCTTCTTCGTAAGGTTTTTTGGTAAGGGTTACATGAACTGGTGCTTATAAAATGCTTAGAATGGTGCTGGGCATTTCAAGAGTGCTGTATAAGAATTATGTAACTGCCATAATGACTGTATTTAGTGTAACTGTTAACATTTTATTTCATATTGAGTTACAGCCAGTTAACGATGTTGTGTTAGTTTCAGATGAACAGTGAAGGGATTCAGTCATACATATCCTTGTATTCGCAAAATGGGTGGTTTTCAACCTCTATGTATCTCTATGTATTGTTGTTGTTTAGTCTCTAAATCATGTCCAACTCTTCACGTCCCCATGGAGTGTAGCCTGCCAGGCTCCTCTGCCCACGGGATTTCCCAGGTAAGAATATTGGAGTGGGTTGCCGTTTCCACATCCAGAGGATCTTCCCAACCAAAGGATCAAACCCAAGCCTCCTGCATTGGCAGATAGATTCTTTGCCACTGAGTCATATGGCTATGATTTGGTTAATATGATTTTACATTAATCTTCCCTTGCTATGACTTTGGCCTGGTTCAATGGATTGTCAGCAATTTTACTTCATGTGTAGTGGTCACTTTAAATTTGTTCAGTTGCTATGTAACTGATATACAGTATTTTCTTCATGTGTACAACATGATTTGACATTTGTATGCATTACAAGTGTTTATTGAGCTCTTAACCACATGCTGGGGCCCGGGCCAGGCACTGCACCTGTTGTTTCTCACAGAATCTTCTCACAAACTCGGGGATGTGTGTGCTCCTGTACCCATTTCACAGAGTAGTAACCAGGCCCAGGGTTGCCTGCCTTCTCCCACCTCACTCACCCCTTTCTTCTCCATTTAACCCTGACTTCTTTCTGCCCAGATACCCAGAGCCCCATATTTCTCCCAGGCCCTATGCTCTTCCTGATGGTCATTTTATTTTTGGTGTCTGATCTCACATTTAGGTTTTTGATCCATTTTGAGTTTATTTTTATATATGGTAATAAAGAATGTTATAATTTCATTTTTTTACACCTAGCTGTCCAGTTTTCCCAGCACCATTTATTGAAGAAACTCTCTTTCTTCTGTTCTATAGTCTTACTTCCTTTGACATAGATTAATTGACGATCGGTATGTGGCCTTTATTTTTGGGTTTTCTATCCTGTTCCATAGATCTATATTTCTGTTTTTTGTGTCAGTGCCATACTGTTTTGATGACTATAATTTTGTAGTATAGTCTGGTGTCAGCCCAATTCTTCAACTGTTAACATTTTATTTCATATTGAGTGCCAGTTAACGATGTTGTGTTAGTTTCAGATGAACAGTGAAGGATTCAGTTATACATATCCTTGTATTCGCAAAATGGGTGGTTTTCAACCTCTATGTATCTCTATGTATTGTTGTTGTTTAGTCTCTAAATCATGTCCAACTCTTCACGTCCCCATGGAGTGTAGCCTGCCAGGCTCCTCTGCCCACGGGATTTCCCAGGTAAGAATATTGGAGTGGGTTGCCGTTTCCACATCCAGAGGATCTTCCCAACCAAAGGATCAAACCCAAGCCTCCTGCATTGGCAGATAGATTCTTTGCCACTGAGTCATATGGCTATGATTTGGTTAATATGATTTTACATTAATCTTCCCTTGCTATGACTTTGGCCTGGTTCAATGGATTGTCAGCAATTTTACTTCATGTGTAGTGGTCACTTTAAATTTGTTCAGTTGCTATGTAACTGATATACAGTATTTTCTTCATGTGTACAACATGATTTGACATTTGTATGCATTACAAGTGTTTATTGAGCTCTTAACCACATGCTGGGGCCCGGGCCAGGCACTGCACCTGTTGTTTCTCACAGAATCTTCTCACAAACTCGGGGATGTGTGTGCTCCTGTACCCATTTCACAGAGTAGTAACCAGGCCCAGGGTTGCCTGCCTTCTCCCACCTCACTCACCCCTTTCTTCTCCATTTAACCCTGACTTCTTTCTGCCCAGATACCCAGAGCCCCATATTTCTCCCAGGCCCTATGCTCTTCCTGATGGTCATTTTATTTTTGGTGTCTGATCTCACATTTAGGTTTTTGATCCATTTTGAGTTTATTTTTATATATGGTAATAAAGAATGTTATAATTTCATTTTTTTACACCTAGCTGTCCAGTTTTCCCAGCACCATTTATTGAAGAAACTCTCTTTCTTCTGTTCTATAGTCTTACTTCCTTTGACATAGATTAATTGACGATCGGTATGTGGCCTTTATTTTTGGGTTTTCTATCCTGTTCCATAGATCTATATTTCTGTTTTTTGTGTCAGTGCCATACTGTTTTGATGACTATAATTTTGTAGTATAGTCTGGTGTCAGCCCAATTCTTCCAGCTCCATTTTTCTTTCTCAAAATTGCTTTGGCTATTCAGGGTCTTTTATGTGTCCATACAAATTTTAAGAACTTTTTTTTGTTTTAGATCTGTGAAAAATGCATTGGTAACTTAATAGAGATTGCACTGAATCTGCAGATTGTCTTGGATAGTATGGTCATTTTAACAGCACTGATTCTTCCAATCCAAGACCACAGTATTTCTTTCCATCTGTTTGTATAGTCTTCAGTTTATTTCGTTAGTGTCTTACAATTTTTGGAGGACAGATCTTTTGTCCCCTTGGAAAGGTTTAATCCAAGGTATTTTATTCTCTTTTCGTACAATGGTAAATGGGATTGTTTCTTGATCAGTCAATTTATTTAGTGTTACATTTATTTATTGTTTCAAGGCTTTGTTTTAAAATATAATTTCATGTTTATACAAAAAGTACAAGCATAGCTCAAAGAATACCTATGTATCTTTTGCTCTGATTTACCCATTCTCGTTTTGCCTCGTTTGCTCTGTTGTATCATCGTGCTCTCTGTCTTTCTAAATGGTACAGTTACTGTTCAGTTGCTAAGTTGTGTCTGAGGCTTTGTGAGCCCACAGACTGCAGCACGCCAGGCTTCCCTGTCCTTCACTGTCTCCCAGAGTTTGCTCAAACTCATGTCCATGAAATCAGCAATGCCGTCCAACCATACTTTTAGCTGGTTTATAAAATGGCAAAAGACATTTTAAAGTGTACAACGGAGAGATTTTTAGTATATTCACAATGTTGCACAATCATCACCATTATTTAACTCAGAACATTCGTATCCCTCAAAGAGGCCCTGTCTCCATTAGGCAGTCACTCTTCATTCTCCCTCCCTCCATATCCTGGCAGCCACTATTCCATTACTATCTGTGAAGATGAGCCTATTCTGAAACTCTCATATAAATGGACTCATCCTGGACAGCACATCTTCTGTTCTATAGTCTTACTTCCTTTGACATAGATTAATTGACGATCGGTATGTGGCCTTTATTTTTGGGTTTTCTATCCTGTTCCATAGATCTATATTTCTGTTTTTTGTGTCAGTGCCATACTGTTTTGATGACTATAATTTTGTAGTATAGTCTGGTGTCAGCCCAATTCTTCCAGCTCCATTTTTCTTTCTCAAAATTGCTTTGGCTATTCAGGGTCTTTTATGTGTCCATACAAATTTTAAGAACTTTTTTTTGTTTTAGATCTGTGAAAAATGCATTGGTAACTTAATAGAGATTGCACTGAATCTGCAGATTGTCTTGGATAGTATGGTCATTTTAACAGCACTGATTCTTCCAATCCAAGACCACAGTATTTCTTTCCATCTGTTTGTATAGTCTTCAGTTTATTTCGTTAGTGTCTTACAATTTTTGGAGGACAGATCTTTTGTCCCCTTGGAAAGGTTTAATCCAAGGTATTTTATTCTCTTTTCGTACAATGGTAAATGGGATTGTTTCTTGATCAGTCAATTTATTTAGTGTTACATTTATTTATTGTTTCAAGGCTTTGTTTTAAAATATAATTTCATGTTTATACAAAAAGTACAAGCATAGCTCAAAGAATACCTATGTATCTTTTGCTCTGATTTACCCATTCTCGTTTTGCCTCGTTTGCTCTGTTGTATCATCGTGCTCTCTGTCTTTCTAAATGGTACAGTTACTGTTCAGTTGCTAAGTTGTGTCTGAGGCTTTGTGAGCCCACAGACTGCAGCACGCCAGGCTTCCCTGTCCTTCACTGTCTCCCAGAGTTTGCTCAAACTCATGTCCATGAAATCAGCAATGCCGTCCAACCATACTTTTAGCTGGTTTATAAAATGGCAAAAGACATTTTAAAGTGTACAACGGAGAGATTTTTAGTATATTCACAATGTTGCACAATCATCACCATTATTTAACTCAGAACATTCGTATCCCTCAAAGAGGCCCTGTCTCCATTAGGCAGTCACTCTTCATTCTCCCTCCCTCCATATCCTGGCAGCCACTATTCCATTACTATCTGTGAAGATGAGCCTATTCTGAAACTCTCATATAAATGGACTCATCCTGGACAGCACATGGTTTGGGGGATCTTGGTTCTTACACTCAGCATAGTGTTTTCAAGGTTCACCGTTGTTGTAACATGTATCAGGACTTTATTCTTTTTTTTGGCTGAGTAACATTCTGTGATATGGATACACCACAGTTTGTTTATCCATTTATCAGTTGATGGCTATTTGGAATGTTTCTACATTTTGGCCATTATTGATATTGCTATGGTGAACATTTGTGTATAAATTTGTGGGTAAACACATGTTTTCCATTCTCTTCAGTACACATCACAAAGTGGAACTGATGGGTCATCTGCTTGCTCTACGCTTAATCATTTTAGGAACCAACAATCTTTTTCCACAGTGACCCTACCATGTTTCATTCCCCCTGGCAGTGTAATCCAGTTCTTATTACTCCACATCCTTGCCAACACTTGTTATTTTCTGTCTGAAAAAAAGTCACTATAGCCATCCCAGTGAGTATGAACTATATCTCACTGGAGTTTTGATTTTCAAATCCCCTGTGGTTAATGATGCTGAGTATCTTTTCTTGAACTTATTGGTCATTGGGTTATCTTTTTCTGGAAAAATGTTTATTCAAGAACTTTATCCATTTTTGAACTGGATTGTTTATCTTTTTAAATTGGGTTATGAGTGCTCTTTATAGGATACTAAACCTCTCTGAGATATATGATTTTTTTCCCCCATTCTGTGGGTTTGCTCTGTTGTATCATCGTGCTCTCTGTCTTTCTAAATGGTACAGTTACTGTTCAGTTGCTAAGTTGTGTCTGAGGCTTTGTGAGCCCACAGACTGCAGCACGCCAGGCTTCCCTGTCCTTCACTGTCTCCCAGAGTTTGCTCAAACTCATGTCCATGAAATCAGCAATGCCGTCCAACCATACTTTTAGCTGGTTTATAAAATGGCAAAAGACATTTTAAAGTGTACAACGGAGAGATTTTTAGTATATTCACAATGTTGCACAATCATCACCATTATTTAACTCAGAACATTCGTATCCCTCAAAGAGGCCCTGTCTCCATTAGGCAGTCACTCTTCATTCTCCCTCCCTCCATATCCTGGCAGCCACTATTCCATTACTATCTGTGAAGATGAGCCTATTCTGAAACTCTCATATAAATGGACTCATCCTGGACAGCACATGGTTTGGGGGATCTTGGTTCTTACACTCAGCATAGTGTTTTCAAGGTTCACCGTTGTTGTAACATGTATCAGGACTTTATTCTTTTTTTTGGCTGAGTAACATTCTGTGATATGGATACACCACAGTTTGTTTATCCATTTATCAGTTGATGGCTATTTGGAATGTTTCTACATTTTGGCCATTATTGATATTGCTATGGTGAACATTTGTGTATAAATTTGTGGGTAAACACATGTTTTCCATTCTCTTCAGTACACATCACAAAGTGGAACTGATGGGTCATCTGCTTGCTCTACGCTTAATCATTTTAGGAACCAACAATTTTTTTCCACAGTGACCCTACCATGTTTCATTCCCCCTGGCAGTGTAATCCAGTTCTTATTACTCCACATCCTTGCCAACACTTGTTATTTTCTGTCTGAAAAAAAGTCACTATAGCCATCCCAGTGAGTATGAACTATATCTCACTGGAGTTTTGATTTTCAAATCCCCTGTGGTTAATGATGCTGAGTATCTTTTCTTGAACTTATTGGTCATTGGGTTATCTTTTTCTGGAAAAATGTTTATTCAAGAACTTTATCCATTTTTGAACTGGATTGTTTATCTTTTTAAATTGGGTTATGAGTGCTCTTTATAGGATACTAAACCTCTCTGAGATATATGATTTTTTTCCCCCATTCTGTGGGTTTTTTTTTTCCCTTCTTGATAGTATTCTCTGATGCACAAAACCTTTTAATATTGGTGAGGTCCAAATTATCGATTTTTTCTTTTGTTTGTGCTTCTGTGTCATATTTAAAAAACCACTGCCCAATCCATGAAGTTTTAACAATTCACATCTATATTTTTTCTTCTAAGACCTTTCTCATTTTAGCTATTACATTTAGATCTTTACCATATTTTGAGTTAATTTTCATATACAGGCATGCCTCAAAGATACTTCAGATCATAACAATAAAGCAAATATTACAATAAAGCAAATCATATGGTGTGTGATCTCACATTTAGGTTTTAAGCCATTAGAAATTCTAGTTTCACATTGCATATAAAACTTACATTTACACTATAGTATAATCTATTAAGTGTATCAGTAGCATTGTATCTAAAGATCAACATGCACACTGTAACTTGAAATACTAAAAAAAATAAACAACCATCTGAGTCTTCAGAAAGTTATAATCTTTTTGTAATATCATCGATCACTGATCATTGATCACCATAATATACAATCTGAACAAAATTGACACAATATTCCTAGATACTCACAGGAAAGTAGCATCAAGGACACCTTTTGTTTCTCTCCTCGGAATTTTGAGGTTCTTAAACTACATCTGATGATGGACTGAGGAGGTCAGGTGGCAGACAAAGCCAAGAGGGCCTGAGGGGAGGCTTGCCCTGGAAGCAGGGTCAGAGCCTGTCTGGTAACCTAGGCTCAGGCTCAGGACTCAGGACTGGGCAGCGAGAGAGAAGAGGTGACCAGGGTGGGGTCCTTGCTGGCAGCATCTTCTCACGCAGCCATCTCCTGCCGTCTGATATGAGGGAAGAATGAATGGGCTCGGGGCCCAGGCCACATTGGGGTGCTGTGGTGTTGACTGAGGAGTGAGGCACCACGGACACCCACAGTGACCCGAGTATGAACTATATCTCACTGGAGTTTTGATTTTCAAATCCCTGTGGTTAATGATGCTGAGTATCTTTTCTTGAACTTATTGGTCATTGGGTTATCTTTTCTGGAAAAATGTTTATTCAAGAACTTTATCCATTTTTGAACTGGATTGTTTATCTTTTTAAATTGGGTTATGAGTGCTCTTTATAGGATACTAAACCTCTCTGAGATATATGATTTTTTTCCCCCATTCTGTGGGTTTTTTTTTTCCCTTCTTGATAGTATTCTCTGATGCACAAAACCTTTTAATATTGGTGAGGTCCAAATTATCGATTTTTTCTTTTGTTTGTGCTTCTGTGTCATATTTAAAAAACCACTGCCCAATCCATGAAGTTTTAACAATTCACATCTATATTTTTTCTTCTAAGACCTTTCTCATTTTAGCTATTACATTTAGATCTTTACCATATTTTGAGTTAATTTTCATATACAGGCATGCCTCAAAGATACTTCAGATCATAACAATAAAGCAAATATTACAATAAAGCAAATCATATGGTGTGTGATCTCACATTTAGGTTTTAAGCCATTAGAAATTCTAGTTTCACATTGCATATAAAACTTACATTTACACTATAGTATAATCTATTAAGTGTATCAGTAGCATTGTATCTAAAGATCAACATGCACACTGTAACTTGAAATACTAAAAAAAATAAACAACCATCTGAGTCTTCAGAAAGTTATAATCTTTTTGTAATATCATCGATCACTGATCATTGATCACCATAATATACAATCTGAACAAAATTGACACAATATTCCTAGATACTCACAGGAAAGTAGCATCAAGGACACCTTTTGTTTCTCTCCTCGGAATTTTGAGGTTCTTAAACTACATCTGATGATGGACTGAGGAGGTCAGGTGGCAGACAAAGCCAAGAGGGCCTGAGGGGAGGCTTGCCCTGGAAGCAGGGTCAGAGCCTGTCTGGTAACCTAGGCTCAGGCTCAGGACTCAGGACTGGGCAGCGAGAGAGAAGAGGTGACCAGGGTGGGGTCCTTGCTGGCAGCATCTTCTCACGCAGCCATCTCCTGCCGTCTGATATGAGGGAAGAATGAATGGGCTCGGGGCCCAGGCCACATTGGGGTGCTGTGGTGTTGACTGAGGAGTGAGGCACCACGGACACCCACAGTGACCCCGACAGTACTTCCCTGGGGAGAGGAGAGGAACCGAGACTGCCTCTGGCTTTGAGGATGAGGGGATGAGAACGGAATGTGGGAATGGGCGGCTGGAGACGTGGAGAGAGATGTAGAAATGGGATCTCTTGGGGACCTGGCAGTTTAGCTTAAAGTTATTCTTCACAAGATGTTGGGGAAACTTGACTTGTTTCATGGCCTCGGCTGGTGAGTGTTTAGATCCCATTTAGAAAAAGAATAAGGGGGAAGGAGGAGAAGGAGAGATCAGAAAGGCTGGGAGAGAGGGTGAGGCTGAGGAGGAGACGTGGGGAAAGGAAAGGATGGACAAAGAGAGGAGAGAGAGAGAAAGGGAGGGAAAAACAGTTAGCAATGGATCCAAGTTGGAAGTGAAAGGCATCTGGCAACCTCGCATTGCCTATGAAATGATATTAACATTTTATTATTGTAAGGTGAGCTTTTTAAAACGGAATTTTAAATGTTACCCTGCTGTTCGGGAACACAAAAACCTTTAATTTTATGCAAATGAACAGCGAGGAGCTGAGTGCTTAATGTAAACGAACACTTTCTTTGTAGGAGAGGTTGGAAGAGAGAAAAAAATTCCCCAGGATTCTTTAATTGCTGTCTGAAATTATGTAAATCCCGGCACCAGCCAGAACACAATTACCCCGCGGCCCTCCCTGCCAGCGCCGCTAATGTCTAACAAAATATCGGTGGGTGACATTTAGACGAGGTAATGCAAATGAGAATTAATTTTTTTCCAAGACAAAGGGCAGCTGAAAGATCACCTCATTCATATACAGGAGCGAGGGAATGCTCCTGAATGTTGGGGGTGGGATAGGGTGGACAGGGAGCCCTGGGCAGGGGGTCTCTCCTACTTGGGCCCATGTCCCTGGATTTTTGGCCTCTGGGAGCCTCATGTCACCAACACTCTGGCTGTAGTTTCCAAGTAGTTCTCCATGAAAACTTGGTTAACAAATGTAAATCGCCATAAAAGAAAAACACTCCTGCACACAGAGGCGATGGACCTCAGGTATGAGATGCTCTTACAGACTTGCTCGTGTTCCTTGCTCCAGACAGCCCTGCAGGGCATAGCATGAGCCTCTCATGCGGAGAGGAAAATTGAGGCTCAGAGAAGTCTGGTCATCTGGCCAAAGGCACACAGCGATATCAAGACAAGAATGCTAAGACACGGAGGGTGATCCTGATATTTCTTCTTTTCTTTCTCTCTCTTGCTCTCCTTCCTTCCTTCCTTTCTTCCTTCCTTCCTCTCTCTTTCTTCCTTTCTCCCTCCACCCCTCCCTCTCTCGTTACCTTCCTTCCTGATCTTTTCCTTAGGACATGTTTCATTTTAAACAATGTTTTAATAAAAGAGGGCTTGCACGGAGTGAAGGGATAGTTAGGGACTTGGGCAAAGTCATGTACATACCACTATATTTAAAATGGATACCCAACAAGGACCTATTGTACAGCGCAGGGAATTCTGCTCAATATTATGTGCCAGCCTGGATGGAGGGGGATTTAGGGGAGAATGGATACATATACATGTATGGCTGAGTCCCTTTACTGTTAACCTGAAACTACCCTAACATTGTTAATTGGCTATACCCGCATGCAAATGAACAGCGAGGAGCTGAGTGCTTAATGTAAACGAACACTTTCTTTGTAGGAGAGGTTGGAAGAGAGAAAAAAATTCCCCAGGATTCTTTAATTGCTGTCTGAAATTATGTAAATCCCGGCACCAGCCAGAACACAATTACCCCGCGGCCCTCCCTGCCAGCGCCGCTAATGTCTAACAAAATATCGGTGGGTGACATTTAGACGAGGTAATGCAAATGAGAATTAATTTTTTTCCAAGACAAAGGGCAGCTGAAAGATCACCTCATTCATATACAGGAGCGAGGGAATGCTCCTGAATGTTGGGGGTGGGATAGGGTGGACAGGGAGCCCTGGGCAGGGGGTCTCTCCTACTTGGGCCCATGTCCCTGGATTTTTGGCCTCTGGGAGCCTCATGTCACCAACACTCTGGCTGTAGTTTCCAAGTAGTTCTCCATGAAAACTTGGTTAACAAATGTAAATCGCCATAAAAGAAAAACACTCCTGCACACAGAGGCGATGGACCTCAGGTATGAGATGCTCTTACAGACTTGCTCGTGTTCCTTGCTCCAGACAGCCCTGCAGGGCATAGCATGAGCCTCTCATGCGGAGAGGAAAATTGAGGCTCAGAGAAGTCTGGTCATCTGGCCAAAGGCACACAGCGATATCAAGACAAGAATGCTAAGACACGGAGGGTGATCCTGATATTTCTTCTTTTCTTTCTCTCTCTTGCTCTCCTTCCTTCCTTCCTTTCTTCCTTCCTTCCTCTCTCTTTCTTCCTTTCTCCCTCCACCCCTCCCTCTCTCGTTACCTTCCTTCCTGATCTTTTCCTTAGGACATGTTTCATTTTAAACAATGTTTTAATAAAAGAGGGCTTGCACGGAGTGAAGGGATAGTTAGGGACTTGGGCAAAGTCATGTACATACCACTATATTTAAAATGGATACCCAACAAGGACCTATTGTACAGCGCAGGGAATTCTGCTCAATATTATGTGCCAGCCTGGATGGAGGGGGATTTAGGGGAGAATGGATACATATACATGTATGGCTGAGTCCCTTTACTGTTAACCTGAAACTACCCTAACATTGTTAATTGGCTATGCCCCCAATATAAAATAAAAAGTTTAAAGGAAGAAAAAAGAGGGCTTTCCGTGAGAAAACCCGGGTTCCTGCACTCACCTTGAGTTCTTGTTTCTTCTTGAAATAACCTTCATACATATAACCTAGTCTGGTCAGCTCCTGCTTGCCCTTACGTTTCAGCATAAATGTCATTTTCTTCAGGAAGCCTTCCCTGACCTGCTTCCCAACCCCAGCGCCAGAGACTTTGACGGCCAAGCACTTAGCAAAATCGCAGTAACACAGCCGAGTTCCCTTTTCCCTTTGAGATCATCAATTCCACAAGGGCCAGGGCAGGGTCTGAGGTAGCTGTTATGACAGCACCAGTGTCCAGAGCCCTGCCAGGCACTGCCTTTGCTCAGTAAATGTTTAATGAATTCATGAATAAATTAATGATCTAAAGGGAGATTGTGTACTGGTCAAAGTTACCATGATGGTTTATGCATATAAAAATGTGAAACAAGATTAAATTGTACACTTTTAACCATTCCTCCTGGAATTCTAGAAATGCATTTAGCAGTTGGGGGTGGAGAGGAAATGTTTTGGAGGGAACAGGTCAGAGCGTGCAGGTAAAGAGAACTGTCTCCTATTAACTTATTCTCAGTGCCAATGCATTCACACCTTAAATTCCGTCAGCTATTGTGACTTAGTTGAATCAAACCCTGTTGCTTGTGTGAGTCTTTAATGGCAGTTTTTCATCCTGAGACCACGTCTCTAGTCACTATGTAAGACTCATTGAGCTTAAGCCAGACCCAAAGATAGGCTAATCTACTGTTAAAAGCAAAACAAAAAACCTGTCTATTATCTACCTTAAAATATATTGTCTGTGTCTGCAGCTTTTAAAGGATGATTTGAGATTTAGTCTGTTTTTATTTTCTGCTTTAAAAGAAAAACCTAAAACCTACATAGGTCAGCAACCATGGCAGAGATTGAGAAATTTTTCTAGCTTCCTACTTCAAAACTTGGGGTCCAGACAACTTCAAAGGTGAGTTCATTCAAACCTGCCCCCAACTGAGCACAAAAAATAATACTGTTAACCTGAAACTACCCTAACATTGTTAATTGGCTATGCCCCCAATATAAAATAAAAAGTTTAAAGGAAGAAAAAAGAGGGCTTTCCGTGAGAAAACCCGGGTTCCTGCACTCACCTTGAGTTCTTGTTTCTTCTTGAAATAACCTTCATACATATAACCTAGTCTGGTCAGCTCCTGCTTGCCCTTACGTTTCAGCATAAATGTCATTTTCTTCAGGAAGCCTTCCCTGACCTGCTTCCCAACCCCAGCGCCAGAGACTTTGACGGCCAAGCACTTAGCAAAATCGCAGTAACACAGCCGAGTTCCCTTTTCCCTTTGAGATCATCAATTCCACAAGGGCCAGGGCAGGGTCTGAGGTAGCTGTTATGACAGCACCAGTGTCCAGAGCCCTGCCAGGCACTGCCTTTGCTCAGTAAATGTTTAATGAATTCATGAATAAATTAATGATCTAAAGGGAGATTGTGTACTGGTCAAAGTTACCATGATGGTTTATGCATATAAAAATGTGAAACAAGATTAAATTGTACACTTTTAACCATTCCTCCTGGAATTCTAGAAATGCATTTAGCAGTTGGAGGTGGGAGAGGAAATGTTTTGGAGGGAACAGGTCAGAGCGTGCAGGTAAAGAGAACTGTCTCCTATTAACTTATTCTCAGTGCCAATGCATTCACACCTTAAATTCCGTCAGCTATTGTGACTTAGTTGAATCAAACCCTGTTGCTTGTGTGAGTCTTTAATGGCAGTTTTTCATCCTGAGACCACGTCTCTAGTCACTATGTAAGACTCATTGAGCTTAAGCCAGACCCAAAGATAGGCTAATCTACTGTTAAAAGCAAAACAAAAAACCTGTCTATTATCTACCTTAAAATATATTGTCTGTGTCTGCAGCTTTTAAAGGATGATTTGAGATTTAGTCTGTTTTTATTTTCTGCTTTAAAAGAAAAACCTAAAACCTACATAGGTCAGCAACCATGGCAGAGATTGAGAAATTTTTCTAGCTTCCTACTTCAAAACTTGGGGTCCAGACAACTTCAAAGGTGAGTTCATTCAAACCTGCTATGACCAAATAATACCAATACTTCAAGATGTTTCTGGAGCATACAAAAGAAGGAAAACTTTATTTTTCTTTTCTTTTTAGAAGTGCACTTCCTTGGTTTCACAGTGTATACTTTTGTCAATGAGATTTTTAACGTATAGAATTAAATTATTTGCCTTTAGTGATATTCATCAGTATGTTCCTTTGATATTTATTCCTTAGCTTATGCTTGGAAAGTCCTGTTAGTTTCCATGAACTTAAGTATGCTCTTTGTTTGAACATGTGTTCTTCTAGTTTTATTGTTTAACTTTTAATTCTGTAAATCCTATGGACATTATATTGGTATTTGATAAGGTAAACATTTAACTGGAGTGGTTTTGTTCTTTTCTTTGTTTAAATGAAAACATATTAGACAATTTTTGATCCCTGGGTCAGGACGATCCCCCAGAGAAGGAAATGGCAACCCACTCCAGTATTCTTGCCTGAAAAATTCCATGGACAGAGGAACCTGGTGGGCTATAGTTCATGGGGCTGCAAAGAGTTGGACAGGACTGAGTGACTGAGCATGTGCCACATTTCTATCCTCATTAGTCAAGTTGTTATTCCTTTCTATCCCCCCATCTTGCAATCATCTGATGTTTTCTGTGGCAGACGTTGCTCCTTTCCTACAAGACAGCATCTTTTTTTTTTTTATTATTCTTTTTTTTTTGGGCCACTTCTATTGGTCTTTCATGTATTTCCATCTTTGTTCTTTGGCCTGTGTGGGCCTCCCATCGCAGTGGCCTCTCTTGCTGCAGAGCACCGACTCTGGGCGCATGCGCTCCAGAGCTCCAGCTTGATAGTTGGACACATCGGTCCAGCTGCTCCACGGCACATGGGATCTTCCCAGGTCAGGGATTGAACTGGCGCCCCTTGCACTGCAAGGTGGTGTCCCTACCCACTGGACCACCAGGGAAGCCCAGCATTTCTTTTTTAAAAAAAGTTTTATTGAAGTCTAGCTGGTTCACAGTGTATTAATTTCAGCTGTACAGCAAAGTCATTCTGTTATACATGTGCGTACACTCTTTTCTTATTCTTTCCATATGATTAATCACACGGTATGGAGTACAGCTCCCTGTGCCATACGGTAGGACCTGGATGTTTATCCATCCTATGTATACTAGTTTGCATCTGCTCTCCCCAAACTTCCAATCCATCCCCGTCACCTTGGCAATTACAGATCTGTTCTCTATGTCTATGATTCTCTTTCTATTTCATAGATAAGTTCACTTGTGTTGTATTTTAGAATCCACATGTAAATAACATCATACAGTATTTGCCTTTCTCTTTCTGGCTTGCTTTGCTTGGTATGATAAACCCTAGTTTCCATTCAGGTTGCTACAAATGGCATTATTTCATTTTTTTAAACATTTTTTTTTACTTTTTAAAAAATTTTGGCTTCTTTTATTGGTTTTTTATTTATTGATTTTCATCCATCTTTATTCTTTGGCCTGTGTGAGCCTCCCATTGCAGTGGCCTCTCTCATTGCAGAGATTTTTAAAAAAGGAAATCTGGATTTGCAAGATAGCAGAGCCCTTGATTCAGTTCCCTCCTCCTTTCCTTTCCTGAGACAATCATTTTTTTCTTTTTTTTTCTTTTTGCCTCTAGGTCATCATTTGTTTTCATCCATCTTTGTTCTTTGGCCTGCGTGGGCCTCCCATTGCAGTGGCCTCTCTCACTGCGGAGTACCAGCTCTGTGCTCATGCGCTCCAGAGCACTGGCTTGTAATTGGACACATTGGTCCAGCTGCTCTGCAGCACATGGGATCTTTCCGGGCCAGGGATTGAACCGGTGCCCCTTGCACTTGCGAGGCAGACTCTTTACCCACTGGACCACCAGGGAAGCCCTATTTCATTCTTTTTTGTGGCTGAGTGATATTCCATGGCTGTTCCATTCACCTGTTGAGGGCCATTTAGATTGTTTCCGTGTCTTGGCTATTGTAAATAGAAGCACAACATTTATCAATTGGATCTTAATATTGTTTGGAAAATATTGTGCCACATATTTTTTTTAGAAGTGTTTCTCTCAGCTTCCCTCACAGTTTGGGGCACAAGCATAACTCCATTGGTCAATGGGCTATAAATGGATGTCTGCTGGAAGCTTCTAGGCAGAATTCTGATTCTCAGTATACCTACTATATAGATGCTGTTCCTTTTTTCTCTTTTTCTCTCCTTCCTTTCTTTCCCCTTCCCTCTCTCTTTTTCTTTCTTCCTTCTTATTAGGTCTGTAATGTGGATGGGATGTCTCAAGGTGGAGATGCCATTTTTGCTACCTCAAGGGTGCAAGATCACACCAGGCAGGGCAGGGGAAGAAGGAAGAGCTCCTGATGTAGCCGCATCCTTCTCGACCTGTCTGTCTCTGGCCAGCTTTAAGACAAACACTTCCCTCAGGCAGTGGTTACACACCAAGTGTCAGGTTTCTCTTATATGCAACCCAATTCAACTTATATGTTAATGGGACTTGTATGTTAATGCACTGTCTTGTATATAAGTTCTTAGACTTAAAGTCTGTTTCTAAGTTGTTTATCATGTTTAGTTGAGGTGTCTGCTAAATACAGTAACAATGACACCCTTCTAAAGTTATTGTACTACAGTACAATAAGCTTTGTTATTGGATGGGGCTAGTGTCCCCTTGGGCTCCAAAATCACTGTGGACAGTGACTGCAGCCATGAAATGAAAAGACATGAGTTCCTTGGATGAAAAGTTACGACAAACCTAGACAGTGTATTAAAAAGCAAAGACATGGCTTTGTAGTCAAAGCTATGGTTTTTCCAGTGGTCATGAATGGGGTGTGAGAGTTGGACCCTGGAGAAGGTTGAACACCAAAGAATTGAGGCTTTGGAACTGTGGTACTGGGGAAGACTCTTGAGAGTCCCTTGGACTGCAATGAGATCAAACTAATCAACGCTAAAGGAAATCAACCCTGAATGTTCATGGGAAGGAATGATGCTGAAGCCTCAGTATTTTAGCTACCTGATACGAAGAGCTGACTCACTGGAAAAGACCCTGACGCTGGGGAAGATTGAAGGCAAAAGGAGAAGGGGGTGGCAGAGAATGAGACGGTTAGATAGCATCACCGACTCAATGGACAGGAATTTGAGCAATCTCTGAGAGATAGTGAAGGACAGGGAAGCCTGGTGTGCAAAAGTCCGTGGAGTTGCAGAGAGTCAGACAAGGCTTAGCGACTGAACAACAGCAAGTGCCCCCTCATTACCTCACTTTTTCAAAATATCTTATTCATACTCAAAACTTTATTCTTCCTAACTTGATACTTCTAGAAAGTTCTTTCTTTCCCTTCCCTTTTTCTCTTTTCTCTTCCTTTCTTTCCCTTCCTCTCTCTTCTTTCTTCCTTCTTATTAGGTCTGTAATGTGGATGGGATGTCTCAAGGTGGAGATGCCATTTTTGCTACCTCAAGGGTGCAAGATCACACCAGGCAGGGCAGGGGAAGAAGGAAGAGCTCCTGATGTAGCCGCATCCTTCTCGACCTGTCTGTCTCTGGCCAGCTTTAAGACAAACACTTCCCTCAGGCAGTGGTTACACACCAAGTGTCAGGTTTCTCTTATATGCAACCCAATTCAACTTATATGTTAATGGGACTTGTATGTTAATGCACTGTCTTGTATATAAGTTCTTAGACTTAAAGTCTGTTTCTAAGTTGTTTATCATGTTTAGTTGAGGTGTCTGCTAAATACAGTAACAATGACACCCTTCTAAAGTTATTGTACTACAGTACAATAAGCTTTGTTATTGGATGGGGCTAGTGTCCCCTTGGGCTCCAAAATCACTGTGGACAGTGACTGCAGCCATGAAATGAAAAGACATGAGTTCCTTGGATGAAAAGTTACGACAAACCTAGACAGTGTTTTAAAAAAGCAAAGACATGGCTTTGTAGTCAAAGCTATGGTTTTTCCAGTGGTCATGAATGGGGTGTGAGAGTTGGACCCTGGAGAAGGTTGAACACCAAAGAATTGAGGCTTTGGAACTGTGGTACTGGGGAAGACTCTTGAGAGTCCCTTGGACTGCAATGAGATCAAACTAATCAACGCTAAAGGAAATCAACCCTGAATGTTCATGGGAAGGAATGATGCTGAAGCCTCAGTATTTTAGCTACCTGATACGAAGAGCTGACTCACTGGAAAAGACCCTGACGCTGGGGAAGATTGAAGGCAAAAGGAGAAGGGGGTGGCAGAGAATGAGACGGTTAGATAGCATCACCGACTCAATGGACAGGAATTTGAGCAATCTCTGAGAGATAGTGAAGGACAGGGAAGCCTGGTGTGCAAAAGTCCGTGGAGTTGCAGAGAGTCAGACAAGGCTTAGCGACTGAACAACAGCAAGTGCCCCCTCATTACCTCACTTTTTCAAAATATCTTATTCATACTCAAAACTTTATTCTTCCTAATGAACTCTAGAATTACTTCTTAAGTTAGTCAAACCCGTTTCATCTTTTGAATGGAACTGTGTTAAGCCTATATAGTAATCTAGGAAGAATTCATATCTTCACAACACTTCATTTTCCCATTATTTTTTTTTCTTTTTTACCCATCATGCTTCTTTTATTTATATTTATTTTTCATCCATCTTTTTATTGTTATTATTATTCTTTGGCATGTATGGCCCTCCCATTGCAGTGGCCTCTCACTGCAGAGCACTGGCTCTGGGTGCATGCACTACAGAGCGCTGGCTCGTAATTGGGCACACAGTTCCAGCCACTCCACAGCACGTGGGATCTTCCTGGGCCAGGGATCGAACAGGTGCCCCCTGCACTGCAAGGCGGACTCTTTGTCCACTGGACCACCAGGGAAGCCCTATCTTCCCATTCTTGAGCATGGTATATCCTTCTGTTTTTCCAGTGCTCTATATCTATGAATAAAGGCTTGTAGCATTCTTCACATATAATTTCTGTACAATTCTTTTTATGGTTACTGCTAAATATTTTATGATTTTATTGTTATTGTAAATAGAATCTATTTTCTATTATATCTTATAACTGGTTATTGCTAGCATATGGAAAAATTGATTTTCAGATATTTATCTTGTATTTGACTGCTCATTCATCCTAAGAGTTTTTACACTGATACTTTTATGTTTTCCAGGTGTATAATTGTATCATCTGTAAATAATGATGATCTCATCTTCTCATTTCTAATAGTTAGACCTCTTATCTCTGTTTACATGTTTTATTGCATGGAGAAGAAAAATACTGAATAAAAATGGAAGGAGTCATGCTTATTTCACCCTTAATTTTACAGGATCTCAATTGTATCCCCATAAATACAATTCTATTGTTTCAAGATATGTATTTTTTATGTTTTATGTTGGCTCAATGAATCTGTCTACAATGCTTGAGACCCCACTTTAATCCCTGGGTTGGGAAGATTCCCTAGAGAATGGAATGGCAACCCACTCCAGTGTTCTTGCCGGGAAAATCCCATGGACAGAGGGGCCTGGTGGGCAACAGTTCATGGAGTTGCAAAGACTTGCACATGACTGAGTGACTCACTTTTTTCTCTTTCTCTCTCTCTCGCTCTCTCTTTTTTTTTTGGCCACTTCTACTGGTCTTTCATTTATCATCCATCTTTGTTCTTTTTGGCCTGTGTGGGTCTCCCATCGCTGTGGCCTCTCTCGCTGCAGAGCACCAGCTCTGGGCGCATACACTCCAGAGCTCCGGCTCGGTAGTTGGACACATCCGTCCAGCTGCTCTGCAGCACGTGGGATCTTCCCAGGCCAGGGATCAAACCGTTGCCCCTTGCACTGCTAGGCAATGTCCTTACCCACTGGACCACCAGGGTAAGCCGTCACTGTTTTATGTTAATAAATATTCCTCTATTCCTGGCTTTTAAAGAGTTTATACAAATTAGTAGTAAGGAATGTCAAATTTTATTCTTTTCTGTATTGATTGAGGTCATCCCCTCTTTTTAAAAATTGTTCCTTCTGATGCAGTGCATTATGTTATTGGGTTCCTTACATATAAGTAACAGGAAATTCAGGGATAAATCCCACTTGGTTGTGAAAGATGATTTTAGGAATACCAGTGCTGGTTTTTTGTTTTTTTGCTTTTTTTTTAAATTTTTTTTTCCCTTTATTTTTAAGATTTTACAGAGTTTTGTTGTTCACCAACATGTATGTTCCCAGATCATTCATATGCATATCCCTGGACCCTCCTCCCACCCATTTCCCCCACTCCCACCCCTCCAGACCATCGCCCCAAGTGGTTGTAGGTAAGTGCTGGTTTTAATTTACCAATTTTAAAGGATTTTTCACATCTAAGTTTGTAATTAGATTCATCTTCAGCACTGGATTAAGGTTTCATTAACTAATGAAGGTGGGTCCCTGGCAACAAATTGCCCCAGTTTTTGGATATGTGAGAAAATCTTTATTTCTCCTTCACTTAAAGAAAAATGTACTGAAGTCTAGATGCTGTACTATATGCTCTAGGTGTACAATACAGTGATTCACAATTTTTAAAGGTTATGCTGCACTTTAATCCCTGGGTTGGGAAGATTCCCTAGAGAATGGAATGGCAACCCACTCCAGTGTTCTTGCCGGGAAAATCCCATGGACAGAGGGGCCTGGTGGGCAACAGTTCATGGAGTTGCAAAGACTTGCACATGACTGAGTGACTCACTTTTTTCTCTTTCTCTCTCTCTCGCTCTCTCTTTTTTTGGCCACTTCTACTGGTCTTTCATTTATCATCCATCTTTGTTCTTTTTGGCCTGTGTGGGTCTCCCATCGCTGTGGCCTCTCTCGCTGCAGAGCACCAGCTCTGGGCGCATACACTCCAGAGCTCCGGCTCGGTAGTTGGACACATCCGTCCAGCTGCTCTGCAGCACGTGGGATCTTCCCAGGCCAGGGATCAAACCGTTCCCCCTTGCACTGCTAGGCAATGTCCTTACCCACTGGACCACCAGGGTAAGCCGTCACTGTTTTATGTTAATAAATATTCCTCTATTCCTGGCTTTTAAAGAGTTTATACAAATTAGTAGTAAGGAATGTCAAATTTTATTCTTTTCTGTATTGATTGAGGTCATCCCCTCTTTTTAAAAATTGTTCCTTCTGATGCTGTGCATTATGTTATTGGGTTCCTTACATATAAGTAACAGGAAATTCAGGGATAAATCCCACTTGGTTGTGAAAGATGATTTTAGGAATACCAGTGCTGGTTTTTTGTTTTTTTGCTTTTTTTTTAAATTTTTTTTTCCCTTTATTTTTAAGATTTTACAGAGTTTTGTTGTTCACCAACATGTATGTTCCCAGATCATTCATATGCATATCCCTGGACCCTCCTCCCACCCATTTCCCCCACTCCCACCCCTCCAGACCATCGCCCCAAGTGGTTGTAGGTAAGTGCTGGTTTTAATTTACCAATTTTAAAGGATTTTTCACATCTAAGTTTGTAATTAGATTCATCTTCAGCACTGGATTAAGGTTTCATTAACTAATGAAGGTGGGTCCCTGGCAACAAATTGCCCCAGTTTTTGGATATGTGAGAAAATCTTTATTTCTCCTTCACTTAAAGAAAAATGTACTGAAGTCTAGATGCTGTACTATATGCTCTAGGTGTACAATACAGTGATTCACAATTTTTAAAGGTTATGCTGCATTTATAACTGGTATAAAATATTGGCTTTATTTCCCACGTTCTACAGTATATCCTTGTGGCTCATTGTGCATCTGGTAGTTTGGGCCTCTTACTCTCTTTGTTTTGTTTTGTTTTGTTTTAGATTTATTTATTTATTTATTTTGGGCGGGGGTCGGGTTGGGGAGGGAGGGGAGCGGGCGGGCCACTTCTATTGGTCTTTCATTTCTCTGTTTTCATCCGTCTTTGTTCTTTGGTTCCTGTGGGCCTCCCATCGCGGTGGCCTCTGTTGTTGCAGAGCTCCGGCTCTGGGCGCATGCGCCCCAGAGCTCCGGCTCTGTAATTGGACACATCGGTCCAGCCGCTCCGTGACACATGGGATCTTCCCAGGCCAGGGATCGAACCGGCGCCCCTTGCACTGCAGGGCAGTGTCCTTACCCACTGGACCACCAGGGAAGCCCGGGCCTCTTACTCTCTTAACTCGTGTTGCCCTTGCCCTTTCCTGTCACCCCACTGGTAACCACTAGTTTATTCTCTGTATCTATGCATCTGCAAATCAAAACCACAATGAGATATCACCTCATCCTTAACAGAATGGCCATCATCACAAAGAACACAAGCAACAAGTGTTGGCAAGCGTGTGGAGAAAAGGGAATCCTTTCTCATAGCCCTATGGGTGAGAATGTACTTTGGTGCCACCACTGTAGGAAACAGTACAGAGTTTTGTTGTTCACCAACATGTATGTTCCCAGATCATTCATATGCATATCCCTGGACCCTCCTCCCACCCATTTCCCCCACTCCCACCCCTCCAGACCATCGCCCCAAGTGGTTGTAGGTAAGTGCTGGTTTTAATTTACCAATTTTAAAGGATTTTTCACATCTAAGTTTGTAATTAGATTCATCTTCAGCACTGGATTAAGGTTTCATTAACTAATGAAGGTGGGTCCCTGGCAACAAATTGCCCCAGTTTTTGGATATGTGAGAAAATCTTTATTTCTCCTTCACTTAAAGAAAAATGTACTGAAGTCTAGATGCTGTACTATATGCTCTAGGTGTACAATACAGTGATTCACAATTTTTAAAGGTTATGCTGCATTTATAACTGGTATAAAATATTGGCTTTATTTCCCACGTTCTACAGTATATCCTTGTGGCTCATTGTGCATCTGGTAGTTTGGGCCTCTTACTCTCTTTGTTTTGTTTTGTTTTGTTTTAGATTTATTTATTTATTTATTTTGGGCGGGGGTCGGGTTGGGGAGGGAGGGGAGCGGGCGGGCCACTTCTATTGGTCTTTCATTTCTCTGTTTTCATCCGTCTTTGTTCTTTGGTTCCTGTGGGCCTCCCATCGCGGTGGCCTCTGTTGTTGCAGAGCTCCGGCTCTGGGCGCATGCGCCCCAGAGCTCCGGCTCTGTAATTGGACACATCGGTCCAGCCGCTCCGTGACACATGGGATCTTCCCAGGCCAGGGATCGAACCGGCGCCCCTTGCACTGCAGGGCAGTGTCCTTACCCACTGGACCACCAGGGAAGCCCGGGCCTCTTACTCTCTTAACTCGTGTTGCCCTTGCCCTTTCCTGTCACCCCACTGGTAACCACTAGTTTATTCTCTGTATCTATGCATCTGCAAATCAAAACCACAATGAGATATCACCTCATCCTTAACAGAATGGCCATCATCACAAAGAACACAAGCAACAAGTGTTGGCAAGCGTGTGGAGAAAAGGGAATCCTTTCTCATAGCCCTATGGGTGAGAATGTACTTTGGTGCCACCACTGTAGGAAACAGTACAGAGGTTTCTCAAAAATTAAAACTAGAATTACCATATGACCCAGCTGTTCCACTCCTGGGTGTCTATATATATATATATATAACCAGAGAAAAAATACTCAAAAAGTGTTTCTCCTTCACTTTTTTTTTTTTTTTTTAAATTTTGACCTCTTTTATTGTTTTTCTTTCTTTCTTTCTCTGTTTTCATTCATCTTTATTCTTTGGCCCGTGTGGGCCTCCCATTCCAGTGGCCTCTCTCACTTCAGAGCACCAGCTCTGGGTGCATGCGCTCAGGAGCGCTGGCTTGTAATTGGACACATTGGTCCAGCCGCTCTGCAGCACGTGGGATCTTCCCAGGCCAGGGATCGAACCAGCACCCCTTGCAGTGCAAGGCGGTATCCTTACTCACTGGACCACCAGGGGAGCCCTCTCCTTCACTTTTAAAGGATAATTTCAAAGGGTATGTGATTCTATGTTGATGATTTTTTTATCTGAACATTTGAAATGTTTCACAGCTTTCTCTTCTTGCTGGCATGGTTTCTGAGGAGAAATTGGATGTAATTCTTATTTTTGTTTCTCTGTTGGTAAGGCATTTCCCCCCTCTCTGGCTTCTTACAGGATTTCTTTTTATCTTCAGTTCTCTGGGAACCCTTGGTATTCTCTGAGCTTCCTGGGTCTGTGGCTTGGAGCCTGATATTAATTTATAGAAAGTCTTTGTCATTATTGTTTCAAGTGTTTCTTTTGGGCCTGTCTTTCTCCTCGTCCTGGTGTTCCCATTATGTGTATACCCTACCTGTTGTAGTCCTTTTTTGTTTTATTTTTTTTATTGGGTTTTTTTGTCAGTATCCTTATAAGCCCGGGCCTCTTACTCTCTTAACTCGTGTTGCCCTTGCCCTTTCCTGTCACCCCACTGGTAACCACTAGTTTATTCTCTGTATCTATGCATCTGCAAATCAAAACCACAATGAGATATCACCTCATCCTTAACAGAATGGCCATCATCACAAAGAACACAAGCAACAAGTGTTGGCAAGCGTGTGGAGAAAAGGGAATCCTTTCTCATAGCCCTATGGGTGAGAATGTACTTTGGTGCCACCACTGTAGGAAACAGTACAGAGGTTTCTCAAAAATTAAAACTAGAATTACCATATGACCCAGCTGTTCCACTCCTGGGTGTCTCTATATATATATATATAACCAGAGAAAAAATACTCAAAAAGTGTTTCTCCTTCACTTTTTTTTTTTTTTTTTAAATTTTGACCTCTTTTATTGTTTTTCTTTCTTTCTTTCTCTGTTTTCATTCATCTTTATTCTTTGGCCCGTGTGGGCCTCCCATTCCAGTGGCCTCTCTCACTTCAGAGCACCAGCTCTGGGTGCATGCGCTCAGGAGCGCTGGCTTGTAATTGGACACATTGGTCCAGCCGCTCTGCAGCACGTGGGATCTTCCCAGGCCAGGGATCGAACCAGCACCCCTTGCAGTGCAAGGCGGTATCCTTACTCACTGGACCACCAGGGGAGCCCTCTCCTTCACTTTTAAAGGATAATTTCAAAGGGTATGTGATTCTATGTTGATGATTTTTTTATCTGAACATTTGAAATGTTTCACAGCTTTCTCTTCTTGCTGGCATGGTTTCTGAGGAGAAATTGGATGTAATTCTTATTTTTGTTTCTCTGTTGGTAAGGCATTTCCCCCCTCTCTGGCTTCTTACAGGATTTCTTTTTATCTTCAGTTCTCTGGGAACCCTTGGTATTCTCTGAGCTTCCTGGGTCTGTGGCTTGGAGCCTGATATTAATTTATAGAAAGTCTTTGTCATTATTGTTTCAAGTGTTTCTTTTGGGCCTGTCTTTCTCCTCGTCCTGGTGTTCCCATTATGTGTATACCCTACCTGTTGTAGTCATCCTACATTCCCTGGATATTTTCTTCAGCTTTTTTCAATCTTTGTTCCTTTTCCTTTTCAGTTATAGAGGTTTCTATTTATAGATCCTCACGCACAAAGGTTCTTTGCTCAGCTGTGTCCACTCTGCTTATAAGCTCATCAAAGGCAGTCTTTATTTCTGTTACAGTGTTTTTGATCTTAGCATTTCTTTGCTGTTCTTTGTTAGAATTTTTGACCTCGACCATCTGGTATTGGATATTGTTGATTTTTATCCATTAGAGTCCTTAGCATATGAATTATAGTTGTTTTAGATTCTTGGTCTGATCACTTCAACCTTCTTGCCGTGTCTGGTTCAGATGCTCGTCACTGTGTCTCCTCAAATTCTGTTTTTGACCTTTTAGTGTTCTGGGTGATGTTTTTTCTTGAGAGCCACACATAATATCCTCGGTATAAGACACTACTGTAAATAAACAGCATTTAGCGATGTGATGGTGAGGAGTGGGGAGAGAGGATGTGTTATTGAGTCCTACATCAGGTCTGTCTTTTTCTGTGCCTCTGGCTTGTGAACTTCATGTGTGTTTCTCAAAGTTTGTTTTTTTTCCCCTCCTGCTCAGGTGAGACAGGTTGAGTAGAGTGGGCGGGCGTTGGGTATTTCCCTCCCCCCCGGTCAATTCGGCTCTGGTTAACTAGCTTCACCTGAGGGCACGCCACAGCAGAGAAGGTCAGAGAATGCTGCCTGGTTTCAAGATGGTTTCTCTTCTCTTTACCCTACCAGAAGCACAAGGGGATTCGCTCCTCATGTTGGCTGTAAGAGCCTGTCGGTCTCGTGAAATCTACAAAGCTGCGAGGGGTCCTCCATGACTGGCCCCTCTGGAGCTTTCGCCTCGAACTTGTCCACATGGAGCCTCCAGCGATTTGTCCATTACAATCCGAGATTTCCTTCTCAGCGCTGGTTCCGGCCTTGGCTTCCACGCTCGAATCTCCACTCTGGTAAGCTGTGACCCCCTATGCCCACCTCTATCTTAGCCACAGGGGTTTTTGGGGGGAAAAGTCTTTGTCATTATTGTTTCAAGTGTTTCTTTTGGGCCTGTCTTTCTCCTCGTCCTGGTGTTCCCATTATGTGTATACCCTACCTGTTGTAGTCATCCTACATTCCCTGGATATTTTCTTCAGCTTTTTTCAATCTTTGTTCCTTTTCCTTTTCAGTTATAGAGGTTTCTATTTATAGATCCTCACGCACAAAGGTTCTTTGCTCAGCTGTGTCCACTCTGCTTATAAGCTCATCAAAGGCAGTCTTTATTTCTGTTACAGTGTTTTTGATCTTAGCATTTCTTTGCTGTTCTTTGTTAGAATTTTTGACCTCGACCATCTGGTATTGGATATTGTTGATTTTTATCCATTAGAGTCCTTAGCATATGAATTATAGTTGTTTTAGATTCTTGGTCTGATCACTTCAACCTTCTTGCCGTGTCTGGTTCAGATGCTCGTCACTGTGTCTCCTCAAATTCTGTTTTTGACCTTTTAGTGTTCTGGGTGATGTTTTTTCTTGAGAGCCACACATAATATCCTCGGTATAAGACACTACTGTAAATAAACAGCATTTAGCGATGTGATGGTGAGGAGTGGGGAGAGAGGATGTGTTATTGAGTCCTACATCAGGTCTGTCTTTTTCTGTGCCTCTGGCTTGTGAACTTCATGTGTGTTTCTCAAAGTTTGTTTTTTTTCCCCTCCTGCTCAGGTGAGACAGGTTGAGTAGAGTGGGCGGGAGTTGGGTATTTCCCTCCCCCCAGGTCAATTAGGCTCTGGTTAACTAGCTTCACCTGAGGGCACGCCACAGCAGAGAAGGTCAGAGAATGCTGCCTGGTTTCAAGATGGTTTCTCTTCTCTTTACCCTACCAGAAGCACAAGGGGATTCGCTCCTCATGTTGGCTGTAAGAGCCTGTCGGTCTCGTGAAATCTACAAAGCTGCGAGGGGTCCTCCATGACTGGCCCCTCTGGAGCTTTCGCCTTTCGAACTTGTCCACATGGAGCCTCCAGCGATTTGTCCATTACAATCCGAGATTTCCTTCTCAGCGCTGGTTCCGGCCTTGGCTTCCACGCTCGAATCTCCACTCTGGTAAGCTGTGACCCCCTATGCCCACCTCTATCTTAGCCACAGGGGTTTTTTCCTGTATCCTAACTCCTCTGAAAAATTCAAGAAAAGGTGTTGAATTTCCAGTGTTCAGCTCTTTTGTTTATTTATTTTATTATTTATTTTTTTGGCTATTCTGGGTTTTCACTGCTGCCACAGGCTCTTCTTTAGTTGAAGGGAGTGGAGGCTACTCTCGAGGTGAGCAGGCGTCTTGTTGCGGTGATGTCTCTTGTTGTGGAACTCAGGCTCTAGGGCACACAGGCTTCAGTTGTTGCGGCCCATGGGCTCCATAGTTGTGGCTCCGAGGTTCTAGAGCACAGGCTCTGTAGTTGTGGTTCACGGGCTTAGTTGCTCCACAGCATGTGGGATCTTCCCGGATCAGGAATGAATGCGTGTCTCCTGCATTAGCAAGCAAACTCTTCACTACTGAGCTACCAGGGAAGCTCTCTTTTGTTAGATAGTGGCAACTGGTCATGGGGCAAGAAGAGAAAAACTGACTGATTAATCAACTAAAATCCAGAAATTTGACCTGTAAGTAATGAGAATTGAGCAGAGTATAATGGCAGCATTACTTATCAAAGGGGGAAAGTGAATATTGAATAAATGGCACTGAGACAACTGGACAACCATTTGGAACAAAGTAGCTTGGATTAGTATCTTTTCCTTATATCAAAATAAATTCCATGGGTTTCCCTGGTGGTTCAGACATTAAAGGATCTGCCTGCAATGCAGGAGATGTGGGTTCAATCCCTGGGTCGGGAAGATTCCCTGGAGAAGGGAATGGCTACTCAGTCCAGTATCCTGGCCTATAGAATCCCATGGACAGAGGAACCTGGAAGGTGCGTGGGGTCTCAAAGGGTCAAACATAGCTGAGAGACTAACACACACACCCCTTGGATGCACACCTTATTCCTTATATCAAAATAAATTCCTTACATCTCACATGTTTAAACAGAAAAAGTTGAAAAACATAAAAGTCATTTAAAAATGATTCCAAAAAAATTAGTCTTGAGAGAGCTTTCTAAACAAAACACACACAGAACCTAGGAACCACAAATTATAGTCTTAGATTAAAATAAACCAAAAAATTTTAATATGCAAGAATAGTGAGAGAAAACAAACAACACGCTAGAAGTATTTGCAACATATTGATCAATAAATGCCTACTTTTTATTATAAAGAATGCCTATAAATAGGGCTTTCCTGGTGGTCCAGTGGGTAAGGACACCGCCTCACAGTGCAAGGGGCGTGGGTTCGATCCCTGGCCTGGGAGGATTCTTCGTGCCGTGGAGCGGCTGGACCGATCTGTCCAACTACCGAGCCGGAGCTCTGGAGAGCTTGTGCCCAGAGCCGGTGCTCAGCAGTGAGAGAGGCCACTGTGATGGGAGGCCCACACAGGGCAAAGAACAAAGATGGATGAAAATAAATAAATGAAAGACAATAGAAGTGCCAAAAAAAAAAAAAAAAAAACCTCTACTAAAAAAAAAAAGAATGCCTATAAATAAATTTTTAAAAATGCGACAACTCACTAAATGAGCTAAGGACAAAAGGGCTTAAGAGGAAGTTTTCTAAAAAAGGCCAATTCAAATGGCTCTTAAGCAAATGAGAAGGTAACAGAAATGGACTCTATGGCAGAATACCCTTTAAACCTACCAGGTTGACAAACATCAAAATCTTAACACACAATCTTGACACACATATGAAAAAACATGTAAACAGATAAAATATCTGTGGAACTTAATTTGGCAAAATGTTTTAAAGTTAGGAATGTACATACCTGCTCTGCCTCATACAGGGAAATACAAATTTAAAAATGATGGTGAGTTACCACTGTACTCCAGTAGAATGACCACAGTCACGCCAAATGCTGGCAACAGGGTGTGGAGCCACAGGGACTCTTGCTCATTGCCGGTAGGAGTACCAAATTGTACAGCCACTTCACAAGACAGTTTGGTGATTTCTTACAAAACTAAACGTATTCTTATCATACGGACCAACAATTACACTCCTCAGTATCTATTCAGAGAAGCTGAAACTTTCTGTTCGCACAAAAACCTACACATGGATGTTCACAGCTGCTTTAATCATCACTGCCAAAACATGGAAGCAACTAAGATGTCCTTCTGTAGGTGAATGGATAAATGAACAGTGGGACATCTAGACAACAGCGTCTTATTCAGTGATAAAAAGAAATGAAATCGCAAGCCATGGAAAGAGTTGAAGGAACATTAAATGCATATGACTAAAGCCATTCTAAAAAGTCAACTCTTGCATGATTCCAACTATTTGATATGTGGAAAAGGCATTGATAGCTAGCTGTGTGAGCTGTTTGTGTGTTTCAGAAATTAATTCCTTATCCATTGCATCATTTGCAAATGTTTTCTCCCATTCTGTAGTCTTCTTCTTCTTTTTTTTTTTGGCCACTTCTATTGATCTTTCATTTATTTATCTTTGTTCTTTGGCCTGTGTGGGCCTCCCATCGCAGTGGCCTCTGTTGTTGCAGAGCACCAGCTCTGGGCACATGCGCTCCAGAGCTCCGACTCAGTAATTGGACACATCTGTCCAACCACTCCGCAGCACATGGGATCTTCCCAGGCCAGGGTTCAAACCGGCACCCCTTGTACTGCAAGGCGGTGTCCTTACCCACTGGACCACCAGGGAAGCCCCGTTCTGTCGTCTTTTTTGTTTGGGTTTCTTTTGCTGTACAAAAGCTTTTCAGGCTCTGGCCTTCCTGCTCAGGAGAAGTGGCGTTTGGCATGAAGTGGTGCCATGTCAAACTCTGCCCAATGAATAAAGGGGAACTGAGTCCTTTTTTTAAAAAAAACTTACTATTTATTTATTTCTGCTCTGCTGGTTGGGTCTTCATTGCTGCGTGTGGGCTTTCTCTAATTGCGGTGAGTGGGGGCTCCTCTTCATCGTGGTGGCTTCTCTGGTCGTGGAGCACAGGCTCTAAGTGTGTGGACATCAGTGGCTGTAGTACATGGGCTCGGCCATTGTGGCTTGCGGGTTTTAGACGGTGAACTCAGTCTTCGTGGCGTACAGGCTTCGTTGCTCTGTGCCATGTGAGATCTAGTTCCCGGACCAGAGGTCAAACCGGTGTCCCCTGCGCGGGATCACCAGGGAACTCTGAGCCTCGTTCTTATCCCCTCGGCTTCTTTCTTGATTTGTATGACACCCCAACCCCACACAGGGTGAGGGCCATGCAGAGCAGGGTGCCGGGGCTCCCAGCCCCTCGGGTTCCTTTCCCACTCCCGGCAAACTGACTCCCAGAGCATTTGCTCTCGACAGCAGCCCCTGCCTGGCCGTATGCCTAGAGCATCTTAACCAGTGACTGAAGACCCTGGGTCTTGGGGCGAGTGCTCTGGTGGCCTTGCTCTGATCGGGACACCTGGTGTGACCTGTCTGTCCCCAGAGCCCCCTTGCTGGATGGAACCAGGGTTGCTGGGAGGGCTACTTTTGTTTGTCAACTTGACTGGGCCCGGGAATGCTGGGATATCAGTCAAACGTTATTCTAGGCGTGTCTGCGCGAGCAATGTGGCTGAGACTAGCCTTGGAATGGGTGAGCTGAATAAAGCAGATTGCCCTCCCTCGTGCGGACAAGTGGGTGAGCCTCGTCTCATCAGCTGAAGGCCTGGCCAGAAAAACAAGTAAGGCCAACTGTATTGCAAGTAGGAGGGAGACCCTTGTTTGCCTGGATGCTGAGCTGGGTCGTCAGTTTTCCGGCTTTCAGCCTTCCGGCTTTTGGCTGGAATGACACCAAGCTGGGTCACCAGCTTGTTGACTACAGGTCTTGAAACATGTCGGCCCCTATAATCTGGGAGTCAGATCCTTGGAATCAACCTCTGTTGGAGCCCTGAAGTTGCCCTCCGGGGGACCTCGCTCCCTTTCACAGCCGGCTTGGTCCCCTGCCTTCTGGGCCCACTGCCTCCTGCCCCATTTTCCATCCTAATGCAGCTCTCATGGGAACCCCTACTTCCTCTTCTTATTCACCCACTTCCACGCACCACCCGCACTCTGCTTCCAGACCCTGGTGGGCTGCCTCTTGGTCCCTCAGACGCTCCCGTGCCAGCACTCGCTGTCACTCTCACGTCTGCCCAGGCAAGCAAGGGCAAGGCTGCTGAGGGAGTCCTGCCCCAAAGTCCAGCCTGACCCGGCGGCAGGGAGGGGGCTGCTTTCCTTTCCTGGACCTACCGGCCAAGTGACCAAATACTTGGAAAGGAACTCACCCCACCATCTGCGCCAGCTCAGGGCTGCTAGACCCACTGTGTGTGTGTGTGTGTGTGTGTGTGTGTGCGTGCACGCGCGCGTGGGTGCACGTGCGTGTGCTGAGGGGCAGCTGCAACCTCCAGCCCCTCACCTCCAGCCCTGTCCTCCTCTACTCCCCTAAGCCTAAGCCGGCTGGTGAGTTCTGGATGCTGCAGGAGCCGGCAGCTCACTGCCCTCATTAATATTTATGACAAGGAGAGGAAGTTGCATAAATCTTCCTGATACTTAATTAAACCAAACTTCTTTTGATTTCCCCTCTTTCTGCCTCACTGAGTGTGGCCAGCATGCCTATTAGATGTTCTTCCTCCCCAAGTGGCCCGGAGAGGACAGATTCTCCCAGGACGTCACGTGTGGGTTCCTCCATTGGCCAAGGCTGGGGGAAGCCAGGGGACCCCTAGGTGCCCTCAGAAGACTGTGCAGGGGTTTGGGGCAAAGGCTCCTGACAGCTCGGGGGAGGAGCAGAGACCTAGGAAGACATGAGTGCACCCTCAACACGCTAAGCTGGAGGTGTAGCTGGGGAGAGGCTGCCGCTTCCCCATCCTCCCGCAGCTTGAATAGGGAAGATGGAGTTAGTCCCAAAGGCTGTGAATAGCAGAGTGCCGTGCAGAAGCTGGCTTTGTCTGTGTCCCCTCATCCGCTCCCCACCGATCAACGGCCACCACGGTCCAGGCGCCCCAGAGTGCACCTGGCCAGGGCTCAGCCTCCCCCTGCGCGCCGGGAGCTGGTTAGCACCGGCTGACATATCTTTGATATGGAATCATATACAGGAAGCAGCTTGACCCCCGAAGGCCCCTCTTAGCGTGGGATTGACACCAAGCATTGACTTTGCTTCAGGCTTATCCACAAATCTCAGCCAATTTTATTAAAGAGCTGTGTGTGGTGTGGAACATGCCGGGGAGACAACTTTATTTATAGATCTTGATCGGCAGAGAGGAGCCCACGCTGGATTCCATTGGCGCCCTGGCCTCAGGTGGGAGGGGGTGATTGGCAGGTACGGCTCCTTGCCATCCCCAACCCCAGCTTCATGGAGAGACACATACACACGTGCAGATAGACACATGGGCATTAATCCAGGACAGACGCATATGCATTCACATAAGCAAACATGCATCCGCGCACCCCCCCCCCCCCCCAAAACACACACCCACACACCCCCAGTCTCACCGTGCCCTGGGCTAAATTGTGTCGCCCACCTCAAATTCCTGCGTTAAAGTCTTAACCCCCAATGTGGCTATATTTAGACACAGGACTTCTAAAGAGGTAATTAAGGTTAACGAAGTCATGAGGATGGTACCTTCAGCGAGACCGGCTGCTCACTGCCCTCATTAATATTTATGACAAGGAGAGGAAGTTGCATAAATCTTCCTGATACTTAATTAAACCAAACTTCTTTTGATTTCCCCTCTTTCTGCCTCACTGAGTGTGGCCAGCATGCCTATTAGATGTTCTTCCTCCCAAGTGGCCCGGAGAGGACAGATTCTCCCAGGACGTCACGTGTGGGTTCCTCCATTGGCCAAGGCTGGGGGAAGCCAGGGGACCCCTAGGTGCCCTCAGAAGACTGTGCAGGGGTTTGGGGCAAAGGCTCCTGACAGCTCGGGGGAGGAGCAGAGACCTAGGAAGACATGAGTGCACCCTCAACACGCTAAGCTGGAGGTGTAGCTGGGGAGAGGCTGCCGCTTCCCCATCCTCCCGCAGCTTGAATAGGGAAGATGGAGTTAGTCCCAAAGGCTGTGAATAGCAGAGTGCCGTGCAGAAGCTGGCTTTGTCTGTGTCCCCTCATCCGCTCCCCACCGATCAACGGCCACCACGGTCCAGGCGCCCCAGAGTGCACCTGGCCAGGGCTCAGCCTCCCCCTGCGCGCCGGGAGCTGGTTAGCACCCGGCTGACATATCTTTGATATGGAATCATATACAGGAAGCAGCTTGACCCCCGAAGGCCCCTCTTAGCGTGGGATTGACACCAAGCATTGACTTTGCTTCAGGCTTATCCACAAATCTCAGCCAATTTTATTAAAGAGCTGTGTGTGGTGTGGAACATGCCGGGGAGACAACTTTATTTATAGATCTTGATCGGCAGAGAGGAGCCCACGCTGGATTCCATTGGCGCCCTGGCCTCAGGTGGGAGGGGGTGATTGGCAGGTACGGCTCCTTGCCATCCCCCCCCAACCCCAGCTTCATGGAGAGACACATACACACGTGCAGATAGACACATGGGCATTAATCCAGGACAGACGCATATGCATTCACATAAGCAAACATGCATCCGCGCACACACCCCCCCCCCCAAAACACACACCCACACACCCCCAGTCTCACCGTGCCCTGGGCTAAATTGTGTCGCCCACCTCAAATTCCTGCGTTAAAGTCTTAACCCCCAATGTGGCTATATTTAGACACAGGACTTCTAAAGAGGTAATTAAGGTTAACGAAGTCATGAGGATGGTACCTTCATCTAATAGGACTGGTGCCCTTATAAGGAAGGAAAAAAGATATCCCTTGTAGCTCAGTTGGTAAAGAATCTACCTGCAATACAGGAGATTCAGGTTCAATTCCTGGGTCAGGAGATCCCCTGGAGAAGGAATTGGCAACCCAGTCCAGTATTCTTGCCTGAAAAATCCCATGGACAGAGGAGCCTGGCAGCCTATGGTCCCTGGGACTGCAAGAGTCAGACACAGTTTAGTGACTAAATCACTACCAACTTGTGTCCCTCACCTCAAATCCATGTGTCCAAGTCTTAATGCCCAATGTGGCTGTATTTGGACATATAGCTTCTAGGAAGGTAATTAAGGTTAAATGAAGTCACAAGGATGGGCCCTCACCTAATAGGACTGGTGCCCTTATAGAAAAGGAGACTCTCTCACCCCGCCTCCTCTCTCTGTGTCTCTGCATGTTCAGAGGAAAGGCCAGGGGAGGACACAGGGAGAAGGTGGCCATCGACAAGCCGGAAAGAGTTCCCAGCAGAAATCAAATCTGCTAGCACCTTGACCACAGGCACCTAGCCTCCAGAACTGTGAGCAAATAAAGGTCTACTGTTTAATCCGCTCAGCCCATGGAGTTTTGTTACGGCAGCTAAGCAGGCACAAAAACACATGGACACGCGTGTACAGAAACACGGCCACAAGGAGACATCACTGCAGACACACGTCCCCACTGGCACCCATTTACACAAACACAGACATAGGCACACGGCGACCTCCTGAGCTTATCAGCCGAGCTATACCTCCTTATGCTTCCCTTCCAGCCCTAAGGAGACGCTCAATGATGGGCTGGTGACCGAGGGAGGGAGGGAAAAGAGTGGAAGTAGACGTGAGAGCGCTCTATGGGAACATGAACCTGCAGACGCCCGTCTGAGGACGTTCGTACCCTGCAGTCCCACAGACAGTGCGTATAGAGTTCTATAATCAATAATAATAATAAATAATGCCTCCAAGGCCAACTCACCCTAAATGGATGCTGCTGACACTTATTGAGTTTATTATGAGCCAGGCACTCTGCCAGGCATCTCCCACACGCCGTCTTGTTTTTGCCTTCGCGACTCTGAGAAGCACAGACCCTCCACCGAGGGAGCCAAGAGACCTCGGAGCCCCACTGAGCCCAAGTCCCACCGTTAGCTACTGGCTAGGCCACGGCATGGGGTGTTCACAGCGACGCTGCCCACTGCCAGCGCCCAGCATCAGAAGCCCTGGGCAGGCGTTCCCTAAATCACTACCAACTTGTGTCCCTCACCTCAAATCCATGTGTCCAAGTCTTAATGCCCAATGTGGCTGTATTTGGACATATAGCTTCTAGGAAGGTAATTAAGGTTAAATGAAGTCACAAGGATGGGCCCTCACCTAATAGGACTGGTGCCCTTATGAAAAGGATTTGACTTGCTCAGCGTCTTGTTATGCCTCACCTAATAGGACTGGTGCCCTTATAGAAAGGAGACTCTCTCACGCCTCCTCTCTGTGTCTCTGCATGTTCAGAGGAAAGGCCAGGGGAGGACACAGGGAGAAGGTGGCCATCGACAAGCCGGAAAGAGTTCCCAGCAGAAATCAAATCTGCTAGCACCTTGACCACAGGCACCTAGCCTCCAGAACTGTGAGCAAATAAAGGTCTACTGTTTAATCCGCTCAGCCCATGGAGTTTTGTTACGGCAGCTAAGCAGGCACAAAAACACATGGACACGCGTGTACAGAAACACGGCCACAAGGAGACATCACTGCAGACACACGTCCCCCACTGGCACCCATTTACACAAACACAGACATAGGCACACGGCGACCTCCTGAGCTTATCAGCCGAGCTATACCTCCTTGCGTTCCCTTCCAGCCCTAAGGAGACGCTCAATGATGGGCTGGTGACCGAGGGAGGGAGGGAAAAGAGTGGAAGTAGACGTGAGAGCGCTCTATGGGAACATGAACCTGCAGACGCCCGTCTGAGGACGTTCGTACCCTGCAGTCCCACAGACAGTGCGTATAGAGTTCTATAATCAATAATAATAATAAATAATGCCTCCAAGGCCAACTCACCCTAAATGGATGCTGCTGACACTTATTGAGTTTATTATGAGCCAGGCACTCTGCCAGGCATCTCCCACACGTCGTCTTGTTTTTGCCTTCGCGACTCTGAGAAGCACAGACCCTCCACCGAGGGAGCCAAGAGACCTCGGAGCCCCCACTGAGCCCAAGTCCCACCGTTAGCTACTGGCTAGGCCACGGCATGGGGTGTTCACAGCGACGCTGCCCACTGCCAGCGCGCGCCCAGCATCAGAAGCCCTGGGCAGGCGTTCCTCTCGCAGCCTGTGGTCTTGTGGACACAGACCCTGCAGAAGCGGCACTCCAGACCCGGCTGCCTCAGCCGGGAAGGGAGAGGCAGAGACCCACGTCAGCCACGCTCGCATCAAGGCCATCAGTGGGAGAGGTCTTCAGGTTGCCTCCTCATTTTCAGGCTGTTCTTTGGACATTAATGTGAACTTGATCCAGACAGGAGCGGGTGACCTGTCTCGGGGGTTGTGACACAGGATTTCTCTCTGGCTCTGGCAAGGTCGGGCTGAAGATGGTTCAGCTCCAGAAGCCTCTCTCTGTGGCGCCAAAGGGTCCTGAAGGGCCATGTGCGTTGCTTCCGGGTGCGCATGGTCAGGTGGATGGACTCATACTGAGCCTGGGCTTAAGGCTCAGTGATCACTCAGAGCTACTGACTCTGAGGAGCTCTGGGTAACAGAAGGATGTCATGGGGCTGAAAGCTGTCCCCTCACACAGCGAGAACCCCGAGGAGGGCTGTGCAGGACCACAGATGAAGAAGGGAGGAAAGATGCTGGCTGTGCAGGACCAGAACTGGGAAGAGTGACCTCTGTGTTCCAAGCTGTGTGGCCTCAGGGGGGCTCTGACTTCGCCCTTTAATCTGGAGGTGGCAGGAAGGGCAGAGAGCCTGCAATCCTCCGAAGCAGGTCTCCAGAGCTCGCATGAATGAGGCGTGCCGGGCCTGGTAGGAAACTGGGGCGGGCAGCTAGCAGGTGGGACCGGGCATCCTGGAAGGGCCCCAGGCTGCAGCCGACACGCAGGGAGCAGGACCGGCCCAGGGCAGGACATCCTCCTGCTGCCGTCGAGGTGACCGGCCTGGGCCAGGCTGCTGGGCAGCAGCAGGGACGGGCTGGAGGCAGGCAGGGGTGGCAGGGTTCGTCCTGCCTCCACCGCGGTGGCAGCAAGGCCACCCAGCAAAAATGGAGCTGCCAGCAGGGCTGAGAGCGAGCGGCTGAGAGCGTGAGCAGGGGAGAGCTCAGGGTGGCTGCTCACTGGGCCTGGGGTTGTGTATTCTGGGGGATGATGTCTGGGAACTGGACAAAGCCCGGGATTGTACAGCACTGTGGATGTCCAAAATGCCATGGAACTGTATACTTTCAAGTGTCTGGTTGTACAGAATATGGATTTCACTTACATTCAAAGAGAGAGAAAAACCTAGAGGAAGTATGAGCATTTAGTTTTATGTACCTGCCCTTGAAGCCCAGTTCTGTCACTTACGAGCTGGGTGACCTTGCAAACATTTTTTTTTTTAACTCTTTTTTTTTTTGGCCACTTCTATTCATCTTTCATTCGTTTATCTTTGTTCTTTGGCCTGTGTGGGCCTCCCATCGCAGCAGCTTCTCTCCTTGCAGAGCACCAGCTCTGGGCGCACGCGCTCCAGAGCTCCAGCTCGACAGTTGGACACATCGGTCCAGCTGCTCCGCAGCACGTGGGATCTTCCCAGGTCAGGATGGAACCGGCGCTCCTTGCACTACAAGGCGGTGTCCTTACCCAGTGGACCACCAGGGGAAACCCTGGAACCATTTTTATGACCTCTCTGAGTTTCACTGTTTCTGTCTGTAAAATGGGATAACGGTAGTACTTACTTGACGTATTGTTCTGGATAAAATGATGAGATGGATTTAAGAGTACCTAAAACATAATAGAAAGCCTTTGTTGTTGTTTAGTTGTGTCTGACTCTTTTTTCAAGGGACTGTAGCCCACCAGGCTCCTCTGGTCATGGAATTTCCCAGGCAAGAATACTGGAGTGGGTTGCCATTTCTTTCTTCCCAACCCAAACCTGTGTCTCCTTTCTTGGGTGGTGGATTCTTTACCACTAAGCCACCTGGGAAGCCCAGCAGTAACTCTTTACTAGTTTATAAAATAAGCCAAAGAACTTTCTGGATATGCCTGAGAGTCACCTGCCATCCCAAATCTGACACAGTCTGCAAAGGCAGTGCTTAGGGCCAGAGCTACTGTTAGAAAATCTGCCAGCCCATGGATAAGATTTCCAATAGCCAACACAAGCAATCCTGCCCTTCCCCCTGTATCATTCTCTCATCTCCAAAATTAAGGGGCCCCTCAAGTACATTTCCCAGCAGTGAAGTGCTGGTGGGTGCCAACAAGTGGGGCGGAGAGGCTCTCGAAGACATGAACTCGGGGATGATGTCCAAAATGCCATGGAACTGTATACTTTCAAGTGTCTGGTTGTACAGAATATGGATTTCACTTACATTCAAAGAGAGAGAAAAACCTAGAGGAAGTATGAGCATTTAGTTTTATGTACCTGCCCTTGAAGCCCAGTTCTGTCACTTACGAGCTGGGTGACCTTGCAAACATTTTTTTTTTTAACTCTTTTTTTTTTTGGCCACTTCTATTCATCTTTCATTCGTTTATCTTTGTTCTTTGGCCTGTGTGGGCCTCCCATCGCAGCAGCTTCTCTCCTTGCAGAGCACCAGCTCTGGGCGCACGCGCTCCAGAGCTCCAGCTCGACAGTTGGACACATCGGTCCAGCTGCTCCGCAGCACGTGGGATCTTCCCAGGTCAGGGATGGAACCGGCGCTCCTTGCACTACAAGGCGGTGTCCTTACCCAGTGGACCACCAGGGAAGCCCTGGAACCATTTTTATGACCTCTCTGAGTTTCACTGTTTCTGTCTGTAAAATGGGATAACGGTAGTACTTACTTGACGTATTGTTCTGGATAAAATGATGAGATGGATTTAAGAGTACCTAAAACATAATAGAAAGCCTTTGTTGTTGTTTAGTTGTGTCTGACTCTTTTTTCAAGGGACTGTAGCCCACCAGGCTCCTCTGGTCATGGAATTTCCCAGGCAAGAATACTGGAGTGGGTTGCCATTTCTTTCTTCCCAACCCAAACCTGTGTCTCCTTTCTTGGGTGGTGGATTCTTTACCACTAAGCCACCTGGGAAGCCCAGCAGTAACTCTTTACTAGTTTATAAAATAAGCCAAAGAACTTTCTGGATATGCCTGAGAGTCACCTGCCATCCCAAATCTGACACAGTCTGCAAAGGCAGTGCTTAGGGCCAGAGCTACTGTTAGAAAATCTGCCAGCCCATGGATAAGATTTCCAATAGCCAACACAAGCAATCCTGCCCTTCCCCCTGTATCATTCTCTCATCTCCAAAATTAAGGGGCCCCTCAAGTACATTTCCCAGCAGTGAAGTGCTGGTGGGTGCCAACAAGTGGGGTGGAGAGGCTCTCGAAGACATTGAACCAGGAAGAACAGTCAGAGAGGAGAGGGGCATTCTGGGGATTGTAGTTGTTCACTAATATTTCATGCAAGGAAAAAACTACAGAGGGTTCAGAGTAGCCAGAACTATATAGGACTCCTCATGACCCGGCAGCTATACCAGGAGAGTCCTTCTCAAGTCACAACATCCATGTAAATAATAAAATTAAGGAAGAAGTCCATCAGGATGATACCTGGGAGCATTCACAAGCACCAGTCTTCCTGTGTGAGATATGCAAGGAAGGAGGGAGGTGCCTCCAGTCTGTTCACTATAAAGATGAATAACTGGGGACTGTGTGGGCTGCATTGGGTTGTAAAGAGACTGCACTGTAAAATGTGGAGTTTGTATGGGAAGCACACGTTTTTAGAGAGATTTTGCCACACAAAGCAAGCAAAAGTAAATTTTAGAAAGTATTTATTGCTTTGCTCTCTCAAGAAAAAGGGCTTCCCAAGTGACGCTAATGGCAAAGAACCTGCCTGCAGATGCAGGAGACATAAGAGACGCAGTTTCGATCCCTGGATTGGGAAGATCCCCTGGTGGCGGGCACGGCAACCGGCTCCAGCATTCTTGCCTGGAGAATCTCCATGGACAGGAGCCTGGTGGGCTACAGCCCATGGGGTCACAAAGCGTCAGACATGATTGAAGCAACTTATCACTAAAAAAAACAATCCTCTGGTCATGGAATTTCCCAGGCAAGAATACTGGAGTGGGTTGCCATTTCTTTCTTCCCAACCCAAACCTGTGTCTCCTTTCTTGGGTGGTGGATTCTTTACCACTAAGCCACCTGGGAAGCCCAGCAGTAACTCTTTACTAGTTTATAAAATAAGCCAAAGAACTTTCTGGATATGCCTGAGAGTCACCTGCCATCCCAAATCTGACACAGTCTGCAAAGGCAGTGCTTAGGGCCAGAGCTACTGTTAGAAAATCTGCCAGCCCATGGATAAGATTTCCAATAGCCAACACAAGCAATCCTGCCCTTCCCCCTGTATCATTCTCTCATCTCCAAAATTAAGGGGCCCCTCACTGCAATTTCCCAGCAGTGAAGTGCTGGTGGGTGCCAACAAGTGGGGTGGAGAGGCTCTCGAAGACATTGAACCAGGAAGAACAGTCAGAGAGGAGAGGGGCATTCTGGGGATTGTAGTTGTTCACTAATATTTCATGCAAGGAAAAAACTACAGAGGGTTCAGAGTAGCCAGAACTATATAGGACTCCTCATGACCCGGCAGCTATACCAGGAGAGTCCTTCTCAAGTCACAACATCCATGTAAATAATAAAATTAAGGAAGAAGTCCATCAGGATGATACCTGGGAGCATTCACAAGCACCAGTCTTCCTGTGTGAGATATGCAAGGAAGGAGGGAGGTGCCTCCAGTCTGTTCACTATAAAGATGAATAACTGGGGACTGTGTGGGCTGCATTGGGTTGTAAAGAGACTGCACTGTAAAATGTGGAGTTTGTATGGGAAGCACACGTTTTTAGAGAGATTTTGCCACACAAAGCAAGCAAAAGTAAATTTTAGAAAGTATTTATTGCTTTGCTCTCTCAAGAAAAAGGGCTTCCCAAGTGACGCTAATGGCAAAGAACCTGCCTGCAGATGCAGGAGACATAAGAGACGCAGTTTCGATCCCTGGATTGGGAAGATCCCCTGGTGGCGGGCACGGCAACCGGCTCCAGCATTCTTGCCTGGAGAATCTCCATGGACAGGAGCCTGGTGGGCTACAGCCCATGGGGTCACAAAGCGTCAGACATGATTGAAGCAACTTATCACTCAAGGGAAAAAGTGAGGAAAAACATGACCATTATGAAAACAGAAGTTGATAAGATGGAGTTAAAAAGGAATCCAGCAATGAAATGAACAGAAACAAAGCAGAATAGCGTCAGACCTAGAAATACTGTAAAAGGAAATAAAAATAAAGTCACATAGTTAAGATTAACATTAGAAACCATGATTTAAAAAACACGAAAGAAAATGGAGTTTATGTTTTAGAGGGAAAATGGAGAAGCTTTTCTGAAAACCAGGGAGAAGAAAACAGTTTTTAAAAAATGATTGATAGAAGTGACAGAGAAGAGAGACCTAATTAATTGGTAATCAATAATTACTTAGTAGGTACTGCTGAAATAATTGATTTCTTGAATAAGCCAGGAGAAAATGGACCAGAAGTAATATGAAAGATACAATAGAAGAAAACTTTTCAAAAATGAAGAAATTATGTAACTCACAGGTTCAAATGTACAAATTAGCTTGTTTTTTTATTATAGGAATAAAACCCCATAAGGATATAGGCAGATGAAAGTTGTCTCAGGGGAATCGAAATTGGACTTGCCCAGCCTGCTCTCAAATGCTAAAGATAGCACAATGAAGCAGAACCTATAGAATTACGAAGGAAAGATTTTGTGGCATAAGATTTTACACCTGTGTTTTCCAGCATGAAAGCAGCTGATACGCTTTCATGGACAGGAAAGACTTGGCAAGTCTATACCCTAGGCTCATCCTGAAAAAGTGGTTTACAGCTCAGTTCTTTCTAACCTTTTTCATGTGATGGCGCAAAGATCCAGTGACAACATTTGTACTGCACTGGTTTAAGAAGGTTTTCTCTCACTGGGATCTATAGGCACGCGATCTGGGTTTGGGAAAGTCTTTCTGGATGGGAGAGGGACAGACTGGGGACAAGACTGGAGAGGCAGTTTTTTTGCTTTGCTCTCTCAAGAAAAAGGGCTTCCCAAGTGACGCTAATGGCAAAGAACCTGCCTGCAGATGCAGGAGACATAAGAGACGCAGTTTCGATCCCTGGATTGGGAAGATCCCCTGGTGGCGGGCACGGCAACCGGCTCCAGCATTCTTGCCTGGAGAATCTCCATGGACAGGAGCCTGGTGGGCTACAGCCCATGGGGTCACAAAGCGTCAGACATGATTGAAGCAACTTATCACTCAAGGGAAAAAGTGAGGAAAAACATGACCATTATGAAAACAGAAGTTGATAAGATGGAGTTAAAAAGGAATCCAGCAATGAAATGAACAGAAACAAAGCAGAATAGCGTCAGACCTAGAAATACTGTAAAAGGAAATAAAAATAAAGTCACATAGTTAAGATTAACATTAGAAACCATGATTTAAAAAAAAACACGAAAGAAAATGGAGTTTATGTTTTAGAGGGAAAATGGAGAAGCTTTTCTGAAAACCAGGGAGAAGAAAACAGTTTTTAAAAAATGATTGATAGAAGTGACAGAGAAGAGAGACCTAATTAATTGGTAATCAATAATTACTTAGTAGGTACTGCTGAAATAATTGATTTCTTGAATAAGCCAGGAGAAAATGGACCAGAAGTAATATGAAAGATACAATAGAAGAAAACTTTTCAAAAATGAAGAAATTATGTAACTCACAGGTTCAAATGTACAAATTAGCTTGTTTTTTTATTATAGGAATAAAACCCCATAAGGATATAGGCAGATGAAAGTTGTCTCAGGGGAATCGAAATTGGACTTGCCCAGCCTGCTCTCAAATGCTAAAGATAGCACAATGAAGCAGAACCTATAGAATTACGAAGGAAAGATTTTGTGGCATAAGATTTTACACCTGTGTTTTCCAGCATGAAAGCAGCTGATACGCTTTCATGGACAGGAAAGACTTGGCAAGTCTATACCCTAGGCTCATCCTGAAAAAGTGGTTTACAGCTCAGTTCTTTCTAACCTTTTTCATGTGATGGCGCAAAGATCCAGTGACAACATTTGTACCGTGCACTGGTTTAAGAAGGTTTTCTCTCACTGGGATCTATAGGCACGCGATCTGGGTTTGGGAAAGTCTTTCTGGATGGGAGAGGGGGACAGACTGGGGACAAGACTGGAAGCACAGAGCAGTTAGGCAGCCATCTCAGTAAGACAGGTGAGCAGCTGCGAGGTGGGAGGAAAGCCAGGAGCGTGCTGTCCAGGAGCCAAGTGAAGAACACATTTCCAAGAGGATGAGCACCTGTGCGGAACGCTGCTGAACGCCCAGGGCAAGTGAGGACAAAGACTGACCCCGAGCATTAGCAGCATGGAGGTCCCTAGTGGCTTGGAAGTGAGTGGTTTCCAAGAAGTGGTGGGTTTAGGAGAGATTAGAAGGGGCAACGTGGAGAAAATGGATAGAGATAACACTTCTGAGTGTTTTGCTGAAAAAGAGAGTTGAGAAATGGGGCAGAAGCTGGAGGGGGAGGTGACATCCATAGCTGTTTCCTGTAAGATGGAAGAAGTGTTACATGTTCATGGAATGACAAGAATGATCAGTTGGATGGGAAACTTGGTGATGCAGGGGAGAGGGGGAAGAATTACTGGGCAGTTCTCTATTTATTCATTCACTGGACCATCCCGGGTCTTTGTTGCATCACACAGGATCCTCCACGTGTCGTGTGGGACCTTCTGTTCCACTGTACAGACTTTCTAGTTGTGGCACTTGGGCTCCGTAGCTGTGGTGTGCAGGCTTAGTGCCTCTGCTGTGTGTGGACTTTTAGTTCCCCAGTCAGAGATTGAGCCTGCGTCCCGGGCATTGCAAGGCAGATTCCTTTGGGGGTTTTTTTGGCTGCACTGGGCCTTGGTTGCTTGTGTGGGTTTTCTCTAGTTGCAGCAAGCAGAGGCTACTCTCTTATTGCCACGCATGGACTTCTCATTGCGGTGACTTCTCTTGTTGCAGAACATGGGCTTTACACATTTACAGTGCTCAGACTTCTGTAGTCGTGGCGCACAGGCTTAGTTGCCCTGCAGCACCTGGAATCTTCCCAGACCAGGGATAGAGCCCACATCCCCTGCACTGGCTTGTGGATTCTTAATCACTGGACCACCAGGGAAGCCCCTGGGCAATTCCCTTGAGAAGCAAGAAGAGGGTAGAATCTAACACTCCAGTGGAGAGCTGTAAAGTTGATTTAGAGCGATGGCCAGGAAACCAGAGGGTTCCTTTCTTCCTACCAGTCTTGACTTATGTGTAACCTCAGGGAGGCATCTCTAAAACGTCACCCCTGCCCAGGTAATATTCTCTATCATTTACTCTTTCATTTTCCTCCTGGGCTCTTATCACTGTCTAATATGCCTTATGTCTTGTTGACTGGTCTCTCTCCCCATCTAGAAAGTAGGCTCCATGAAAGCAGAAATCCCGCATAAAACAAGAGCCTGCATTATGTGGTCTTTTGTGACTGACTTCTCTTAGTATAATTTTTTTTCAAGGATCATCAGTGTTCGCATGTATCAGAATTTCATTTCTACTAATAGTTCATTGTATCTATATATTGCGTTTTGTTTATCCATTCCTCAGTTCATTGTTTTTTCTATATATTGCTATGGATGTTACATGTTCATGGAATGACAAGAATGATCAGTTGGATGGGAAACTTGGTGATGCAGGGAGAGGGGAAGAATTACTGGGCAGTTCTCTATTTATTCATTCACTGGACCATCCCGGGTCTTTGTTGCATCACACAGGATCCTCCACGTGTCGTGTGGGACCTTCTGTTCCACTGTACAGACTTTCTAGTTGTGGCACTTGGGCTCCGTAGCTGTGGTGTGCAGGCTTAGTGCCTCTGCTGTGTGTGGACTTTTAGTTCCCCAGTCAGAGATTGAGCCTGCGTCCCGGGCATTGCAAGGCAGATTCCTTTGGGGGTTTTTTTGGCTGCACTGGGCCTTGGTTGCTTGTGTGGGTTTTCTCTAGTTGCAGCAAGCAGAGGCTACTCTCTTATTGCCACGCATGGACTTCTCATTGCGGTGACTTCTCTTGTTGCAGAACATGGGCTTTACACATTTACAGTGCTCAGACTTCTGTAGTCGTGGCGCACAGGCTTAGTTGCCCTGCAGCACCTGGAATCTTCCCAGACCAGGGATAGAGCCCACATCCCCTGCACTGGCTTGTGGATTCTTAATCACTGGACCACCAGGGAAGCCCCTGGGCAATTCCCTTGAGAAGCAAGAAGAGGGTAGAATCTAACACTCCAGTGGAGAGCTGTAAAGTTGATTTAGAGCGATGGCCAGGAAACCAGAGGGTTCCTTTCTTCCTACCAGTCTTGACTTATGTGTAACCTCAGGGAGGCATCTCTAAAACGTCACCCCTGCCCAGGTAATATTCTCTATCATTTACTCTTTCATTTTCCTCCTGGGCTCTTATCACTGTCTAATATGCCTTATGTCTTGTTGACTGGTCTCTCTCCCCATCTAGAAAGTAGGCTCCATGAAAGCAGAAATCCCGCATAAAACAAGAGCCTGCATTATGTGGTCTTTTGTGACTGACTTCTCTTAGTATAATTTTTTTTCAAGGATCATCAGTGTTCGCATGTATCAGAATTTCATTTCTACTAATAGTTCATTGTATCTATATATTGCGTTTTGTTTATCCATTCCTCAGTTAATGGACATTTGAATTGTTTCCACATTTTGACTCTTATGAATAATATTGCTATGGATGTTTGTGCACCAGCGTTTATGTGCATGTGTGTGTGTGCTCAGCTGCTTCGGTGGTGTCTGACGCTTTGCAACTGTATGAAAAAAAAAAAAAAAAGAGAGAGAGAGAGATCCAGCATAGCAGATGCCCAATATTTGTTGAATGAGTGCCTTCTCCTGCCTCAGCCCCATGCCATCTTCCTTGAAGGCTGATCCCCTAGTCCCTGCGTCTTTCTGGGTGTGCTGCGCTGTGCTTTGGAGAGCTCTTTGTTGGCATTCTCTCTGTGAACTTATGATGTTCATGTTTTCCAACCTTTCTAACTCCTCATCCTCCTTCTATTTATTTTTTTTTTAAAGATTTATTTATTTTTATTTATTTTGGGCGGGGGTCGGGCTGGGGAGGGAGGGGAGCGGGTGGGACACTTCTATTGGTCTTTCATTTCTCTGTTTTCATCCGTCTTTGTTCTTTGGCTCCTGCGGGCCTCCCATTGCGGTGGCGTCTGTCACTGCAGAGCGCCGGCTAGGTAATCGGGCACATCGGTCCAGCCGCTCCGCGGCACAAGGGATCTTCCCAGGCCAGGGCTGGGATCTTCCCAGGCCAGGGCTCGAACCGGTGCCCCTTGCACTGCAAGGCAGTGTCCTTACCCACTGGACCACCAGGAGAAGCCCCCTCATTCTATTTGAAGTGGACTTACACCTCTCATCTTCTCTTGCATTTACTTTGTCTTCGTCGTTCATGTCATTTTCATGCCTTTTATTTGAGGTTTCAGGAGAAAGTAGAAGTAAAAACTTTTTTTTTCAATCTTTCCCACTTAGTCAAAAGTCCCAACATAATAGCTTGGGAACAGTTCTTTACCCCTAGTTGTATAGGGTGTTTGTCCATTTGTATGTATGTGTTATTGTAATTGACTGGCTGTCTGGAATGTTGCTACATAGACAGATGGTAACTTGTTACACTAATCCCCAACACTGAACTATTAAAGTTCTTTCTAATTTTTTGTTATGATAAAGCACTACAGGGGCTTCCCTGGTGGTCCAGTGGGTAAGGACACCACCCTGCAGTGCAAGGGGCGCTGGTTAGATCCCTGGCCTGGGAACATCCCACGTGTCACTCCCCGCCCCCCAAAATAAATAAATAAATAAATGTTTAAAAAAAAAAAAAGCACTACAGTCCACATTGTGATATTGTCTCCTAGCCATGAGATCACTTAAATTCTAACAAGTAGAATTGCAGAAGCCAAGAGGCATATATAGTTTCAAGCATATTGCTAAATTACCCTTCCAATTTATACTCCTCCCAGCGACAGCTGTGGAGAAGAGCCTGTGTCTATACACAAACACCAGCAGTGGGTGTTATTATTTTATATCTTTAACAATGTGATAGGAGAGAATTTATATCTCACTGTTATTGTCATTTGTTATTTTCCTTAATTACTACTAAGGTTGAGCATCTTTTCATGTTTATTAGCCTTTTATATTTCTTCATGTGTTCATGACATATTGCAAGAGATAAAAACAGGTTACAAAACATGTATACTATGATCCTAAGTTTGTAAAAAAAATTTTATCTATGCATAGAAAAATAGGAGTGGGAGAAAATATGACAAATATGGAGTACGCTGATGTCTGGGCAGTACATAGAGCTTTTCTTTAGCAAGCTTTGGTTATTTTCCAAATTTTATACAATGAATGTGCATTATTTGTGTAATAAAAAATGAGATTATTTTTTTAAAAAGTAGCAGTTATAATAATAATAACATTAAAATAGCCCATAGTTTTAAGAATAGAGTTGAGTACCCACAGCAGCCCACGCATTTATAAAAAAAAAAAGAAAAAAACACTCCATGACCAAAGCCCCAGGATATCAAAGATTGGCTTCCTTACCAGTGCAGAAAGACCATGTGATATATTGTGCCTCCTGAAAGGGCAAAGGTGGGCTCTGTGGGCGGGGCAGCCAGCTCAGGATGTGGCCAGTGGGTACCAGGCGCCCACAGGCATCAGTGGGTAATTACATCTCCTTTTAACGCATGCAAATTGTATCAGTATTATTTATATATTCAAAGCCACGGATGAATAATATATGCATTTATGCAGAGGTAATTGCCTTAGCCAGGTTCTTCCTGGGATTTTTATTGTCTCCCCAGATACTGAATATTCAGCTCCCCTTTCTGACCACAGAGCTGCGGGTGCAGGGGAATTGTCCATGGAAGGGGAGGAGGCGGAGCAGGGGAAGGAGACCCCAAAATGGTGGGTGTGGGCAGTGAGGCTGGAGGCCAGGGCTCTGGACTTCCAACTCCAGCTGATTCCTCTGCAGCACATCTGGAGATGAGGACCCTGGGGCTCAGGTTCAAGGCTTGGCGCTAAATCCCTGAACGTGCCTGAAGGGGAACACTCAGCTTCTCACTTAGGTACAAACTGTCAGTCCTGCACCTGTCTCTGTTAAACGTGGACGTTTAGCCTGCGTCGTGTGAAAGACCTCTACCTCCTCGGTGCCTTTGGCTACCTTATTTCTGAACCTCTAACCTTGACCCACGTCTTTTTTTCAGCTTGAGCCAGACTCCAGGTCTTGGCCATGACTGTGGCGGCTTCTAATTTTTCCTTGACCCACCCCTCTTTTTTTTTCCCCCTTCAGGTCTCCCCAACTCTGGGAGCGGGTACTAGACAAGTTTGTAAAAAAATTTTATCTATGCATAGAAAAATAGGAGTGGGAGAAAATATGACAAATATGGAGTACGCTGATGTCTGGGCAGTACATAGAGCTTTTCTTTAGCAAGCTTTGGTTATTTTCCAAATTTTATACAATGAATGTGCATTATTTGTGTAATAAAAAATGAGATTATTTTTTTAAAAAGTAGCAGTTATAATAATAATAACATTAAAATAGCCCATAGTTTTAAGAATAGAGTTGAGTACCCACAGCAGCCCACGCATTTATAAAAAAAAAAAGAAAAAAACACTCCATGACCAAAGCCCCAGGATATCAAAGATTGGCTTCCTTACCAGTGCAGAAAGACCATGTGATATATTGTGCCTCCTGAAAGGGCAAAGGTGGGCTCTGTGGGCGGGGCAGCCAGCTCAGGATGTGGCCAGTGGGTACCAGGCGCCCACAGGCATCAGTGGGTAATTACATCTCCTTTTAACGCATGCAAATTGTATCAGTATTATTTATATATTCAAAGCCACGGATGAATAATATATGCATTTATGCAGAGGTAATTGCCTTAGCCAGGTTCTTCCTGGGATTTTTATTGTCTCCCCAGATACTGAATATTCAGCTCCCCTTTCTGACCACAGAGCTGCGGGTGCAGGGGAATTGTCCATGGAAGGGGAGGAGGCGGAGCAGGGGAAGGAGACCCCAAAATGGTGGGTGTGGGCAGTGAGGCTGGAGGCCAGGGCTCTGGACTTCCAACTCCAGCTGATTCCTCTGCAGCACATCTGGAGATGAGGACCCTGGGGCTCAGGTTCAAGGCTTGGCGCTAAATCCCTGAACGTGCCTGAAGGGGAACACTCAGCTTCTCACTTAGGTACAAACTGTCAGTCCTGCACCTGTCTCTGTTAAACGTGGACGTTTAGCCTGCGTCGTGTGAAAGACCTCTACCTCCTCGGTGCCTTTGGCTACCTTATTTCTGAACCTCTAACCTTGACCCACGTCTTTTTTTCAGCTTGAGCCAGACTCCAGGTCTTGGCCATGACTGTGGCGGGCTTCTAATCTTTGCTGGGGAAATTCTAGGTGAATACCGCCACCTGCCTTATCTTGCCCAGCCTTCTTTCTTTGATGGAGTGTCCCCCCTGTCAGGTCTCCCCCCAACTCTGAGGGAGCAGGGACGCATCTTTCTAGACATCTTCATGCAGAAGTAGAAATCACAGATGGCAGCAGGTGAAGGCCACAGTGGGGTGCCAGGATCCACAGCTGAGTGAGCAGACCCCACTGAGGGGGGAAGTCACCCTTTGGCACCTCGTCTGTGCCTCTCATGCCTGGAAAGGTGCCCCTTTGTGAGTGTGAACTTGGGGGCAGCACCTGCACCCCCTGCTGAGTTCCCCGCACGTGCCCCTGACCAGGAGGTGAGCCCAAAGGGGTATCCTGTGTAGACTATGTTAAGAAATTTGACACAGAAAGGAAATTGAGAGCTTTGACGTAAAGAGCTTTGTTCAAGGGGAACATTTTTAAGATAGTACAGACTGAAGCATAGTGTTTCATGCTGGGACATGCCAGCGAGCAGAAAGGATGGATGTGGACACCAGGAAAGGAGGGCTGTTTGTGGAGTAGGGCTTCTGGGAAGGGGAGAGGGATTCGGGTCCGGATCCCTGGCAGGAGGGATACAAGGAGGAGCAGGGGCAGCCAAGAGATTGTGCACGATTGGTAGATGGAAGCTGGGCGGCTCTGACCCAGGGCTTTGTTCTTTCCATTAACTGCAAGACAGGATGGCTTTCTGGAACAAGTGGAGGGGTGAGGCAGGAGGAGGCTTGAGGACAGAGTCAGAAATTGGCATACGTGCCGAGGGAGCGGGAGAGAAGTCCAACCTTCTCTCTTGGACCCACTCTTACAAAGCTTTTACCCTTCCATGTCCCCAAAGCAGCTTGTCAGGGTCACCTGGGAGCCCCTGTGTTGCCCCATCCAAGGCCAGCTCTCCATCCACTCGGACACTCTTGCCAGCGTCTGTCTGTCTTCACGTGGCTTCCGAGATGCTTCTGGTTCTTGACTGTCTGGCCATTCCTCCTAGGTCTCCTTTGCTTGATTCCTCCTCTTTTCGTCCTAAAACATTTGCCTTGTCCAGGTTCAGGACTCAGATACCTTCTCTAGGCGCATTTACTCTTCAAGTGACCTTCTGGTCTGACAGCTTTAAATCCCATCAAACGGGTGATACCCCAAATGCAGACTGGCCCTGACCTCTCCCTGTACTCATGTATCCATCCGTCTGTCTGTTCCACACCATTGCGTATCAGGTACTGCCGTCCTGACTTGGCCCCCCTGAACCCACTCCTTGCATCTCCCCATGTGATACATGGCAACTCCCACTCAGGCTGAAACCTTTGGAGTTGCGCTCAATGCCTCCCTTTCTCTGCAGTCATCTGCAAGGAAACTTGTTGGCCGTATTTTCAAAATATCCTGAACTGAACCACATTGGACTATCTTCACTGCCTCTGCCCTGGGGCGAGCACACAGCATTTCTACCCGGATGACTGCAGTGCTCTCCTGAAATGTCTCTGCTTCCGTCCGTCCTCCAGGCAGTTCCTTCAGCAGCCAGAGTCGTCCTTTCCAAGCAAAGATCAGAAAATGTCACGCCTGGGCTCCAAGCCTCCTCCAGCCCCAGGCAGTCTCCCCCGACAGCAGGATGGATGTGGACACCAGGAAAGGAGGGCTGTTTGTGGAGTAGGGCTTCTGGGAAGGGGAGAGGGATTCGGGTCCGGATCCCTGGCAGGAGGGATACAAGGAGGAGCAGGGGCAGCCAAGAGATTGTGCACGATTGGTAGATGGAAGCTGGGCGGCTCTGACCCAGGGCTTTGTTCTTTCCATTAACTGCAAGACAGGATGGCTTTCTGGAACAAGTGGAGGGGTGAGGCAGGAGGAGGCTTGAGGACAGAGTCAGAAATTGGCATACGTGCCGAGGGAGCGGGAGAGAAGTCCAACCTTCTCTCTTGGACCCACTCTTACAAAGCTTTTACCCTTCCATGTCCCCAAAGCAGCTTGTCAGGGTCACCTGGGAGCCCCTGTGTTGCCCCATCCAAGGCCAGCTCTCCATCCACTCGGACACTCTTGCCAGCGTCTGTCTGTCTTCACGTGGCTTCCGAGATGCTTCTGGTTCTTGACTGTCTGGCCATTCCTCCTAGGTCTCCTTTGCTTGATTCCTCCTCTTTTCGTCCTAAAACATTTGCCTTGTCCAGGTTCAGGACTCAGATACCTTCTCTAGGCGCATTTACTCTTCAAGTGACCTTCTGGTCTGACAGCTTTAAATCCCATCAAACGGGTGATACCCCAAATGCAGACTGGCCCTGACCTCTCCCTGTACTCATGTATCCATCCGTCTGTCTGTTCCACACCATTGCGTATCAGGTACTGCCGTCCTGACTTGGCCCCCCTGAACCCACTCCTTGCATCTCCCCATGTGATACATGGCAACTCCCACTCAGGCTGAAACCTTTGGAGTTGCGCTCAATGCCTCCCTTTCTCTGCAGTCATCTGCAAGGAAACTTGTTGGCCGTATTTTCAAAATATCCTGAACTGAACCACATTGGACTATCTTCACTGCCTCTGCCCTGGGGCGAGCACACAGCATTTCTACCCGGATGACTGCAGTGCTCTCCTGAAATGTCTCTGCTTCCGTCCGTCTCCTCCAGGCAGTTCCTTCAGCAGCCAGAGTCGTCCTTTCCAAGCAAAGATCAGAAAATGTCACGCCTGGGCTCCAAGCCCTCCTCCAGCCCCCCAGGGCCACCCCACCTCAGAGTCGGGCCCTGGCCTGGGACACCCGGCACGATCTGCCCCCCACGCCCCTCCCCGCCCCCACGGGCAACATCACCACCCTCACCCACGTCTCTCCCTGCCCGCTTGGCCCAGCCGCCCTGCCCGTCTCTGCTCAGGGCTGGCCTCAGGCCCTGCTTCGGGTTGTGGGTGGCAGCTGTTGTAGTTCAATCATCTTAAAACTCATTTGAGAGGATGTGGAAACCCACCTGCCAACCCCACATCAGGCGAGGCCTGGATACGGCCAGCTGCACAGCCAGGTCACGCTCCCACCGGGCAAGCGTCTGCGCCACGAGGCTCAGGCCGTGGGGGAGTGGAGCCGCCGCTGGGGACGCTGCAGATGGCAAAGGGCTTGTCATTAGCCAGAGAGCAGCCGGGCCCAGGCCCTGGCATGGGGAAAATGACGGGAGAGGGCTGCCTGCCTGGAGTGGGTGTATTTTTTATCATAAAAGATGGTCTACATTCAAAACTGCAAAGAAAAACAAGCACTCTGTACTGATCATGCACTTTCAACAATTATCAGCTCCATGACCAGCTTTGTTTCATCTGTGATATATTTACTCCCCCTCTGTTATTTTGAAGCCAATCCCAGACACAGTAACATTTTAACTTTAAATACCTTAATGAAATGTGGGGTTCAGTTTCATCCAGAGCTGCCCCCCAATAGGCTAGGCAAGGGCTCGTTTTTCTTTCCCTCCCAGGACCAGAGTGGGCTCTAAGCTCCAGGCTCCGGCCTCTCTGTCCAGGCTTCATGCTGGATTTGGAGTTCTAGGCTTTGGATGTCCCAACCTTCACTCTCTGGGCCGGGCTTCCAGTAAAGGGTGTCTTATGTGGAATGCTGGTCATTCAGGAAATGAGGTTGGCCAAGAGGGCAGCTGAGGGTGGCTGCTTGCAGATGAGGAATTTCAGAATGTCACACCTGGAGCTTGAGTCAAACTCGCTGGTTAGGGCACAGAAGCCAGGGGTGAGGGGCCAGATGACCCTGAGACCTTTCCCAAAGTGACTAAGAGAAAAACTCAGATCCCCATCAAAATCCCAACAGACTTTCTAGTAGAAACTAACAAATAGATTCTAAAATATTCATGGAAAAGTAAAGGACCTACAGCAGCCATAAAAGGAAAAATGTTGGAGGATTTATCCTACCTGATTTTAAAACTTATATGAAGATTTAGTAATCAAGACACTCAGATCCAGCAAAGGATAAATGAAACGGATCAAGAGAACCAGAGTCCAGAAGCAGATCCACACCTATGAGTCTTTTTTTTTTTTTTTTTTTAACAAAGGCAGCAAGGCTATTCAGTTGTCAATAGGAAAAGTCTTTTCAACAAATAGTGCTGAAACAACTGAACAAATGTATAGGAAAAAAACCCTCAATCCCTACCTCATATCACACACAAAGATTAATTCGAGAGATGGGAACCCACTCCAGTATTCTTGCCTGGGAAATTTCATGGACAGAGGAGAGGTTGCGAAAGAGCGGGACGTGACTTAGTGACCAAACAACAAGAGTAAAGAAAATATAGGGGCATTCACAACTTTAAGGTAGATAAAGATTTATCAGAGAGGACAGAAAAAACATGAACTGAAGAAAAGAAAAAGTTGATAAATTAGATATTATCAAAGTTAAAAACTTATCAAGAGACATTGATAAGAAGATAAAAAGTCAAAGCAGATTAAAAGAAAATATTAGCAATACATGTCTAGCTTATATTCTTAGTATATCCCAGCCTAATTTTTTTGAAATGTGGGGTTCAGTTTCATCCAGAGCTGCCCAATAGGCTAGGCAAGGGCTCGTTTTTCTTTCCCTCCCAGGACCAGAGTGGGCTCTAAGCTCCAGGCTCCGGCCTCTCTGTCCAGGCTTCATGCTGGATTTGGAGTTCTAGGCTTTGGATGTCCCAACCTTCACTCTCTGGGCCGGGCTTCCAGTAAAGGGTGTCTTATGTGGAATGCTGGTCATTCAGGAAATGAGGTTGGCCAAGAGGGCAGCTGAGGGTGGCTGCTTGCAGATGAGGAATTTCAGAATGTCACACCTGGAGCTTGAGTCAAACTCGCTGGTTAGGGCACAGAAGCCAGGGGTGAGGGGCCAGATGACCCTGAGACCTTTCCCAAAGTGACTAAGAGAAAAACTCAGATCCCCATCAAAATCCCAACAGACTTTCTAGTAGAAACTAACAAATAGATTCTAAAATATTCATGGAAAAGTAAAGGACCTACAGCAGCCATAAAAGGAAAAATGTTGGAGGATTTATCCTACCTGATTTTAAAACTTATATGAAGATTTAGTAATCAAGACACTCAGATCCAGCAAAGGATAAATGAAACGGATCAAGAGAACCAGAGTCCAGAAGCAGATCCACACCTATGAGTCTTTTTTTTTTTTTTTTTTTAACAAAGGCAGCAAGGCTATTCAGTTGTCAATAGGAAAAGTCTTTTCAACAAATAGTGCTGAAACAACTGAACAAATGTATAGGAAAAAAACCCTCAATCCCTACCTCATATCACACACAAAGATTAATTCGAGAGATGGGAACCCACTCCAGTATTCTTGCCTGGGAAATTTCATGGACAGAGGAGAGGTTGCGAAAGAGCGGGACGTGACTTAGTGACCAAACAACAAGAGTAAAGAAAATATAGGGGCATTCACAACTTTAAGGTAGATAAAGATTTATCAGAGAGGACAGAAAAAACATGAACTGAAGAAAAGAAAAAGTTGATAAATTAGATATTATCAAAGTTAAAAACTTATCAAGAGACATTGATAAGAAGATAAAAAGTCAAAGCAGATTAAAAGAAAATATTAGCAATACATGTCTAGCTTATATTCTTAGTATATAAATGTCCTACCAATCAATAGTAGAAAACAATATAAATAAAGCTGAATAAAATGCTTAAACATTTGACAAAAGAAACTGTATAAATGACCAACAATCAGATCAAAAGGTAATAATAGCATTAATCGTAAGGAAATGCAAGTAAAAATAACAATGAGATCCTACCACACCTGACAGAATGGTGAAAATTAGGAAGACTGACAGTATCAAGAGTTGGCAAGGATGTGGAGCAACTAGAAAACGCTCACCTTGCTGAAGGGAGTGTAAGGTACTATAGCCTTTTAGAAAACAGTTCAAAAGTTATTTTAAAAGGTAAATATACACTTACCAGTCTACTTAGCAGTTTTGTTCCTAAGTATTTACTCAAGAGAAAAGATTTGTGTACAGATGTTTAACGAGGCTATTACTCATATAAGCCAAACACTGGAAACAAGCCCAGTGATCAACAGATGGATCCACAAACTAGGGTACAGTTATCCAGCAGAGTGTTATTGAGCAATAGAAATGCACAAACTACTAATATATTATATTAACAAATCATGGGAGTACATATTACAGGAATTCACTGATATAAAGTTCAAGAAGAAACAAAAGTAATTTACAGCAAAAGAAATCAGAACAGTGGTTACCCTTGAAAGTAGAGGGGAAAAGAGCTAACTGCAAAGGAGATAAAAAAATAAAAATTAATTTTACCCAGTAAGGGAAGTATTTTATATCTTGAGGCAAGTGATGATTTAGGCATAGATACATTTATCAATATTCAGGGACTGCACACTTCAGATCTGTGCTCTGGATGTAATCGTCACTTCCACCAGAAGGTGGGAAACTTTTAGAACATCCACTGCCACTATAGATAAATTAAAGTTAGAAAAACCCGAAAAAATATACATAAAGGTAGATAAAGATTTATCAGAGAGGACAGAAAAAACATGAACTGAAGAAAAGAAAAAGTTGATAAATTAGATATTATCAAAGTTAAAAACTTATCAAGAGACATTGATAAGAAGATAAAAAGTCAAAGCAGATTAAAAGAAAATATTAGCAATACATGTCTAGCTTATATTCTTAGTATATAAATGTCCTACCAATCAATAGTAGAAAACAATATAAATAAAGCTGAATAAAATGCTTAAACATTTGACAAAAGAAACTGTATAAATGACCAACAATCAGATCAAAAGGTAATAATAGCATTAATCGTAAGGAAATGCAAGTAAAAATAACAATGAGATCCTACCACACCTGACAGAATGGTGAAAATTAGGAAGACTGACAGTATCAAGAGTTGGCAAGGATGTGGAGCAACTAGAAAACGCTCACCTTGCTGAAGGGAGTGTAAGGTACTATAGCCTTTTAGAAAACAGTTCAAAAGTTATTTTAAAAGGTAAATATACACTTACCAGTCTACTTAGCAGTTTTGTTCCTAAGTATTTACTCAAGAGAAAAGATTTGTGTACAGATGTTTAACGAGGCTATTACTCATATAAGCCAAACACTGGAAACAAGCCCAGTGATCAACAGATGGATCCACAAACTAGGGTACAGTTATCCAGCAGAGTGTTATTGAGCAATAGAAATGCACAAACTACTAATATATTATATTAACAAATCATGGGAGTACATATTACAGGAATTCACTGATATAAAGTTCAAGAAGAAACAAAAGTAATTTACAGCAAAAGAAATCAGAACAGTGGTTACCCTTGAAAGTAGAGGGGAAAAGAGCTAACTGCAAAGGAGATAAAAAAATAAAAATTAATTTTACCCAGTAAGGGAAGTATTTTATATCTTGAGGCAAGTGATGATTTAGGCATAGATACATTTATCAATATTCAGGGACTGCACACTTCAGATCTGTGCTCTGGATGTAATCGTCACTTCCACCAGAAGGTGGGAAACTTTTAGAACATCCACTGCCACCTATAGATTTAGAAGGATCTCCAAGACTCAAGAGAAGGCCAAAGACCCGCCTGAAGTCACACAGCAAGCTGGGACTAGAGGAAGAGCTAGAATCCAGCCCCCTCTCAGTCTGTCCAACTGCTCTACCCTCTGAAGTCCTGGACTGAGGAAGGAGAAGAGGGCAGAAGACAGGAGGATGGGGCAGAGTGAAAGAGGAGCTCCCACCCCCAACTCCATCACCCCATGCCACAATGGCTGTCCAAAAGGCTGTGAAGAGGCCACGGCAAGCTGGAATTGGGCAGCTTGGGGCCTTACCCCTAGCATTAAAGGGAAGACCGCAGAGTCTGGAGGCGCCTAGGGGCGGTGGTCTCGGCCCTCCCCCTGCTCAGCTTGGAGCCTGAGCATGCGCCTGCACAGTGTGGGCTGGGAAGTGGAGTGCCAGAAGGGGAGAAGGGAAGAAGGGAGCCCGCGGCGAGGGGGGGGGCCCTAGAGGAGGGAAGTGGTGATGCAGAGAGGCGGCCGAGTTGGAGCCTCCGTGGACCGCTTGCCCCTAAATCACGCGGCTGCATGAATAATAAATAAGGACTGCTTGGATCCTTAATAGTAGTCGCATGTCTTATTAAACTAATATTTCACAAACTTTTATTCTCCCTGTGATTGGAGGTCGGGAACAAAGAGTCCCCCCTCCCGGGCATGCAGTGGGGACTGGGAGACCTGGGGGCCGACCCGGAGGCAGGAGCTCAGCCCACGCCACCCCCAGTGGGTCCTGGAGGGGACCCATTCATTGAACCTCGTTCGTTCACTCTTTCAGGACACGTCTGAGGTCAGCCCTGGGACGCATAGATTGGTGGGACCCTGTTCCTGCCCCGAGGGTCCCTCAAGCATGAGTGCGGGACAGGCAGACCTGTCAACAAACTATTGTCCTTAGGAGTGACCCGTGCAAAAACCAAGTGATGTACAAAGTGCGAACTGACAGGAGGAGGGAAGGCCGGGAGGGCTTCACAGAAGAGATCCTGTCTCTGAGTCCCTTTGTATCTCCACGGGATCAGCCAGGCGGGCACTTCAGGTAGAAGGGACTGTCCAGGGGTTCAGATCTGTGCTCTGGATGTAATCGTCACTTCCACCAGAAGGTGGGAAACTTTTAGAACATCCACTGCCACCTATAGATTTAGAAGGATCTCCAAGACTCAAGAGAAGGCCAAAGACCCGCCTGAAGTCACACAGCAAGCTGGGACTAGAGGAAGAGCTAGAATCCAGCCCCCTCTCAGTCTGTCCAACTGCTCTACCCTCTGAAGTCCTGGACTGAGGAAGGAGAAGAGGGCAGAAGACAGGAGGATGGGGCAGAGTGAAAGAGGAGCTCCCACCCCCAACTCCATCACCCCATGCCACAATGGCTGTCCAAAAGGCTGTGAAGAGGCCACGGCAAGCTGGAATTGGGCAGCTTGGGGCCTTACCCCTAGCATTAAAGGGAAGACCGCAGAGTCTGGAGGCGCCTAGGGGCGGTGGTCTCGGCCCTCCCCCTGCTCAGCTTGGAGCCTGAGCATGCGCCTGCACAGTGTGGGCTGGGAAGTGGAGTGCCAGAAGGGGAGAAGGGAAGAAGGGAGCCCGCGGCGAGGGGGGGGGCCCTAGAGGAGGGAAGGGTGATGCAGAGGCGGCCGAGTTGGAGCCTCCGTGGACCGCTTGCCCCTAAATCACGCGGCTGCATGAATAATAAATAAGGACTGCTTGGATCCTTAATAGTAGTCGCATGTCTTATTAAACTAATATTTCACAAACTTTTATTCTCCCTGTGATTGGAGGTCGGGAACAAAGAGTCCCCCCTCCCGGGCATGCAGTGGGGACTGGGAGACCTGGGGGCCGACCCGGAGGCAGGAGCTCAGCCCACGCCACCCCCAGTGGGTCCTGGAGGGGACCCATTCATTGAACCTCGTTCGTTCACTCTTTCAGGACACGTCTGAGGTCAGCCCTGGGACGCATAGATTGGTGGGACCCTGTTCCTGCCCCGAGGGTCCCTCAAGCATGAGTGCGGGACAGGCAGACCTGTCAACAAACTATTGTCCTTAGGAGTGACCCGTGCAAAAACCAAGTGATGTACAAAGTGCGAACTGACAGGAGGAGGGAAGGCCGGGAGGGCTTCACAGAAGAGATCCTGTCTCTGAGTCCCTTTGTATCTCCACGGGATCAGCCAGGCGGGCACTTCAGGTAGAAGGGACTGTAGGCACAGGGCATACCTGGGGTCCGCCAGACCTGATGTAAACCCACCTCAGCCACCAACCCCGCAGCCTTGGGGCTGGTCCAGAGAAGACAAGGGACAAGCCAGGAGAGGCACTCTCTGTTCAGGAAACCAGCCAGGGGGGCAGGGCTGAGAGGGCTGGGGGCGTTGGCAGCCAAGAGTGTCACTCTCGGTGTCCAAGCAGGCAGCGCAAGGCACCTGCAGAGCTGAGGCCCAGCGTAGGAGCCAATATGTCATCTTCTTCTCTCAGCCAAGATCTGGACTCGGATCACCCACCTCTCACGGCAGTCATGGACCGTGTGCTCATGGCCTCCGACAGCTCGCAGGGTTGTTGAGGAAACATTTTGAAGTAAAAGAACATAGTGGGAGCTTCCTCACATTCCTTGCAACCAACCCCCGCCCTGTTCCCCTGGGGTTCCTGTCCAGGATGTCTTGTCCGCATTGCTCTGCTGGCCACAGCTCCCCCCTTGCCTGGCCCTCTGCCTGTGCCTCCCTCAGCTTCGTTACTGCGTGCTCCTTGCCTCCCCACCTTGTGCCAGGCTGTGCTGAGCGCCCTGCTCTGGGCTGGCTGGAGACAGGGAACTCTGCCCTGAGGAGCTGCCAGTCTTCCTTGTCTTGAGGGCAGGCAGAGGACGCTGGTGATAGTGAGTGGGCACTGGTCCTACTGACATCTTAGTCTCTCAGCTGCTTGAACCACTAACCCTAGTCTGCCAAATTGGTAGCCCAGACCACTCACCTGAGCGTCGACTCCAGGGGACCCCTGGACATGACATCTCCCAGGCTCTTCGACTCCACAGGGTCAGCATTGGCCTTCCCACCGGCCCCTTGGCCTTTATTCTCAACCGAAGAGCTTTCTTCTTCCTGCCATCAGCCTCACCCTGCTGTTGATCGGGTCAGAAAGGGTCGCTTCTCTCTCTGCCACTCGCAACCTCTCAACTGAAATGCAGCCAGTCCTGCATCTCAGCTGGCTCTAAAGTCTCTCCTCTCCTTTCCACCTGCTCCCACGGCCCTGGCTCTGGCCTCTTCTCTCTGTCACTTGGCCTATTTTTCCAGACCCTTCACAGGTCTTCCTGTGTCTACTCTCCCCCAGCCTCATTCATCTTACGTCCACCATGAGATTAATCTGCCAACCACTCAGGTGTGACCTCAGACGGCTTCCGTGACTCTCCACTGCCCACAGAGCGCCCGGCTCTGTACCCTGACATTCAACGCCCTTCCCATCCTACAGCTGTTCTTGACCCATTGTTCTAAACCTAGTTCCTTCTTTTTAAAATTTAGTTTTTATTTTATATTGGGGTATATTGATGTACAATGTCATGTTAGTTTCAGGCATACAGCAGGTGGTTCTGTTATAGATATACATATATCCATTCTTTTTTGGATTCTTTTCCCATATAGGTTATTACAGAATATTGAGTAGAGTTCCCTGTGCTGTATCATAAGTCCTTATATGATTATCTGTCTTTTTTTAGTATCTGTTTTATATATAGTCCTATGTATATGTTAATCCCAGCCTCCTAATTTATTCCTCCCTGCCTGCCTTTTCCTTGTGGTAGCCATAAGCTTGTTTGGGAGCCATAAGTCTGAGAGCCTTGTTTCTGTTTTGTAAATAAGCTCATGTCATTAGTAGTAGTTTTGTGTAAGTCTCAACATCTCGGCTAAAATTCTAGAATGGAATATAAAGGGATGATCTGTGAGTACCTAAGAGGAGGAAGTATGTAAACCTCGGGGGTGGGGGTGGGCTGGCTAAGAAAAGGCCACATCTGATTGGCTCATGTTCTTGTCTGTAGGTGAGCTGGTCCAGCAGGTTAGAGAAGGGAGGCTGAGAGAAGGCATCTGGATGCCTGAAAGGTGACTGTTGAGGTCTTTGGGGACATGCTTGTAGAAGAGACGGGGAAACACAAGATGGACAAGAACCAAGTGCATGACTGCCAATATGGCAGGCTGCCTCCACACAGGGGGACTCTTGGTGGCATGCCTCAGGGCTCAGTCCTCTTCAGCCGTGGCCTCCGTCCCTTGTGCATGAAGGTAGAGGTGGCTTTGCTGGAGGAAGAGAGCAGTGCTGGCTCCAGAATCACAACAAAGCCGGGTCAAGACACATTGCCAGGGCCCCTGAGACCGCGTATTTGGAAAAACTTCGAAGGGAGTCCCAGCCTACCCAGTGTGTGGGAAAGAGGGATGGTGGGGAAGAGGCGGAGGGTGATAGTCACACAGGGCCCACTACAGGGGCTTCTCTCTGGTGTCAAGCCTCTCACACACAGATTCTATTATACTGGAAGAAAGTGGGGGCTCTGGCAGGTCAAAGGACTTAGCAAGGTCACCTGGTCACAGGGTGCCAGGGCCAGGACACCAATGCAGGGCACACTGTCAGCTCCTGCCGCCCTGAGCTGCTTTATGTCGGAGTGGCAGCCTCAACAGCCCAGAGCCTTGGGTTTCTCACACTTTTTACTACATGGGACGAATCACAGAGGAGGTGAAAGAGGACAGGCAGCCCCTGGTGCCTCTCCAGGAAACCTCAGAGCAGAGTCTGAGCACTGTGCATCACAGTGGAGGGAACAGTTCAGATCCATCTGACCTGCTCAGCCCACAGTAGGTCCCTGGCTTAGCCCCCGGGGCACCCAGGTGAGCGGCCAACTCCCGGAGGGCACTGATGCTTGGAGCAGCTGAGAGTGGTTGCATCTGATGTTCAGAAAGTGGAGTGTGGAAGGGTGCTATGAAGAGCTCCTAGTTGCTGACTTCAAAGCTCTGGGAGCTGATCTGGGGTGGCCAAGAGGGTAGGAGCCATAGAGAAAGGCTGATTGTGAAGTAGGACCTTCTTAGACCCAGAGTTTCCCAAGGATGGTAGTGAGTCCTCAATCCCTGGAGGTGGCCAAGTTAAAGCTGGGTGGTGGCATTGAGGGAGATATTCTGGAGGGCATGCAGGCACTAGAGGATGTTCTAGGCCAAGAGTCCCGAGTCTCTGAGATCTAATGTCTGATGATCTGAGGAGGAACTGGTGTAATAATAGAAAGTGCATAGTAAAGGTAATAAACATGAATCATCCTGAAACCATCCACCCCCTCACCTTTCCCCCGCTGGTCTTGGAAAAGGTTGGTTTTTTTGATTTGTTTTTTTTTTTTTTTTTTAAATTTTGGCCTCCCTTCATTGGTTCCTTATTCATTTATTTTCATCCATCTTTATTCTTTGGCCTGTGTGGGCCTCCTATTGCCGTGGCCTCTCTCGTTGCAGAGCACCAGCTCCAGACATGCGCTCCAGAGTGCTGGCTCATAATTGGACACATCGGCCCAGCAGCTCCGTGGTGCATGGGGTCTTCCTGGGCCAGGGATCAAATGAGTACCCCTTGTATTATAAGGCAGACTCTTTACCACTGGACCACCAGGGAAGCGCAAGGTCTTGGAAAAGTTTTTTATCCGTGAAACTGGTTCCTGGTGCCAAGAAGCTTGGAGACTGCTGCTCTAGGCCGTCAAGGGTTCTTTCCACCTTGCAATTTGTGATGTTTTTGTATCAGCTGTCACATGGAATACCTTGTCTTTTCATTCCAGTTCAGTGCCCAGAGGAAGCCCTGCTCCTTGCAGGGAGTCTTCCCAGAGCTTCAGACCGAATCTCGTTCTTTCTAGATCCATTTTTCGACACCCCATAAAGTGGCAGCCCCTGGTGCCTCTCCAGGAAACCTCAGAGCAGAGTCTGAGCACTGTGCATCACAGTGGAGGGAACAGTTCAGATCCATCTGACCTGCTCAGCCCACAGTAGGTCCCTGGCTTAGCCCCCGGGGCACCCAGGTGAGCGGCCAACTCCCGGAGGGCACTGATGCTTGGAGCAGCTGAGAGTGGTTGCATCTGATGTTCAGAAAGTGGAGTGTGGAAGGGTGCTATGAAGAGCTCCTAGTTGCTGACTTCAAAGCTCTGGGAGCTGATCTGGGGTGGCCAAGAGGGTAGGAGCCATAGAGAAAGGCTGATTGTGAAGTAGGACCTTCTTAGACCCAGAGTTTCCCAAGGATGGTAGTGAGTCCTCAATCCCTGGAGGTGGCCAAGTTAAAGCTGGGTGGTGGCATTGAGGGAGATATTCTGGAGGGCATGCAGGCACTAGAGGATGTTCTAGGCCAAGAGTCCCGAGTCTCTGAGATCTAATGTCTGATGATCTGAGGAGGAACTGGTGTAATAATAGAAAGTGCATAGTAAAGGTAATAAACATGAATCATCCTGAAACCATCCACCCCCTCACCTTTCCCCCGCTGGTCTTGGAAAAGGTTGGTTTTTTTGATTTGTTTTTTTTTTTTTTTTTTAAATTTTGGCCTCCCTTCATTGGTTCCTTATTCATTTATTTTCATCCATCTTTATTCTTTGGCCTGTGTGGGCCTCCTATTGCCGTGGCCTCTCTCGTTGCAGAGCACCAGCTCCAGACATGCGCTCCAGAGTGCTGGCTCATAATTGGACACATCGGCCCAGCAGCTCCGTGGTGCATGGGGTCTTCCTGGGCCAGGGATCAAATGAGTACCCCTTGTATTATAAGGCAGACTCTTTACCACTGGACCACCAGGGAAGCGCAAGGTCTTGGAAAAGTTTTTTATCCGTGAAACTGGTTCCTGGTGCCAAGAAGCTTGGAGACTGCTGCTCTAGGCCGTCAAGGGTTCTTTCCACCTTGCAATTTGTGATGTTTTTGTATCAGCTGTCACATGGAATACCTTGTCTTTTCATTCCAGTTCAGTGCCCAGAGGAAGCCCTGCTCCTTGCAGGGAGTCTTCCCAGAGCTTCAGACCGAATCTCGTTCTTTCTAGATCCATTTGTTGTAAACTCGACACCCCATAAAGTGGAAGAGAGTGAGATCGAATGGAATTGTGTGAAACTCACTGGAGTCAGGACAACATGGTTTTGGAGCACCCACCAGGGCTGGCCACAGGTCCCCGGGGCACAGCTGTTGACTGGTCTCATCCTTTCCCAGCCACCACTGGCATAGAGGTGTTGGCTGCACATCCCAGCTGGGTGCACTGGGCACCTGTGCGTGAATGGACCTGCCCTCGTGGCAGCCGAGGCTGGGGGCGGGGCGGGGCGCTGGGATTGGGGCCCTGGTGGACTGGCTCTGGAGTCCCTGCTCTGAATCACTCCGGGGGCTGCCAGCGCCGTGCAGCGAGACCGCAGAGCAGAGCCAGCGCACAGGCTCTCCGCTCAGCTGCGTGTGTCCGTGTGTCACTGTACCTCTCCGTTGCTACCCCCACCCTGGCTGGTCCGCTTCTCTCCATGTCTCGGTCTCTCTGGCTTTGTCTGACTTTTCTCCCCTCTCGCTGCCCATCTGTGTGTCCTCACATCTGGCTTCTCTCTCCCTTGCCTTGGCTCTTGCTCTGTGTCCTCGTCCTTGTCCGTCCTTCCATCCTTCCATCTATGAATCCGGCCCCTTTCCTGCCAGCCCCTCTGCACAGCCCCCTCAGCCTTGGGCTTCTGCTTCTCCTGTCTTCCTGGCGCCTCTCGCCACGTGTCCTTTGTCTTTATGGCCAGCCCAGGGTCTCTCTCCCTCTCTCCTTCCATTTATGAGCCCGTGTGTTAGTGGACAGGGTAGCGGGCTGGAGGCCACTCACTAGTGACCCATCTCTGCGATCACCTCATTATTTATCACCGGGGATGCCAGTGTTTCCATAAATTACCCCGACCCGGAGCCGCCTGCGCCGGAATCAATAGTCGCCTCTCGCCTAATACCCAATTATTAATAACCACGGGGGAAGGGTGGCCAGACGTGGCCAGATGTAGCACCCTGGGCCCTTGCCTGGCTGGAGGAAGGGAATCCTGGGAGGGAGCTGGCACCCTTATCTGGGCAGGGCAAGAGGTGGGGCCTGGCACAGGAACTGGGTGACCACCTCCTCTCCAGGGCCAGAGAATCAGACGTGCTTCCTCCCTGAGGTCAGGGTGGAGAGGCAGTCCCCCGGCTCCAGGCACCTCTCGTCTGAGGAAGGAGACCCACTACAACCTCCAGTCTGTTCCTCTGGGACCCACCTGGGACCTAGAGATGAGGGGCGGCGGCCCAGGGAGGGGAGCTGTGGCAGGACCCCAGCCTCCCTTGCTGCTGGCAGAGCGGGTTTGGCTCCCTCGGGGTCATAGGGTGAGGAGGTGACGTGGGCCCTGCTGGTGCCTCTGCAAGGCAGCTCTGCTCACCACTCTACCACCCACGCGTGCGTGCTGGTGGACCTGGAAGGCTGTCTGTGCCTCCGGGAGCTGGTGCTTGGTGAAGGAGGCACCAGAGAGAAAGCTGTGAGGGGGAACAGGGGGTGGGCAGGGTACTTCAAGGGAGTGCTCAGCTGGTGGGGCTTGCGGCGGGGGGCTGAGGGTCAGCATCAGCAGTCAGACCCTGCAAACAGCAGAGGACAGGGCCAGAGGAGGGGGAGGCAGGTTCCTGGGAGCCCCTGAACTCGAGGTATTGTGGTCCCTAGACATACACAGATGCATGCCTCAGCTATGGTCTCTGTCCTCATTGTGCCCAGAGGCCCAGAGAAATACACATGCACCCCCCGCTCAGATCCACACGGGCATAAAGCAAAGGCAGACACGCTAAGAAAGAGGCAGGAAGCCACCGTCCACAGACACACACCCTGTTAGCCACAACAATGCATACCCAGGGATGCCGGTACAGACCCGGAGACACAAAGGCACCAACGAACACGGATGCTCTCAGGTACACCGGCACACCTACATACAGAAATACCAAGACAGGTCTGTACCTGGGTACCCAGACTCCCCCAGACATTTCCCCCTCACACACAAGCACCCACACACGTTTAAACAAGCAGACACTTGCAGCCCATCTTGTATAGCCGCTCTTTGGGCGATGCAGCCTCTAAGGGCATCTTGCCGGAACCAGGCTGAGGCTCCCACGGCTCTGCAGCCCAGTTGGTGCCAATACTGCCACCGCGTGGCTGCAGGGGCACAGTGCACAGGTCGCCAGGCTGGAATGCGGGCCAGTGGGGATGAGACTAGGGAGCACGGAGGTCTCACCCCCAAACCTGCGTCTCTTCATCAAGATGAGCCCGACTGCTGTTCGGGCCACTTCCCAGAGAAACCAGGCATGGTCCTGGAGACCTGGGGTCAGATGGGGTAGCCGCTGGGGCCAGCTTCTCCAGGACAGGGCTGTCCACCTGGGCCTGGCTGCCTCACTTGGAGCATGTCTCTGCAACTTGTGACCGGTGCCAAGTGGTGGGCAAACAGCCCCCATGATAGCATAGGCTGGGTGCCAAGCTATCTGAGACATTGCACTCAACCCCAGCCTGAGATTTCATTAGTCATTCATTTATCAAAATGTATTGAGGGCTTCCCTGGTGGCTCAGATAGTAAAGAATCTGCCTGTAATACAGGACACCTGAATTCAGTCCCTGGGTTGGGAAGGTCCCCTGGAGAAAGAAATGTCAACCCACTCCAGTATTCTTGCCTGGAGAATGCCATGGACAGGGGAGCCTGGCGGTCTACAGTCCATGAGGCTGCCAAACGTTGGACCTGACTGAGCAGCTAACACACACATTGGGATTCTATTCTGTGTCCAGTACAGTGCTGGGATGGTACAGCAGTGAGCACTCCATCAATGGTGAGCATTTCCTAGAGGCTAGGGAGCTGGACATTGAAGAGAAAACAGTACTTATTTATCAGTTTGAATAGGAAGTTGCCCATTCATGTAGGTCCAAAATGGACAACTATTGACGATTTCCTATGATCCACCCTAACAATGAAAAGTATATGTGTTACAAAATACGGCAAGTGGGGACTGTTATGAAAGGCTTCCTTGAGAAGGTGAATCTGAGCTGAGCTTGGAAGGATGAGTAGAGATTAAGTAGCTAAAGGCAATGGAAGAGCTGTGCAAAGGCCCTGGGACAGGAGGGAACTTGTATATTGTGAAAACTGCATTAGCTGAAACTTAATTGATGAATGGGTACCCAGACTCCCCAGACATTTCCCCCTCACACACAAGCACCCACACACGTTTAAACAAGCAGACACTTGCAGCCCATCTTGTATAGCCGCTCTTTGGGCGATGCAGCCTCTAAGGGCATCTTGCCGGAACCAGGCTGAGGCTCCCACGGCTCTGCAGCCCAGTTGGTGCCAATACTGCCACCGCGTGGCTGCAGGGGCACAGTGCACAGGTCGCCAGGCTGGAATGCGGGCCAGTGGGGATGAGACTAGGAGCACGGAGGTCTCACCCCCAAACCTGCGTCTCTTCATCAAGATGAGCCCGACTGCTGTTCGGGCCACTTCCCAGAGAAACCAGGCATGGTCCTGGAGACCTGGGGTCAGATGGGGTAGCCGCTGGGGCCAGCTTCTCCAGGACAGGGCTGTCCACCTGGGCCTGGCTGCCTCACTTGGAGCATGTCTCTGCAACTTGTGACCGGTGCCAAGTGGTGGGCAAACAGCCCCCATGATAGCATAGGCTGGGTGCCAAGCTATCTGAGACATTGCACTCAACCCCAGCCTGAGATTTCATTAGTCATTCATTTATCAAAATGTATTGAGGGCTTCCCTGGTGGCTCAGATAGTAAAGAATCTGCCTGTAATACAGGACACCTGAATTCAGTCCCTGGGTTGGGAAGGTCCCCTGGAGAAAGAAATGTCAACCCACTCCAGTATTCTTGCCTGGAGAATGCCATGGACAGGGGAGCCTGGCGGTCTACAGTCCATGAGGCTGCCAAACGTTGGACCTGACTGAGCAGCTAACACACACATTGGGATTCTATTCTGTGTCCAGTACAGTGCTGGGATGGTACAGCAGTGAGCACTCCATCAATGGTGAGCATTTCCTAGAGGCTAGGGAGCTGGACATTGAAGAGAAAACAGTACTTATTTATCAGTTTGAATAGGAAGTTGCCCATTCATGTAGGTCCAAAATGGACAACTATTGACGATTTCCTATGATCCACCCTAACAATGAAAAGTATATGTGTTACAAAATACGGCAAGTGGGGACTGTTATGAAAGGCTTCCTTGAGAAGGTGAATCTGAGCTGAGCTTGGAAGGATGAGTAGAGATTAAGTAGCTAAAGGCAATGGAAGAGCTGTGCAAAGGCCCTGGGACAGGAGGGAACTTGTATATTGTGAAAACCATGCACTTAGAGCTGAGAACTAAAAGGTAAGGGGTGTGAGTGAAGCTGGAGGGGTCTGGGGAACTAGACTTTCCATGCAGGCCCCCAGGCTGCCATGTTTAGGCCCTTTTTCCCAAGGGCCCTGGGGAGACACTCCCTGAAGAAGTTTCCACGCAGAAGAATGTAACTGTCAGCTCAGTGTAGGAGTGGGTGGTGGGACAAGGAGTGGAGGTGAGAGATGGTGGTGGGAGACGTGGGCAGAGTTGAGATCTTGGTCTGGTCACTCTCCACGTGTCCAAGCTTTGTTTGCTGTGTGGTGGGGCTGTCATTCCCACCTTGCCAAAGGGATGCAATAAGAAAACGTGTATAAAGCACTCAAGTGCTTAGCAAACAGTGAGTACTCAGCAAATAGCAGCCATGAGTCCTTATTGTCTTAGAAACTCAAAGACCCCCGTTCACGCCCCCACTTCAGTTTCCCAGAGTCTGTGCCACTCGGGGCCAAGTTCACTGATGGAACCCAGAGCCTGCTGAGGCCTGATGTTCTCACTCTGGTTCTTGGAGGCCCTGGAGCTCTTAGACACCCTCCTTCCTGCAACCCCTCAAGCTCTAGATCTTCCTAGGGATGGCTCCCTTGGGAGAGCAGCGGTAGGGAGGGACGCACCCAGGTTCTCCATCCTCCGAGACGCTGTGCAGAGAGCCAGCCACGCAGGCCTGCCAAGGAGGTGGCATTATTTGCCTTGTATAGATGGGGACACAGACTCCAGGAGATGAAGTCCCGCATTTAGTAGCCATGCTGGGATTTGAATCCCCCACAACGATGCTTTTTATTTTTTTGAATCTCAAGTGCAGCAAGGTCAGTTAATCACATCAGTTCTAGGCAAGGTATTCATGGGAGGTCTGTCTCCTGACCTTTTTTTTTTTTTTTTAAAGATTTATTTATTTATTTATTTTGAGCAGGGGTCGGGGTGGGGAGGGAGGGGAGCGGGCGGGCCACTTCTATTGGTCTTTCATTTCTCTATTTTCATCTGTCTTTGTTCCTTGGCTCCTTTGGGCCTCCCGTCACAGTGGCCACTGTCGTCGCAGAGCACCGGCTCTGGGCTCACGCGCGCCAGAGCTCCGGCTTGGCATTTGGACACATCGGTCCAGCCGCTCCGCGGCACGTGGGATCTTCCCAGGTCAGGGATCGAACCGGCGCCCCTTGCACTGCAAGGCGGTGTCCTTATCCACTGGACCACCAGGGGAAGCCCCTGTCTCTCAACCTCTTGTTACTCAGAAATTGATGTACGTGGACTATTCCTAGGGCCCCGGGATGACAGAATCCTGGGCCAGAGGACCCAAGGGCGGTTCAGAGACCATCCCTGTCCTTGGGGAGCACACAGCTCTTGGCAGTCACGTCCTGGGCAAAGAGCTTCAACTTTCCTTCCAGAAGTGCTGACTGGAAGGATTTACCTTAAAGGAAAATAAGAACAAGGATCTCTAAGGGTGTTTGTATCAGAAGGATAATAAGAAAGTTATACCCTTCCGTGGGGAATGAAGGTATTATCACATAGCAATTTAATGGAATACTATGCAGCCACTTAAATCAATGAGAGCGGTATCACTTTATTGATGCGAAAAGATGGCCAGGCTTCATTGTTCAGATTTTTTTTAAAGTAGACTATACAATCGTATTCATAGATTTCCATTTCTGAGAAACATAGATATATGTTTTGTTTCATATTTTCTTGACTCTAAAATGTACTTGTTTCTCACATTGCAACATTTCTGAAATCAGTGTGTGATAGCAGTAACTACATATGTTTAATGCAGTAGTTCATTTTTCCCTAAAAGGTATGTAATTAAATCAATGGTACATCCCACAGTGCTGTCCTAGAAGCAAGAAAAATACATACCCATAAACATATTCACGCACACACACACATATATACAGGTATGAAAATTTCAGAAAGATATAAAAGAGAACATTAAGTCATTAACTCTAGGTGGCTTTCATTTTCTTTTTCAACCCTCTGTCCTGTCTGAATTTTATAAGTTGAGCACAATTTTTTATAATCGGGGGAAATAAACCACTATTTCTAGATTAGAAAACGTAACAGAGGCACAACTCAAAAAAGGCAAAGCTTAGGAGACACAGCAGACCAGGATAATCACTCTCAGAGCCCCTGGGCAAGCTACAGGAAATCAAAGGAGAAAGAGGAGAAGTCAGAAACGCTCTGGCAGCAGAGGTAAGGAGCTGAGCCTCCGGAGACAGGAAGGATTTGGACAGATGAACCATAGGTTTGGGGCAGCAGGCTGAGGAGACAGCCTCCGAGGAGGCCTGGAGCTCCCGGGGCTAGAAGGAGAGAGTGTGTGTGACTTGTGGTCACAGAGATGTTGGCAGTGGCGGTAGGGGTCATAGTGAGAAGAGTAACACAGCTATCCTTTATTGAGGACTTACTCCGTGTGAAGTTCTAAATATTTCTTGTACTGACTTAGGGGCTGAATTGTTGACATGAGGTCATTAGGGGGCCCCTCAGCTGCTATGACTGGTACCCTTAGAAGAAGAGATTAGGACACAGATGTACAGAGGAAGCCCCGGTGATAAGCCAGGGAGGAGGGGATGGCCATCTCCACGCCAAGGAGAGAGGTCTTAGAAGGAACCAAGCCTACCGACTCCTTGATCTCAGACTTCCAGCCTCCAGAAGAATTGAATCTGGGGGTATATCAATTTCTCTTAAGTCACCCAGTCCATGGGCCCTTCTGCTATGGCAGCCCTTAAAAGAACAATTTCCATTTCTGAGAAACATAGATATATGTTTTGTTTCATATTTTCTTGACTCTAAAATGTACTTGTTTCTCACATTGCAACATTTCTGAAATCAGTGTGTGATAGCAGTAACTACATATGTTTAATGCAGTAGTTCATTTTTCCCTAAAAGGTATGTAATTAAATCAATGGTACATCCCACAGTGCTGTCCTAGAAGCAAGAAAAATACATACCCATAAACATATTCACGCACACACACACATATATACAGGTATGAAAATTTCAGAAAGATATAAAAGAGAACATTAAGTCATTAACTCTAGGTGGCTTTCATTTTCTTTTTCAACCCTCTGTCCTGTCTGAATTTTATAAGTTGAGCACAATTTTTTATAATCGGGGGAAATAAACCACTATTTCTAGATTAGAAAACGTAACAGAGGCACAACTCAAAAAAGGCAAAGCTTAGGAGACACAGCAGACCAGGATAATCACTCTCAGAGCCCCTGGGCAAGCTACAGGAAATCAAAGGAGAAAGAGGAGAAGTCAGAAACGCTCTGGCAGCAGAGGTAAGGAGCTGAGCCTCCGGAGACAGGAAGGATTTGGACAGATGAACCATAGGTTTGGGGCAGCAGGCTGAGGAGACAGCCTCCGAGGAGGCCTGGAGCTCCCGGGGCTAGAAGGAGAGAGTGTGTGTGACTTGTGGTCACAGAGATGTTGGCAGTGGCGGTAGGGGTCATAGTGAGAAGAGTAACACAGCTATCCTTTATTGAGGACTTACTCCGTGTGAAGTTCTAAATATTTCTTGTACTGACTTAGGGGCTGAATTGTTGACATGAGGTCATTAGGGGGCCCCTCAGCTGCTATGACTGGTACCCTTAGAAGAAGAGATTAGGACACAGATGTACAGAGGAAGCCCCGGTGATAAGCCAGGGAGGAGGGGATGGCCATCTCCACGCCAAGGAGAGAGGTCTTAGAAGGAACCAAGCCTACCGACTCCTTGATCTCAGACTTCCAGCCTCCAGAAGAATTGAATCTGGGGGAATATCAATTTCTCTTAAGTCACCCAGTCCATGGCATTCTGCTATGGCAGCCCTTGCAAACCAGTCTACCTCGCCACAACCCTATGGGGCAGGCGTTTTCCATCATCTTTTGCTGTGTAACAAGCCGCCCTAAAACTTAATGGCTTAAAAGAACAATGATCATTTACTGTGCTCTAGGACTTGGCAAGGCAGCCCATCTCAGCTCCTTGCGGTATCAGCTGGGGCAGATGGCTTTCCGGATGGCTGACCAGTTAGCGCAGACTGTCAACCAGAACACCTCTAGTGGCCTCTCCAGGTGGCCACTTGGCTTCCTCACACCATGGCAGCCAGGTTCCAAGAATGAGCATCCCAAGAGAATGAGACAGAAGTACCTGGTATTTTATGTGACTCCTGGTCCCGGGAGTCACAAAGATTATTTTGGCTATATCTGGTCAAGGCAGTCATAAAAGTCCACCCAAGTGCCAAAGGGGGGAACATCATGCCCACCCCTGCCTGGAAGGAGTCAATAATTCTTGTAAAAGAGCTTGTTGGATGGTATGTGTGTGGTAGTTCAGAGCTTAGGAAAATGCAGTCTGCCATGGTCGGTACTACATTGTTACCATTTTACAACTGCAGAAACACAAGTAGCAAAAGAATTTGAGTGACCTGCGAAGGTCAAGCTTGTGAATGTGATATTGGGTAGGTTTGTGCTGGATCATGAAAAGCTTTGAATGCCAAGTTTAAGGTTTACGTTTGAAGTAGGTGGGCAGACTACGGCCATAAGCACCCCAAATGCACCTGATCTTGTCTGAAGTTGGTGGCCAATGGGAAGCCACTGAGGTTTTTGAAGCAGAGGGTGACATTAGACCTGTGTTTAAGTAAAATCACCCCGGCTGCAGAATAGAAAGAGTAAGGGAAGAGGAGAGTCCGAAGGCTGTGAGGAGGTGGGGGGCCCCCATCCTGCTGAGCGTGGATGCCGCCCACCCAGGGCAGCACTTGGGGGATGGAGGTGAGGGCCTGGCCGCTGCTCTGATGCCCAGGAGCCTCTGAGTGGTGAACAGCGTCCGTCCCACCCTTTCAGAGGCCGGGTGATTCTGGTTCCTCTACGGTCTGCTGCCTGACAAGACAGCTCATCGGTGGCTCTGCCAGCCCTTCTCACGGGGTGTTACCACGTGCTGATTTGACCTCATTGTCCTTGTCTGTGGGTTCCAAGTCACTTCAGTCTGTGTGAAACCCCCCCCGCCCTAAAACTTTGCTGTGTAACAAGCCGCCCTAAAACTTAATGGCTTAAAAGAACAAAGATCATTTACTGTGCTCTAGGACTTGGCAAGGCAGCCCATCTCAGCTCCTTGCGGTATCAGCTGGGGCAGATGGCTTTCCGGATGGCTGACCAGTTAGCGCAGACTGTCAACCAGAACACCTCTAGTGGCCTCTCCAGGTGGCCACTTGGCTTCCTCACACCATGGCAGCCAGGTTCCAAGAATGAGCATCCCAAGAGAATGAGACAGAAGTACCTGGTATTTTATGTGACTCCTGGTCCCGGGAGTCACAAAGATTATTTTGGCTATATCTGGTCAAGGCAGTCATAAAAGTCCACCCAAGTGCCAAAGGGGGGAACATCATGCCCACCCCTGCCTGGAAGGAGTCAATAATTCTTGTAAAAGAGCTTGTTGGATGGTATGTGTGTGGTAGTTCAGAGCTTAGGAAAATGCAGTCTGCCATGGTCGGTACTACATTGTTACCATTTTACAACTGCAGAAACACAAGTAGCAAAAGAATTTGAGTGACCTGCGAAGGTCAAGCTTGTGAATGTGATATTGGGTAGGTTTGTGCTGGATCATGAAAAGCTTTGAATGCCAAGTTTAAGGTTTACGTTTGAAGTAGGTGGGCAGACTACGGCCATAAGCACCCCAAATGCACCTGATCTTGTCTGAAGTTGGTGGCCAATGGGAAGCCACTGAGGTTTTTGAAGCAGAGGGTGACATTAGACCTGTGTTTAAGTAAAATCACCCCGGCTGCAGAATAGAAAGAGTAAGGGAAGAGGAGAGTCCGAAGGCTGTGAGGAGGTGGGGGCCACCATCCTGCTGAGCGTGGATGCCGCCCACCCAGGGCAGCACTTGGGGGATGGAGGTGAGGGCCTGGCCGCTGCTCTGATGCCCAGGAGCCTCTGAGTGGTGAACAGCGTCCGTCCCACCCTTTCAGAGGCCGGGTGATTCTGGTTCCTCTACGGTCTGCTGCCTGACAAGACAGCTCATCGGTGGCTCTGCCAGCCCTTCTCACGGGGTGTTACCACGTGCTGATTTGACCTCATTGTCCTTGTCTGTGGGTTCCAAGTCACTTCAGTCTGTGTGACTCTCTGCAGCCCTATGGACTGTACCCCATCAGGCTCCTCTGTCTGTGGGATTCTCCAGGCAAGAATACTGGAGAGGGTTGCTATGCCCTTCCTAGAAGATCTTCCCAACCTCGGGATCCAACCTGCATCTCTTAGGTCTCCCGCATTAGCAGGTGGGCTCTTCTCCACGAGCGCCGTCCGGGAAGCCTTGCTGTTGCTCAATGTAGGCGACCACCCCTACACAGCCTTCTCCCAAGGAGGTTGCCACCTCAGTGTCGCTATTTTACAGATGGGCAAACAGAGGCCCCCAAACACTGTACCTAGTCTGTGCCTTGAACCTCGGCCTGAGTGACTGCAAAACTCTTTTTCCTACGTGCCGTCCTTCTGGAGAAACACTGAGGAGGAGGCGTCTACAGATCAGGCCCCACCAGTGGGATCTTGGGGCCAGAGGAAGGCAGGGTGCCCTCTCCCAGGTCCCTGTGCCCAGGCACTTCTGCTTGGGCTCCCAAGTGTTCCCTGAACCTCCAAGGAGTATTCCTTTTGGATTCACCGTGCCAGCCAGCGTAGATTGAGGGGGAAAGCAAAGAGAAAGTAGGTTTCTCTTCTGTGTGCCCAAGACTAGGACAGCTGAGTGTCACTGGTCCAGCCAGCTATGGCATTAGGAAGCAGGTGCCCTGGAGGATGGGGCCAGTGGAGAGACCCTGGGACAGGCTGGTGTCCCCCCTGGATAACCTCTGTATACCCCGTCTTCTCCCAGAGGTCAGATTCCCCTTTGGATTCCAGGGCCCACACCTTGAGGCCCAGCACTGCCTGGAATGATGTTCTTGTGTTCCCAAGAGTTCCCGGGACTCTGGGCTGGGCTTTGTGCTTCAAGCCGAATGCATCCACATCTTCAGCCTCATGCGATCTTCACCCTCCCGGTATCCCTGCTGGTCACTTCATGCCCGCCTTGGCCATCCTGATCAGGCGGGAAGCTCATCCAGTGCCAGCAGTGGGCACGAGAATTTGGCCAGGCTGCCTTAAGGCCATCAGCAGCCCCACAGGGCCACAGCCTTGCCCATACCCTGTCCAGCTGGCTCAGCCCGAGGCCAGGCTCTTACAGCCCTCTGCACACTGGTTTGAACAGTTCCCCGTGTAGCCAGCTGGCCTGCGGCCAGTCCAGGTCCTAAAATATGCCCCCTTCACTCGCCCAACCCACCGTGTCCAAACCCCCGGTGCCCCTCCTTCTCCCAGAGCTGCCCCCCCCATTTCTGTTGGATTTGACATTCGCCCTGTGGCCCAGCTCCCCAGACCCCCCGCAGCCCTGCCTGGGGACCCTGCCTGGGTTCCAGCTGGCTGGCGAGCCCAGCCAAGCATCACGGCTCCCGCGACATCCCTGAGTGACAGGAAACAACTCGCTCCTTCCAAGAGGCGAAGCTCTGACAAACACTCACTAGGAAATAATAAAGTGGCAAAATAATTCTGCATTGGACACACTTACCAGAGCAGAAAGCGTCTGTGGAGGAGACAACATCTTGTACCATCTATCTTCCTTAAATCCCCACGCTGTGACAAAGTGGAGGGCAAGATCATGATGTCCTGGGCACTTCTCCCCAAGTGTTCCCTGAACCTCCAAGGAGTATTCCTTTTGGATTCACCGTGCCAGCCAGCGTAGATTGAGGGAAAGCAAAGAGAAAGTAGGTTTCTCTTCTGTGTGCCCAAGACTAGGACAGCTGAGTGTCACTGGTCCAGCCGGCTATGGCATTAGGAAGCAGGTGCCCTGGAGGATGGGGCCAGGGGAGAGGCCCTGGGGCAGGCTGGTGTCCCCCCTGGATCACCTCTGTATACCCCGTCTTCTCCCAGAGGTCAGATTCCCCTTTGGATTCCAGGGCCCACACCTTGAGGCCCAGCACTGCCTGGAATGATGTTCTTGTGTTCCCAAGAGTTCCCGGGACTCTGGGCTGGGCTTTGTGCTTCAAGCCGAATGCATCCACATCTTCAGCCTCATGCGATCTTCACCCTCCCGGTATCCCTGCTGGTCACTTCATGCCCGCCTTGGCCATCCTGATCAGGCGGGAAGCTCATCCAGTGCCAGCAGTGGGCACGAGAATTTGGCCAGGCTGCCTTAAGGCCATCAGCAGCCCCACAGGGCCACAGCCTTGCCCATACCCTGTCCAGCTGGCTCAGCCCGAGGCCAGGCTCTTACAGCCCTCTGCACACTGGTTTGAACAGTTCCCCGTGTAGCCAGCTGGCCTGCGGCCAGTCCAGGTCCTAAAATATGCCCCCTTCACTCGCCCAACCCACCGTGTCCAAACCCCCGGTGCCCCTCCTTCTCCCAGAGCTGCCCCCCCCATTTCTGTTGGATTTGACATTCGCCCTGTGGCCCAGCTCCCCAGACCCCCCGCAGCCCTGCCTGGGGACCCTGCCTGGGTTCCAGCTGGCTGGCGAGCCCAGCCAAGCATCACGGCTCCCGCGACATCCCTGAGTGACAGGAAACAACTCGCTCCTTCCAAGAGGCGAAGCTCTGACAAACACTCACTAGGAAATAATAAAGTGGCAAAATAATTCTGCATTGGACACACTTACCAGAGCAGAAAGCGTCTGTGGAGGAGACAACATCTTGTACCATCTATCTTCCTTAAATCCCCACGCTGTGACAAAGTGGAGGGCAAAATCATGATGAATGATCGGACACATTTAGCCAGTACCTGTGCTCTGTAACGAGCGCGCCCGGGAAAGGGGTTCTAATGAAGATCGGTGCCCCCACCCCAAACTGGGCCTCGTCAGAAACAAGTCTTTATTATGAAATGGGCGCCTGGTTTTCATACCGGAGAGGATGGTGGCGCGAGGTGTGACATGAATGAACGCTGGCACCTGCAGGGTCAGCCCAGCCCTTGCCGGCGGTACAGAGACGAACGGGTTCGGCTCCCGCCACCACCCTGCGTCTGGTTGACAAGGCGCCAGGCGCCGTCCGATTGTGCGGGAACACGCCTGGGTTTTGTTCCTACCCGGCCCGCCATCATTTATTCTGCTGCCTCATTTGAATATGATGAATACTGTAGGCCTTTATTTGTTCACAACAACCAAATAATTGTAGATCCATGGGCTTCGGGGCAATTAATCACATTTTTCCCTCCACCAATCCACTATAAACATGACATTGAACAATAAAGTACATTAACCTCTGCTTTGCACAAAACTTTGCTTATTTAAACACCGCAAGGTTATTTGTTTTCCTTCTTGCCAGGCCCCTGCCACCGGGGAAGGGTGGTGAGGAGAGAGGGCCCACGCCATACCAGCCAGGCCACTCCGATCCGTCCCGGCCTCCGTCTCTGCCAGGAATGGGGCAGGGAGCCGGCAGGTGCGCCTGCAGGTGTTGGAGTGCGCATCTCTGGGGCAGGGTTTGCAGCTGTGAGCATGTGGGTGTGTGTGCATAGGTGTGCCACGTATGACCGAGGGTGCACTTGTGTAAATGTGTCTGCATTACGTGTGTATTTGTATATACATGTATACTTAGCTAAGTCCGCTTCCAGAATAGAGGCTTGGAGGACAAGGCCTGTGTGTGTATGTGTGTTCATGGACAGGTGTGTATTGTGTGTGTGTGTACATGTATACATATGTGTCTACTCAGTGCTCAGTCATGTCTGACTCTTTGTGACCCCATGGACTGTAGCCCGCCAGGCTCCCCTGTCCATGGATTTCCCACTCAGGAAAACTGGAGTGGGTAGCCATTTCCTTCTCCAGGGGATCTTCCCAACCCAGGGATGGAACCTGCATCCCTCGTGTCTTCCGCATTGCAGGTGCATTCTTTACCACTGGGCCACCTGGAAAGACGCCTCCTTCCAGATTGCACAAAACATCACATTGCTCTGTTACATCAATGACATCATGCTGATATAGACAAGGGAAACGTGGCTGACTCACTGGAGGTTTGGGGAAGATATATGCACACCATAGGTTGTGCGTGGGTTTATAATTGATGTAAATGGTATTGTATCATATTCCTGTTCTCTTATTTTTCCAATTGGCACTGTTTTTATAGGATCCATTCGTGTTGTTGTCTGTATATAGGCTTCTTTGCTTCATAATAATAGTGAGGATCAACCCAGATGGTGATGCTTTCTCCTCCAAGGAACCTGCAGCAAACCTCCTGATAGGTTCCCGTTATGCACCTGTGTTAAAATTTCTTTGGGTTCATGTGTGTGTGTGTTTGTGTGTATGTGTGTGGCTTCATTTGCATTAGTAGTTTGGGATCCTCTCCAGAAAGGCCTTACCAATTTACACTCCCATCAGCCATGTGTGAGGGATGCTATCTTCCTCATTTCTGCCATTAATTGGTATTATGCAGCTTTGTAGCTTTTGCCAGTCTAAAGGTGTAAAGTGCTATCTCGTTTTAATTTGCATTTCTTTGACCACTAATGAGTTTGAGCATCACTTCATGTGCTTATTAGCTTTTGGGGTTTCCTTTTCTGTAAATTGCCTGTCATATCATTTGCCCATTTTTCTATTGGAGTTGATGTCCTCTTCTTGTTACGTTACAGAGTTCCTTGTAGATTCTAGATGTTAATCCCTTGTCAGTTTCAGTCTCTGAAAAAAAGCTCAGTCCTATCATCTGACTGTTAATTGGCCCACTTTTTTTTTTATTGAACACAATCTCTTAATTTTGATGTAATCAAATACAGCAAATTTGTGCAGTATGGTTTCTGCTTTTAAAGTTTTGTAACATTAGCTTCCTTGCCTTTCCCTAAGCTCGAAGTTATCGCCCACTTTTATTTCTATTAACTCTATGATTTTTAACTTTCACATTGAGATCTTTAATTCACCTGGAGTCCTCTTAGCCTCTGAAGCTAAACAGGGACATAGTTATGATTTTGTTAATAGATTGAGCTGGTTTTCACTACTCTACGTGCAAAACAATTCATCCTTTCCCCATTGGTGGGCAGCGCCACCTCTTTTGTCCCTATTAAATGCCCGTATATACAGAAGTGGGTCTTTGAGGGCTCTGTTATTTCTGTTGATCTAGTTATCTATTCTTGTGCCAACGCTACATTTTTTTTTTTTTATTACAATGACTTTATAATAGGTCTTATTCCCTGGTGACTCAGATGGTAAAGAATCTGCCTGCAGTTTGATCTCGGGTTTGATTCCTGGGTTGGGAAGATTCCCTGGAGAAGGCAACGGCTACCCACTCCAGTATTCTTGCCTGGAAATTCCATGGACAGAGGGAGCGTGGCGGGCTGCAGTCCAGATGGTCACCGAGAGCCAGACATGACTGAGTGACTAACACTTTCACTATTTGCTAGAGAAGTCTTCCCCAACACTCCCCCCACCACAACCTTTTTTTTCTTACTTAAGTTGATTTAATTCTTCATGCCTTCCATTACTGTATGTAATTTTTGGAGTAGATATACTGAGTTTTTAAACCAAACACACATGCACATACATATATTAATATATACATGGGCCTTCCCAGATGGCGCTAGTGGTAAAGAATGCACCTGCCAATGCAGGAGACACAGGAAACTTGGGTTTGATCTCCGGGTCAGGAAGGTCCCCTGGAGTAGGAGGTAGCATCCTGCTCCAGTATTCTTGCCTAGAAAATTCCATGGACGGAGGAGCCTGGTGAGTTACAGTCCAAGGGACCATAAAGAGTCGGACATAACTGAGCACATATATATGCATAACTATGTAATTATGACTGGGATTGTAGTGAATTTATGAATTAACCCAGTGAAAGCTGACTTAATTATAATGTTAAGGCATCTTATACAGGTGGTCAATTATTCAAGTCACAGAGTTCTTATATCCTCAGATACTGTATAATTTTGTTGCAGTTGTGATATAGTTTATTTTTAATTACGTCTTACATTTATGATTTCATTATGTATTACATTTATTATGGTTTTTGGTATTTCATTTTTTTATATTATATTTTCTAGTTGGCAGTTGCTGGTATAGAAAATTCTGTCGTTGGTGTTTGTTTGGTTTTTTTATTGGCTAGGTAAATCTTGGGTCTGAGCAACCCTAACTGAACTTTTATATGAGTTCTAATAACTGGTCTGTTATTCTATTGGAACCTTAGATGGGTAATCATATCTACAAATAATGACCATCCTTTGGCTTCCCTTCCAAACCTCAGAGTCTTGCTACCTGGCAATATTATTTAGAATTCCTAATATAAATACTCTGTCAAATGATATTAGGGCCATCCTGATCTTTTTCTAGAATATAAAGATATATACTATATTACATGTATTACTTGTTTGGGAATGAAAAAACTTTATCAAATTAAGTAGATTTTTTTCTCCTGAAAGTTTTCTTTAGAAATTATTTATTTTTGGCTGCTGGGTCTTGGTTGCTATGCACGGGCTTTGTCTAGCTGTGAGTGGAGGCTACTTTCTAGCTGTGGTGCTTGGGCTTCTCATTGTAGTGGCTTCTCTTTTGGAACACAGGCCCTGGGGAACGAGGGCTTAGTTGCTCCGAGGCACACGGAGACTTCCTGGTTTGGGGATGGATCCTGTGTCCTCTGCTTTGTCAGGTACATTTTTTACTGGACTACCAGGGAAGTCTTGTGCTCCACGTTTTGTAAGAGTTGTTTTTTTGAATCATGAAAGAGTACTGTACGTTATCAAATACCATTCTGTACCATTTGAGATGATCATATGCTGTTTTTCTCCCTCTACTAATGTTGAATTAAATAGTGACTTTTTTGAGGCTCAACTATCCTTGTATTCTTTGAATATGGTTAATTACTTTTAATACATTGCTGGATTCAGTTAGCAAGTATTTTGTTTTGGACTTTTGCATTTGCTTATAAGCGAAACAGGCCTGTAATTTTTCTTTTTGCGTTGTTCCTATGTGATTTTGGAAGTAGGATTATATTGCTTGAGAAAATTAGCTGGGCCAAGTTCTGTATTTTTTCTGTCTTCTGGAGCAACTTGAATAAAATAAAAAGGGTTAAGAGAATTCTTATGTAGCCATTTAAATCCATCTGGACTTACTTATAGGTTTTGGATTTCATTTTTAAAATTTTCTCGTTGGCAGTTGCTGGTATAGAAAATTCTGTCGTTGGTGTTTGTTTGGTTTTTTTATTGGCTAGGTAAATCTTGGGTCTGAGCAACCCTAACTGAACTTTTATATGAGTTCTAATAACTGGTCTGTTATTCTATTGGAACCTTAGATGGGTAATCATATCTACAAATAATGACCATCCTTTGGCTTCCCTTCCAAACCTCAGAGTCTTGCTACCTGGCAATATTATTTAGAATTCCTAATATAAATACTCTGTCAAATGATATTAGGGCCATCCTGATCTTTTTCTAGAATATAAAGATATATACTATATTACATGTATTACTTGTTTGGGAATGAAAAAACTTTATCAAATTAAGTAGATTTTTTTCTCCTGAAAGTTTTCTTTAGAAATTATTTATTTTTGGCTGCTGGGTCTTGGTTGCTATGCACGGGCTTTGTCTAGCTGTGAGTGGAGGCTACTTTCTAGCTGTGGTGCTTGGGCTTCTCATTGTAGTGGCTTCTCTTTTGGAACACAGGCCCTGGGGAACGAGGGCTTAGTTGCTCCGAGGCACACGGAGACTTCCTGGTTTGGGGATGGATCCTGTGTCCTCTGCTTTGTCAGGTACATTTTTTACTGGACTACCAGGGAAGTCTTGTGCTCCACGTTTTGTAAGAGTTGTTTTTTTGAATCATGAAAGAGTACTGTACGTTATCAAATACCATTCTGTACCATTTGAGATGATCATATGCTGTTTTTCTCCCTCTACTAATGTTGAATTAAATAGTGACTTTTTTGAGGCTCAACTATCCTTGTATTCTTTGAATATGGTTAATTACTTTTAATACATTGCTGGATTCAGTTAGCAAGTATTTTGTTTTGGACTTTTGCATTTGCTTATAAGCGAAACAGGCCTGTAATTTTTCTTTTTGCGTTGTTCCTATGTGATTTTGGAAGTAGGATTATATTGCTTGAGAAAATTAGCTGGGCCAAGTTCTGTATTTTTTCTGTCTTCTGGAGCAACTTGAATAAAATAGAAGATAGTTTCCTAAAAGTTTAAGAGAATTCTTATGTACAGCCATTTAAATCCATCTGGACTTAGGTTTTGTGGAGGGGAAGAAGGGTAGAAACAGAAGATAGCTAACGAGCAGTTCAATTTGTTTACGTTTATTTGTTCCTATTTATTTAATGTGTCTATTCTGGGTTGCTTCCTTTTGCACAAATTTTGACATTTTATGTTTTCCTGTGTATTTAAATATTTTATGCAGATTCCTTTATTTGCTAACATCTAGCTCTTCACAATATTTTGCTGTTACTAACTTCTATATTTTAGTTTTTCCTAGAACAAACATTTTGGTTTTGTTTATTTTCTCTATTTTTTCTTAACTATTTCATTGATCAGTATCTCTACTGTTTCTTATTTGTGCTGCTTTGTTCTTACTCATTATCTTATTTCTTTTTTTTCATTTTCTTAGTTCTTTTTTTTTAATTAATTAATTAATTTATTTTTGGCTATTCTGAGTTTTCACTGCTGCCATAGGCTCTTGCAGAGAGTGGGGGCTACTCTCTAGTTGAGGTGAGCAGGTTTCTTGTTGTGGTGACTTCCCTTGTTGTGGAACTCGGCATGTGGAATCCTCCTGGACTTTCCTATACTTTCAGCCCCTGGTGCTCCTGAGCCCAGGCTCTCATGTCCTTCCTATTATTCTCAGTGGTTGGGCGACATCAGCTTATACACTGGAGTTCATGGAGAATCTTTATCACTTAGTTTGTTCCTCCCTCCTTTCCTTCCTGCTATGCTGTGTGGCATATGGGATCTTAGTTCCCCAACCAGGGATCGAACCTGTGCCCCCTGCATTGGGAGCATGAAGACTTAGCCTCTAGGCCACAGGGAAGTCCATATCACGCAGTTTTATTGAACAGATTAACTACAGAATTTTTTTTTTCTTTTGCTGCTTTCTTGATCTTCAGGGGACGTTTTGGGGGTAATTGAAAAATTACACTGATGGCACAGTCTCGGTCTCTAGAATTCTCACATTTTCTATATTTAATTATTTAATATATCTGGGATTGATTTTGATAAGCAGTGTGAATTGAGAAATCTAACTTTCTTCCTTTAAAAAGTAAAAGCATTTCTACGTTTTTGTATTATAAAAGTTATATGTACATATTGAGAAAATATGCAGTATGGATGAGCAAAAGAGAAAAAAGCTAATTATTATCCTTCCACCAAGACAGAACCATTTTAATATTTTGATCGATAGGCTTCCAAGCCTTTCTAAGTTGGCTGACCTTGAGCAAATTACTTAACATCTTTGCTATTCAATATCATAATCTATGAAACTGGGGAAATAACATATTTCACTGAAACTAGTACGCCATCAATTGTAAGAATTACCTTTTCTGCCACTAAGAAAGAAAGAAAGAAAAAACACTGCTAATTAAACTATGACACATAAGCAATTAATTTTAGGTATGTTGATATATAAAAATATAACCTTAGAAACACTTGAAAATGGTAATAATGACCTTATAGAACTCTTATCTAGAGATAAGATGATATAATGTATATGAGGCACAATAAATGGTAACTACTATCATTCCACTGTATTAATATATTGAAATTTTATTTATCTAGCTTCCTATATTGAACATCTATGTTGTCTCTACTATAAACATTCATGATTCATTAATAGATAAGTGTAAATGAGGATAAAATATTGAATCTTAATGCTAATAAAGAAGTGCAAATCAAAACAACAATACTATTTAGTGTTTTTCAAATTAGTAGAATTTTTAAACAAGAAAGAAAAATTAGGAAAACCTCAGTGTCTGACTATACAGTGTAACTAAGTAAATTGTGATTTGGTGGTATTCTTAGCCATAAAAAAATGATTTACAAAGATGAGCAATTAATAATGTCAAATGCTACAATTCATAATGAAAACACAATTATGTATATCCGTGTGCTTATACATAATTGTACAACAGGAGGTAGAAGAAGAGGCAAAGATAGACAAATTAGTAGTAGGAGGCTTTAATTCAGCCTATGTTCATGACATTTACATTGAAAGTAATAATATAAAACACCTAAAAGCATAATTAATGAGGTGGGTCAAAAATATAATCACACTGACTTATCCTTAAAAACAATGATTGCACATTCCTTTCAGTCGTCCTATTTACAAAATTGACAGTGTATTAATTCAAAAAGAAAACAAAAGTAGGAATAGTGAGACAACATTCTCTGATCATAACGCAGTAAAACCAAAAATTAATAAGAGTACTCAGATGCAAAAAAATATTTTTCTGCCCATAAGTCTTAGAACTTTCAAACAATTCTTGGGTCAAGAAGAAATCAAATTCCAAGCCTTTCTAAGTTTAGCTGACCTTGAGCAAATTACTTAACATCTTTGCTATTCAATATCATAATCTATGAAACTGGGGAAATAACATATTTCACTGAAACTAGTACGCCATCAATTGTAAGAATTACCTTTTCTGCCACTAAGAAAGAAAGAAAGAAAAAACACTGCTAATTAAACTATGACACATAAGCAATTAATTTTAGGTATGTTGATATATAAAAATATAACCTTAGAAACACTTGAAAATGGTAATAATGACCTTATAGAACTCTTATCTAGAGATAAGATGATATAATGTATATGAGGCACAATAAATGGTAACTACTATCATTCCACTGTATTAATATATTGAAATTTTATTTATCTAGCTTCCTATATTGAACATCTATGTTGTCTCTACTATAAACATTCATGATTCATTAATAGATAAGTGTAAATGAGGATAAAATATTGAATCTTAATGCTAATAAAGAAGTGCAAATCAAAACAACAATACTATTTAGTGTTTTTCAAATTAGTAGAATTTTTAAACAAGAAAGAAAAATTAGGAAAACCTCAGTGTCTGACTATACAGTGTAACTAAGTAAATTGTGATTTGGTGGTATTCTTAGCCATAAAAAAATGATTTACAAAGATGAGCAATTAATAATGTCAAATGCTACAATTCATAATGAAAACACAATTATGTATATCCGTGTGCTTATACATAATTGTACAACAGGAGGTAGAAGAAGAGGCAAAGATAGACAAATTAGTAGTAGGAGGCTTTAATTCAGCCTATGTTCATGACATTTACATTGAAAGTAATAATATAAAACACCTAAAAGCATAATTAATGAGGTGGGTCAAAAATATAATCACACTGACTTATCCTTAAAAACAATGATTGCACATTCCTTTCAGTCGTCCTATTTACAAAATTGACAGTGTATTAATTCAAAAAGAAAACAAAAGTAGGAATAGTGAGACAACATTCTCTGATCATAACGCAGTAAAACCAAAAATTAATAAGAGTACTCAGATGCAAAAAAATATTTTTCTGCCCATAAGTCTTAGAACTTTCAAACAATTCTTGGGTCAAGAAGAAATCAAATTCCAAACTTCAAAGTGTTTAGAAAATGTGTGTGTGCTCAGTCCTGTCCTACTCTTTGTGACTGCAGCCTGCCAGGCTCCCTCCTCTGTCCATGGCATTTTCCAAGCAAGAATAGTGGAGTAGGTTGCCATTTCTTACTCCAAGGAATCTTCCTGACTCAGGGATGGAAACCCCGTCTCTTGCATGTCCTGCATTGGCAGGTGATTCTTTCCCATTGTGCCACCTGAGGAGGCTGTTTAGAAACTAACGACAGTGAAAATTCTAAATATTAGATCTATAAGATAGAGATAGATCTATGTTAGAACAGAGGACAAATTCATGATCCCCCCCAAAAAAAACTCAGAAGAAAGAATTCTTAAACAGAGAGAACAAAAAACCCCAATGAATCACAAAAGAAAAAACACTGCTAAACCTAGGCACTAGTTCTTTAGGGCAGAAACAATGACATATCAATGGTTTCATAACCTAATCAAAATGAAAAAGTAAATATGCACAAAATAATCATGTCAAGTGGAAAATAAATACAAATAATTGTAAGCATTGTATAAGACACTGTGCTCAACTGTGCAGAAATATTTGACAACTGGAAGACATGGCTACTTTTATTAGGAAAAAAATAACTTATCAAAATTGACCCTAGAAGAGAAAGAAATAATAAACCAATTACCATAGAAGAAAGATAAAATGGTATTAAATATTTACTCACTTTTTTGAAAGAAAACTCATCCCAAACAGTTTTATAGGAGAATCCTACAGTGTTTTAAGGGACAGATAATTCTTATGCTACTGAAACTGTTCCAGTGCCTAAAAGAAAAAAAAAAAATTAGTGTTCAAATTGTTTTTGTGAAGTAAAGATACATAGATTTAAAAACTCATTATGTGTACATATGCCTATTATTATGGATATAAAGGTCCCAATTAAATTGTAGCAAAATGCAGTAGTGCTTCAAAACAAAACTAATACACTATGACCAAGTGTTTACTATACTAATATATGAATGATTCAATATTGTAAAATGTAATAGAATTACTTAAAATATATTAAAATAAATATTCAAAAATCTTTTACCTATTATGTAATAGAGCACATATAGTAGTATGTTAATGGAGGAATGTAGGTGGTAGATATATGCTTGTTCACAATGTAAAATGCTTTCATCTTTGGTATATGTTTGAAAAATTTCATAATAAAGTGTGGGGAAAATATCTATTAATATAGTTCATCACATTAATAGGTCTAAGGAGAAAAATCATTAGCCCATCTCCATGAACATTGAAAGGCATTTGACAAAATTCAATATCTGTTCTTAATTTTTAAAACATTTAATGATATAGGAAGAGATAATTATTTCTTTAACGTATCAAGTAAACTCATTTCACCCCATAAGCCAGGATTAAACTTAGTGGGAAAATACTGAAAGCATTCCCATTAAAGTCAGAATAAAACAAAAACGTTCAATATCATATTGGACTATTATTTAGCATTGTTCTGGAAGAAGTAACCAATGTAATTAAGGAAAGACATTAGAGGTATGAGAATAAGAAAATGGGACATTAAATTATCTTTATTTGCAGATGATACAATGAGATGATATGGTTGTATAGCTGTAAAACCCAAGAGACTAAACGGAAAAACTATTATAGAAATAATATAGTTCAATAATGTAGTTGGGTACAAAATTAAGAGTCAAATGTGTATGTGTGTGTGTATGTATACATTCTAGATACTTAAAATACTCAGGATTTTATTAAAATGAGAAATACGTGGTACTTGTGTGAATAAAGCTTTGAAATACTAAAGATCACAAGAGATGATTTTAAAAATGGAAAGTTGAGAAGAACACTCAAAATGTACGTGTGTGTTTTTTAAAAATTAATTTGCAATGTGGTGGGATCCCAACAGTATTATTTAACAGTATTATTTAATGAAACCAATTGATTTTAAAGTTCAGATAAAAAGAAACCAACCAAAATAAGAAACAGATTTTTTCCCCATCATACCTTTTTTCTTTCTTTATTTTTTTCATCCATCTTTTATTCTTCGGCATGTGTGGGCCTCCCATCGCAGTGGCCTCTCTCGTTGCAGAGCACCGGCTCTGGGCGCATGTGCTCCAGAGCACTGGCTCACAATTGGATACACCAGTCCAGCCACTTCGTGGCATGTGGGATCTTCCCGGGCCAGGGATCGAACCAGTGCCCCTTGCACTGCAAGGCGGACTCTTTATCCACTGGACCGCCAGGAAAGCCCAAGAAATCAATTTTTTTTTTTAACTTTTATTTTACTTTTAACTTTTACAGAGTTTTGTTGTTTACAGATATGTATGTTCCCAGATTAGTCATACAATTTTTAAAAATTATTTAATTTTATTTTTTAAAAATTTTTACAGAGTTTTGTTGTTCACAGACGTGTCTGTTCCCAGAGAAGTCATATGCATATCCCTGGCACCGTCCCCCCTCCAAATCCCCCCTATCTTACCCCTCCAGGCCATCATACCCCACCCCTGCAGGATCTCCTATTCCCACAGCTCAATGACCATAGCTATCTTTTTCACATATGAATAGTATAGGTTTCCATGTTACTCCCTCTGTGCCTCCCACCCACTGTTCATACCCCACAATGTCCATATGTCTGTTCTCTGTGTCTGTTTTTCCATTGCTTCAATGCGTGTTACAATTACCCTCTTACTAGATTCCATATATATGTGTTAGTATACTATACTTGTCTTTCTCTTTTTGACTTACTTTACTTTTTTATGATAGGTTCTAGATCCAGCCACTTCATTAGGGCTGATTTTTGTGCATTTCTTTTTACAGTTGAGTAGTATTCCATTGCATATATGTACCAGATCTTCTTTATCCATTCATTCATTGATGGGCATCTAGGTTGCTTCCATGTTCTGGATATTGTACAGAGAGCTGCAATGAACATTGGGGTACAGGTGCTTCTTTCAGTTTTGATTTTATCAGGGTATAGGCCTAAGAGTGGGATTGCTGGGTCATATGGTGCTTATATTTTTAGTTTTTTAAGGACTCTCCATACTGTCTTCCATAGCGCTGTATCAATTTAAAGTTCCAACCAAAATAAGAAACAGATTTTTCCCATCATACCTTTTTTCTTTCTTTATTTTTTTCATCCATCTTTTATTCTTCGGCATGTGTGGGCCTCCCATCGCAGTGGCCTCTCTCGTTGCAGAGCACCGGCTCTGGGCGCATGTGCTCCAGAGCACTGGCTCACAATTGGATACACCAGTCCAGCCACTTCGTGGCATGTGGGATCTTCCCGGGCCAGGGATCGAACCAGTGCCCCTTGCACTGCAAGGCGGACTCTTTATCCACTGGACCGCCAGGAAAGCCCAAGAAATCAATTTTTTTAACTTTTATTTTACTTTTAACTTTTACAGAGTTTTGTTGTTTACAGATATGTATGTTCCCAGATTAGTCATACAATTTTTAAAAATTATTTAATTTTATTTTTTAAAAATTTTTACAGAGTTTTGTTGTTCACAGACGTGTCTGTTCCCAGAGAAGTCATATGCATATCCCTGGCACCGTCCCCCCTCCAAATCCCCCCTATCTTACCCCTCCAGGCCATCATACCCCACCCCTGCAGGATCTCCTATTCCCACAGCTCAATGACCATAGCTATCTTTTTCACATATGAATAGTATAGGTTTCCATGTTACTCCCTCTGTGCCTCCCACCCACTGTTCATACCCCACAATGTCCATATGTCTGTTCTCTGTGTCTGTTTTTCCATTGCTTCAATGCGTGTTACAATTACCCTCTTACTAGATTCCATATATATGTGTTAGTATACTATACTTGTCTTTCTCTTTTTGACTTACTTTACTTTTTTATGATAGGTTCTAGATCCAGCCACTTCATTAGGGCTGATTTTTGTGCATTTCTTTTTACAGTTGAGTAGTATTCCATTGCATATATGTACCAGATCTTCTTTATCCATTCATTCATTGATGGGCATCTAGGTTGCTTCCATGTTCTGGATATTGTACAGAGAGCTGCAATGAACATTGGGGTACAGGTGCTTCTTTCAGTTTTGATTTTATCAGGGTATAGGCCTAAGAGTGGGATTGCTGGGTCATATGGTGCTTATATTTTTAGTTTTTTAAGGACTCTCCATACTGTCTTCCATAGCGGCTGTATCAATTTACATTCCCACCAGCAGTGCAAGAGTGTTCCCTTTTCTCTGCACCCTCTCCAGCATTTATTGTCTGTCGATTTGTGGAGGATGGCCATTCTGACTGGTGTGAAGTGATATCTCATTGTAGTTTTGATTTGCATTTCTCTGATAATATGTGAAGTTGATCATCGAAGAAACCGAGTGTCAAGAAATTAGAGGGAAATAGGGCACCAGGTAATAAAATGTATTTGAACTGCATTAAGTACAGCAGTGCAGTGATGATACTAGCATGTATAAACCAAAGTGGTACAGACTCATTAAAAGTTCAGAATTAGACTCGAAGATGCACAGTAGTTTAGTATGTGAAAGAGGTAGCATTTCAGTCCATGTGAGAAAGACTGATCATTCAGTCATCAGTCCTGAGGTAACTTGATTGTCATCTAGAGAAAAAAAGTCAGTTCCCTCGTTTGTTCCTTATACCAAATAAATTTCATGTGGGTCAGAGATTTAAACTTGGACATTGAAACTGTAAGTCACTGAAGAATGTTTTTATAATCTTGGAATGGAGAAGGCCTTAGTGAGGATGACAAAAACCCAGAAGCCATATAAAGATTGATCAATTAAACTATCTTGAAAAAATCTGTAAGGCAAAAACTATCAAAAGCTAAATCCCAGGAAATTACAGACTGAGGGGACTGGAACACTTGCAACTCATATCATGAAGAGCCAGATTCTGTAACATATAAAACATTCCTAAAAAATGAAAGAAATAAGAACAACGAGCCCATAGGGGAAAATGTGCAAAGCCTCTAAAGTGCACATTGTCATTGAGTCTAACAGGCCTTTAGGGGGCAAAATGGATTCTTGGGAGGCAAAATATCTTAGATATTACAATGGTTTGTGACCTTCCAAAGCTCACCTCTAAGGAATAAACCTTACTCCTTAAGAAATTCATTCATTGATGGGCATCTAGGTTGCTTCCATGTTCTGGATATTGTACAGAGAGCTGCAATGAACATTGGGGTACAGGTGCTTCTTTCAGTTTTGATTTTATCAGGGTATAGGCCTAAGAGTGGGATTGCTGGGTCATATGGTGCTTATATTTTTAGTTTTTTAAGGACTCTCCATACTGTCTTCCATAGCGGCTGTATCAATTTACATTCCCACCAGCAGTGCAAGAGTGTTCCCTTTTCTCTGCACCCTCTCCAGCATTTATTGTCTGTCGATTTGTGGAGGATGGCCATTCTGACTGGTGTGAAGTGATATCTCATTGTAGTTTTGATTTGCATTTCTCTGATAATATGTGAAGTTGATCATCGAAGAAACCGAGTGTCAAGAAATTAGAGGGAAATAGGGCACCAGGTAATAAAATGTATTTGAACTGCATTAAGTACAGCAGTGCAGTGATGATACTAGCATGTATAAACCAAAGTGGTACAGACTCATTAAAAGTTCAGAATTAGACTCGAAGATGCACAGTAGTTTAGTATGTGAAAGAGGTAGCATTTCAGTCCATGTGAGAAAGACTGATCATTCAGTCATCAGTCCTGAGGTAACTTGATTGTCATCTAGAGAAAAAAAGTCAGTTCCCTCGTTTGTTCCTTATACCAAATAAATTTCATGTGGGTCAGAGATTTAAACTTGGACATTGAAACTGTAAGTCACTGAAGAATGTTTTTATAATCTTGGAATGGAGAAGGCCTTAGTGAGGATGACAAAAACCCAGAAGCCATATAAAGATTGATCAATTAAACTATCTTGAAAAAATCTGTAAGGCAAAAACTATCAAAAGCTAAATCCCAGGAAATTACAGACTGAGGGGACTGGAACACTTGCAACTCATATCATGAAGAGCCAGATTCTGTAACATATAAAACATTCCTAAAAAATGAAAGAAATAAGAACAACGAGCCCATAGGGGAAAATGTGCAAAGCCTCTAAAGTGCACATTGTCATTGAGTCTAACAGGCCTTTAGGGGGCAAAATGGATTCTTGGGAGGCAAAATATCTTAGATATTACAATGGTTTGTGACCTTCCAAAGCTCACCTCTAAGGAATAAACCTTACTCCTTAAGACACTTTTTTTTTTTTTTAATTGATTTATTTTGGTGGAGGGGGTGGGGAGGGAAGGGGGTGGGCGGTCCACTTCTGTTGATCTTTTCATTTATCTATTTTCATCCATCTTTGTTCATTTGGCCTCCCATCGCAGTGGCCTCTGTTGTCGCAGAGCACCGGCTCTGGGCGCATGCGCTCCAGAGATCTGGCTCGGTAATTGGACACATCGGTCCAGCCGCTCCACGATGAGGGATCTTCCCAGGCCAGGGATTGAACCTGCACCCCTTGCACTGCAATGCGGTGTCCTTACCCACTGGACCACCAGGGGAAGCCCCAAGACACTTTTTAAATTAACTAATGCAATTAATTGAAGTTCTCTCTTTATGGGGATGACAATGAAAACGTGTTGAGAAATAAACTGAATAGCTGACAGCCTCTCAGTCGTGTTTGGCTCCTTGCAACTTCAAGGACTGTAGCCCACTAGGCTCCCCTGTCCATGGAATTTTCCAGGCAAGAATACTGGAGTGGGGCTTCTCTGGTGGTCCAGTGGGTAAAGAGTCCACCTTGCAATGCAGGGGGCTTCAGTTCGATCCCTGGAGCCCAGGATCCCGTGTGACGCAGAGTGGACCGGTGTGTCCAATTGCGAGCGAGCGCTATGGAGTGCATGCGTCCAGAGCCGGTGCTCTGCAGGGAGGGAGGCCACTGCAGCAGGAGGCCCACACAGGCCAAGGAGCAGAGATGGATGAAAATAAATAAATTAAGGACCAATTAAGTGGTCAAAATTTTTTAAAATAAAATAAATAAAGAATACTGGAGTGGGTTGCCAGTTCCTTTTCATCCCCATCTAGGGATCGAACCCAGGTCTCCTGCACTGCAGGCAAATTCTTTACCATCTGACCCACCAGGGAAGCCATGGTTCTGTTTGTATATCGCACATTTTTTTGGTTATTTAATAATTTGGGTTGCTTTTTTGAATTTTTTTTTTTTTGTGTGTGTGTGAATATGTGTGGACTTAGTGGTGTCCAACTCTTTGTGATACCATGGACTGTAGCCTGCCAGGCTCCACAGTCCATGGAATTTTCCAGGCAAGAATACCGGAGTGAATTGCCATTTCCTCCGTCACGGGATCTTCCTGACCCAGGGATAGAACCCACATCTCCTGTGTTGACAGGCAGCTTCCTTACCACTGCACCACCTGGGAAGGTCTTTACTCCAGGATTGTTTAATAAATTTTTATTGCTGCCTCATTTATTTTATAAACTGCTACTTTACTGAACTTAAGTAGTTTTTTGACTTCTCTGTTTTTAAAAAAATTTTTCAAAATGGAAATACCATTACTGTTTCCTGAATAGAAAAGTAATTCATGTTCATCATTTAAAAATTCAAACAACTTGGGGCTTCCCCTGGTGGTCCAGTGGGTAAGGACACCGCCTTGCAGTGCAAGGGGCCCCGGTTCGAGCCCTGTCCTGGGAAGATCCCACGTGCCGCGGAGCGGCTGGACCGATGTGTCCAATCACCGAGCTGGAGCTCTGGAGCGCATGCGCCCAGAGCTGGCGCTCTGCAGCGACAGACGCCACCGCGATGGGAGGCCCACAGGAGCCAAAGAACGAAGACAAAATAGAGAAACGAAAGACCAATAGAAGTGGCCCGCCCGCTCCCCTCCCTCCCCAACCCGACCCCTGCCCAAAGTAAATAAATAAATAAATCTTTAAAAAAAAAAAAATTCAAACAATTTAAAAGGTTAGAAAGTGAAAGCATCTCAATGTTCTGCCTCTAGAGTTAACTACTTCTCTTAGTTCTAAGTATTTTTCAATTAATTTTTTCTGAGTTCTAAGTATTTTTCAGTTAATTATCTGGGATTTCCCATATAGAAAAATTAGATCATCTTTAATTAATGTATGACAAGGACAGTAGTTTGAGGATATTAAACCAGTGCATTTTCTCTAAAGAAAAAAACTTAATTATGAGATATTTCAAACACACAAAAAATATAGGAAGTGATATTGATTGATTATTTTATTTTGTGGCCGTTCTCAATTGCCTTCAACTCTGAGACCTCATGGACTATAACCCACCAGGATCTTCTGTCCAGGGGATTGTCCTAATAAGAATACTTGAGTGGGTTGCCGTTTCCTCCTCCAGGGGGTCTTCCCCATCTATTCACAAATACCATTTTACCATCATCAGAGTTGTTGTGTCCCGCCCATCTTTCTTATGCTCCTTCGCCCCAAGATCATCACTTTCCTTAAGTCGTGGGCATCCCTCCCACATGTTTGCAATAGAAGTATACAGAAGTATATATCCACAAGTAATACACACAATTCTGTGGGGTATTTTAAGTTTATGTAAATAGTGGCATATTGTCCATATCTTCTTTTTTTATTCTTTTAGATTTTACATTTAGGTTTGTGATTCATTTGCATGAATCCTTGTATATGGTGCAGGGTGGTCAGTTATTGTTGCTGACTTTTTGCATTCAAACAACTTGGGGCTTCCCCTGGTGGTCCAGTGGGTAAGGACACCGCCTTGCAGTGCAAGGGGCCCCGGTTCGAGCCCTGTCCTGGGAAGATCCCACGTGCCGCGGAGCGGCTGGACCGATGTGTCCAATCACCGAGCTGGAGCTCTGGAGCGCATGCGCCCAGAGCTGGCGCTCTGCAGCGACAGACGCCACCGCGATGGGAGGCCCACAGGAGCCAAAGAACGAAGACAAAATAGAGAAACGAAAGACCAATAGAAGTGGCCCGCCCGCTCCCCTCCCTCCCCAACCCGACCCCTGCCCAAAGTAAATAAATAAATAAATCTTTAAAAAAAAAAAAATTCAAACAATTTAAAAGGTTAGAAAGTGAAAGCATCTCAATGTTCTGCCTCTAGAGTTAACTACTTCTCTTAGTTCTAAGTATTTTTCAATTAATTTTTTCTGAGTTCTAAGTATTTTTCAGTTAATTATCTGGGATTTCCCATATAGAAAAATTAGATCATCTTTAATTAATGTATGACAAGGACAGTAGTTTGAGGATATTAAACCAGTGCATTTTCTCTAAAGAAAAAATCTTAATTATGAGATATTTCAAACACACAAAAAATATAGGAAGTGATATTGATTGATTATTTTATTTTGTGGCCGTTCTCAATTGCCTTCAACTCTGAGACCTCATGGACTATAACCCACCAGGATCTTCTGTCCAGGGGATTGTCCTAATAAGAATACTTGAGTGGGTTGCCGTTTCCTCCTCCAGGGGGTCTTCCCCATCTATTCACAAATACCATTTTACCATCATCAGAGTTGTTGTGTCCCGCCCATCTTTCTTATGCTCCTTCGCCCCAAGATCATCACTTTCCTTAAGTCGTGGGCATCCCTCCCACATGTTTGCAATAGAAGTATACAGAAGTATATATCCACAAGTAATACACACAATTCTGTGGGGTATTTTAAGTTTATGTAAATAGTGGCATATTGTCCATATCTTCTTTTTTTATTCTTTTTTAGATTTTACATTTAGGTTTGTGATTCATTTGCATGAATCCTTGTATATGGTGCAGGGTGTGGTCAGTTATTGTTGCTGACTTTTTGCATAGAGGTATTCCCATTTTCTGGTGTCACCTGTTATTCTGCACTGCGCTGCATGTGGGGTCTTGGTCCCTCAGGGATGGAACCCACGCCCTCAGTATTGATCTCACCTTGAGTGCAGGGTTCTAACTAGGCTTATAAGTTCGAGCTTGTTAACCGTGTTGTTCAAATCGTCTTTATTGCCATATTTATTTTTCATCTGTTTGACATATAAATAAGACAGAGTACATTAAAATCTCCCTGTTTGATTGTGGATGTATCTACAATTTCAGTGGTGTTTTACTTTATGTATTTTGAGGTTGTTGTTAGATGTGTGCAAGTTTAGGATTCTTGCATTTTAATCGTTTATTATGCAGCATCATTCTTTGTCTCTATTAGTACTTTTGCCTCAAAATCTACTTTGCCAGATCTTAATTTAGCTGTGTGCATGTGCAGTCTCAGTTGTGTCTGATTCTTTGCGACCCCATGGATTATAGCCCGCCAGGATCCTCTGTCCATGGAATTCTCCAGGCAAGAATACTGGAGTTAGGTGCATTGCCATTTCCTTTTCCAAGGGATCTTCCTGACCCGAGAATCAAACCCGTGTCTCCTGCATTGGCAGGTGGATTGTTTACCAATGCACCACCTGGGAAGCCCTCACATAGGCTTTTACACTAGCTTTTAAATGGACTTCCCCTGTGCTTCAGCGATAAAGAATCTGCCAGCAATGCAGAAGATGTAAGAGACTCAGGTTTCATCCCTGGGTCAGGAAGATCCCCTGGAGAAGGAAATGGCAGCTCACTCCGATTCTTGCCTGGTAATTTTACCATCATCAGAGTTGTTGTGTCCCCATCTTTCTTATGCTCCTTCGCCCAAGATCATCACTTTCCTTAAGTCGTGGGCATCCCTCCCACATGTTTGCAATAGAAGTATACAGAAGTATATATCCACAAGTAATACACACAATTCTGTGGGGTATTTTAAGTTTATGTAAATAGTGGCATATTGTCCATATCTTCTTTTTTTATTCTTTTTTAGATTTTACATTTAGGTTTGTGATTCATTTGCATGAATCCTTGTATATGGTGCAGGGTGTGGTCAGTTATTGTTGCTGACTTTTTGCATAGAGGTATTCCCATTTTCTGGTGTCACCTGTTATTCTGCACTGCGCTGCATGTGGGGTCTTGGTCCCTCAGGGATGGAACCCACGCCCTCAGTATTGATCTCACCTTGAGTGCAGGGTTCTAACTAGGCTTATAAGTTCGAGCTTGTTAACCGTGTTGTTCAAATCGTCTTTATTGCCATATTTATTTTTCATCTGTTTGACATATAAATAAGACAGAGTACATTAAAATCTCCCTGTTTGATTGTGGATGTATCTACAATTTCAGTGGTGTTTTACTTTATGTATTTTGAGGTTGTTGTTAGATGTGTGCAAGTTTAGGATTCTTGCATTTTAATCGTTTATTATGCAGCATCATTCTTTGTCTCTATTAGTACTTTTGCCTCAAAATCTACTTTGCCAGATCTTAATTTAGCTGTGTGCATGTGCAGTCTCAGTTGTGTCTGATTCTTTGCGACCCCATGGATTATAGCCCGCCAGGATCCTCTGTCCATGGAATTCTCCAGGCAAGAATACTGGAGTTAGGTGCATTGCCATTTCCTTTTCCAAGGGATCTTCCTGACCCGAGAATCAAACCCGTGTCTCCTGCATTGGCAGGTGGATTGTTTACCAATGCACCACCTGGGAAGCCCTCACATAGGCTTTTACACTAGCTTTTAAATGGACTTCCCCTGTGCTTCAGCGATAAAGAATCTGCCAGCAATGCAGAAGATGTAAGAGACTCAGGTTTCATCCCTGGGTCAGGAAGATCCCCTGGAGAAGGAAATGGCAGCTCACTCCAGTATTCTTGCCTGGTAAGTCTCATGGATAGAGGAGCCTGGCAGGATACAGTCCATGGGTTGGCAGAGAGTCAGACAAACTGAGCACACATGCAACTTCTAAATTATTTTTAATTGAATTTCTCTGACATAACTTCTTCTGTTTGCTTGTTTTTGTTTTTGTTTTTTTTTACTTTTTTGATATGCAGTCTTATACTGTGTATAGCTGTCTGCTCTTCCCATCTCCCACCCTGCCCCAATCTAAGTATATTTGTGTTTTGACTGGCAGGGTTAGTCCATTTATATTTACTTTGAATACTAACATGTATTTCTCTCATCTAATTTAGTGCTCTCCAGTGGTCATACTTTTTCTTTATTTTCTTGCACTTTTTTCTCTTTTTTTGGCCTTCTATTTGATTGGTGAGATTTCTTTATTTCCTCACCTCTTTTCTTGTCCTCAGTGGTTCGGAACTATTTCTCTGCTTTCAGAAGGCATGCTTAAGTTTTTATGATGCACACTTCAACAACCAAAGTCTGAAGTTAATGAATACCTTTGTCTATACTCTTGTCTATACCCCTGTCTATACCCTTGTCTATATTCTTGTCTATACCTTTGTCTAAATCCTTGTCTATACTTTGTCTATACCCTTGTCTATACCTTCATCTATACCCTTGTCTATACCTTTGTCTATACCCTTGCCCCAAACTGTTCAGGGATCTGATAACCACTTACTCCTTCCTACATTGTCTATGTTATTTTTATCTAGGAATTTCATTTCACATTGTTTTTTTCTTTTTAATTTTAAGTGCAAGCTATACCAGATTTATTCAGTAATATACAGTGGATTATATATTGCTAGCAATTAATTTTTATTGATGTATAGTTGATTAATTCCACATTGTTTTAAGTCTTCTTCAAATTAAAATTCTCTAAGATCTAGTCTTCTTACTTTAGGGTTACTGAACTTCAGTTTGTACAGTCCTGGCTTTTGAAAATCTCTCTATTTGTTACAACTTGACATTTATTTATGTGTATTTTGTGTGTATGGGGAGTGAATGAATAGGTCTCTATTTTGAAATATTGTAGAATATTTTATATAAAATTTCTAGGAAGATTCTAGATGATAGCAAAAAGGGATGCCACATCATCTGTTTGCTGTATTGAATGGCACTTCAGATGTTTTTGGCATTTACATGTGTCATCTTAGAGAAAATATAGTTTGTCTGTGGATTTTTTTAACACATAGAGTATCATATTGCATATGTGATCCTGCATCTTTATTTTTCTGTGAATTATAAGCATGTTCTCTGTCAATTTCTATCATCAAACTGATTCATTTTAACTATTGTGGTGTATTACAGAGTATGGATTTAATGTAGTTTATCCAGCCACACTCTGTTTGATGAGCACCTAGATTATTTCCAGGTTTTGCTGTTGTAGGAGAAACTATGAAGTCATACACATGCTTCCATGGAGTTTGTGCCCGTGTTTCTCCAAGGTAGAAGCAAAGATGTGGAGCTATCGTGTCCTCAGTGGTTCGGAACTATTTCTCTGCTTTCAGAAGGCATGCTTAAGTTTTTATGATGCACACTTCAACAACCAAAGTCTGAAGTTAATGAATACCTTTGTCTATACTCTTGTCTATACCCCTGTCTATACCCTTGTCTATATTCTTGTCTATACCTTTGTCTAAATCCTTGTCTATACTTTGTCTATACCCTTGTCTATACCTTCATCTATACCCTTGTCTATACCTTTGTCTATACCCTTGCCCCAAACTGTTCAGGGATCTGATAACCACTTACTCCTTCCTACATTGTCTATGTTATTTTTATCTAGGAATTTCATTTCACATTGTTTTTTTCTTTTTAATTTTAAGTGCAAGCTATACCAGATTTATTCAGTAATATACAGTGGATTATATATTGCTAGCAATTAATTTTTATTGATGTATAGTTGATTAATTCCACATTGTTTTAAGTCTTCTTCAAATTAAAATTCTCTAAGATCTAGTCTTCTTACTTTAGGGTTACTGAACTTCAGTTTGTACAGTCCTGGCTTTTGAAAATCTCTCTATTTGTTACAACTTGACATTTATTTATGTGTATTTTGTGTGTATGGGGAGTGAATGAATAGGTCTCTATTTTGAAATATTGTAGAATATTTTATATAAAATTTCTAGGAAGATTCTAGATGATAGCAAAAAGGGATGCCACATCATCTGTTTGCTGTATTGAATGGCACTTCAGATGTTTTTGGCATTTACATGTGTCATCTTAGAGAAAATATAGTTTGTCTGTGGATTTTTTTAACACATAGAGTATCATATTGCATATGTGATCCTGCATCTTTATTTTTCTGTGAATTATAAGCATGTTCTCTGTCAATTTCTATCATCAAACTGATTCATTTTAACTATTGTGGTGTATTACAGAGTATGGATTTAATGTAGTTTATCCAGCCACACTCTGTTTGATGAGCACCTAGATTATTTCCAGGTTTTGCTGTTGTAGGAGAAACTATGAAGTCATACACATGCTTCCATGGAGTTTGTGCCCGTGTTTCTCCAAGGTAGAAGCAAAGATGTGGAGCTATCGTGTCACAGGGTACATTTTCTCTTTCTGGTTCCACGCAAATGCCCTTCAAAGTGGGCATAGTATTTTATATGCATTTGCATATATATTTTATATTCCTTTCCTCATGTATGAATTTGTTATCCTTGTCCTGCCAGCACTAGAGTCATACTCTAACTTGAAAAAATCTGCTTAACTAATGGGTAAAAAATAGTATCTTTTTATTTTACTTTGCAGTTAGTCCCCTGATAACTCATGAAATGAAAGGTCTTTTTAATATGATTACTGACCATTTATATTTCCTTTTCTGTGAACTGCCTGTTCCTATCCATTGTCCAGTTTCTATTAGATGGTTCTCTTTTTTTCTTATTGACTTGTAAGAATTCTTTATTCATTTTTGGTCCTAATTCTTTGTCTCTTAAAGAGGTTATCAATATTTTTAAGACATTTGTCACTGTTGAGAAATTTTGTGGTGTCATCTGTCACACAGAACTGTGGCTTCTAATGTAGTCAGTGTATTAATCTTTGCATTTATGGCTCTGTGCTTTATTTAAGAAGCAGCACATACCCCAAGTTGTTAACACATTCTCCTGTATTTCTTCTAACCCAGTCGTTTTGTGTTTATCTTTTAGAACTTCAGCTCACTGGAGCTTTTACCTTGTGGGTGGTGTAAGGTAAGAATCTAATTTTATTTTTTCAAAATGGGAGGCAGTTTTCCCAGTACCATTTTTTGAATGGCACATAATTTCCATATGCATTTGGCATCATATCTTAATTAGACTAGTAAGCCAATGGTCAGACTATACCTGAATTGTCTACTCAGTTCTGTTATCTGTCAGTTTGCCTTTTCCTATGCCAATGTCATGACATTTTAATTTCTATAATCTGACTGTTATGAATCTTTTAGAACAAACAATAGATTATGTTTAATACTTACCTGATCAATTCATATACATCTGCCCTTCCATGTTAATTTTAGGATCAGTTTATACAATTCAAAATTGTGTTGAGTTGCATTGACTTCCTTTTTTTTTTTTTTTTTCCCAAGTGGCTGTTATACAATTATATTTTCAGATTCGTTTTATCACGAAATTGGCTGTTGTAGGAGAAACTATGAAGTCATACACATGCTTCCATGGAGTTTGTGCCCGTGTTTCTCCAAGGTAGAAGCAAAGATGTGGAGCTATCGTGTCACAGGGTACATTTTCTCTTTCTGGTTCCACGCAAATGCCCTTCAAAGTGGGCATAGTATTTTATATGCATTTGCATATATATTTTATATTCCTTTCCTCATGTATGAATTTGTTATCCTTGTCCTGCCAGCACTAGAGTCATACTCTAACTTGAAAAAATCTGCTTAACTAATGGGTAAAAAATAGTATCTTTTTATTTTACTTTGCAGTTAGTCCCCTGATAACTCATGAAATGAAAGGTCTTTTTAATATGATTACTGACCATTTATATTTCCTTTTCTGTGAACTGCCTGTTCCTATCCATTGTCCAGTTTCTATTAGATGGTTCTCTTTTTTTCTTATTGACTTGTAAGAATTCTTTATTCATTTTTGGTCCTAATTCTTTGTCTCTTAAAGAGGTTATCAATATTTTTAAGACATTTGTCACTGTTGAGAAATTTTGTGGTGTCATCTGTCACACAGAACTGTGGCTTCTAATGTAGTCAGTGTATTAATCTTTGCATTTATGGCTCTGTGCTTTATTTAAGAAGCAGCACATACCCCAAGTTGTTAACACATTCTCCTGTATTTCTTCTAACCCAGTCGTTTTGTGTTTATCTTTTAGAACTTCAGCTCACTGGAGCTTTTACCTTGTGGGTGGTGTAAGGTAAGAATCTAATTTTATTTTTTCAAAATGGGAGGCAGTTTTCCCAGTACCATTTTTTGAATGGCACATAATTTCCATATGCATTTGGCATCATATCTTAATTAGACTAGTAAGCCAATGGTCAGACTATACCTGAATTGTCTACTCAGTTCTGTTATCTGTCAGTTTGCCTTTTCCTATGCCAATGTCATGACATTTTAATTTCTATAATCTGACTGTTATGAATCTTTTAGAACAAACAATAGATTATGTTTAATACTTACCTGATCAATTCATATACATCTGCCCTTCCATGTTAATTTTAGGATCAGTTTATACAATTCCGAAAATTGTGTTGAGTTGCATTGACTTCCTTTTTTAATTTTGTTGGAGTATAGTTGATTTACAATGTTGTGTGAGTTTTGGGTATATAGCAAAGTGGCTGTTATACATATATTCATCCATTTTCAGATTCGTGTCTCATATAGGTTATCACAGAATATTGAGCTGAGTTCCCTGTGCTGTATACAATAGGTTCTTGTTGGTTACCTATCTTATATACAGTAGTGTGTGTGTGTTCATCCCAAGCTCCTGATTTATCCCTCCCTTCTCCATGTTTCCCTTTCGATAACCATGAGTTTGTTTTCCATATCTCTAAGTCTATTTCTGTTTTGTAAGTAAGTTCATTTGTATCATTTTTTAAAATTAAGTTCCACATATGACTGATATCATAGGATATTTGCCTTTGTCTGATGTACTTCACTTAGTATGATAGTCTCCAAGTCTATCTATGTTGCTGCAAATGGCATAATTTCATTCATTTTTATGACTGAGTAATATTCTGTTGCATATATGTACTGCATTTTCGCTGTCCATTCCTTTGGATGGACGTATAGGATACTCCCATGTCTTGGCTATTATTTTAGTGCTGCAGTGAAATTGGGGTGTGTGTGTCTAGTTATTTTTTTATTTGTGTGTGTGTGTGTGTGTTTTCGAATTATGGTTTCCTCTGGATGTGGGCCCCACAGTGGGACGGCTGGATCGTGTGGTAGTTCTGATTTTAGTTTTTAAAGGAACGTCCATACTGTTTTCCATAGTGGTTGTGGCAGTTTACATTCCCTTGAATGGTGTAGTACGGCTTCCCACACCCTTTCCAGCACTTGCTGTTTGTAAGCTTTTTGATGATGACTGTTCTGACTGAGACAAGGTGATAGCTCCTTGTAGTTTTGATTTAAATTTCCCCGATAGTGACTTTGAGCATCTTTTCATGTGCTTTTGGGCCATCTGTATGTCTTCTTTGGAGAAAGGTGTGTTTAGATCTTCTCCCCATTTTTGATTGGGTTGTTTGTGTTTTTGCCATAGAGCTGCGTGAGCTATTTGTGTGTTTTGGAGATTAATTGCTTTGTTTGCAAGTATTTTCTCCCATTCTGTGAGCTGGCTTTTTGTTTATGGTTTCTTTGGGTGTGCAGAAGCTTTTAAGTTTAATGAAGCACCATTTGTTGATTTTTGGTTTTGGTTTTCATTACTCTAGGAAATGGATCCAGAAAGATATTGCTACAATTTATGTAAGAGTGTTCTGCCTCTGTTTTCCTCTAAGAGTTCTATAGTGTCTGGCCTTACACTAACTTTAAATTGAGGGAGAATTTCTTTTATTTTTAATTTCTTTTATGGTTTAAGCTTTTTAATTTGTTCAAACTTTCATTGAAATTTCTTATTTTATGGCATTTAAGTGAGAAAATATAGCCTTCCAACAATAAAGATTTACTGAGCACATGTATCATAGCAACCACAGTGCTAGACTCTGAGGATCAGTGTGGACTAGACATGCATGTTCTCTGCCCTCATGTGGCTTAAACTTCCTAGTTTTTGAAACATATTAACATTTCCTTTGTGAGCTAGAAAAGTGATTCATTTAAAAAATATACTAAGTGGGGGCTTCCCTGGTGGTCCAGTGGGTAGAGAGTCCGCCTTGCAGTGCAAGGGGCACTGGTTCTATCCCTGACCCGGGAAGATCCCACGTGCAGTGTAGCGGCTGGGCCAGTGTGTCCAATTATGAGCCAGTGCTCTGGAGCGCATGCACCCAGAGCCAGTGCTCTGCAACGAGAGGCCACTGCAATGGAAGGCCCATGCAGGTCAAAGAATAAAGATGGGTGAAAATAAATATAAAAATAATAAAAGAGGTCAAAATTTTAAAATATATATACTAAGTAGAATGTGTTAAAAATTATTCTATATATGTAGATTACTTATTTTGAAATGAACCTAGTAGATCACCTTATTAATGAAATTATTCATATCTTCCATATTTCGTGTGTCTTTTTGCCTAATTGATTTGACACAGACAAAGTGGTGCAATAATATTAAGGTATCCTATTAAGACTGTGATTTTTCCAAATTCATCTTGGTATTTTTAATTGCTTTTGCTTTGTATATTGCTTTTAGAAACATACCGTTTATTAGATTAATTGCTTTGTTTGCAAGTATTTTCTCCCATTCTGTGAGCTGGCTTTTTGTTTATGGTTTCTTTGGGTGTGCAGAAGCTTTTAAGTTTAATGAAGCACCATTTGTTGATTTTTGGTTTTGGTTTTCATTACTCTAGGAAATGGATCCAGAAAGATATTGCTACAATTTATGTAAGAGTGTTCTGCCTCTGTTTTCCTCTAAGAGTTCTATAGTGTCTGGCCTTACACTAACTTTAAATTGAGGGAGAATTTCTTTTATTTTTAATTTCTTTTATGGTTTAAGCTTTTTAATTTGTTCAAACTTTCATTGAAATTTCTTATTTTATGGCATTTAAGTGAGAAAATATAGCCTTCCAACAATAAAGATTTACTGAGCACATGTATCATAGCAACCACAGTGCTAGACTCTGAGGATCAGTGTGGACTAGACATGCATGTTCTCTGCCCTCATGTGGCTTAAACTTCCTAGTTTTTGAAACATATTAACATTTCCTTTGTGAGCTAGAAAAGTGATTCATTTAAAAAATATACTAAGTGGGGGCTTCCCTGGTGGTCCAGTGGGTAGAGAGTCCGCCTTGCAGTGCAAGGGGCACTGGTTCTATCCCTGACCCGGGAAGATCCCACGTGCAGTGTAGCGGCTGGGCCAGTGTGTCCAATTATGAGCCAGTGCTCTGGAGCGCATGCACCCAGAGCCAGTGCTCTGCAACGAGAGAGGCCACTGCAATGGAAGGCCCATGCAGGTCAAAGAATAAAGATGGGTGAAAATAAATATAAAAATAATAAAAGAGGTCAAAATTTTAAAATATATATACTAAGTAGAATGTGTTAAAAATTATTCTATATATGTAGATTACTTATTTTGAAATGAACCTAGTAGATCACCTTATTAATGAAATTATTCATATCTTCCATATTTCGTGTGTCTTTTTGCCTAATTGATTTGACACAGACAAAGTGGTGCAATAATATTAAGGTATCCTATTAAGACTGTGATTTTTCCAAATTCATCTTGGTATTTTTAATTGCTTTTGCTTTGTATATTGCTTTTTAGAAACATACCGTTTATTAGATTTTTTAATAAAGAAAATGTTAAAGAATATCCCATAATCTCACCATCAACATAATCCTTAACAATTCCCAAAACACATTAAAACACACACCCGCATGGTTAGAAAATTCAACTTGTACAGAAAGTCAGAAAACAAACTCAAATTTCCTGCTTCACTGCCCTTCCTCCCAAAGGTAGCCAGTGTTAACAGTCTGGCAGATTTTGCTGAGGTCACCTTACTTTCTTCCAGCCTTATCCCACGGAGCCTTGGGTTTCTGGATTCCCAGTCATGTGCTGAACACGGACCCTGTCTGGTGGTATAGCCTCCACAGTGTCTTGTAACAGGTGTTTTCAGATCTCCTGTTGCCAGTGCCTCTTACTCTGAAGCTGCTTAGGCCCAAGTAAGCTACCTTCTCCAGCAGTGCTTCTTGGACATTGCTGTGCACATAGATCCCTAGAGATACTGATAAAAAGCAGATTCTGATTTGGTGGGTCTATCGAGACTCTGCATTTATAACAGCCTCCCAGATAGCACACAGGCTGTGGATTCACTGGCCACACTTTGAGTAACAAGACCCTGTCTTTAAACTTAGCTGTGCTTGGGAATCCCCTGGGAAGTTTTATAAAATGTGGTACCATTCCCAGAAACTCTGAGTTAATTGGATGGGTTGTGGCCAACACATGGAATGGTTTGAAACCTCTCCAGGTAACCATAATACTTAGCAAAGTGAGAGAATTGCTCTTCTTCTTCTTTTTCTTTTTTTTTTCCGAGTTTTTTATTTTGGTTTCTTTTATTGTTTTTTTTTTTTCTTTTTTTTTTAAAGTTTATTTATTTTTCTTAATTCTTCGGCCTGTGTGGGCCTCCCATCGCAGTGGCCTCTCTTGGTGCAGAGCACCGGCTCTGGGTGCATGCACTCCAGAGCGCTGGCTCGTTATTGGGTACACCCGTCCAGCCGCTCTGCGGCATGTGGGATCTTCCCAGGCCAGGGATTGAACCAGTGTTCTTTGCACTGCAAGGTAGACTCTTTACTCACTGGACCACCAGGAAAGCCCAAGAACTACTCTACTTTAAAAAAAAAAAAAAAAGAAAAAAAGAAACATTTATTTATTTATTTATTTATTTATTTATTTATTTTGGCGAGGGTGGGGAGGGAGGGGGGTGGGCGGGCCACTTCCACTGGTCTTTCATTTGTCTAGTTTCATCCATCTTTGTTCTTTGGCCCATGTGGGCCTCCCATTGCGGTGGCATTTGTTGTCACAGAGCACCAGCTCCAGGCGCATGCACTCCAGAGCTCTGGCCCAGTAATTGGACACATCAGTCCAGCCGCTCTGCGGCACATGGGATCTTCCCAGGCCAGGGATCAAACCAGTGCCCCTTGCACTGCAAGGCGGTGTCATTACCCACTGGACCACCAGGGAAGCCCAAGAGCTACTCTTCTTGACAAGCTCTCTTCCTCATAAGCACACTTAGCTTTTCCTGTAAAATTGCTCTCAGCAGATGTCTGAGCTGACGCTGCGACTGAAACTTCTATAACCTGCTCCTCAGGGTCCCAGTGAGATCTGAGATCTCTCTCATGTGCTTTCCAGGTGCAGCCTTCACTTGGGGCTGGTCCGGGCCTCAAGGAGACTTTTATCTTAGTCTTTTCCTGCGGTTGTGAGGTATGAACCTACTGTTCCGTGCCCCTGTGCATTTCCTTTCACCTTTCAGCCAGGCACTGTTTTTGTCCTGTGGTATCTCCCAGAGCGAGAGATAATGAAATCAGAAAGCTGTAGCTGTGCTAAGAGGGTCCATTGAGCCAACAGATACTGCCCTGTGTTCAGTTGCTGAATCGAGCAATCTAGGCCTGCCTCCATCTGTCCTTGTTCCCCCTGTCCCCTTCCTCCTACTCCCCCCACCCCCTTCTTGTGTCTTATGTCTGCAGTGCCTTCCCGTAGAACATATGGTTCTTAGGGCCTTCATGGTGGCTCAGTGGTAAAGAAACCACTTGCCAATGCAGGAAATGTGGATTAGATCCCTGGTCCAGGAAGATCCCACGTGCAGTGGAGCCACTAAGCCCGTGCGCCACAACTACTGAGCCTGCGCGTTGGAGCCCAGGAGCCACAACTACCAAAGTTCACATCCCCGAGAACCTGTGCTGTGCAACAAGTAAAGCCACCGCAATGAGAAGTCTGTGCGACCCAGCTAGAGAGTAGCCCCCACTTGCCACAACTAGAGAAAAGCCTACACATCAAGAAGACCCAGCACACACAAAAGTCCATAAATAAATTAATTAAATAATTTAAAAAAAAACAAAAACAAAACCCATGAGGTCCCTGGGTGGCAGTCTCAGCATCACTCGGAATTGGTTAGAAATTCAAAATCCTCAAGTGCCACCTGAACCCTGACTATGGGTCATGGAAGCCAGTGTTTTATCAAGCCCTGCAGGGGGCTCTTATGCCTACTCAAGCTTGAGAGCCCTTGCCCAAGACCATCAGTCAGAGGCTGCCAGATTTATTTGATCTGGGATGGTGCTCAAGCATCACTGTGTTGGAGAGTTTTCCCAGGTGATTCTAATGGGCAGCCGCGACTGTGCACCATGGCCTTAGAGAGTTCTCATTTCTTAGATTTATCAGGCCATTCCCTCAGGGGCTAGATAATAACTTGATCTCCAGCTACAGTGGTCCTGTTACCTTGAGGTTCACCTTGGGATGCTTCTGGTATTTTGTGCCAATCTAATTCCTCTTCCCTCTTGCATTTTGCACGGATTCTGTGCAACTCCTTGGTTTAGATGCTCTGGTGTCTAGGGGGAGAGGCCTCAGTGGCTCCAGTGTGCATGTGTGTGTCCGTGTGCAGGTATGTGTGTGAATAGAGGCCTTCTCCCAATGCAGTCCTGGATAGGGTTCCCTTAAGGAGACTCATTCTGGTCTCCTCGGATTGGTCTTAGCTGTGCTAAGAGGGTCCATTGAGCCAACAGATACTGCCCTGTGTTCAGTTGCTGAATCGAGCAATCTAGGCCTGCCTCCATCTGTCCTTGTTCCCCTGTCCCTTCCTCCTTCTCCCCCCACCCCCTTCTTGTGTCTTATGTCTGCAGTGCCTTCCCGTAGAACATATGGTTCTTAGGGCCTTCATGGTGGCTCAGTGGTAAAGAAACCACTTGCCAATGCAGGAAATGTGGATTAGATCCCTGGTCCAGGAAGATCCCACGTGCAGTGGAGCCACTAAGCCCGTGCGCCACAACTACTGAGCCTGCGCGTTGGAGCCCAGGAGCCACAACTACCAAAGTTCACATCCCCGAGAACCTGTGCTGTGCAACAAGTAAAGCCACCGCAATGAGAAGTCTGTGCGACCCAGCTAGAGAGTAGCCCCCACTTGCCACAACTAGAGAAAAGCCTACACATCAAGAAGACCCAGCACACACAAAAGTCCATAAATAAATTAATTAAATAATTTAAAAAAAAACAAAAACAAAACCCATGAGGTCCCTGGGTGGCAGTCTCAGCATCACTCGGGAATTGGTTAGAAATTCAAAATCCTCAAGTGCCACCTGAACCCTGACTATGGGTCATGGAAGCCAGTGTTTTATCAAGCCCTGCAGGGGGCTCTTATGCCTACTCAAGCTTGAGAGCCCTTGCCCAAGACCATCAGTCAGAGGCTGCCAGATTTATTTGATCTGGGATGGTGCTCAAGCATCACTGTGTTGGAGAGTTTTCCCAGGTGATTCTAATGGGCAGCCGCGACTGTGCACCATGGCCTTAGAGAGTTCTCATTTCTTAGATTTATCAGGCCATTCCCTCAGGGGCTAGATAATAACTTGATCTCCAGCTACAGTGGTCCTGTTACCTTGAGGTTCACCTTGGGATGCTTCTGGTATTTTGTGCCAATCTAATTCCTCTTCCCTCTTGCATTTTGCACGGATTCTGTGCAACTCCTTGGTTTAGATGCTCTGGTGTCTAGGGGGAGAGGCCTCAGTGGCTCCAGTGTGCATGTGTGTGTCCGTGTGCAGGTATGTGTGTGTGAATAGAGGCCTTCTCCCAATGAAGTCCTGGATAGGGTTCCCTTAAGGAGACTCATTCTGGTCTCCTCGGAGGTCTTGCTTCTCTGCCTCTGGTAAGTTTCCTCAATCACTGTTTCTGGTGTGGTGACTGAAAGGGCACAGTCCTCTTTCTAATCGTGTTTACCTCTCCCTTTTATATCTGTCTATTCTGCCTTTACGATCACATTTGACTTCTCATATCCATCCAGTCTGGTCCCAAGGTCTTAATCTTTCTCTTCCTCCAGCTGAGTGGAGGAAGTGCTTTTAATTATTTCTTGATTTTTCCTCACTGCTCCTGATTTGATAGTTCATCTGGAGGGTTCTTCTCTCTGTATACCTCAATTTTCTGGACAACTTACTCCTTAGAGAGAAAGTCTTTCAAGAGCAGCCTTCTTTAACTCCTTCTGCAGCTCTCAAATTTACAATACCTCATTGAGTTACTTCTTTATGAATGGAAAAAGATAGCATCTCTCTTTATAACAGATGCCCTCTCTTTTTGTATTTCAACATTAATAAAATATGCTGTCCCTCTCAGAAAATCCTCGATTTGCAAGGCCATGCAATTTCAGAGCCAACTTTAGACCACATGGTGGGGTATGTGACCCATAAGAGTCTATGCAGAAGCCACATAAAGGCTCAGCGTGCTTCACCCCTGAATGTGCCATAAGAAAACATAAAAGGGCCACCTACACTGTCTTTCTCAGTCTCATACTTACAGTATAAAGGTGAAGGCTCACCCATATATATTCATGGAACTTGGGCACAGGATACATTTTATTTATGAAACAAATAAAAAGCAAAAGTTCATTGTTCCCTTACTGTCTAAAAAGTCAGCATGATAGGCTGAATAATGTCCTCCCAAGATGTTCCTGCCTTCACCTCCAGAACCTGTGACTGTTACCTCACGTGGTAAAAGGGACATTACAGATGTGCTAAGGGACGGATCTTGGGGTGGGGAGGTGAGATGATCCCAGTTTTCCCTAGATGCAATCCTAAGGGTCCTTATAAGAGGGAGGTTCAGGGGGAAGAAAGCTGCTGTAATAACAGAAACAGAGGGAGAGAGGTAGGCAGAGGCTCCACTGCTGGTTTTGAAGATGGGGGAGATGGGTCGTGAGCCTAGGAAAACGGGGTGTTTCTAGAAGCTAGAAAAGACAGGGACGCAAATTCTTCTTGGAGCCTCTGGAGGGAGCATGGCCCTCAGGACACCTCAAATGTGGGACCAGTGAATCTCATTCTGGACTTCTCATCTCCAGAACTACAGGACAGTGGATCTGTGCTGTCTTGAGATGGTAGGTTCATGTTAATTTCTTAGAACAGCAATAAGAATCTAATAAAGTTCATGTTAATTTCTTAGAACAGCCATAAGAAACTAGCACAGTCTATATATGGATGAGTATACTTTTTCTCCTCTGTAATAAAAGTGTCACCCTGCTCAACAGCAACCACGTGAGTCACAGTCTGTTATCATCCTCGCTTTACAGATGAGGAAACCGAGGCTCAGGAAGACTAACGGTTTGCCCAAATTCACGTAGCTATAAAGTGACAGAACTGGGATTCCACATCCATGTTCACCTCTGCCTCTAAAATAAGTGGCAGAAGGGACAGATGGAATAGAGCAGACCACACTTTGGGCAGCATATATTGCTTCCGGGTAGCACAGGAGAATGCTGAACGATTGAACTCATGTGTGACCCTGAAAGGAGGCAAGTGGCATCAGCTCTGGTTGGCTGAATTGTAAAGAAGCACTTAGGCAAGGGGGAAAAATAACTGTTTATCGTATATTGTAGTTTGTCTTATTTATGTGACGTACATGCATATTTTCAAATACTATTTCATAGGCAATTAACATTATGGATGAATGAGCATTAAATGCAGTGTGATTTTATGCCGAGATTTTGGCGCTTTTTTTTTTTTTTTTTTTAAATGCATTTAACAAGAGGTGGCATCTTCTTGCCATGCCCTACCTTCGCGGGAGTAATGATCATCCAAATGCTGCCTGGACACTGTGTTTTGGCCCAGACCACTCACTGATGTGTCCTGATTTACTGCAAGTGTGACCAGTGTCTGACACGTTCCAGGATTTAAAAGAGTTTCCTTAAAGAAAACAAATGGCCAGAAAAACAAACAGGCATGTGGGGGACCATTAGATGCAATCTTTAAGGGTCCTTATAAGAGGGAGGTTCAGGGGGAAGAAAGCTGCTGTAATAACAGAAACAGAGGGAGAGAGGTAGGCAGAGGCTCCACTGCTGGTTTTGAAGATGGGGGAGATGGGTCGTGAGCCTAGGAAAACGGGGTGTTTCTAGAAGCTAGAAAAGACAGGGACGCAAATTCTTCTTGGAGCCTCTGGAGGGAGCATGGCCCTCAGGACACCTCAAATGTGGGACCAGTGAATCTCATTCTGGACTTCTCATCTCCAGAACTACAGGACAGTGGATCTGTGCTGTCTTGAGATGGTAGGTTCATGTTAATTTCTTAGAACAGCAATAAGAATCTAATAAAGTTCATGTTAATTTCTTAGAACAGCCATAAGAAACTAGCACAGTCTATATATGGATGAGTATACTTTTTCTCCTCTGTAATAAAAGTGTCACCCTGCTCAACAGCAACCACGTGAGTCACAGTCTGTTATCATCCTCGCTTTACAGATGAGGAAACCGAGGCTCAGGAAGACTAACGGTTTGCCCAAATTCACGTAGCTATAAAGTGACAGAACTGGGATTCCACATCCATGTTCACCTCTGCCTCTAAAATAAGTGGCAGAAGGGACAGATGGAATAGAGCAGACCACACTTTGGGCAGCATATATTGCTTCCGGGTAGCACAGGAGAATGCTGAACGATTGAACTCATGTGTGACCCTGAAAGGAGGCAAGTGGCATCAGCTCTGGTTGGCTGAATTGTAAAGAAGCACTTAGGCAAGGGGGAAAAATAACTGTTTATCGTATATTGTAGTTTGTCTTATTTATGTGACGTACATGCATATTTTCAAATACTATTTCATAGGCAATTAACATTATGGATGAATGAGCATTAAATGCAGTGTGATTTTATGCCGAGATTTTGGCGCTTTTTTTTTTTTTTTTTTTAAATGCATTTAACAAGAGGTGGCATCTTCTTGCCATGCCCTACCTTCGCGGGAGTAATGATCATCCAAATGCTGCCTGGACACTGTGTTTTGGCCCAGACCACTCACTGATGTGTCCTGATTTACTGCAAGTGTGACCAGTGTCTGACACGTTCCAGGATTTAAAAGAGTTTCCTTAAAGAGAAAACAAAATGGCCACAAGAAAAAACAAATCAGGCATGTGGCCACGAAAGAGAACAGTGACCAAAATGCCTGTAATGTTATATTGTGAATTACCACCTCCCCCACTTCAAAACTTAGAAATAAGAGATAGCATGGTGAAATATCTTCATACTTCAGGCTTTTTTTTAAAAATTGAGACTCATCAAGTTTATCAGCATGACAGCGGCTACGAAAATAATTTTGGGTTTCCAGCCAACTCGTTTAGCAGGAATCTGTTCACTGTGGTTTTGAGTTGACCCTACATGACCCTCATCCAGAAACAAGGGCAGCTCCAGTGAATGCTGGAGTCAGGGGCAGGGGGATGGTCAGCTTTTCTTTCTCTCTTTCCTGTCTACCTTCAAAGTCATGATTTGTGTGGAACTCGGTGGGGTAGGAGGGCCTTAGATTGGGAGAGTGAACCTGAGAGCAAGCCATCTCTCTGTACTTGAATCCTGGATAATTCAGGGCAAAAGTCAGCCAAAACATTGCAACTGGAAACAAAGTATTGTGATAGAAAAACAGAACGGATATTATCCCTTCTCTTCTGAAAATCCGTCTATAGCTCCATGTTGCTGTTGGGAACAGTTTCAACTGTTGAAGATCGTCTATGAGGCCCTGCTGGGTCTCGAGCTTCTTCCCCTCATGTCAAGCCACCTTCCGATTTCTTTTTCTTTTTTTAATTGAATTGAAAAATGTATGTCATAGTTCATGTATGGGATTTAAAGCAACAGTCCCCCACCATTTTAGCACCAGGGACTGGTTGTGTGGAAGAGGGTTTTTAAAGACTGGGGCAGGAAGAGGAGAAAATGATTTTGAGATGGTCTAAGCGCATTTCATTTGTTGTCGACTTTGTTTCTATTATTATTACATCAGCTCCCCGTCAGGTCATCAGACATTAGATCCCAGAGAGTGGGGACCACAGAGTTAAAGAGTCAAATAGCAGCATAAGGCTTCTAACAAAAAGCAATGGTCCCTGCTACATCTTGAGTTTCTCCCTCCTAAGGGACAGCTTTGAACTTTGGGCAGTCTCTTGCTATTTCCCATCATACTTTGAGGCAACAGTATACGCAGTTACAGAAAAGACTATTGACTTTCTGGAAAAAAAAAAAAAGGACTAAGATTCAGTTCTCCTGCAGCATACCACACACTCCTCCCCTTCCCACCCTTCTGACATAGTTCCATCACAATTTTGGACAATTGAATAGTCATATAACTAGGACTGTGTACATATTAGTCACAGTAGAGCCATTAGTGCTATCAATGCGTGCTTGTTCAGTTTTTGTTTTTCCAAGAGTTAATCATTGCTTTGTGTTCTGCATTTGCCTAGTTTTCTGTGATTCTTCAACATTTCGAGCTCAGACTTACCAATGACCTGTTAAAAACCCCTCCCAGTATGGTCAAACTCATCCGGTAAGCTATCTTTTTTCCCTTCCCTGGACAGAGGCCTCCTGAGGCTTTCTGTGTTACTGTGTAATTCAGGGTGACTTTTCTCAAGGTCGTCCTGATATTCAGCTGTGATCCTGATACACTTCCCATCATTCCGGGTTTTTCCTTTGTCTTTCTGTTGCATTTCATTTCCTGTATCCTGTGCTCTCCTCTTTCTTGGTTTTTCTCCCTGTTTAGTTGTAGCATGTCTTCTAGTAGCCTCCGGATAATTCGGTCATAGCAGAACGGATATTATCCCTTCTCTTCTGAAAATCCGTCTATAGCTCCATGTTGCTGTTGGGAACAGTTTCAACTGTTGAAGATCGTCTATGAGGCCCTGCTGGGTCTCGAGCTTCTTCCCCTCATGTCAAGCCACCTTCCGATTTCTTTTTCTTTTTTTAATTGAATTGAAAAATGTATGTCATAGTTCATGTATGGGATTTAAAGCAACAGTCCCCCACCATTTTAGCACCAGGGACTGGTTGTGTGGAAGAGGGTTTTTAAAGACTGGGGCAGGAAGAGGAGAAAATGATTTTGAGATGGTCTAAGCGCATTTCATTTGTTGTCGACTTTGTTTCTATTATTATTACATCAGCTCCCCGTCAGGTCATCAGACATTAGATCCCAGAGAGTGGGGACCACAGAGTTAAAGAGTCAAATAGCAGCATAAGGCTTCTAACAAAAAGCAATGGTCCCTGCTACATCTTGAGTTTCTCCCTCCTAAGGGACAGCTTTGAACTTTGGGCAGTCTCTTGCTATTTCCCATCATACTTTGAGGCAACAGTATACGCAGTTACAGAAAAGACTATTGACTTTCTGGAAAAAAAAAAAAAGGACTAAGATTCAGTTCTCCTGCAGCATACCACACACTCCTCCCCTTCCCACCCTTCTGACATAGTTCCATCACAATTTTGGACAATTGAATAGTCATATAACTAGGACTGTGTACATATTAGTCACAGTAGAGCCATTAGTGCTATCAATGCGTGCTTGTTCAGTTTTTGTTTTTCCAAGAGTTAATCATTGCTTTGTGTTCTGCATTTGCCTAGTTTTCTGTGATTCTTCAACATTTCGAGCTCAGACTTACCAATGACCTGTTAAAAACCCCTCCCAGTATGGTCAAACTCATCCGGTAAGCTATCTTTTTTCCCTTCCCTGGACAGAGGCCTCCTGAGGCTTTCTGTGTTACTGTGTAATTCAGGGTGACTTTTCTCAAGGTCGTCCTGATATTCAGCTGTGATCCTGATACACTTCCCATCATTCCGGGTTTTCCCTTTGTCTTTCTGTTGCATTTCATTTCCTGTATCCTGTGCTCTCCTCTTTCTTGGTTTTTCTCCCTGTTTAGTTGTAGCATGTCTTCTAGTAGCCTCCTGAAAAAAAATAAAGAGAAGCTAATATTTTGTAAAAATTTTGCACATCTGAAAATGTATTCATTTTTCATAGTTAACTGATAACTAGGTGAGATTTAGAATTCCTGGTTGGAAGGTATTTTCCCTTGTAATATGTAAATCTTTGTTCCATGTTTTCTAGCCTCCAGAGTTGCTTTTTGGGAAGTTCAATACTCTGCTGGTTCCCAGCTCTTTGTATGCAGCTTTCTTCCTTTCTGAAAATTATGAGGGTCTCTCTTTATTTTTGATCAACATGCCTAGTTGTACATATTTTTTATTGGGATAGAGAGTTCCCTTTCCATCTAGAAGTTCAATTCTAGGGAATTTTCTTGTATTATTTCTTTGGTAATGTCCTCTTTTCTGATTCTCTTCTCTTTTTCTAGAACATCTTTTGGCATCATTATTTTGTTTCTTCTCTCTTGATCTCTGATGAGTTGCATGTTGGATCTCCTGGGTTGATCCTCTGATTTTCTCATTACCTTATTTTCTATTTGAAAGAAATTCTTTTTATCTATTATTCTAATTTCTGGAGTATCTTAACTTTATCTTCCAACCCTTTCAATATTCGCCTTAAAAATATATTAGATAAAAAATATCCTAATCTTGTTTTACAGCTGTAATGCCATCTCTTATCTTTCAGAGGAAATTATTTATAGGTGTTTATTTATATAGGTGTTTATTTATAGGTGTTTATTTAAATGTTTCCCTGATCCCTGTGCTCTCTCTCTTTTGCCTAGTTGTCTTTCCCTATCTGCTGCATCTTTGGTCTCTGTCTTTCATTCTAGAGTTTTCTACAAATATCTGGTGATAGCTGATTGCCATTCCTTTTTCAAAGTGTTGTATACAGAACTGAGTGGATATTCTTTACATATAGGTAGGGGTCACTCAAGGTCATTAGGCAGATACTGGCTGTTTCACTGGAGGGCTTTGGATGGGCGCTGTAGGTAGGCCTGTTCATTTGTGCCAGGCACTTGCCCCCGTTCCAAATTTTTCTCACTGCCTGATCTGGAGGGAGAGGGAGGCGTGGAGACAGCCCTCAACCCAGCTGCCAGCATCCAGTGAGAACCTGGGAGGAGAGAGGTGCTGGTCTTGATCTGGGCCGCCTGACTCTTTGCTGAGCTCATGCTGTGAGTCCATAGTCTTCTCGGTCAGTCAAGTCTTAGAGTGGAAGCTTTCCGTCTTCAGCAGTGGAGAGAGGTATGGTTGGTCTTCTGGCTGAATGAGGCTCTGTCCACCCTCTCATGTCCCTCCCAGCCCCTTTTGGAAGCAGCCAGCTTCCTGTCCTTGAGCCATTCCCAGGCCCCTGAGGCTACTTGGTTTGCCCCTAGATGCCCTATCTCCCCCATAGGCTGTAATTTCAGCTTTCTCTGCTCTGTGAGTCAGTTACCATCATCTGATGGTGGGAAAGGTTGAGGCAGGAAGAGAAGAGGGCAGCAGAGGATGACATGGATGGATGGCATCATTGACTCAATGCATATGAGTTTGAACAAACTCCGGGAAATGGTAAAGGACGGGGAAGCCTGAAGTCCATGGGGCTGCTAAGAGTCAGACACAACTGAGTGACCAAACAACAACAATAAAGCCTTGTCTGCTTTTGTCTTCTCTCCTGTTCTCTGTATCCTGTGAATTTATACATCTTTAAGTTCTATTTAAGTTCACTTTGGTTAGGTTTCAGGACCGAGTGGAAATAAATACACCTTCAACCATCCACTTTATTTATCTTTCTCTGTGGCAGTTTTCTCTGCTTGAGCCATCTCTCTCTCTCTCTCTCTCTCTCTCTCTCTCTCTCTCTCTCTCTCTGTCTCTCTCTCTGATTGTCAAGTTCTTTTCTGCCTCTGGGCCTTTGCACACATTTTTCCCTTTCCTGGAGCAATCTCACCTGCTCGTCTTCTGGCTCACGGTGATTTAGCCAACATGTCTCAACTTATAAGTCATCTCCACTGAGGGATGTCCACAATCCCAGATCTTCTGGCTACTTAGAACAGCTCCAGTGGCTCCCTCTGCACAAGCCAGAGCTACTTCCTCTGGATCTTCTGTGAGTTCCTCCTCCCCACCAGACTCGGGAGATTTTCAGAAAAAGGGAGAAGATAAAGAAGGAGGGCTTCCTTCCAGGGCCCACTCCAGCCTGGTCGCAGCTTCATCCACCCTCTGGCCACATGTCTGCTGCCCTGATGGGCTTAGCTGGTCCCTGAGATCCTTCCCAGCTGCCAGCCAAGAGCCGAGGTCAGCTGACACACACATGCCTTTGTTCTCTCAGCCTCCCTATCGTCAGGGACTTTGTACATCATGCTTGCTTTCTCTACTCTGTCATTCTCTCTGGGTCACCATCTTGATGCCTCTCTGGGTCTCTGTCTGGGTGTCTATCTCTCCCTTTCTCCCTCTGGCTCCTGTTCTCCCTCCCCTGTTCTCCCTGTCCCTGCCAACTTTTCTTTCCCGAGTCTCTCTCTCTCTGTCTCTTCCTGTCCACCTACCTCATTTTCCCTTTGTCTTTCTGACATTTCTCCTGCGCCCTTTCTGGCTCTGGCTCTGAGTACGCCCCTCTCTCCCTGGTACCCACACACTCCGAGGACTCGTCTGAGTCCCTTCCCTGTCTCTCTTTGGGTGCCTGGTCGGTGGGGGTCTTCCTGCAGTGGAGCCCCAGGTGTGGCGTGGCCTGGTGGCCGGCCAGACCGCCTGCTGTCTAACACTCTTGTAAGGTTACTATTTATCTAGTGCAACCAAAGTTGGCACACACATCTGGCGCCTGGTACTTAGTGCAATTATTTATGATTTCCACCAAGATTTAAAAGCTCATCGCCGGCCTTGTAATGCAGTAACTGATTGCGCTGCTAATGTAATTAAGAAAAGATTATGATGTCCACGTGGCGTACCAGATGGTGGCATTCATAGTAATCGGCGTGCACAACTGGCAGACAACTGCACAAGGGCAGCCGAGCGGAGGCAGCTGGAGACCAGCATCTTCCTCCAGCCACTCAGAGAGGAGGGGAGGCTGCTGGGCATGCTGGTCAGCACATGGAGGGAGAGGAGGAGAACTGGAAGGACTCGAGGGACAAAGAGGGAATCCGTTTCCCCTGATCTGCTCCCCCAAGTTGACCTCTTTGTTACCATGCCACAGCCTCAATACACACTGAAAAGTTTTGCTTGTGAACAGACACCCAAAGGCACACACAAACCCAGATACACACTCAGATTGCCGTAAAGAAAGGACTCTCTTTCATTCATTCAAAACTTTTTTTTTTGGCCACTTCTATTGATCTTCCATTTATTTATTTCCATCCATCTTTGTTCTTTGGCCTGTGTGGGCCTCCCATTGCAGTGGCCTCTCTCACTGCAGAGCACTGGCTCTGGGCTCATGCGCTCCAGAGTGTTAGCTCGGTAGTTGGACACATCAGTCCAGCCGCTCTGTGGCACGTGGGATCTTCCCAGGCCAGGGATCGAACCGGCACTGCTTGCACTTCAAGGTGGTGTCCTCACCCACTGGACCACCTGGGAAGCCCTATTCAAAACTTTTGAGTAAGTGACTCCTTGTGCTAAGCCCTGGGACTGTATGGATAAAGCAGGCATGGTCCCCTTCCTTGTAGAGCTCAAAAGACTACAGAAGAAATAAACATCCATCCAAGAACCACAAGAGTAAATGTGAAATTGAAGAGAGTTCAGTGTTCCAAATCAGAGGCATGATTTGGTAACGTGATGAGGGCTTCCCCGGGGCGTTCGGCCTGGCCAGGGGGTCCAGGGGAAGCTTATCTGAGGAAGTGACAACTGAAGTGCAATCTGAAGGGTACGAGTTAACCAGGTGATGAGAGGAAGGACAGGTGTTTTGGCAGAAGGAACACATGCAAAGGCCCGGGGGTTGGAAGGGCTGCAGCAAACACATGCATCTAAACGGAGGCCAGTGGCCAACAGCCAAGGCAACTTGAGGGAGGGAAATGAAACCAGATACCAAGACCTTTAATCAAGCTATGGGAATTAAGACAGGATGGTCTTAGCACAAAGAGAAACAGATTGGCCATGAAACAAAGGAGACAGCCTGGAAACAGCTGCACCTTCAGGAGTACCATATTTATTACAAAATGACACCATAATCCAGGGGGAAGGAGGAGGCCTTTTCAATAAGTGTTGCTGGGCCAAGTAAGTACCCATATAAGAAAAAGTATGTCTCAATTCGTACCTCACATTATACACAAAAATCAATTCCAGACTACTTGCAAAGCTAAATGTGAAAGGCAAAACAACACAGTTTTTAGAGGAAAACCTTGGAATAGACCAATATGTCTTAAGAAGGACACAAAAATGCTAACCAAATAAGACAAAAATTAGAAATTGAGCATATTAAAACCGAGAAATTCTGTTCCTAAAAGATACCAGCAAGAGAGTGCCAAGCTAATTAATTTGAGGAGACTGCCACAATTCACGTATTTTACAAAGAACTTGGATTCAGAATATATATTTTTAAATGCCTACCAATCAATAGGAAAACAAAACAGGCAGTCCAACTTTCTTTTAGACTTCAACGGACTCCTTACAAAAGTAGATGTTCAAAAGGCCAGAGGGCATATAACAAGGTGCTTGACTCCAATAGTCATGAAAACACAAGCTAAAATTACAGTAAGGGGCCACTACCCACCACCAGAATGGCTAAAATTAAGTAGACAAAATATCAGGTGTGGAAGAGGCTGTAGATCACACACTGCAGGTGGGCTGTATGAGCTGGTAAAGAATCCTCTGCAATGCAAGAGACCCCTGTTTGATTTCTGAGTCAGGAAGATCCCCTGGAGAAGGGATAGGCTACCCACTCCACTATTCTTGCCTGGAGAATTCCATGGCTCATCCATGGGGTCGCTAAGAGTCAGTCATGGCTAAGTGACTTGACTTTGATTTGGCGAATTGTTGATTATCATCCAATAAAAACTAAGTATATACACAGATCAAAAATGAAGCTATGGGAATTAAGACGGGGGAAAATGGGGGTCTTAAAGGGCCACAACAGCCAAGGCAACTTGAGGGAGGGAAATGAAACCAGATACCAAGACCTTTAATCAAGCTATGGGAATTAAGACAGGATGGTCTTAGCACAAAGAGAAACAGATTGGCCATGAAACAAAGGAGACAGCCTGGAAACAGCTGCACCTTCAGGAGTACCATATTTATTACAAAATGACACCATAATCCAGGGGGAAGGAGGAGGCCTTTTCAATAAGTGTTGCTGGGCCAAGTAAGTACCCATATAAGAAAAAGTATGTCTCAATTCGTACCTCACATTATACACAAAAATCAATTCCAGACTACTTGCAAAGCTAAATGTGAAAGGCAAAACAACACAGTTTTTAGAGGAAAACCTTGGAATAGACCAATATGTCTTAAGAAGGACACAAAAATGCTAACCAAATAAGACAAAAATTAGAAATTGAGCATATTAAAACCGAGAAATTCTGTTCCTAAAAGATACCAGCAAGAGAGTGCCAAGCTAATTAATTTGAGGAGACTGCCACAATTCACGTATTTTACAAAGAACTTGGATTCAGAATATATATTTTTAAATGCCTACCAATCAATAGGAAAACAAAACAGGCAGTCCAACTTTCTTTTAGACTTCAACGGACTCCTTACAAAAGTAGATGTTCAAAAGGCCAGAGGGCATATAACAAGGTGCTTGACTCCAATAGTCATGAAAACACAAGCTAAAATTACAGTAAGGGGCCACTACCCACCACCAGAATGGCTAAAATTAAGTAGACAAAATATCAGGTGTGGAAGAGGCTGTAGATCACACACTGCAGGTGGGCTGTATGAGCTGGTAAAGAATCCTCTGCAATGCAAGAGACCCCTGTTTGATTTCTGAGTCAGGAAGATCCCCTGGAGAAGGGATAGGCTACCCACTCCACTATTCTTGCCTGGAGAATTCCATGGCTCATCCATGGGGTCGCTAAGAGTCAGTCATGGCTAAGTGACTTGACTTTGATTTGGCGAATTGTTGATTATCATCCAATAAAAACTAAGTATATACACACCAATGACCCAGTAGCTCCACTTCAGGGTACACAGATGTATACCACACGAAATGTTTCCCAAAGACAGGCACCACAGTGTTCATTGGTGCATTATCCATAAGACTCAAACCTCAAAACCTCCAAAATGCCTACACATATAAGAATGGATAAATTTAACAAAATAGATCAACTTGGCATATTTTTTCCACTTTTATTTTTTCCCAACTTTATTGAAGTATAATTGAGAAATGGAAGTTGCAACATATTTAAAGTATACAAGGTGATGATTTCAAGTATGTGTCCATTATAAAAGGATTCTCACCACGAAGGGTTTTTTGCACTTAATTTTTAAAATTTATTTTTAATTGAAGAATAATTGCTTTTTACATAGAGATACACAAAAAGGCAAGTAAGTGACTGATAACATTCAACATGGTGGAATCTCACAGATATATTTATATATGATGGCAGACAGGACAGAAGTATAGATACGAAGGACTTGTGGTCTAGTGGCTCACTCTGTGCTCCCAGTTCTGGGGGCCTGGGTTGAATCTCTGGTCAAGGAGCTGGATCCCACATGCTGCAACTAAAGATCCCATGTGCTGCAGCTAAAACCCAGTGCAGCCAACTAAATAAATAAATTATATTTTTTTAAGGATTGAGCCTATGTGTTTATCTCTTTTTTTTCTCCTAAGACGCCACCAAAAAAAGTGGAAAGAAGTAAAAAGGACATTCATTTACAAGGATGAAAAGAACCAGGAGAAGAGATCTCTTGGGCCAAACCTTGACTCAATAGTCATGAAAACACAAGCTAAAATTACAGTAAGGGGCCACTACCCACCACCAGAATGGCTAAAATTAAGTAGACAAAATATCAGGTGTGGAAGAGGCTGTAGATCACACACTGCAGGTGGGCTGTATGAGCTGGTAAAGAATCCTCTGCAATGCAAGAGACCCCTGTTTGATTTCTGAGTCAGGAAGATCCCCTGGAGAAGGGATAGGCTACCCACTCCACTATTCTTGCCTGGAGAATTCCATGGCTCATCCATGGGGTCGCTAAGAGTCAGTCATGGCTAAGTGACTTGACTTTGATTTGGCGAATTGTTGATTATCATCCAATAAAAACTAAGTATATACACACCAATGACCCAGTAGCTCCACTTCAGGGTACACAGATGTATACCACACGAAATGTTTCCCAAAGACAGGCACCACAGTGTTCATTGGTGCATTATCCATAAGACTCCAAACCTCAAAACCTCCAAAATGCCTACACATATAAGAATGGATAAATTTAACAAAATAGATCAACTTGGCATATTTTTTCCACTTTTATTTTTTCCCAACTTTATTGAAGTATAATTGAGAAATGGAAGTTGCAACATATTTAAAGTATACAAGGTGATGATTTCAAGTATGTGTCCATTATAAAAGGATTCTCACCACGAAGGGTTTTTTGCACTTAATTTTTAAAATTTATTTTTAATTGAAGAATAATTGCTTTTTTTACATAGAGATATACAAAAAGGCAAGTAAGTGACTGATAACATTCAACATGGTGGAATCTCACAGATATATTTATATATGATGGCAGACAGGACAGAAGTATAGATACGAAGGACTTGTGGTCTAGTGGCTCACTCTGTGCTCCCAGTTCTGGGGGCCTGGGTTGAATCTCTGGTCAAGGAGCTGGATCCCACATGCTGCAACTAAAGATCCCATGTGCTGCAGCTAAAACCCAGTGCAGCCAACTAAATAAATAAATTATATTTTTTTTTAAGGATTGAGCCTATGTGTTTATCTCTTTTTTTTCTCCTAAGACGCCACCAAAAAAAGTGGAAAGAAGTAAAAAGGACATTCATTTACAAGGATGAAAAGAACCAGGAGAAGAGATCTCTTGGGCCAAACCTTGCATTGAGTGTTTGGAAGCCAAAAGTTGATAGGAGAGAGGTGTTGGCAGAGCTCTCAGGAGGGACTGTGGTTTCATTGTGGTCCAGAGGGGTCTCCTTCAGAAATGATTTGATCTCACAGCACCATAGAGGGGCCTGGTGTCAACGAGGATGCATGCAGAGGAAGGTGGGAGAGACACAGGAGGCTCAGAACAAGGGGATTAGTTGAACATTGGTAGGAAAAGCCATCGACTTCTGTACCTTCCAGCCCTCCTCCTGCCCACGCACAATGCACAGAACAATCAAATATGAAAGACTCTAAGAAATCAAACATAGAACTGATCAAATGAAAAAGTCAACAGAATTAAAAGATGAGTACAAGGAAATCTCTCAGAACATAGGACCGAGGAAAAAGAGAAAATGTTAGAAGAAAATAAGAAAAATGAAGGACTTTGTTTAAGGGTTTCAAAAATTGACTAATGATAGTTTTAGAAAAAAACTGATTTACAAAAGTAGGTGGGAGGATTAATAATACAATAAATATTCCCACAAATGAAGGACATGAGTTTCCAAAATAGGCCCACTGAATACTTGATGAAAACGAGTGCATAAAGATCCATATGTAGGGGCTTCCCTGGTAGTCCATTGGCTAAGACTCTGCACTCCCAATGCAGGGGGCCTGGGTTCAATCCCTGGTCAGGGAACTAGATCCCTTATGCCGCAACTAAAGACCCCACATGCTACAACTAAAGATCCCATGAGCTGCAACTAAGACCCAGTGACCCAAATAAAATTATTTTTTTTAAGATCCATATATAGACATGTTGTCTGACAATGTTATAAAACCACAAATGAAAGCTATTAAAAGCTTCAAGAAAGAAAAATATATGCTGCCTAGAAAGGACTGAGTACCAAAATGGCAGCAGATTTCTCCTGGCAACATTAAATGTGATGGTTCCAATATCCAGATTTTGAGGGAAATGATTTTCAACTAGGATCTGTATGCCCAGCCAAACTACTGATCAATGGGAAGTTAAAAAAGATTGTCTCCGAAAATTTGCCACCAGCACACACCTTTTAAAGGAAACTACTTGAGAATGTGCTCAGGTAAAATAACAGAAGAAATCCAGGGAAAGGAATCGCGTCCAAGAAATGCTGGACTGACTCAGAAAGACTGCAGACATTCCAGCAATACAGCAGCTGGAAGGAGGGACAGTCCCTTGGACAGTCAGGAGATCAAACCAGCCAGTCTTAAAGGAGATCAACCCTGAATACTCGTTGGAAAGACTGCTGCTGAAGCTCTTCCTGATGGGAAGAGCCACTCATTGGGAAGGTCCCTGATTCTGGAAAAGATTGAGGGCAGAAAGAGAAGGGGGCATCAGAGGATGAGATGGCTGGATGGCGTCATTGATGCAATGAACGTGAACTGGGGCAAACTTCGGGAGATGTGAGGGAGAGGGAGGCCTGACGTGCTGCCGTCCACGGGGTCAGGGTTAGACATGGCTGGGCAACTGAACAACAAGGCGGAACAGTCCATGCTGGTGATGGCCTCTCCTGGAAAGGGAGAGTATGTGACAAAACACAGAACTGGATGGGGGTGGCCAAGAGCAATGAAAATACGGCCGTGGCAAACAGCGCTGGTGAGACATGAGTTTCCAAAATAGGCCCACTGAATACTTGATGAAAACGAGTGCATAAAGATCCATATGTAGGGGCTTCCCTGGTAGTCCATTGGCTAAGACTCTGCACTCCCAATGCAGGGGGCCTGGGTTCAATCCCTGGTCGGGGAACTAGATCCCTTATGCCGCAACTAAAGACCCCACATGCTACAACTAAAGATCCCATGAGCTGCAACTAAGACCCAGTGACCCAAATAAAATTATTTTTTTTAAGATCCATATATAGACATGTTGTCTGACAATGTTATAAAACCACAAATGAAAGCTATTAAAAGCTTCAAGAAAGAAAAATATATGCTGCCTAGAAAGGACTGAGTACCAAAATGGCAGCAGATTTCTCCTGGCAACATTAAATGTGATGGTTCCAATATCCAGATTTTGAGGGAAATGATTTTCAACTAGGATCTGTATGCCCAGCCAAACTACTGATCAATGGGAAGTTAAAAAAGATTGTCTCCGAAAATTTGCCACCAGCACACACCTTTTAAAGGAAACTACTTGAGAATGTGCTCAGGTAAAATAACAGAAGAAATCCAGGGAAAGGAATCGCGTCCAAGAAATGCTGGACTGACTCAGAAAGACTGCAGACATTCCAGCAATACAGCAGCTGGAAGGAGGGACAGTCCCTTGGACAGTCAGGAGATCAAACCAGCCAGTCTTAAAGGAGATCAACCCTGAATACTCGTTGGAAAGACTGCTGCTGAAGCTCTTCCTGATGGGAAGAGCCACTCATTGGGAAGGTCCCTGATTCTGGAAAAGATTGAGGGCAGAAAGAGAAGGGGGCATCAGAGGATGAGATGGCTGGATGGCGTCATTGATGCAATGAACGTGAACTGGGGCAAACTTCGGGAGATGTGAGGGAGAGGGAGGCCTGACGTGCTGCCGTCCACGGGGTCAGGGTTAGACATGGCTGGGCAACTGAACAACAAGGCGGAACAGTCCATGCTGGTGATGGCCTCTCCTGGAAAGGGAGAGTATGTGACAAAACACAGAACTGGATGGGGGTGGCCAAGAGCAATGAAAATACGGCCGTGGCAAACAGCGCTGGTGAGACAGGTGGGTGGACATTCCTTGAGGGGCGGGGAATGGTATCAACAAAGAAAACGCAAGGAAGACTAACACAGTACTTGACTTTGCAATGAACAGTGGTTCAGTGGTTTCTGTGAGCTCAGCCCTCACCTATCACAGCAGGAATTCAATGAATATCTAAGATTCCTAAGAAACAGAAATGGACGTGTATTACTGGAACACATCAGGACTCTTGTAAAGAGTTGCTAACAGAGTTGGGAGTCTGCCTCTGGATGAGGGCAAGGGGATTAGGGTACAGAGAGGGTGGAGATCCATTGTTTTCAACCACAGCTTGTAATACGTGAGTATAATGTTTTATATTTCTGTTTCACTCTGGCTGCAGAGTGGAACTCTGACTGGGGGAGGTCAGAGCAAATGCAGGCGGACTGGTGAGAAGACTGCGGTGGCACCTGTGGGGGGAAAGGCTTATTGGACTTGATTGGCGGCAGTGGGAAGGGAAGGAGATGATGGATGGAAAACGCGATCAGGTCATATTGACAGGACTTGCGGTGGGTTCGGTCAGAGGAGAGGCGGGAGGCCGGGGATGACACCTGGCTTCATGCGTCTATATTTGAGTGGACAGTGGAGCCATCTGCTGAGAATCCCGGCCAAGAACTCGGTCATTAGGAGACTGCAGTGAGTTGAGCTGGACACATGTTGAATCCGAGGTGCCCTGGGGCCATCAGAGAGATGTTAGGGAAACAGGCTGTAAACACCTCAGGTCAAATATCCAGGGATAGGTAGTGACTGAAGCTGTTAACACAGATGACGTCTCCTGGGGAGACAGTAAGGTCCAACTGCACCAGAGAAACTGAGTAAACAAGAGAGAAGTAACTGATGGTGTAAGGTTGACATGTAGTCTCCCGTTAACATGCATCCAGCTGAGACGACACAGATATAAACATATTCACATGGGCACAGCATCCTTAATAGGCGCATAATAACCCAAAAGCTCAAAGATTTTCCCTTTTGTTGTTGTTTAGTTACTAAATCGTGTCTGACTCTAGAAGCCCAAATTACCCCTTGAAAGTGAAAGTGTTAATCTCTCAGCTGTGTAGGACTCTGATCCCGTGGTCTGTAGCCTGCCAGGCTCCTCTGTTAGTGGAATTCTCCAGTCAAGAATACCATTTTCTCCTCCTGAGGATCTTCCTGACCCAGCGATGGAACCCCGGTCTCCCTCATTACAGGCTGATTGTTTACCATCTGAGCCTCCAGAGAAGCTATACAGCAGGAAGCAAATGAAAACTCAGGATCAGACATCACCGTTCCTGGAAAACTGTGTCTCCCCATAGGAGATTTTGCACTGGTCATGACCTTCTGTGGAATCCCTGCCTCATTCCCTGTTACAGTCCTCATCCTGCTCGCCAGCCTTTCCTTCCACCTCCTTTGTCTTGTATCTCTGCCTTTCACCTGCTGCTTCCCAGGCTGTCCCTGGAAATTCTGTTCTCTCTTTGTTGCATGTTTTGCCTTCAGGGCATGCCAGGCCACTTAGAACACCTAAGGGAGCTAACTATACTTTTCAAAGCAAGAGCTTTCTCCCTTGAGATGAATTATGTGTATCCTCTACAACAGTACACTGGCTGCCTGCTGTTCATTCTTTAAAAATCTCAGACTCACCTATGTTCATGTGAAAACGTGCATACTGACTCTGGCATTCATTCGCTTATAGACATGCTTGTGTTCTCACCAACAGTCATACACTCATATATGGATGTGAGCACACACAACTGCGGTCCACATGAGCACACACACGTTCCTGCAGGCTCGGACATGCACATGCACGTACTAGCCTTTAACAGCACCCAGGGGTCAAGCCTGAACTCCTCCCTTAGGTTAGCCCCACCCTGTATGTGAGCACATGTGTCTTTGTGTACATAGGTCTGCCCTTTGCCACTCTGGTCACTGAGCTACCCTAAGCGAGTGTTCTGTTCTTGGAAGGGTGCCTGTCACCTGGGAAGAGGCATCTCCTTAGACCAGAAATTAGAAAACTGAGTTCATGAGTCTGGGGGTACTGGGGCTTGGTTCTGAAACATGACCTTGTCATACCATCACCAAAGCAGCCCCCACCCTGATCATCAGCCAGGAATTGGTGGCTGTGATGGGCAGAAAAAAATGATCCCCCAAAGATGTCCATATCCAATCCCTGTGAACGTATTGCATCACATGACAAAGGGGCATTGCATATGTCATCAAACAGAAGATCTTCAGATGAGCTGGGTGGACCTCAGGCAACCACGATCATTTTAAGGGAAGGAGAGAGATGGGAGAATCCGAGGAGATACACAATAGAGCAGAGGGCAGGTGGGGTGATAGTGACTTTGAAGATGGAAGTGGAGACAAGCCACACATTTCAGACAGCTTCTAGATGTTGGAATAGGCAAGGGAAGGATTTACTTTGTCTTGTAGTACAAAAGTATACAGTAAAGCGGTAAGAGGGCTTCCCGGGTGGTGCAGTGGTAAAGAATCTTTGCCAATGCAGAAGGCACCAGGAGATGTGAGTTCGATCCCTGGGTCATGAAGATCCCCTGGAGAAGGAAATGGCAACCCACTCTAGAATTCTTGCCTGGGAAATCTCATGGACAGAGGAGCCTGGAGAGCTACAGTCCATTGGGTCACAAAGAGTTGGACATCACTTAGTGACTAAGCAACAATAAAGCTACTAGGATCTGACAGTATGGTAATGGCATAGGATTATTGACAGAAAACTTTGGAACAGAATAGAGAGTCCAGAAATACATCCCATTATATTAAGAATTTAATGCATAATAAATGTTTCACTCTTAGGAAAAATAAGGTTTATTGGTAAATAATGCTGGAAAAAGCACCTATGCAAGTAAGAAAATGAAGTTGGATTCTCACTTCACACCATATAGTAAATTAAAACCCAATGGATTAATAAGAGTTAAGTGAAAAAATTAAGTATAAAAGCCTTGGGAGGACTTTTAGGTGAATATATGTGTAATTCAGGGATTGTAGACCAGTAAGAGTGGTGAAGCGTGCATTTTTATCTATGACAGGAAACCTAGAGACTATTTAAAAGGAAAATAATAATCTTTTGCTACATAAAATTAAATTTCATCCAGTTAATTTTTTATTTTAGGTATTATGTCTTAATTCTCGAATCCTTATTTGCTTATTTTGATAGTTTATTTCTCTGCGAGGTTTTCTCCTTAATCATTCATTCCCAGTATATTTTCTTTCATGTCCTTGAACATAGTTATCACAGTTGCTTTACAATTCTTGTCTCTGAGTTCCAAGATCTGAGTCACTTTGAGGTGGTCTCCATCATTGCCTTTTCTATTGAATATGGTTCACATTCCCCTATTTCCTCATATATGTGGTAATTTTGGATTGTATCCTGGATACTCCTGTAGAGGCTCCAGATTCTTTTATGTTGCTCTGAGAGAGTGTTGGGTTTTTATTTCACCAGGCAGTTCACTTGACTGAACTCAAATTCTGAACTCTTTCTCCCTATACCTCAGCTAAAATAAAGAAATCTGTTCAGTTATTTTAGCCACAGTTAGACTTCTAGGAGAGTCCCCACTGAATTCATAGTTTAAAAACTGCCCTAAGGTTTAGATGAAGTGTGTAAGCAGAACTGGAACACTCTCTTCATGAGTTTCTCTTTCTAGAATTTCCTCCTTCATGTTCCAACCACTATGGAAGCCTTCAATTTTGTCCTTTGATTCCTCCTCAAGTGGAAAAAGGAAAATAAGACCCTAATGCTGAGAATGATTGAAGGCAGAGGAAGAAGGGGGCGACAGAGGACGGAATGGTTGGAGGGCATCACTGAGTCAATAGACAAGAAGTTGCACAAACGTCAGGCGATGGTGAAGGACAGGGAAGCCAGGCTTGCTGCAGTCCGTGGGGCTGCAAAGAGTCAGACAGGACTTGGCGACTGAACGACAAGAAGTAAAAATGCAGATTTCTATCCAATTTTAGCCAACCCGGAAAAGCAAACTATGGAAAATTTCTCACTTCACACCATATAGTAAATTAAAACCCAATGGATTAATAAGAGTTAAGTGAAAAAATTAAGTATAAAAGCCTTGGGAGGACTTTTAGGTGAATATATGTGTAATTCAGGGATTGTAGACCAGTAAGAGTGGTGAAGCGTGCATTTTTATCTATGACAGGAAACCTAGAGACTATTTAAAAGGAAAATAATAATCTTTTGCTACATAAAATTAAATTTCATCCAGTTAATTTTTTATTTTAGGTATTATGTCTTAATTCTCGAATCCTTATTTGCTTATTTTGATAGTTTATTTCTCTGCGAGGTTTTCTCCTTAATCATTCATTCCCAGTATATTTTCTTTCATGTCCTTGAACATAGTTATCACAGTTGCTTTACAATTCTTGTCTCTGAGTTCCAAGATCTGAGTCACTTTGAGGTGGTCTCCATCATTGCCTTTTCTATTGAATATGGTTCACATTCCCCTATTTCCTCATATATGTGGTAATTTTGGATTGTATCCTGGATACTCCTGTAGAGGCTCCAGATTCTTTTATGTTGCTCTGAGAGAGTGTTGGGTTTTTATTTCACCAGGCAGTTCACTTGACTGAACTCAAATTCTGAACTCTTTCTCCCTATACCTCAGCTAAAATAAAGAAATCTGTTCAGTTATTTTAGCCACAGTTAGACTTCTAGGAGAGTCCCCACTGAATTCATAGTTTAAAAACTGCCCTAAGGTTTAGATGAAGTGTGTAAGCAGAACTGGAACACTCTCTTCATGAGTTTCTCTTTCTAGAATTTCCTCCTTCATGTTCCAACCACTATGGAAGCCTTCAATTTTGTCCTTTGATTCCTCCTCAAGTGGAAAAATGGAAAATAAGACCCTAATGCTGAGAATGATTGAAGGCAGAGGAAGAAGGGGGCGACAGAGGACGGAATGGTTGGAGGGCATCACTGAGTCAATAGACAAGAAGTTGCACAAACGTCAGGCGATGGTGAAGGACAGGGAAGCCAGGCTTGCTGCAGTCCGTGGGGCTGCAAAGAGTCAGACAGGACTTGGCGACTGAACGACAAGAAGTAAAAATGCAGATTTCTATCCAATTTTAGCCAACCCACGTGGCACTGCCTGGGGCCTGCTCTTAGGCACAAAGATGTTAAAACGAGAAACTCATTTACTGTTGTCATTTTCTCCCAAGTGTCAGTCTCTCCAGTTTCTGCCAGACTGACCATGTTCAGTGCCTTTACACAGCCTTTTAAATAGTTTGTCTAGAGTTTATTATCATTGTCAGAGAGATTTATCATTTACAGGGTATTCTTTCATTATCAGGTGTGGGACTTTCTGACCGCACAAAATTTAAACTTTTTTAGATGGGTAAAAATGCCCATTGGAAAGAGTGTATTTACCATGTTCATGACAGATAAAGAGTTAATTTCTTAGTCCTTACAAACTGGTAAGAAAAAGACAAAGCAGCCAGTAGGAAAATGTTCCCAGGATATGAATAGACTCAGAGAAGAGTAAGCCCAAATGGCTAATAAACATGTGGCTGAATCTCCTAATACTCAAGGAAATGTAAATTAAAGTAACTTCTCGCCCATCAGATTGGAAAAAATTCAAAAGAGTATTAATGTCTACTACATCGACCACTGATGGGAGTTCAAGGAGAAGTATATTTTCATATGTAACTGGTGGAAAGCAGAATTGGTGTTGTCTTTTTGGAAAGCAATGTGAAAAATATTTTTAAAAAGATCATGTCCTTCAACCCAGCAATCCCACTTATAAAAATTTGTCCCATGGAAGTAAAAGAGTGCCTTAGGAACATATAAAGGTGTGAAGTGTGTAAGCAGAACTGGAACACTCTCTTCATGAGTTTCTCTTTCTAGAATTTCCTCCTTCATGTTCCAACCACTATGGAAGCCTTCAATTTTGTCCTTTGATTCCTCCTCAAGTGGAAAATGGAAAATAAGACCCTAATGCTGAGAATGATTGAAGGCAGAGGAAGAAGGGGGCGACAGAGGACGGAATGGTTGGAGGGCATCACTGAGTCAATAGACAAGAAGTTGCACAAACGTCAGGCGATGGTGAAGGACAGGGAAGCCAGGCTTGCTGCAGTCCGTGGGGCTGCAAAGAGTCAGACAGGACTTGGCGACTGAACGACAAGAAGTAAAAATGCAGATTTCTATCCAATTTTAGCCAACCCACGTGGCACTGCCTGGGGCCTGCTCTTAGGCACAAAGATGTTAAAACGAGAAACTCATTTACTGTTGTCATTTTCTCCCAAGTGTCAGTCTCTCCAGTTTCTGCCAGACTGACCATGTTCAGTGCCTTTACACAGCCTTTTAAATAGTTTGTCTAGAGTTTATTATCATTGTCAGAGAGATTTATCATTTACAGGGTATTCTTTCATTATCAGGTGTGGGACTTTCTGACCGCACAAAATTTAAACTTTTAGATGGGTAAAAATGCCCATTGGAAAGAGTGTATTTACCATGTTCATGACAGATAAAGAGTTAATTTCTTAGTCCTTACAAACTGGTAAGAAAAAGACAAAGCAGCCAGTAGGAAAATGTTCCCAGGATATGAATAGACTCAGAGAAGAGTAAGCCCAAATGGCTAATAAACATGTGGCTGAATCTCCTAATACTCAAGGAAATGTAAATTAAAGTAACTTCTCGCCCATCAGATTGGAAAAAATTCAAAAGAGTATTAATGTCTACTACATCGACCACTGATGGGAGTTCAAGGAGAAGTATATTTTCATATGTAACTGGTGGAAAGCAGAATTGGTGTTGTCTTTTTGGAAAGCAATGTGAAAAATATTTTTAAAAAGATCATGTCCTTCAACCCAGCAATCCCACTTATAAAAATTTGTCCCATGGAAGTAAAAGAGTGCCTTAGGAACATATAAAGGTGTGTAGTGTCTCAATATTTGTAGTGCCCAAAAAACCATAAAGAGTCCATTAATGGGAGGAGTGTCTAAATTAAGACACGTAATGCCATGGAATAAAGATATTGCCATTGAAAAGAATGAATTTACTTGCAAGGGCTTCCACACTATTATTAATTGAGAAATTCAACAAATATATGTAACATGATTTGTTTTGTCAAACAATCACTATCAAGATTGGCAAGTCCTATTATAGGTATATAACTGGTATGCTAAGTTGCTTCAGTCATGTTCAACTCTTTGCAGCCCTATGAACTGTAGCCCGCCAGACTCCTCTGCTCATGGGATTCTCTAGGCAAGAATATTGGAGTGGGTTACCATACCCTCCTCCGGCGAGTCTTCCTGACCTAAGGATCAAAACCTGCCTCTCTTACAGCCCCTGCAACTGGCAGGCGGGTTATTTACCACTAGTACCATGTGGGAAGCCCAGCATCCCTTGTGGTCCACTGGGTATGACTCCACACTTCCAGTGCAGGAGCTGCAGCTTTGATCCCTGGTTGGAGAACTATGATCCTCCATGCCACCAGGCACAGCTAAAAAAAAAAAAAGAGAGAGAGAATATGGAAAGATTAACACCAGATTTTAACATTGGTTGTTGAAATGTTAGGGAAGGAGTACATTTTACAACCATCAAAAGGGAAACTTTTAAATTGATTTTCTAACTTAATATGCAGTTAAAAGTAAACATTTCGCAATTTAATCTTGGAGACAATAATTATTTTTACTGTAATAGATCACATCTCACATCGTCACCACCTTCATGATCAAAATACTACTACTAGGCATGCTCCTTCAAATAAGTCTTCTATAATCTCCAGTAACTTCTTACTTTTTTTTTTTATAATACAGCCCTATAAGTTTTGTTTTCTTTTTTAAAAATTTTATCTATTTGTTTATTTATAGCTATTCTGGATTTTCACTGCTGCTAAAGGCTCTTCTCTAGTTGTAGGGAGTGGGGGCCACCCTCTAGTGGATGCGAGCAGGCTTCTTGTTGCAGTGACTTCTCTTGTTGTGGAACTTGGGCTTTAGGGCACACGAGCTTCAGTAGTTGCAGCACATGGGCTCCATAGTTGCGGCTCTGAGGCTCTAGAGCACAGGCTCCATAGCTGTGGCTCACGGGCTTAGTTGTTCCATAGCGTGTGGGATCTTCCCGGATCAGGAAGTGAACCCGTGTCCCCTGCATTAGCAGGTGAACTCTTCACCACTGAATTATCAGGGAAGTCCCTCACATTTTTGCTTAATTATAATAAGTGAGATATATTGTTTTAAAATATGGGAGATAAGCAAATTTGAATATGGACTGAATATTAAAACCTGCTAATTTTGTAAGTTGAACTAATGATTTAGTTGGTGCATAAAACACACTCTAGCAATGCATTATGAAGTGCTTATGGGTGAAATGAGACAATGTCTGAAATTTGCTTAAATATAAGACCCTCCTCAAAAAAAGTGAGGGTCTAAATGAAACAAGATTGGAAAATTGTTGATAATGCTTGAAGCTGGATAATGGGTGTATGAGCATTTATTTTACTTTTTCTCTTCTATATGTTTAAGCTGTTTCACCATGAAGTTTTTGAAAATGTCAAAAAAATGTCTGTGAAAAAAAACCATGCATGATACACTTATGTACAAACATACATATGAAAGCAAGATAGCAATAAGGTACAGTCATCAAAATGTGAATGGTGAGGTTTCAAGGATTATAATTAATTCTTTATACCCTGACATTAAAAACATTTTAATCACACAATAGAGAAATTAAAGCTATTTTGATCACTATAAATAAAAGATTTTGAACTATAGAAGTTCACTTGTTTCCTAGGTGATGTTATCCAGCCCATGGTTACCTATAGGCCAATGGCCTTGAATTGCCATCTCCACCACTAATCATGGTCATGAACTATCAGTTCATACACCAGGATGCCTGTTCAACGATTTCCTCTGTATAGGGATTTCGAGCTGGACAGAGCAGCGTGAATGACTTTGTTCTCTGCTTTCCAATGGGCTCTTGCAGCAGTCTTTCCTATCTCAGTAAATGCTAACTCCACTTCACAGGTTGCTATTGTTGTTGTTCAGTCACTAAGCCATGTGTGACTCTTTGCTACCCCGTGAACTGGAGCCCACCAGGCCTCCTTGTCCCTCTTCATCTCCTGTAGTTTGCTCAAGTTCATGTCCATTGAATCGGTGATGCCATCAAACCATCTCATCCTCTGCTGCCTGCTTCTCCTTTTGCTTTCAACCTTTCTCAGCATCAGGTGGCCAAAGTATTGGAGCTTCAGGTTCAGCATCAGTCCTTCCAATGAGTATTCAGGGTTGATTTCCCTTAGGACTGACTAGTTTGCGTTCCTTGCAGTCCAAGGGACTCTCAGGAGTCTTCTCCAGGACTTCCCTGGTGGTCCAATGGGTAAGTACACCACCTTGCAGTGCAAGGGGCGCCAGTTCGATCCCTGGCCTGAAGATCCCACGTGCTGTGGAGCGGCTGGACCGATGTGTCCAATTGCCGAGCCAGAGCTCTGGAGCGCATGCACCCAGAGCTGGTGCTCTGTGATGAGAGAGGCCACTGCAATGGGAGGCCCACACAGGCCGAAGAACAAAGATGGATGCAAATGGATAAATGAAAGAACAATAGAAGTGGCCAAACAAAAAAAAAAAAGTCTTCTCCAGTACAATTCATAAGCATCATTTCTTTGGTGTTCATCAGTCAAGCCCCAAATCCAGAAGTTGATCCTGACTCTTCTCTCTTTTATCCCACATTCAGTCCAAGGGCAACCCCATGTCAGGCCTGTGTTCAAAACATATCCTACAGCCTTACCATCAGATTGCTAAGTTTGCTCCCATGGTTGAGGGGCTGTCTTTCAGAGTCTGCCTTTGTAAAGGGAGCATTTCCTACTTGACATGAAAAATTAATCTGTTGGATGATACTTTGAAATTGAGTGAATATTCTGTGTCAAGGTTTTATCCAGTGGTTTTTAGCATCCATTAGTGAGCCTTGTTGGAGTCAGTAATTCTATGGGTGATTGCAAAGCAGTGGTTTTTCTAATTTTCTTGTTTCCTCTCTTTTTGTTCTACATTGTTCTGTAAAGAACTTTTCTTCTTGCCTTCTCCTCGAGTACTGTTATAAATGCAAGGATTACTCCATTCAAGAGGCTATGACTCACTATGGTCATTCTTTTTTATGCTCAAATTGTTCATGCTCAAACTCCATCAAGCCAACTCCTGTATCCTTTTGACCTGTCCCCCCAGTCTTGCAAGATACCCTTGCTTTCTGGCACAACAGATTGAAAATAACTGGAGGAATTTTAGCATAGGCTTTATATTAGATATTGTTTTATTCACGTTAAACTCTGAGGTGTGATCATGGTATTGTAGTTATGGAGGAGAATGTTCTTGTTCTTAGAAGATATACTGAAGTCTCTCAGGGTGGAATGTAGTGATGTCTGCAACTGATTCAAATGCAGGAAGAGGGTGAGGAAACAGATGCTGCAAAAAATGTAACCAAGATGCTGGCTTGTATTAAATCGATATCTTTCTTTCAGCTTTTTTGTGGGGGTGCACTTTTTCAAAACAAAAGTTGCGGGAAAGATAGGTCCTGTATCCAGACACTGGTCATGCCCTCCACGACTGCTGTGTAGATTCTACCACTAAGGTTAACTCACCTGCACTCATTACAGGTCCCTGCTTCTCCCCTTCCGCTGCAGACCATACTCACGGAGCTGCCAAAGTGAGTGTCTCAAGACTTAAATCAGAACTTGCCATTCCCTTACCTGAAGCTCTCCTTGAGTCCTGAAGTAAAATCTAAATTCTGTACCGAGGTCTTGAAGACCTTCTACGGTCTGGCCCTACTTGCCTGCCTTCCCACCTCTCACCCTTTGCCCACTGCACTCTAGCTTGAGATCCTTAACACAAGCCGTTCCCTCTGTCTGAACACTCTTCTACCAGATCTTCACAGTTTCTTCTTCTCATCATTCACACTTTTGCTCACACTCTTGTCCTCTCTAAAAGCCCCGTCTGGACACTCTTCTGTAAAGAGCTTCCCCATTCCCATCCAAACCCTGTCTTTGACCCAACCGCATTTTCTTCTTAGGGCTTATTTGTCATCTCTCTTCCCTGCTGGAACAAAGCACACCCCTCAAGCAGAGACCTTATCTGTTCAACGTTGTATCCCTAGGACCGAGAACAACGCTTAGCACATAGCAGGTGCACAATAAATACTTATGGGATAAAGCGATGCAGTCATTCACTGATGCAAGCACATAGATATGTTTGTACGTACAAATGCACACTCACACTCATGCTCACTGAAGTACTTGGAGAGAAACAGAGTCACAGAGAAACTCCATGGACAGACCTACAGTTACACGGTTCCTACAGACATGAAAACACACACATACACACTCATACAAGACCTACAAAGACAGATATACTCACACAGTAACCCATACTTATCTTTCGCCATGTATCTACTGCTGGTCCATATGCCTTCAAACATTGACCTACATAGGCACAAACATGCTCACACAACCACACACACACACACAAAAACACAGACGTTTAGGCACAGGAGCATAAATGAACACCTGCACATACTCCTGTATGCGTGTGTGCCTGCACACACTTTGCCTTAGCCTGACCAGGTCTTTCACATCCTGGCCAGGCCCGGCCTGGGCGGGTGCCACAAGGCTACTCTATAGCCCTTGGTTGGGAGCACCCCGAACTTCCCAGTGACTCTCCCCTCACAGGACAGATCTGGGAGACCTGGGAGGGATTGAGGGCTGCTGGACAGACACCCCCTGATTTATGGCTGCTCCAAGGCCGCCACGTGGAGCAGTAACATCAACGAGGCCATTGGCTGTCTGGGCAGAGCTGTAAACCATGCCTGCCTCAGCGCCCTGTGCTCCAGCCACACTCGGCCTCTGCAGTCACCTGCCTCCCTGGGCAGCACCCGGATGCCAGAGGCAGGGGCCTCTCATAGCCACTCACACAGGAAACCAGGGCAGCAGAGAGAGCCTTCAGGCCTCTGAGAGGTCCACCTACATGGCTGCGTAGGGAGTGACCCTCCATGGAGGGTCGTGGTCCTTAGCAATGCCAGGCACACTGGCATACTTTCTGCCCACTCACAGCCAGAACAAGCAGACTGGGGTGTGTGGAGAGGGCTGTGGCTACCAGGGGAGGGGCTGAGATGGCCCCTGGCCCCCCGAGGTACACTTGGTGCCAGACTGGGGAGCAAACCCGCTACAAGGCTCAGGAGCTGGCACGGCCCTGGCTGCACAGGACTCTGTTCTGGGCTCAAGAAGGCTTCAGAAGACTGAACTTCTCCCTCATCCCAGATACCTGGGGTAAGGGAGACCCTGGGGACACCTCTGGGGCTCCTGTTCATATAGAACCTTTGGGTGACACTCTTGCTGGGCTCAGGGCATTGGGTGGGAAAACTGGAAAGGGTACCGTTTGTTCCAGGACTCTTTGACAGACCTACAGTTACACGGTTCCTACAGACATACAAGACCTACAAAGACAGATATACTCACACAGTAACCCATACTTATCTTTCGCCATGTATCTACTGCTGGTCCATATGCCTTCAAACATTGACCTACATAGGCACAAACATGCTCACACAACCACACACACACACAAAAACACAGACGTTTAGGCACAGGAGCATAAATGAACACCTGCACATACTCCTGTATGCGTGTGTGCCTGCACACACTTTGCCTTAGCCTGACCAGGTCTTTCACATCCTGGCCAGGCCCGGCCTGGGCGGGTGCCACAAGGCTACTCTATAGCCCTTGGTTGGGAGCACCCCGAACTTCCCAGTGACTCTCCCCTCACAGGACAGATCTGGGAGACCTGGGAGGGATTGAGGGCTGCTGGACAGACACCCCCTGATTTATGGCTGCTCCAAGGCCGCCACGTGGAGCAGTAACATCAACGAGGCCATTGGCTGTCTGGGCAGAGCTGTAAACCATGCCTGCCTCAGCGCCCTGTGCTCCAGCCACACTCGGCCTCTGCAGTCACCTGCCTCCCTGGGCAGCACCCGGATGCCAGAGGCAGGGGCCTCTCATAGCCACTCACACAGGAAACCAGGGCAGCAGAGAGAGCCTTCAGGCCTCTGAGAGGTCCACCTACATGGCTGCGTAGGGAGTGACCCTCCATGGAGGGTCGTGGTCCTTAGCAATGCCAGGCACACTGGCATACTTTCTGCCCACTCACAGCCAGAACAAGCAGACTGGGGTGTGTGGAGAGGGCTGTGGCTACCAGGGGAGGGGCTGAGATGGCCCCTGGCCCCCCGAGGTACACTTGGTGCCAGACTGGGGAGCAAACCCGCTACAAGGCTCAGGAGCTGGCACGGCCCTGGCTGCACAGGACTCTGTTCTGGGCTCAAGAAGGCTTCAGAAGACTGAACTTCTCCCTCATCCCAGATACCTGGGGTAAGGGAGACCCTGGGGACACCTCTGGGGCTCCTGTTCATATAGAACCTTTGGGTGACACTCTTTGCTGGGCTCAGGGCATGGACAGCAGCTCCCCAGGAGGTCCCAGCAATACATGCGAAAGCTTAAAAGCTGGAAAGGGTACCGTTTGTTCCAGGACTCTTTGACATAGCTGTGAACAAGGACCAGCACAGTGGAGGGCCGAGGAGGGAGAGGTGTGCCCGGGGCTTGAGAGAAACTCAGGCCAGCTGGAAGAGGGATAGTGAGCAAGTACACAGTGGGATGGGAGGCCAAGCAGCAGGTGGAGCCCACAGCCGGCAGCCCCGAGACAAGGGTTTGAACCCACAGTATTGGGGAGCCACCGATGGGTCTATAGCAGAAGTGAGATGATGCAGTTTCACACACTATCCCTTACGTCTCCGACAGCATTTGCTGTTGTGTAGTTGCTAAGGCATGTCTGACTCTGTGTGACCCTATGGACTGTGGCCTGCAGGCTCCTCTGTCCATGGGATTTCCCAGGCAAGGATACTGCAGTGGGTAGCCATTCCCTTCTCCAGGGGATCTTCCTGACCCAGGGATCGAACCTGCAGCTTTTGCACTACAGGTGGATTCTTTACCACCTGAGCCACCAGGGAAGCTCCATACAGCACTTTGTTACAGAAGTGCAAGGGTCGACCAGGATAGGAGAAGGGAGGGAATATATTTTACAGTGTCGAGGCCTGTGCGCCAGCCCCATTTTTGCAGAAAGCAAGACTGCTTGCAAGCAGTGTTCCAACAAAAGGCGGGGCTTATTCTATTCATTCATATGCACTTAATGCATTCACACACTTATCCATCATCATACGGGATCAGAAAGGAGAAATAACCCAGGTCCTGCCATCCAGGGGTGTCCAGTCCAACAGAGGAAGAGAAAAGGGAAGGGGCAGAAATTGGGGTCAGCATTTATGGAGCGCCGTGTGTATGCTACCTCTGAGTTGGGCAACTGACGCGCGTGATCTTTTGGCTTCAGAATCACCCAGTGAAGCAGGTGCTTCCCACTCCATTTTACAGATGAGAAAACTGAGACTTAGAGTGTGAAGCCACCTGCCTAATCCTCACAAAGGGCTCTAACCCCCGGCAGGAAGTCTTCAGCGAGAGGTAGAGAGCAGTCTGAGGCACTTCAAGGGTAATTTTCATCCTTGTCGTCAGGCCTGGCAAGGTTCTGAAGTTCTCAAAAAAGATGGGACCCTGGGGGATTGGACCAGGGGCCCAGAGCTGCCTCCCCCTCGGCCCGTGATTAATGCCTGACAGTCCTTCCACTCGCAGGGAACTCATCAGATTAATATTTCCTCATGTGAACTCCGTGTTGCCCTCGAATGAGACATCCCAGTCCTCGCGTGTCCCGTGCCCTAGATGAATGCGCTCCCATCCCGGGGCTGGTGAGCGATGCGGCCCATGCCTGCAGAGGGAGGTCGATAAACGCCCTTCATTAGCAGAACCGAGGCCTCTCCCCGCTGGCCCGTGGGCCCTGCTTCCCCTCACCATGCCGCTCTCCTGGGGCATGGCCTGGACGGCCCATCAGAGATGCATAGGCCAGGTCGGCGCCCAGCGGATGGCAGGCGGGGCTTGTGAGCAGAAGGACAAGCCTCCTCTGGCCCTGCACAGAGGTCGGGGCCCTTGGAGATCAAAGGGAAGTGTCAGTGTCTGCCTACATTTTACCTTGACTCTGAAGTTCCAATGAATCCAAAGGAGGATGGAAGCATGTAGCCCAAGGCCATGAACCAATGTCTCCTTAAGGTAACCTGGGGCCTGAAAGGAGCTTCACATGCGCTAGATCCTAGTGATTGTAGGAACGGAAATGCCAGTGGTTGTTGCCATAGTAAGAGACAGTAGAAACCATAACCAGTACCATTATGGAGTGGTGCTGCTGCTGCTTAGTCCCTTCAGCCGCGTCTGACTCAATGTGACCCCACACACTGTAGCCTGCTCAGCTCCTCTGTCCATGGAATTCTCCAGGCAAGAATACAGGAGTGGGTCGCCATGCCCTCCTCTAGGGGGATCTTCCCAACCCAGGGATGGAACCCAGGTCTCCCGCATTGCAGGCAGATTCCTCACCCATGAGCCATCAGGGAAACCCCATAAATAAATAAATAAATAAATATATATATATATATATATATATATATATTTGACACCCCATGGACTGTAGGTCGCCAGGCTTCTCCATCCATGGAATTTTCCAGGAAAGAATACTGCAGTGGGTTGCTACTTCCTCCTCCATCATTGTGGACTAGTGTGGAGCCAAACATTGATGCACATTATTGCATTCAGTCCTCACACAGCCTCGTGGAGTCAGGTGTTATTATCCCATTTTACAGATGAGAAAAGTGAGCCCAGGCAATTAAATGACACTCTAAGTCGTAGTGTCAGGATTAAACCCTACATTTCCCTGCCTTGAAAGCTATGCTTTTAGTCATTCAACATCCAGCCGTTCGGCAGGTGTTTGTGAATGACGTCTTTGTGCCCGGCTCTGAGCGGGTGCTGGGAATAGGCCTCATACCTACCCCCATGGAGCCTGCTGTCCCATGAGAACCAGCCTCAGGCAAGGTGACTGTGATGCATGGCTGAGAATGCGGTTGGGGATGGGGTGCTCAGGAAGGTCTTACCCAGAGGAGGGCCTGTCGTGCCCTTTCACAGGGAGAACCCAGTCCGTCCCTCAAGGACAAGTCCTCCTTTAGGTGCCAGAAGTGGCAGGAATCCAGCACTGGAGGGCAAAGGCGGGGGAAAGAACAGCCCTCCTGTGGAGCGGGCACTGGCAACAGAGGAGCCTGGCGTGCTGCAGCCCTTGGGTCGCACGAGTCAGGTATGACTTAGCGACTGAATAGCCACAACGTGCTGGAGCAGACGGTGGGGTCAGGACGTGGGTGACCGGGAGGAAGCAGGGGTCACCTGTGTGAAGGAGGCAGCCGTCATGATTGAGTGGCATGGTCCCTGGCAGGGTGGCATGTGGCTGGCTTAAAGGTGGAGGTCGAGAAGGCAACTCTTGACACCCAAGAGGGATTTCTCCTCCTGAGCTGTCCTTCAATAGCAGGAGACACTCATATGGAGTCAGATCCACAGTAGCACCAACGTGATCTGACGTAGGAGGTCCCCAGGCAGCAGCCGGACGCTCGAGGGTGAACTATGACTTTGAGCGATGGCAGCTGGTGTGGTTTAGGCAGGGGGGTGCAAGTCCCAGCCAAGCTGGGTGGGTTCAGGGCCAAGTTCAAGGCCCAGCAGGAAAGAGGAGGCTGAGGATGGAGGCCAGGTCTAAGCCGAGCCAAACCTGAAGCAAAGCTCAGGGCAGTAAGACAAGTTCCTGAGGCCACCTACTGGTGGCGCTGTGGCCGCCAACCTGCTTTCTGCCCAGTGAGCCTGGGGAAGGCATTTCTGGCTCTCAGGGCAGTGGAGCTGGCATGGGACTGACTACCCAGAAGGCTAGTCAGGCTGATTCTGCCTTAAATGGGCCATTGGAAAAGCATGGTCAGTCTCTCCGTGTTCCCAGGACAAGCTTTCACCCCAGTGGGACACTGACAACAAGCCCTCCCCTCACTATGCTGCCCCCTGTCCACTGGGACCCCGCCTTGGTGCCAGCTGCCTTTCCTAGCCTAACAGCTGTATTTTTCAGGTACAATATGACAGGCTCAATCTATTCCTGTTATATATTTCCCAGTAAATGGACAAGGTGAAAACAGTGTCAGTTCAAATCACTATCATGACACTTAATTCTGATTTACTGTACCTTTGCTGCAATCTTGAAAGTGCCGCGTCTGTGCTGAGCTGGATCGCCCAGCCAGCACTGGAGGGCAAAGGCGGGGGAAAGAACAGCCCTCCTGTGGAGCGGGCACTGGCAACAGAGGAGCCTGGCGTGCTGCAGCCCTTGGGTCGCACGAGTCAGGTATGACTTAGCGACTGAATAGCCACAACGTGCTGGAGCAGACGGTGGGGTCAGGACGTGGGTGACCGGGAGGAAGCAGGGGTCACCTGTGTGAAGGAGGCAGCCGTCATGATTGAGTGGCATGGTCCCTGGCAGGGTGGCATGTGGCTGGCTTAAAGGTGGAGGTCGAGAAGGCAACTCTTGACACCCAAGAGGGATTTCTCCTCCTGAGCTGTCCTTCAATAGCAGGAGACACTCATATGGAGTCAGATCCACAGTAGCACCAACGTGATCTGACGTAGGAGGTCCCCAGGCAGCAGCCGGACGCTCGAGGGTGAACTATGACTTTGAGCGATGGCAGCTGGTGTGGTTTAGGCAGGGGGGTGCAAGTCCCAGCCAAGCTGGGTGGGTTCAGGGCCAAGTTCAAGGCCCAGCAGGAAAGAGGAGGCTGAGGATGGAGGCCAGGTCTAAGCCGAGCCAAACCTGAAGCAAAGCTCAGGGCAGTAAGACAAGTTCCTGAGGCCACCTACTGGTGGCGCTGTGGCCGCCAACCTGCTTTCTGCCCAGTGAGCCTGGGGAAGGCATTTCTGGCTCTCAGGGCAGTGGAGCTGGCATGGGACTGACTACCCAGAAGGCTAGTCAGGCTGATTCTGCCTTAAATGGGCCATTGGAAAAGCATGGTCAGTCTCTCCGTGTTCCCAGGACAAGCTTTCACCCCAGTGGGACACTGACAACAAGCCCTCCCCTCACTATGCTGCCCCCTGTCCACTGGGACCCCGCCTTGGTGCCAGCTGCCTTTCCTAGCCTAACAGCTGTATTTTTCAGGTACAATATGACAGGCTCAATCTATTCCTGTTATATATTTCCCAGTAAATGGACAAGGTGAAAACAGTGTCAGTTCAAATCACTATCATGACACTTAATTCTGATTTACTGTACCTTTTGCTGCAATCTTGAAAGTGCCCGCGTCTGTGCTGAGCTGGATCGCCCAGCCAGGCCCCACGGGGTCGGCGTTAAGATCAGCTTCAATAAAAGAATTTAGGGTAAGGCAGCCCCTGGTGGGCAGGGGGCAAGCCGGGGCCCGGAGGACGAGCCAGCAGAGACGCTGGAGCCTGGCTCTCCCGCACCTCCCTCCCACGGACTCTTTGTCCCAGCCCTGTGTTTGCAGCAGCTGGGAAATTTATGGAGGCTCCATAAACGGGTTTTACAGACAGCTGTTAGAGCGTGCGGAGCAAGGCTTGGCTGTCGGGGGACCTAGTCGCAGGCTTACAGCCAAGACACTTAAATATTATGGCCGCACATATATAAAAAGTGTGCTGTGTGCGTCCTCTGCCACCTCCCTCCTCCTGACCCAGGAGCGTGGGGGTATGGCCGGAGAATAGCGTTGCTCTCGGTTGCTGGTTGCCGGCTCGCCAGAGAGCAGATGCCTGCAAACTCTCACTCTAGCCCCCGCCTCCCAGACCAGGAGCCTCTGTCTGGGCAGACAGCATGTGTGCAGGAGACTCGTCCCGACAGCAGTGCCAGGCGGGCGCCAGCCCCCGGCCATGCCCTCCTGATCTGCTGTGTCCAGGCTCAGCTCAGCAAGTTCGTTTAGCCCCAGGGCCTGGCTCCAGCTCTTTTCTCTGCCTTGAAAGCTCCCTTCCCACCTTCCAACCTTTTCTTGCCCTGGCCAGTTCCTACCGATCCTTTCAGAATGCAGCTGAAATCTTGCTTTCTCAGAAGCAACATCGCTACCTTCTAGAATCAGGTATCCCGTTATAAATGCTCGCCTCCCTCCGGACTTCTTCATAACATTTATAACAATTGTAATTAACTAATTATTGGCGTCATTATCTGTTTAATGCCTATCTCCCCCACTGGACAATAAACTCTGTGGAAGCAAGGAGTCTATGTGAATGTATCCCTAGCGCTTTGAGCAGGACCTGGCAATAAATATTGAATGAATGAATGAGTGAATGAATGAACAGATGAAGAGTCAGACACGAGTCACACACCACACAGAGCACAGGGCAAGAGGTGCTCCGATCCTAAGAGCAGATGAAAGGTTTGTGGAGGTCAGGAGAAGCCACTTCGACAAGGGGGAGCAGGAAGGGCTTCCAGAAAGAGGGGCCATGGGATCTCCTGGTATATAAGTGTTTTCATTCAAAAGTCACAGTTGTGAAACTTAAGATGGGAATCAGAAGGCGATTTCTTAATCTTGTTGAGCCTCAGCGTCTCTGTCTTTAAAATGGGGTTAATGATAGTGAAGCTGAAAGCTCAGCCTCCCTGCACCTGTGCTGAATCAAATCTCAGACCAGAGTTTTGGATAAGTAGGAGACTAGCCTTATTGCATTGCCAGGCAAAGGGGGACACAGCGACCTCCTGCCCTGGAAAACTGTGTCCCAACCCAGGGTGTTTGGTGAGGGGTTTTATGGCAATGTTTCAAGGGTGGGGTTGCTAATAAGGGTCAAGTATGTGCAGGAGCTACGTTCCTTTAATCTGGCCTCAGGTACGCTTCTAGACGAGCTTCTCTGATCCTTTAGTCTGGTCTCAGGTGGTCTTCTCCTGGATCGAGAATGTGGATGTCGGGGCTTCTCTGGTGGTCCAGTGGCTAAGACTCCAGGCTCTCCATTCAGGAGGCCTGAGTTCAATCCCTGATCAGGGAGCTAGATCCCATATACTGCAACTAAGACCCAGCACAGCCAAAGAAATAAATATTTTAAAAAAGAAAAGAAATGAAATCTCTGATGTGGTGGGGGAAATACTTTTAAAAAAGGTAAAAAGCAAATGCTGACGTCTTCCCTTTGCTGGGTTTTAATTCTAGAAAGGACTTAAAGTCCTTGTTGTATGGATCCTTCTAGAATCAGGTATCCCGTTATAAATGCTGCCTGAATAACATTTATAACAATTGTAATTAACTAATTATTGGCGTCATTATCTGTTTAATGCCTATCTCCCCCACTGGACAATAAACTCTGTGGAAGCAAGGAGTCTATGTGAATGTATCCCTAGCGCTTTGAGCAGGACCTGGCAATAAATATTGAATGAATGAATGAGTGAATGAATGAACAGATGAAGAGTCAGACACGAGTCACACACCACACAGAGCACAGGGCAAGAGGTGCTCCGATCCTAAGAGCAGATGAAAGGTTTGTGGAGGTCAGGAGAAGCCACTTCGACAAGGGGGAGCAGGAAGGGCTTCCAGAAAGAGGGGCCATGGGATCTCCTGGTATATAAGTGTTTTCATTCAAAAGTCACAGTTGTGAAACTTAAGATGGGAATCAGAAGGCGATTTCTTAATCTTGTTGAGCCTCAGCGTCTCTGTCTTTAAAATGGGGTTAATGATAGTGAAGCTGAAAGCTCAGCCTCCCTGCACCTGTGCTGAATCAAATCTCAGACCAGAGTTTTGGATAAGTAGGAGACTAGCCTTATTGCATTGCCAGGCAAAGGGGGACACAGCGACCTCCTGCCCTGGAAAACTGTGTCCCAACCCAGGGTGTTTGGTGAGGGGTTTTATGGCAATGTTTCAAGGGTGGGGTTGCTAATAAGGGTCAAGTATGTGCAGGAGCTACGTTCCTTTAATCTGGCCTCAGGTACGCTTCTAGACGAGCTTCTCTGATCCTTTAGTCTGGTCTCAGGTGGTCTTCTCCTGGATCGAGAATGTGGATGTCGGGGCTTCTCTGGTGGTCCAGTGGCTAAGACTCCAGGCTCTCCATTCAGGAGGCCTGAGTTCAATCCCTGATCAGGGAGCTAGATCCCATATACTGCAACTAAGACCCAGCACAGCCAAAGAAATAAATATTTTAAAAAAGAAAAGAAATGAAATCTCTGATGTGGTGGGGGAAATACTTTTAAAAAAGGTAAAAAGCAAATGCTGACGTCTTCCCTTTGCTGGGTTTTAATTCTAGAAAGGACTTAAAGACCTTGTTGTATGGATCCTTTGAGGTAGAACCAGGACCCTGCCCCAAGGCTGCACTGTTGTTACTTGGCTGCCCCTCCCTTGTCTTTGCATCTCATTCCTTGCTTTTCTGGATTAGCAACTGTTCAGATCTGCCCTTTGGAACTCAGGTCATGGAAGTTGGAGTCAAGAAACAGACTCAGGAAGACTTCCATGCCCCAGAGCCCCACAGGGTCCTGTTTAGTTTCAGTAGTGCGTGTGTCAGGTGTTTGCGGTGAAGGTTAGCTGTATTCATAGCACAGCTCGTGGAACAAGAAGATTTCCTTAAGGTACGTGACTGCTGCTGCTTAGTCTCTTCAGTCATGCCTGATTCTGTGTGACCCACTGGGCTGCTGCCCACCGGACTCCTCTGACCACGGAAGTCTCCAGGCAACAATACTGGAGTCGGTTGCCATTTCCTTCTCCAAGGTACATGACTATTGGATATATATAGCCAACACTTCGTAATTCCAGGCAAAGGGAACAGCATGTGTGAAGGCATTTTATGAAGGATAAAACTCATTCTCCTCGATGCCCTGTGCCTCAGAAGCCACGTTTTGTGTCTCATAACCTTAGCCTGAGCAACTTGACCAGGGAGAGTGTCTGACCCAGTAAGAGCCAGTCACGGGCTGACTGGTGACCTGTGACCTGGCAAAGAAGACACAGAGGAATTAATTGGGAGGAGACCCAAAAGTGAAAATTCCATGATGAAAATATAAGCACACAGAATCAGAAAGATGCCTCAGACTCCTGAGCTCCCGTTTTGGTTTTTTTTTTTTTTTTTGAAGATTTATTTATTTATTTATTTCGGTGGGGGGGGGGGGGGGGGGGAGGGGGGCCGGCGGGGCCCTTCTATTGGTCTTTCATTTGTCTATTTTCATCCATCTTTGTTCTTTGGCCCGTGTGGGCCTCCCATTGCAGTGGCTCTGTTGTCGCAGAGCACTGGCTCTGGGCGCATGCGCTCCAGAACCCCGGCTCAGTAATTGGACACATCAGTCCAGCCGCTCAGCGGCACATGGGATCTTCCCAGGCCAGGGATCAAGCCAGCACCCCCTGCACTGCAAGGCAGTGTCCCCACCCACTGGACCACCAGGGAAGCCCCCCGTTTTTTTTTGTTTTTTTTTTAAGCTTTTACTTTTAACTTTTACAGAGTTTTGTTGTTTACAGATATGTATGTTCCCAGATTAGTCATATGTATATCCCCCCCAACCCACCCCTCCAGGCCGTCACACAGCACCCCTGCAGGATCCCCTTTTCTCACAGAGCAATGACTATAGCTATTTTCTTCACATATGATAGTATAGGTCTTCATGCTACTTCCTTTCCACCTCCCATCCACTGTTCATTCCCCACAATGTCCATACCTTGTTTTGTTTTGTTTTTCTGTTTGAGGAGGCCGTGTAGCAGTACAATTAAAGTGTGACTTCTCCCTCAAAGACATATTAGCTGTGTGACCATGGACAGAGTGCTTAACCTCTCTGAGCTTCAATTGTCTTACCAATAAAAAAAAATAAAAGGAGATCATAAAAGCATTTATCTCAGAAACTTTTGCTATGGATTCAGTGAGATGATGAAGTAGATAGTGCTGATTTTTTGAACTATGGATTCAGTGAAATGGAAAACTCATTCTCCTCGATGCCCTGTGCCTCAGAAGCCACGTTTGTGTCTCATAACCTTAGCCTGAGCAACTTGACCAGGGAGAGTGTCTGACCCAGTAAGAGCCAGTCACGGGCTGACTGGTGACCTGTGACCTGGCAAAGAAGACACAGAGGAATTAATTGGGAGGAGACCCAAAAGTGAAAATTCCATGATGAAAATATAAGCACACAGAATCAGAAAGATGCCTCAGACTCCTGAGCTCCCGTTTTGGTTTTTTTTTTTTTTTTTTAAGATTTATTTATTTATTTATTTCGGTGGGGGTGGGGTGGGGAGGGAGGGGAGCAGGCGGGCCACTTCTATTGGTCTTTCATTTGTCTATTTTCATCCATCTTTGTTCTTTGGCCCGTGTGGGCCTCCCATTGCAGTGGCTCTGTTGTCGCAGAGCACTGGCTCTGGGCGCATGCGCTCCAGAACCCCGGCTCAGTAATTGGACACATCAGTCCAGCCGCTCAGCGGCACATGGGATCTTCCCAGGCCAGGGATCAAGCCAGCACCCCCTGCACTGCAAGGCAGTGTCCCCACCCACTGGACCACCAGGGAAGCCCCCCGTTTTTTTTTGTTTTTTTTTTAAGCTTTTACTTTTAACTTTTACAGAGTTTTGTTGTTTACAGATATGTATGTTCCCAGATTAGTCATATGTATATCCCCCCCAACCCACCCCTCCAGGCCGTCACACAGCACCCCTGCAGGATCCCCTTTTCTCACAGAGCAATGACTATAGCTATTTTCTTCACATATGATAGTATAGGTCTTCATGCTACTTCCTTTCCACCTCCCATCCACTGTTCATTCCCCACAATGTCCATACCTTGTTTTGTTTTGTTTTTCTGTTTGAGGAGGCCGTGTAGCAGTACAATTAAAGTGTGACTTCTCCCTCAAAGACATATTAGCTGTGTGACCATGGACAGAGTGCTTAACCTCTCTGAGCTTCAATTGTCTTACCAATAAAAAAAAATAAAAGGAGATCATAAAAGCATTTATCTCAGAAACTTTTGCTATGGATTCAGTGAGATGATGAAGTAGATAGTGCTGATTTTTTAAAAAATGTACAACACGAGTCATGAGTTAAATTTTATTTCAGGCAAAATGAAGACTGTAACCCGGGAGACAGCATTTCAGATAGCTCTGAGAAAGTGCTCCAAAGAGGTAGAGGGAAGGTCAGTATATATGTGATTTGGGTGAAGGAAGAACACATGCAATCAAGCACATCATTTTTTCAGAAGGGTTCTGCTAGTCCCAAGGAACAGATGTCACCATGAAGGAATTTGGTGCTTTTCTAGATATGATGAGATGTAAGAATTGGACTCATAAAATCAGCTCCTGAAAGTACTTGTTGTCTGAAGACCTGCTCTGCCAGTTTTCCCAGAGCACGGGGGGCCTCACACCTGCTCTGCACCCTGAACTCCCTTCAGGGAGTGTTGAAAGCCAGCAGCTGCTGCAACATCTGATTCAATCTTTGTAGAGGTAGATGGCAAGCGCCTATGGCAAGGGCCAATTTGTAGTTGACACTTCAAGGGGTGTTACTCGTCACTGATAACCCTCCTTATTAAGAGCAACCAGCCTGGTGTAAAAGAGATTGTGACTATGAACCCCACCCTTCAGGCTTCACTCTTTTTTTTTTTTTAATTTTAACCTCTTTCATTGGTTTCTATTTATTATTTATTTTCATCCATCTTTACTCTTTGGCCTGTGTGGGCCTTCTGTTGCAGTGGCCTCTCTCATTGCAGAGCACTGGCTCTGGGTGCATTCGCTCCAGAGCGCTGGCTTGTAATTGGACACACACCGGTCCAGCCCCTGCACGGCACGTAGGATCTTCCCAGGCCAGGGATCGAACTGGTGCCCCTTGCACTGCAAGGCAGACTCTTTACCCACTGGACTACCAGGGAAGCCCAAGGCTTCAATCTTTTGTGGAAAGAAAAAAGGCAGAGAAATATGCTCAACCCTCAAACTGGGGCATATTCTCCAGTAATCTCATCATATGTGGAAGAGGAAAGGTTAAGTCATATGACCTTATCAAAATTTTATAGACCTTTTGGTCCATAAAAGTGGATTTCCATATGGTTCAACCTCAGAAAAGGAAGAATCTCCTAAAAGTCAAGAGTCACATGGAATACTGGACTGAAGCCTTCTTCCCAGGAGATGAAACTGGAGCCTCCTCAAGGCCTCTTTTCCAGGCTCTGGGAAGAGATCCCAGGAAATGTGTGCTCAGAATAATTTCAGAATCTACAGAGTCGCGACTGCTGTGTGTCTCCTCTCCCTGTCCCCTCAGAATGGAAGTGTTTTTCTTTGACTCCTCTGTCTTATTTCACCACAGTATGTTGTGCCTAGGGTAGCTGGCCATTTTGGTTCACAGATCTCTGAATCAAAACAAGTCAGTTGTGTCTTGTCTCTGATGAAGAGAATTCCAGGCATCACACAGGACTCTTGGACTTGGAGCTTAAGCCAGTGTCTTGCTTGCCTAGAGGTGAGCAGGTTCTACAAGTTAGGGGGTGAGAGGAGTGGTATTGAATATGTCATGACCAGAAGGGCAGACCAGAGTGGATAATGTTATTGGTCATCAATGTTGCAGCCCCTTGAAGTTAGTCTTAGCCAGGCAGCTTACTTCAGCTAATGAAATGTGAGTGAAAGTGACATGTCATTCTAGGCAGCAACTTGTGCTTTGCCACATTCTTTCCTGATGAGATGAAACTGCAACCAGACAGAAGAGGCTCCGGAAGCCCAAGTCCTGGAAGAAAGAAAACATGTCCCCAAGCCATGACCAATGGACCTCACGCAGGTAGCTTGAGTGGGAAAAAAACTTTGGCCATTGTAAGACCCTGGAAGTTTGTTTCTGCAGCAGGGGTGGCTTATCCTGACTGATAAATGGTACACAAGAGACTTAGCACAGAGCCTGGCTCAGAATGAGTTCCGTCATGGTTTTTCTCCTGTCTCTTGAAAGTCAAGAGGGGGTCATATTATCAGTAAAAGACTTGGAGGCAGAACGTGTGGTTTTGGTTTGGTAAAGAATTGGACATAACTGGAGTGAAGACTACATGAAGGAGAGTAGTCATTCAATGAATGTGAAAAAGGGAGGCCAGATCACGGAGAACTTGGGATAGAAACCGTACGTCTGGCTTAACCAGCATAGAGGATAGAAAATAAAGTCACCTTTTTAAATTCTATGATGGATTTATTTATTTTTAATTTTTTAACTTTTTTTAACAACAACAAAAAAATATTTTGTATTGGAGTATAGCGGATTAACAATGTTGTAATAGTTTAAGGTGAACAGAGAAGGGACTCAGTGACCCTCAGACTCCATCTTTCCGGGGCAGAAAGTGTCTTCTCTTCTGAGTGCATGTACCCCTTAGTCTCACCAGGTGAAATCTGAGAGCCTCAGCAAGCATCCATTGGAGTTACTGTCATCTCACAAAGATCAGAAAAGCGAATCTGTCCACCAGAGGGAGGGCCTGGGTTTCCCTGCCTCACAGTGTCACTGCGGCAGATGGTAGACAGGCCAAGAGGAAGCAGTGTGAAATCAACAACTGACGGAGCTCACTACACTAAAATGTGAACCTTTCAAATGACAACAGACACCATAAACAAGCTGAAAACAAGCAATAGCCTGGGAGAAAATATTTGCAATTTATATAACAGATAAGGGATTAGCATCCAGAATATATAAAAAATTCTAACTGATCGATAAGAAAAAGACAAATGGCCCAATAGAGCACTCTGCAAATGATAAAAAAAAAAAAAAAAAAAGTCGATTTATGGAAAAGGAAATTCAAACGGCCAATAAACTTGAAGAATGTTCAATTTCACTAGTAATCAAGGAACTAAAACATTAAACTACCATGAACTATATTTCACTCATCAGAATGAAAGACTCCCAAGTAAAGGACCTCAGCAGGTAGCTTGAGTGGGAAAAACTTTGGCCATGGGTTTGTTTCTGCAGCAGGGGTGGCTTATCCTGACTGATAAATGGTATACAAGAGACTTAGCACAGAGCCTGGCTCAGAATGAGTTCCGTCATGGTTTTTCTCCTGTCTCTTGAAAGTCAAGAGGGGGTCATATTATCAGTAAAAGACTTGGAGGCAGAACGTGTGGTTTTGGTTTGGTAAAGAATTGGACATAACTGGAGTGAAGACTACATGAAGGAGAGTAGTCATTCAATGAATGTGAAAAAGGGAGGCCAGATCACGGAGAACTTGGGATAGAAACCGTACGTCTGGCTTAACCAGCATAGAGGATAGAAAATAAAGTCACCTTTTTAAATTCTATGATGGATTTATTTATTTTTAATTTTTTAACTTTTTTTAACAACAACAAAAAAATATTTTGTATTGGAGTATAGCGGATTAACAATGTTGTAATAGTTTAAGGTGAACAGAGAAGGGACTCAGTGACCCTCAGACTCCATCTTTCCGGGGCAGAAAGTGTCTTCTCTTCTGAGTGCATGTACCCCTTAGTCTCACCAGGTGAAATCTGAGAGCCTCAGCAAGCATCCATTGGAGTTACTGTCATCTCACAAAGATCAGAAAAGCGAATCTGTCCACCAGAGGGAGGGCCTGGGTTTCCCTGCCTCACAGTGTCACTGCGGCAGATGGTAGACAGGCCAAGAGGAAGCAGTGTGAAATCAACAACTGACGGAGCTCACTACACTAAAATGTGAACCTTTCAAATGACAACAGACACCATAAACAAGCTGAAAACAAGCAATAGCCTGGGAGAAAATATTTGCAATTTATATAACAGATAAGGGATTAGCATCCAGAATATATAAAAAATTCTAACTGATCGATAAGAAAAAGACAAATGGCCCAATAGAGCACTCTGCAAATGATAAAAAAAAAAAAAAAAAAGTCGATTTATGGAAAAGGAAATTCAAACGGCCAATAAACTTGAAGAATGTTCAATTTCACTAGTAATCAAGGAACTAAAACATTAAACTACCATGAACTATATTTCACTCATCAGACTGGCAAGAAAAATGAAGTTTGATATTAAGTGTTAGTGAGAGTGGGTGGAAATAGGGACACTTGACTACTGCTCATGACAGTTCAAATTGGCACAAGCACTTTGACGGCCAGCAAGTCCACTTGCTAACAACTGAGAAAATCTCTGCTCCTGTACACAAGCAGGCCTGTGTAAGGATATTCACTGCAGTATTGTTTGGAAGAGGAAGAAAAGTGGAGAAAACCTAAATGTGCATCAACAAGAGATGAAATAAACTGTAGCATGGCCGTCCTGTGAAATACTGAGACAGGGAGGGGAAAGGGGCATAGCCTTTGAAAGAATAAAATAGCCTGGGGACTATAAACTGACTAGAACTAAATAGGTCCAAGGTGGCAGGCAAATCAACTTCCACTAGACTTTGAGCCTCAGTATCTATTCATTGTGGGCTTTCCAGGTGGCATTAGTGGTAAAGAACCTGCCTGCCAATGCAAGAGACGTAAGATAGGCAGGTTCAATCCCAGGGTCGGGAAGATCCCCTGGAGGAGGGCATGGCAACCCACTCCAGTATTCCTGCCTGGAGAATCCCCATGGACAGAGGAACCTGAGGGGCTACAGTCCATAGGGCTGCACAGTGTCAGACACAACTGCAGCGACTTTAGCATGCACACGCACATACACTCATTTTAACACATTTTCCTTGGAGGGAAAGCTATAACACACCTAGACAGCATATGAAAAAGTAGAGGCATCACTTTGCTGACAAAGAGCCATATAGACAATGCTATGGTTTTTCCAGTAGTCATGTTCTGATGTTAGAGTGAGACCATAAAGAAGGCTAAGCATTGAAGAACTGATGTTTTTGAACTGTGGTGCTGGAGAAGACTCTTGAGAGTCCCTTAGACAACAAGGAGATCAAACCAATCAATCCTAAAGGAAATCAACCCTGAATATTCATTGGAAGGACTGAAGCTGAAGCTCCAATATTTTGGCCACCTGATGCAAAGGGCTGACTTATTGGAAAAGGACTGATGCTGGGAAAGATTGAGGGTAGAAGGAGAAGAAGTGGGTAGCAGAGGATGAGATGGTTAGATAGCATCACTGACTCAATGGACGTGAATTTTAGCAAACTCTGGGAGATAGTGAAGGGCAGGGAAGCCTGCTGTGCTGCAGTCCAAGGGGTTACAAGGAGTCAGACACGACTTAGTGGCTGAACAACAACAAAACCACTAGGGGAGCTGGGAACTGTAGGCTCGATTAGTGACCACAGAGCAGTTTCTGCTTGATACCAGCCCCCATTTAAGTAGCTGTTTTGGGACCTGCCAAAACAGCTGGCCTGCCTCTGATAGCAGCTTCCCCCAACCTCACCTACCTGCACCTCACACTGTCAACTTTGGAGGGATTTCCAACTCCAGCCATCCTCTGAGGCTAGACCTGCCTCTTCTCTCACCTCAAGGTCTTGGCCCTGGAGAGCAGAAGCCCCTCCGCACCTCCATGTCCAAATACCCACTCTGTTTTCAGTCCAGTGGGATGATGAAGCGCACACATGAGCCAAGGAGACACATACAATAATTGTGAACTTTGTTCCTTGCTCCCCTGTTGACACATAGTATTTGTGACACCCCACCAGCACAGAATTCTGGTAGATGCAGAATGTGTGGGAACTCAGTGAGACTCCAGGTGTTTAGAAGGTGCCCACAGCCCCACTTTCCCTTCAAGCAAAAATTTGCTTGGAACATAGAAAGAAGGCAGTTATGGTCTAAGAAATGTGAACCCCAAGCAACCCTATCACATCCTTTGGTATTTAAGCTCCTTTCCGGTATTAGCCAACCACTGAGGTTATACACGGTGACTCAAGGAAAAAACCAGCAACCATAGTTCCTCTTCTCTATACTTCCTTTCTCCTCAGAAAGCTCAAGGTAGACAGTGCTAGGAGAATGTGGTTATCAAGAAGCACATGAGAAGTAAAAACAATTGAGTTTGTTTTGTGGAGTGTTCCTGTTATTCTGGAAAGAAGAGAGTCATCAGTCTACAAGAGCTACCAAATATATATATTGTTGTTCAGTTGCTAAGTCATGGCCTACTCTTTGCAACCCCATGGACTGCAGCATGCCAGGCTTCCTTGTCCTTAACTATCTCCCAGAGTTTCCTCAAACTCATGTCCATTGAGTGGGTGATGCTATCCAGTCATCTCATCCTCTGTCTCTGTCTTCTTCTCTTGCCCTCAATCTTTCTCAGCATCAGGGTCTCTTCTAATGAGTCAGCTCTTTGCATCAGGTGACCAAAGCATTGGAGCTTCAGCTTCAGCATCAATCCTTCCAATGAATATTCAGGGTTGATTTCCTTCAGGATTGATTGGTTTGATCTCCTTGTATTCCAAGGGACTCTCAAGAGTTTTCTCCAGCACCACAATTGAAAAGCATCAAATCTTTGGTTCTCAGCCTTCTTTATGATCCAAGTCTCACATCCATACATGACTACTGGAAAAACCATAGCTTTGACGATATTTGGGATGTCCTCTGAGGCTAGACCTGCCTCTTCTCTCACCTCAAGGTCTTGGCCCTGGAGGCAGAAGCCCCTCCGCACCTCCATGTCCAAATACCCACTCTTTTCTCAGTCCATTGGGATGATGAAGCGCACACATGAGCCAAGGAGACACATACAATAATTGTGAACTTTGTTCCTTGCTCCCCTGTTGACACATAGTATTTGTGACACCCCACCAGCACAGAATTCTGGTAGATGCAGAATGTGTGGGAACTCAGTGAGACTCCAGGTGTTTAGAAGGTGCCCACAGCCCCACTTTCCCTTCAAGCAAAAATTTGCTTGGAACATAGAAAGAAGGCAGTTATGGTCTAAGAAATGTGAACCCCAAGCAACCCTATCACATCCTTTGGTATTTAAGCTCCTTTCCGGTATTAGCCAACCACTGAGGTTATACACGGTGACTCAAGGAAAAAACCAGCAACCATAGTTCCTCTTCTCTATACTTCCTTTCTCCTCAGAAAGCTCAAGGTAGACAGTGCTAGGAGAATGTGGTTATCAAGAAGCACATGAGAAGTAAAAACAATTGAGTTTGTTTTGTGGAGTGTTCCTGTTATTCTGGAAAGAAGAGAGTCATCAGTCTACAAGAGCTACCAAATATATATATTGTTGTTCAGTTGCTAAGTCATGGCCTACTCTTTGCAACCCCATGGACTGCAGCATGCCAGGCTTCCTTGTCCTTAACTATCTCCCAGAATTTTCTCAAACTCATATCCATTGAGTTGGTGATGCCATCCAGTCATCTCATCCTCTGTTGCCCCCTTCTCCTCTTTCTCACAATCTTTCTCAGCATCAGGGTCTTTTCTAATGAGTCAGCTCTTTGCATCAGGGGGCCAACGTATTGGAGCTTCAGCTTCAGCATCAGTCCTTCCAATGAATATTCAGGGTTGATTTCCTTTAGGATTGACTAGTTTGATCTCCTTGCAGTCCAGGGGAATATCAAGAGTCTTCTCCAATACCACAATTTGAAAGCATCAGTTTTTTGTCTCTCAGCCTTCTTTATGATCCAAGTCTCACATCCATACATGACTACTGGAAAAACCATAGCTTTGACGATATGGACTTCTGTTGGCAAAGTGATGTCTCTGCTTTTGAATATGGTGTTTAGGTTTGCCGTAGCTTTTCTTCCAAGGAGCAAGCACCTTTTAATTTCATGGCTGCAATCACAATTCGCAGTGATTTTGGAGCCCAAGAAAGTAAAACCTGTCACAGTTTCCACTTTTTCCCATCTATTTGCCATGAACTGATAGTACCAGATGCCATGATCTTAGTTTTTTGAATGTTGAGTTTTAAGCCAGCTTTTTCACTCTCTTCTTTCATGTTCATCAAGCTGCATATCTGAGGTGGTTGATTCTGCATATGAGTTAAATGCTTTTATATATCCATTACAAAATATAAAGTAAAATTCATGTCAGTAATTTTAAATCATATTATTTCTTTACTGAGAGCAGCATTAACTAGCAAATAAAAATATTCAAGGTCAAGAGAGACCACATTTAATAAAGGAAAAAGCTTTGTATTTTAATGTTTTTTTACTGTACTTTCCCTCAGCTTTTGGAACAAGGGGCCCATGTTTTCATTTTGCACTGGCCACTGCAAATTATTTTGCCATCCCTAAGGGCAGAGTTTTGCTTAGGACCTAAAGACCAGAGCAAATCTGTGCTCTGGGAAAGCATTTGAGCTCACTTGCTTCTTGAGTAGGTGATCCAGCTCTCCTGCAATTTGACCTCTCTCTGAGTGTGGTGGCAGATGGCCCCATGATTGAGAGCTAGGCTTGAACCAGTCTGCTCCAGATCAGGCCCCAGCTCTGCTGCTTTGGCTGGCTGTGTGATCTCAGGCAATTTACTTGCTGTCTCTGTGCCCCACTTCTGCTGTTTCTTGCATAGGAATTTTAATGACATTACTCACCTCAAAGAATTGTTGAGAAGGTTAGGCAAGTTAACACCTGCACAGTGTTTGGAACAGTCCTTGGAACCAACAACTGGGACTCGGTATGTCTGAGCTATCACTATCATACTGTTTTCCAGATTGACTAGTTTGATCTCCTTGCAGTCCAGGGGAATATCAAGAGTCTTCTCCAATACCACAATTTGAAAGCATCAGTTTTTTGTCTCTCAGCCTTCTTTATGATCCAAGTCTCACATCCATACATGACTACTGGAAAAACCATAGCTTTGACGATATGGACTTCTGTTGGCAAAGTGATGTCTCTGCTTTTGAATATGGTGTTTAGGTTTGCCGTAGCTTTTCTTCCAAGGAGCAAGCACCTTTTAATTTCATGGCTGCAATCACAATTCGCAGTGATTTTGGAGCCCAAGAAAGTAAAACCTGTCACAGTTTCCACTTTTTCCCATCTATTTGCCATGAACTGATAGTACCAGATGCCATGATCTTAGTTTTTTGAATGTTGAGTTTTAAGCCAGCTTTTTCACTCTCTTCTTTCATGTTCATCAAGCTGCATATCTGAGGTGGTTGATTCTGCATATGAGTTAAATGCTTTTATATATCCATTACAAAATATAAAGTAAAATTCATGTCAGTAATTTTAAATCATATTATTTCTTTACTGAGAGCAGCATTAACTAGCAAATAAAAATATTCAAGGTCAAGAGAGACCACATTTAATAAAGGAAAAAGCTTTGTATTTTAATGTTTTTTTACTGTACTTTCCCTCAGCTTTTGGAACAAGGGGCCCATGTTTTCATTTTGCACTGGCCACTGCAAATTATTTTGCCATCCCTAAGGGCAGAGTTTTGCTTAGGACCTAAAGACCAGAGCAAATCTGTGCTCTGGGGAAAGCATTTGAGCTCACTTGCTTCTTGAGTAGGTGATCCAGCTCTCCTGCAATTTGACCTCTCTCTGAGTGTGGTGGCAGATGGCCCCATGATTGAGAGCTAGGCTTGAACCAGTCTGCTCCAGATCAGGCCCCAGCTCTGCTGCTTTGGCTGGCTGTGTGATCTCAGGCAATTTACTTGCTGTCTCTGTGCCCCACTTCTGCTGTTTCTTGCATAGGAATTTTAATGACATTACTCACCTCAAAGAATTGTTGAGAAGGTTAGGCAAGTTAACACCTGCACAGTGTTTGGAACAGTCCTTGGAACCAACAACTGGGACTCGGTATGTCTGAGCTATCACTATCATACTGTTTTCCACAATTTTGCTGGGTCCTGGTAGAAGTCTCTGAATGCCCTCTCCTCTTGCATCTTGGTAATGCTGCAAATGGAACCAGACTCAGTGCCTGCGCTGAGCAAGGGGCTATGAGGAAGCGGACTCACCAGCAGGAGGTGGGCTCTGGCGTACGCTTGTGGGGTGTGCTGGCACAGGGGGCTCTGAGCCAGGCTACGAAGGCAGCAGCGGGTCTGGGCTCTTGGAGGTCACTTGGTCTGCAGGTCTATGTCTAGGGCTGCCATAACGACATACTACAGACTAGGTGGCTTATGACCAAACTTTTCTCATAGCCTGGAAGCCAGGTATCTGAGATCAAGGGATGGGTGGAGTTGGTTTCTTCTGAGGCCTCTTTCCTTGTCTTGCCGATGGCTGTCTTCTCCCTGTGCCTTCATGGGGTCTTCCCTCTGTGTTCAGATCTTCTCTTTTTATAAGGACACCAGTCACACAGGATTAGGGCTCACACAGTGACTTCATTCGACCTTAGTTAACCCAGGTGTTGCTAGTGGTAAAGAGCCTGCCTGCCAATGAAGTAGGCATAGGAGATGTGGACTCAATCCCCGGGTCAGGAAGATCTCCTGGAGGAGAAAATGGCCACCCACTCCAGTATTCTCACCCAGGGACTCCTATGGACAGAGGAGACTGACCAGTGGCAGTGCCTAGGGTTGCAAAGGGCTGGACAACTAAGTGACTTAGCATGCACGCAGCCCTTCAAAGCTGTGTCTCTGAATACAGTCCCTGAGGTCCTGCGGGTCAGGATTTCACCATGTGGGTTTGGTAGGAGACACATTTGGGCCAATAATCATGCCTGCACATGAGTGGCTGTTCTGTGGGTCTCTCTCATCACGTGATTGTACACCTGTGGTTCTGTGTCAGTGTCTGTGGGTCTGTCCGTCTGAGTGTCTGTCCTTCAGAGACTATCCTTGTGCCTCTGTGAAGCTGGGTCTTAGTGTGCCTGAGTTGGTTGACTCCAACAACATTCTGTGTCCACCTGCTTGGGTCGTGGGTCCACGAGTAGGTCTATAAGCCAGGATGTCCTAGATCTGGGGGGGTGGGGGGCTGCGTAACAGGATCGGCTCACCTCTGGGTCTCTGCACATGAGTCCTATCGTGAGTGTGCCTGTGAATCTGACCAGGCACATAAGCTGGCAGGCAGGATTTGAAAGGAGAGCAGGAAGATCATATTCACTTGAAATTTGAAAGACAACAGCATGTTTATGAAAGTGGGAGAACAGCAGGTTAAACACATGCTGGCAATGACGGCGAGAGGAAGGCCCCTGAGACTGGGCTGACTCCGGTGTGAATTCCATGGCATGTTGACATCTTTAAAACTGTCATAAAACCAGATACAGAAGGAACCAAGGGGACTGAGCAGACTCCATGGTGGGGACGGGGAGACGAAGAAGCAGTGTGCCTGGGAGGTGGCACTTTGCAGGGGGAGGGCAACAGTGAACTCACTCTCCACCCACTGCCCTCCAGCTGAAAAGCGTCTGCACCCGGACCCCTGGAGCAGTGGGGTAGACAGGACCCTCAGGTGCAGAGCCCCTACTCAGGCTGTGCTGTGCTCTTCACTCCTCCCTACAGGCCTGCAAGGGAGTCACTGTTCTCTCTAAGAATTGAGGAAACTGAGACCCAGAGAGACAAACGGCTTGGTCAAGGCTTTGGTGGCCAGGATTTGGACTGAGGTCTGTCTGATTGCTCTCAGAGTTCCTGGATAGTGTTTGCTTAAGAAACAATGAATAAATGAATGAGTACATGCTTAAGGGAGAGAAAGAAAGGAGGGAGGGAGGAAGGCGTGAAGGGAGGAAAGAAAGAAAGAATGATAAATGGTCCCTGAGTGTTGAAGTGGAATCTCTGTCCAGGCACTAGTTAATGCCCTGAAGGGCAGCAGGCAACCCTCATTTTCTCCACCATGCCCATCAATCCTGTAGTAAACGGGGTTAAGCACTTTGATTTATTCTTTTTGAAAAATCAGTAACAGTCAAGAGACAGTGGACACGGGTGTCTTCTCACTCAGGGAGCCAACTTTTTCTTGGGAAACAAACAGGAAGGAGATAGTCTGAACAAAGGCTCTTTTGTTCCCCACGCCTCCCCCAACATGCAGACACAAAGTGCCAGGCTTGGTGTTGCTCAGCTGTGGCCCAGGGTTTGAGGAGGAGCTCTGCCACACACTAGCCCGTTCAAAACACTAAGATCTTGAGATCCGGTCCCGTAACTTCATGGTGAATAGATGGACAAACAATAGAAACAGTGACAGACTTTATTTTCTTGGGTTCCAAAATCACTGCAGACGGCAACTGGAGCCATGAACTTCAAGCTGAGCGAGTGAACTGACTGACTGAAGTCACCATCTGAATATGTCCTCATGAGAGACCCCCAGGGAGAACTGCTTAGCAGAACCCAGGCAGCTCCAGATTCATGAGCAAAGTCAACAATGGCTGTTATTACGAGTCAGTGTTTGGGGAACAGTGGTCACATAAGGCGGAAAAAACTGAGCAGACTCCATGGTGGGGACGGGGAGACGAAGAAGCAGTGTGCCTGGGAGGTGGCACTTTGCAGGGGGAGGGCAACAGTGAACTCACTCTCCACCCACTGCCCTCCAGCTGAAAAGCGTCTGCACCCGGACCCCTGGAGCAGTGGGGTAGACAGGACCCTCAGGTGCAGAGCCCCTACTCAGGCTGTGCTGTGCTCTTCACTCCTCCCTACAGGCCTGCAAGGGAGTCACTGTTCTCTCTAAGAATTGAGGAAACTGAGACCCAGAGAGACAAACGGCTTGGTCAAGGCTTTGGTGGCCAGGATTTGGACTGAGGTCTGTCTGATTGCTCTCAGAGTTCCTGGATAGTGTTTGCTTAAGAAACAATGAATAAATGAATGAGTACATGCTTAAGGGAGAGAAAGAAAGGAGGGAGGGAGGAAGGCGTGAAGGGAGGAAAGAAAGAAAGAATGATAAATGGTCCCTGAGTGTTGAAGTGGAATCTCTGTCCAGGCACTAGTTAATGCCCTGAAGGGCAGCAGGCAACCCTCATTTTCTCCACCATGCCCATCAATCCTGTAGTAAACGGGGTTAAGCACTTTGATTTATTCTTTTTGAAAAATCAGTAACAGTCAAGAGACAGTGGACACGGGTGTCTTCTCACTCAGGGAGCCAACTTTTTCTTGGGAAACAAACAGGAAGGAGATAGTCTGAACAAAGGCTCTTTTGTTCCCCACGCCTCCCCCAACATGCAGACACAAAGTGCCAGGCTTGGTGTTGCTCAGCTGTGGCCCAGGGTTTGAGGAGGAGCTCTGCCACACACTAGCCCGTTCAAAACACTAAGATCTTGAGATCCGGTCCCGTAACTTCATGGTGAATAGATGGACAAACAATAGAAACAGTGACAGACTTTATTTTCTTGGGTTCCAAAATCACTGCAGACGGCAACTGGAGCCATGAACTTCAAGCTGAGCGAGTGAACTGACTGACTGAAGTCACCATCTGAATATGTCCTCATGAGAGACCCCCAGGGAGAACTGCTTAGCAGAACCCAGGCAGCTCCAGATTCATGAGCAAAGTCAACAATGGCTGTTATTACGAGTCAGTGTTTGGGGAACAGTGGTCACATGGGTAGACAGCATGAATGCTGTCTTGTTGCTTCCTGGCCACAGTGAAGTCCTGAGCAGACAGCGTTGTATCATCTGTTCATCTGTCCATTTACTCAGCAAACAGAGGTTGAGCCCCATCTGTGCCACAGGCTCTTTGCTAGGCACAGAGGACTCAGTGGCAAACAAGAGAGGCAAGATAGAAAGCAAACAGACATATACATAAAAAAGGAAAACACCCGGTCGTGAGAAATGCCAGGATGACAATAAGGCATAATGAGACGGAGTGGCAAAGGGAGGAGTCTTTTCGACGTAAGTGGTCAGGGGATTTTCCTCAGAGTCATTTAAGGTAAGACGAAGGTTAGGACAGAGTAAGAGCTGGCAGCAGAAGATTCCAGCAGAAAGAATTGCCAGTGGAACCGCCCTTCCGTGGGTGTGAGCTTGGCATCCTTCAGAGGCTGGCATGGCCACAGCGCAGTGAATGTGGGAGGAAGGACCAGGAACAGAATGCCAGGAAGAGTGCATAGGGGCTCTGTAGGCCAAAGAAAAAGTTTCAGATTTTTTTCCAACTGCAATGAGAAGGCACTGGTAGGGATTTTAGTAGGGTGATGTATCAGTAGGAATGGGTTGGCTACACTGCAATAGCAGAGAGACCCCCAGAGCTCAGTGGGGGCTGAGATAAACAAGAGAAGTTTATTTTCTTCTTACATCACAATCTACAGTGTGCCTGCAGGATTTTCTTTATTTGGCAACTCAGAAGCTGAAGCCGCCTCCATCTTGTGGCTCCAGCATCTTGTAGCTTCAAAATCAGTGTGATGTCATCTACCTAAGGACAGGTAGGAGAAGAGAGGGTGGGAAAGGTACACCAGATACTTACCTGTCTTAGGCGCCTGCTCACATCCCATTGAGAACTAATGACTTTATTTTCTTGGGTTCCAAAATCACTGCAGACGGCAACTGGAGCCATGAACTTCAAGCTGAGCGAGTGAACTGACTGACTGAAGTCACCATCTGAATATGTCCTCATGAGAGACCCCCAGGGAGAACTGCTTAGCAGAACCCAGGCAGCTCCAGATTCATGAGCAAAGTCAACAATGGCTGTTATTACGAGTCAGTGTTTGGGGAACAGTGGTCACATGGGTAGACAGCATGAATGCTGTCTTGTTGCTTCCTGGCCACAGTGAAGTCCTGAGCAGACAGCGTTGTATCATCTGTTCATCTGTCCATTTACTCAGCAAACAGAGGTTGAGCCCCATCTGTGCCACAGGCTCTTTGCTAGGCACAGAGGACTCAGTGGCAAACAAGAGAGGCAAGATAGAAAGCAAACAGACATATACATAAAAAAGGAAAACACCCGGTCGTGAGAAATGCCAGGATGACAATAAGGCATAATGAGACGGAGTGGCAAAGGGAGGAGTCTTTTCGACGTAAGTGGTCAGGGGATTTTCCTCAGAGTCATTTAAGGTAAGACGAAGGTTAGGACAGAGTAAGAGCTGGCAGCAGAAGATTCCAGCAGAAAGAATTGCCAGTGGAACCGCCCTTCCGTGGGTGTGAGCTTGGCATCCTTCAGAGGCTGGCATGGCCACAGCGCAGTGAATGTGGGAGGAAGGACCAGGAACAGAATGCCAGGAAGAGTGCATAGGGGCTCTGTAGGCCAAAGAAAAAGTTTCAGATTTTTTTCCAACTGCAATGAGAAGGCACTGGTAGGGATTTTAGTAGGGTGATGTATCAGTAGGAATGGGTTGGCTACACTGCAATAGCAGAGAGACCCCCAGAGCTCAGTGGGGGCTGAGATAAACAAGAGAAGTTTATTTTCTTCTTACATCACAATCTACAGTGTGCCTGCAGGATTTTCTTTATTTGGCAACTCAGAAGCTGAAGCCGCCTCCATCTTGTGGCTCCAGCATCTTGTAGCTTCAAAATCAGTGTGATGTCATCTACCTAAGGACAGGTAGGAGAAGAGAGGGTGGGAAAGGTACACCAGATACTTACCTGTCTTAGCCTGGAACTAGTACAAATCACCTTGCTCACATCCCATTGACCAGAACTAGCTCCATGGCCAAGCTGACCACCGGGGATGTTGGGAAATGTGAAAGAGCTTACGGATATATTTAAGAGGTATGATAGGATCTGACTTATATTGCAAATTGGCACTCTGGTTCCCACGAAAAAAATGTGACTCGTGAATGGTGGGGAGCCAAGCCATGGTTAGGTTCCAAAATGGTAGACTAACTTCTTTCCCTTTGAATTTGTCACTTGTGGCCTTAAATGCTGGGCAAAGTTTACCTCCTTGAAGAAAATACACTGCAAGTTGTGTCCTGAAAGAATGTTCAGATCAAAGCTGCAGTCAGCAGTGCAAACCCAAATGTTTACCTCACACCAGTTAGGATGGCCACCATGAAAAAAAAGAAAAATCGGCAAGTAGCAAATGCTGGAGAGAGTGTGGAGAAAAGGGAGCCCTCCTCCACTATTGGTGGAAATATAAATTGGTATAGTCACTATGGAGAGCAGTATGGATATTCCTTAAGAAACTGAAAATAGAGTTACTATATGCACTTGCAGTTCCACCTCTGGGCAGATATCTGGAGAAAATCATAATTTGAAAAGATGTATGCACCCCAATGTTCATAGAAGCACTGTTTGTGATAGCCAAGATATGGAAACAGCCTAAATATCCATTAACAGATGAATGGATCAAGGATATGTGGTGTGTATATACAGTGGAAGATTATTGTTGTTTAGCAGTAACAGGTGAATTCTCTCTATGAAGCCAACTGGGAAGCCCACAGTGGGATGTTACTCAGCCATAAAAATGAATGATGCCATTCATAGCAACATGGATGGACCTAGAGAGATTACCATACTAAATGACTTAAGCCAGACAGAGGAAGACAAATATCATACATCACTTATATGTGGAATCTAAAAAAATAATACAAAACACTTATTTACAAAACAGAAACAGATTCACAGACAAAGAAAACAAACTTACAGTTACCAAAGGGGAAAGAGAAGGGAAAGGGATACATTAGAAGTTTGGGATTAATAAATACACACTACTCTATAAAAATAGATAAGCAACAAGGACCTGCTATATAGCACACAGAACTACATTCAATATCTTTTAATAAACTATAATGGACAAGACTCTGAAAAATATATAATATATACATTAAACTGAATCACTTTGCTCTGCACATAAAACTAACACTACATTGAAAATCACCCATACTCCAAAAAAAGTCAAAACAAATTCCAAATGTTTCATAAGGAAGGCCCTGATTCCCAGACTTTGGAGCTCTGGCTTGGTAAATTCCAAAAATAATTCGGAAACCAACAAAGAGTTATTCTGTCTTACAAGTACATAGTGTCACCATCATTTCATTTTTAAGAAGGCATCTTAACATTTACAAGTGGCAAGGAAAATATAGCACAATACAGACTATTTCTAGAAAAGACAGTTGACAGCGTTACACAGATCATACATGCACATGCATGATACACACACACACACACACACAAACATACACACTAGCCAAATGTGCACAGACATGTGCATTAGTGTGCTTCTTGAGTTGCCTGTGAGAATTTTTTATCATCATTCAATAAGGGAGCTATGTGGAGGAGTTGCCTGTGTGAGAATCCGCTTGAGGCCATCTACCCACTCTTCATTCAAAGAATCATTCTCAAAACTTTCAATGTGGGATCACGATTGAAGTCACCCTGGTCTTTTACTGTGATACCTCAATCTCCTGTCAGATGCCTTTCAATGGGCTACTTTTGTCATTCTTCAATCATGTCCAAAATTCTTTGTGACCCCATAGATTTTAGCATGCCAGGCCTCCCTGTCTTTCGCCGTCTCCCAGAGCTTGCTGAAATATATGTCCACTGAGTTGGTGATGCCATCCAACCATCTCATCCTCTGTTGCCCGCTTCTTCTCTTGCCCTTAATCATTTGCAGCATCAGGGTCTTTTCCAGTGAGTCTTCTCTTCACACCAGGTGGCCAGAGCATGGGAACTGCAGTATCAACATCAGTTCTTCCAGTGAATATGCAAGGTTGATTGCCTTTACGATTGACTAGTTTGATTTCCTTGTTGTCCACAGGACTCTCAAGAGTCTTCTCCAGCACCACAATTCAAAAGCATCAATTCTTCGAGTCTCGGCTTTTTTTATGGTCCAGCTCTCACATCTGTACATGACTACTGGAAGAACCATAGCTTTGACCACACAGACCTTTGTCAGCAAAGTGATATTAAGCTGTTTAGGTTTGTTATAACTTTTCTTCCAAGCGTCTTGTAATTTTGAAATTAAAATAAATTAAAAGATCGGTCACTTGACAGGCATCTTATTGTAATCACTGTTTGCCAGTTTGAGGCATCTTTCTCCAAAGGGCTCCCAGTGCGAATTCTGTGCTCACCACGCAGCTTAAATTTTAAGCCAGACCTTTCCAGACTCTGCACTCACATTCATTATATCCAACTGTGTTCCTGCGATTCGGTAACAAACAGGCGGAAATGCAATTCTGCTTATGTAATGCCACATTGTCCTTACTTTTCTTATTTCCCTGTTTGTATTTCCTGTCTCATTGGCAAGCACTGGCACATGACCTGTATTTGGAGGCAGCGGGGCTGGGTGAACAGCAGTGGCCAAGGCCCAGAGGCAAACACAAAGGTTTAGGAGCCACGATGCCAAGAGCCAAGGGCGGCCACGTAGGCAAAGGGCAGAAGTCTGGGTGAATACAGCCTAGACATGCCTTGAGAATTGGTGACCAGCCACAGCAGACCTGCAGGATGAGCTGGGGGACCCAGTGAACCCTTGTCAGACCCTGCAGATGCTGGCACAACTTCAGACATTTCTCATCTGGCTGCCTCCAGTCACACTGACCTCCTGGTCACCCCCACATAGGCCTCCTTCTCCCTTTCCTGTGTAATTCGTCCTTTCTGCCTGATTCACCTCCTTCCCAGGCCCCGACCCCACTATTTTCTGCCTGGCCAACTTGTATGAATCCTTCAAACAGAACGTGCTCTGTCTTCTCCACACAGATAAAAAGAAGCTAGGCACACAGTAGAGGCACCTCCTTTACTGCCCGGGGCCTTGAGGCCCACACAACAGATGAGAAATAGGAGAGACAAAGAGAGGGCAAAGATGGCTTCTGGGCTTCTGTCTGAGCAACTGGAAAGGCAGAGTTTCTGGCAGATGAGCTGGGAAGATTGAGGGAAGGGCCGGTTTGGAAGCAGCCATCAGGGACCCAGCTCCAGATGTGGTGCATTTGATTAAGGTGGGCATGCAGGATCTTGGTTCCCCAACCGGGCATCGAACCCATCCCCTCTACATTGAGAGCACAGAGTCATAACCACTGGGTCACCAGGGATGTCCTCAGATGTGGTACATTTGAGATGTCTGCTAGACATTCAAATGGGTGTGTTGGATATGCTGTTGGGTACATGTGTTTGGAGTTCTGGGAGGAACACCAGGTTAGGCACATAAATTTCAGCATCATCAACATAAGGCTGATTTAGTCATTTTTCGGATGTGCTTATGTAGAATGTGGCTTCCGAAACCCCTCAGCCTGAGACATCAGAGCCTTCCTGCTGGCTTTGGGCACCACTTAACCCCCCTGCCTCCCCTCCAGCCATGAGCCCTTTAAAGGAGCTCCAGGAGCGCCCTTCCACACTCTCGTGTGTCCATAGCTTTCCTTCTCTGCCTGTCATCGATGGCTTCTTGTTCTTCAAAGACCAACATATCCATCTTTTTCCTCTGTAGCTTCTTTCTGGAAGAATGAATATTTCTATCTCAGTATTACAATAGCACTTTGACTATGTTTACTGAAACCCTAGGACAAATTACTTCACACTGTATTATTAATATAGTACCTGTGTCATTGAAGAATATTTTGAAATAATTACCAAAGGTGTTTTCTCCTTGTTAGTTGCGCTAGCATCTCAACCTGAGCTTTTCCTCTCTGTAAAGTCTTTTCTCTGAAGCTTAATCATTCAGAGAAGAAGCCATACAAAACAAAATCAACAAAGAGCAAAAACAAAGAATTAACTTTTTGATTTTGAGTTTTGTGTTTCACATTTAAAAAAAAAAAATCCATAGCATCAATGGAGTAAGAAAAAAATCCACAGATTGGGAGAAAATATTTGCAGATGACAGTGTCTGACCCTTGGAAGTAAGTCAATAGATATGATTCTGCCTAGGTTATTGGGTCCAGGGTAGATCTGGCTGTTACTGGGTCTTTCAGATTCCTACTTTTCACACCCCCCGCACCCTGCCTTACTCTGGAATTGGGGCTTAGAGATGTTTGTCCATGTCTATGGGTCATTGGAACTAATATGCTATAGACAGGCTATATAGGGAACCATCACAGCAGCCCCATTAGATTGTGATCAAGGAAAAGAGAGAAGATGAGAGGCAGACATAGGGAGGAGTAACAGGAGGAAACGGGACTCTGGAACGTCCTGCCTTGTAACTGCAGCAGGAGAATTCCCATTTGTTCCATGACTTCTCTTTTTTTGCCCAAGCTGACTCAAGTGCATTTCTTTTTTTTTTTTTTTAAACATTTATTTATTTATTTTGGGAGGATTGGGGAGGGAGGGGGGCAGGCGGGCCACTTCTATTGGTCTTTCATTTCTCCATTTTCATACATCTTTGTTCTTTGGCTCCTGTGGGCCTCCCATTGCAGTGGCGTCTGTTGTCGCAAAGCGCCGGCTCTGGGCGCATGCGCTCCAGAGCTCCGGCTCGGTAATTGGACACACCGGTCCAGCCGCTCCGCGGCACGCGGGATCTTCCCAGGCCAGGGATCGAACCGGTGCCCCTTGCACTGCAAGGCGGTGTCCTTACCCACTGGACCACCAGGGAAGCCCCCTCAAGTGCATTTCTGTTACTGACGACCAAATGGTTGGTTGGTTGTTTTTTTTAATGTCATTTTTTTGCCATTTTTTATTTTGCTTTGTGCTTTTACAGAGTTTTGTTGTTTACAGATGTGTATAATCCCAGATTAGTCAAATGGTTGTTGACCAGCAGTAACTGAATCCCAACCAGATTGTGAGCATTTTGAGGGCAAAACTGCCTCTGTTCACCTCTCTACATCTAGAAGGCTGGCCAGGACTCCTGGTGAGGGATTGAAGGAACAACCGTTATTCATAGAGTAGCATGGCTTCATCCATCAGAATGGCCTCCAGGGCTCTGGGAATCCTGTTGGAGAGTTTTGTACCGTGAAGTTACAAGCATTTGATTTGCAGTTTGATGCCTCCCATCCCCCACATACCGCGTGTGACTTGAGAAGTCCCGGTTTCCATGGCTGTCACATGGGGATCTCAGGTCCTAGTTCATAGGGTCATTGTTGATATGGAGCAAAATAATTTCTGCAGAAGTTCCCAGCCCAGTGCCTGGCACAGAGGAAATATCCTGTGAATAGAAATTAGCATGATGTGTAACTGCTACTGAGAACTGAAGTTATTTATTTGAGAAATATTTGTTGAGTACATACTGTGCACTGGAGTAGTAAAGAGAGGGACAAGACTCTTAAGGTGCTTACTTTCATTAAGGAGACAGCCAAAAGAAAATTAAGTGGCTTTTCCGTGCTGCCCTCTGTATTTGAGCGCTCCGGGCCGGGCTCCTCTTGATCAGAGAAAGGTATTGAGAGAATCGCACTGTGGATCTGTCATGATGTGGCACCTCCGTGTCATAAAAGCAGTTCTGCACGTGGTTATGGTTGCTTTGTTTCCACAGCACTGTTTGTGGTTGTGCCATGATTATTTTTCACATCCTTCCAGTGAGATGCCGGTGAAAGAGAGCCAGCCCTGTTTACACACCTGTCTCACAAATGTGTTCATCCCACCTGCCTGCCTTCTGCTCCCACAAGCATCTGGGTTCAATCTGAGTGCACAGATAGGATCAAACCCTATGCGAGAGAGACTGGTAACTGATGAGAGGTTACCCTCCCTCTCTCAAGGCAGAATCAATCCATTCTAGTTCCTACAAATTCATACCAGAGAACAGCCTTAAGAGCAATGATGTATTTATTCATTGAGAGACTCCTTAAGGAGGGCCTAAAAGGATCAAAGCAATCCGTGGTGATATCAGGTTCAGGATGCTGCCTGACTAGGTCCCCACCTGCCGGGACTTGGCCGGGTGAGCCGAGACCACCAAGCTGCTCCCTGTACTCTGCCCAACTCTCTCAGAACAAATAATTCTTGTGGTATTGACCACCCTTGGGGATTTCATCATGTCTGAAATACACTGGCCTTTTTTCTCCCCTGAGTATAACAGTTGTATATATTCATTATTAAAATTTTAAAAATCTTAATGCCCTTCATCCCTAATAAGGAAATAGTGATTACTTTTTATTTTTTCCTTGGCTTTTGTTATGGTTCAGTCGCTAATTCGCGTCCAGCTCTTTGCGACCCCATGGACTGCCACACATCAGGTTTCCCTGTCCTTCACTATCTCCCAGAGTTTGCTCAAACTCATGTCCATTGAGTTGGTGATGCCATCCAACCAAACATAACGATTTGATAGATGTCTGTATTGCACAATGATGACCACAGTGAGTACAATAGCACATCCATCACCTTATACAGTTAGCATTTGTGTGTGTGTGATGAAATCTTACAAGGTCTACTCTCTCAGCATCTTTTTTTTTTGAATAATTTTATTTTTTATTTTTGGCTATGCTGAGCCTTTGTTGCTACCTGGGCTTTTCTCCAGTTGCAGTGCATGGATTTTTCATTGCAGTGGCTTCTCTGGTTGCAGAGCACGGGTGTGCAGGCTTCAGCAGTGAGGCACGTGAGCTCAGTAGCTGTGGTTCCCAGGTTCCAGAGCACAGGCTTGGTAGTGGGGTGCATGACTTAGTTGCTCTGCAGCATGTGGGATCTTCCTGGATCAGGAATTGAACCTTTGTTTCCTGCATTGGCAGGTGAATTCTTTACCACTGAGCCTCCAGGGAAGCCCTCTTAGCCTCCTCCTAGTGTATAACACAGTATGGTTAGCTGTAGTCACCATACTCTATGTTAAATCCTAGTTCTTATTCATCTGACAACTGGAAGTTTAAACCCTCGGACCACCTTCACCTCTCCTCCCACCCTGCCCCCCTGCTCGCCCTCCCACCCCACAACCACCAATCCACTTTCTGTTTCTACAAACTGTCATTTTATATTCCACCTGTGGGTGAGCTCAGACCGTAACTGTCTTTCTCTGTCTGACTTACTTCACTGAGCATGATATCCTCAAGTTGAGCCCATGTGGTCACATACGGTAGGATTTCCTTCATCTTATGGCTGAAAAATAGTCCATCTTACATATCTATCTTGCACTTTCTTTATCCAGACATCTGTCACAGGCACTTAGTTTCCCCCTTGTCCTCGCCGTTGTAGATGCAGCTGCAATGAACATGGGACGGCAGATAACCTCTTTGAGACCCTGCTTTCATGTCTTCCAGCTGCACCCAGAAATAGGAATGTTTATAGTTCCCTTGGCAAACCTCCATACTATCTGCCAAGGGAATAGTGATTTTTACTGGCCTGGGAAAGTGGGCAGCCTCAGGCCGTGGCCGACAGAGCCAGTTTCCTAGCTTCCTTTACAGTTGGGAATGGCCAAGTGACCCATTTATGACCCATCAGATCACAGCAGGTCTGCTAAGGAGTTTCTGGGAAAGATTTTGCTATTCACCCCATCCCCCATCCTGTCCTGAAAGAAGAGGCCATAACACCTGAGGCTGGAGGAGCTATTTTGTGCCCATGAGGCCCACAAACATGAGTGTGATAGGCAAACATGAGTGTAAGGAGGTCAACAAAGCATGGAAGGATGTGAAATGTTATTGTCTTCATTTTCCATAACAAGAAGACAGACTGGGGAATAGATACTCCTGGCCAGTAAAATGCATATGATTCAAGCTCCTGTTGGTTGGATGCTCTAGTCTTTGCATCCAGATTCTTAAATATGCTAAAATATAGATACACAGATGGTTCCTGACTTATGGTTCAGCTTAACGATTTTTTTACCTTTACAACAATGCAAAAGTGATCCACATTCAGTGTAAATCATGGGTCTCCCAGGTAAACGTGCCTGTCAGTGCAAAAGAAGCAGGAGATGTGGGTTCCATCTTTGGAGTGGGAAGATCCGCTGGAGAAGGAAATGGCACCAACTCCAGTATTCTTGCCTGGGAAATTCCGTGGACAGAGGAGTCTGATCGGTTACAGCCTATGGGCTTGCAAAGCATCAGTCACAACTGAGCATGCACTCGTATAGGCATTCAGTAGAAACCGTGATTAAGACTTTGAACTTTGTTCTTGTCCCAGGCTAGTGATGGGAGATAGGATACTCTCTTGTGATGCTAGGCAGTGGCAGCGAACCACTGTTTGGTCAGTGACAGGATCACATTGGCAAACAACCAGTGCACTTACAACCATTCTATAACCATACGACCCTTCTGTTTTCACTGTCGGTACTATCTATCCAGACATCTGTCACAGGCACTTAGTTTCCCCCTTGTCCTCGCCGTTGTAGATGCAGCTGCAATGAACATGGGACGGCAGATAACCTCTTTGAGACCCTGCTTTCATGTCTTCCAGCTGCACCCAGAAATAGGAATGTTTATAGTTCCCTTGGCAAACCTCCATACTATCTGCCAAGGGAATAGTGATTTTTACTGGCCTGGGAAAGTGGGCAGCCTCAGGCCGTGGCCGACAGAGCCAGTTTCCTAGCTTCCTTTACAGTTGGGAATGGCCAAGTGACCCATTTATGACCCATCAGATCACAGCAGGTCTGCTAAGGAGTTTCTGGGAAAGATTTTGCTATTCACCCCATCCCCCATCCTGTCCTGAAAGAAGAGGCCATAACACCTGAGGCTGGAGGAGCTATTTTGTGCCCATGAGGCCCACAAACATGAGTGTGATAGGCAAACATGAGTGTAAGGAGGTCAACAAAGCATGGAAGGATGTGAAATGTTATTGTCTTCATTTTCCATAACAAGAAGACAGACTGGGGAATAGATACTCCTGGCCAGTAAAATGCATATGATTCAAGCTCCTGTTGGTTGGATGCTCTAGTCTTTGCATCCAGATTCTTAAATATGCTAAAATATAGATACACAGATGGTTCCTGACTTATGGTTCAGCTTAACGATTTTTTTACCTTTACAACAATGCAAAAGTGATCCACATTCAGTGTAAATCATGGGTCTCCCAGGTAAATGTGCCTGTCAGTGCAAAAGAAGCAGGAGATGTGGGTTCCATCTTTGGAGTGGGAAGATCCGCTGGAGAAGGAAATGGCACCAACTCCAGTATTCTTGCCTGGGAAATTCCGTGGACAGAGGAGTCTGATCGGTTACAGCCTATGGGCTTGCAAAGCATCAGTCACAACTGAGCATGCACTCGTATAGGCATTCAGTAGAAACCGTGATTAAGACTTTGAACTTTGTTCTTGTCCCAGGCTAGTGATGGGAGATAGGATACTCTCTTGTGATGCTAGGCAGTGGCAGCGAACCACTGTTTGGTCAGTGACAGGATCACATTGGCAAACAACCAGTGCACTTACAACCATTCTATAACCATACGACCCTTCTGTTTTCACTGTCGGTACAGTATTCAGTCATTTACATGAGCTATTCAACACTTTTTTCTTTTATTTTTTAATAAAATAGGCTTTGTGTTCAATGGTTTTTGCCTAACTGTAGACTCACAGAAGTGTTCTGAGCACTTTAATGTAGATTGGGCTAAGTTTCGATGTTCATTGATATATTAAATGCATTTTTGACTTACGATATTTTCAACTTATGATGGCTTTAAAAAAATTATTTAAAAATATTTCTTTATTTGTCTGGGCTAGGTCTTAGCTGCAACACGTGGGATCTTTGATCTTCGGTGTGGCACATGAGATCTTTAGTTTTGGCTCACAAACTCTTAGTTGTGGCATGTGAGATCTAGTTCCCTGACCAGGGTTAGAACCTAGGCTCCCTGCATTGGGAATGTGGAGTCTTAGCCATTGGATCACAAGGGAAGTTTGTCAACTTATGATGGATTTATCGGGGGTGTAACCCTGTCATAAGACAAGGGAGATTTGTATTTGTTAGTTTGTTTTGCAACCTGGCTTGCAGGATCTTAGTTTCCTGATCAGGGATTGAACCCTCGCCTGCAGCAACGAAAACAGAGTCTGAACCACTGGACCGCCAGGGAATTCCCAAGGAAGACCTGTAGATACAACAAAATAGAAAATGAAAGTCTCTGTTCTCTTCCCAGATATAAACACTGTTAATATTTGGTATAGATTTTTCCAAGTATTGTATGCATATATTAATGCATATAAATAATCACAAATATATATATATAATTAATGGAATCATAGAATAAATGCATTCTATTTTATAGTTTGCTTTAGTCACAAAATACCATGGTGTATTTCTGGATCAGTACAGCTTTTTTTTTTTTTTAAACAACTTAATCTTCTACTGTCTGACATTTAGGATGTATTCAATATTTTCTCATTATAAGCTATGCTGAAACAATTATCATTGAACATACATTATTGGACGTGGACAAAGGGTGGCAGCGAATTTTCCCACTGTTTGGTCCGATGCTAGGCAGTGGCAGCGAACCACTGTTTGGTCAGTGACAGGATCACATTGGCAAACAACCAGTGCACTTACAACCATTCTATAACCATACGACCCTTCTGTTTTCACTGTCGGTACAGTATTCAGTCATTTACATGAGCTATTCAACACTTTTTTCTTTTATTTTTTAATAAAATAGGCTTTGTGTTCAATGGTTTTTGCCTAACTGTAGACTCACAGAAGTGTTCTGAGCACTTTAATGTAGATTGGGCTAAGTTTCGATGTTCATTGATATATTAAATGCATTTTTGACTTACGATATTTTCAACTTATGATGGCTTTAAAAAAATTATTTAAAAATATTTCTTTATTTGTCTGGGCTAGGTCTTAGCTGCAACACGTGGGATCTTTGATCTTCGGTGTGGCACATGAGATCTTTAGTTTTGGCTCACAAACTCTTAGTTGTGGCATGTGAGATCTAGTTCCCTGACCAGGGTTAGAACCTAGGCTCCCTGCATTGGGAATGTGGAGTCTTAGCCATTGGATCACAAGGGAAGTTTGTCAACTTATGATGGATTTATCGGGGGTGTAACCCTGTCATAAGACAAGGGAGATTTGTATTTGTTAGTTTGTTTTGCAACCTGGCTTGCAGGATCTTAGTTTCCTGATCAGGGATTGAACCCTCGCCTGCAGCAACGAAAACAGAGTCTGAACCACTGGACCGCCGGGGAATTCCCAAGGAAGACCTGTAGATACAACAAAATAGAAAATGAAAGTCTCTGTTCTCTTCCCAGATATAAACACTGTTAATATTTGGTATAGATTTTTCCAAGTATTGTATGCATATATTAATGCATATAAATAATCACAAATATATATATATAATTAATGGAATCATAGAATAAATGCATTCTATTTTATAGTTTGCTTTAGTCACAAAATACCATGGTGTATTTCTGGATCAGTACAGCTTTTTTTTTTTTTTAAACAACTTAATCTTCTACTGTCTGACATTTAGGATGTATTCAATATTTTCTCATTATAAGCTATGCTGAAACAATTATCATTGAACATACATTATTGGACGTGGACAAAGGGTATGCACATACTAAGTGTTGACACATTTATCTATTAAACAAATGTTTATTGAGGGGCTAGTGTATTTCTGGCACATTTATGCTTAATAAACAAGTACTTTGGTGGAGTTTTTAGTCTGGTGGGGAGACTAACAGTTGAATAGGTAAGCAAAGAATTGTTGTTGTTATTTAGTTGCTAAGTTGAGTCTAACTCTTTGTGACTGTATGGACTGTGGCCCGCTAGGCTCATCTGTCCATGGGATTTCCCAGGTAAGAATACTGGAGTAGGTTGCCATTTCCTTCTCCAGGGGATTGTCCTGACACAGGGTTCAAACCCACGTCTCCTGCAATGGCAGGTGGATTATTTCTTTTTTTACACCACTGAGTCACAAGGGAAACCCAAACAACTAGTAAATAGTTAGAAATTACAGTAAGTGATAAGCAGGATATGAAAACACAGGGAACCTACTTAAATAAATGACCAGTGAAGGCCTCCAAGGGAGTGACATTTAAGCTCAGAGTTTAAGGGTGAGAAGGGCCCAGAAGGAATTTCCTAGGTAAAATCCCCCAGGGAAGAAAGAACTTTGATGTTTAAGGATCTGGAAGGCAATGGGTATGGTTAGAATAGCTGAAAAAGAGATGAAGCGGGAGGTCTAGACAAGGCGAGATCTTGTAGGTCATGTTGGAGCATTTGAATTTATTTTATGGAAACTCACAGAAGCGCTTTAAGCAAGGGAGTGACTTGCTGTATTTTGTTATTATTATTTAATGATCACTTTGGTTGCTATTTTCCATTGTTTGCATGGAGTCAAAGCCAGATCAGTAAAAATTTCCCTGAAGTGGTCTAGGCAAGATATGATTTGGAGTGAGAGATTAGAAATAGACAAATAGATTAGTGGATACAAAGCATTTATAAACAGAGAACTTATACTAGTGGCCCACAATTTTATTTACTGAAGTTTTTACAACATATTTTAATATATTAGAACAGTATTATTATTCTCTATAAAATTTAGTATATATTTTATTTATTTTTAAATTTTATTTATTTTATTATTTATTTTTGGCTCTTCTGGGTTTTCACTGCTGCCACAGGCTCTTCTCTAGTTGCAGGGAGTGGGGGCCACTCTCTAGTTGAGGTGAGCAGCCTTCTTGTTGCGGTGACTTCTCTTGTTGTGAAACTTGTGCTCGAGGGCACATGGGTCCAATAGTTGAGGCTCAGACTCCATAGTACAGGCTTAATAGCTGTGGCTCATGGGCTTAGTTGTTCCACAGCTTGTGGGATATTCCCATATCAGGGATTGAATCTGTGTCTCCTGCTTTGGCAGGTGAACTCTTCACTGCTGAGCTACCAGGGAGGCCCTAGTATATCTTTTATATTCATTATTATTGTTAATATCATTCTTGTAATAATAATTTAAAATTATTATTTAGTTTTTAAAATTTCCTGGATAGTTTTCCATATTTATCAGGATAAGTTTTAAAATAATTTTATCATGTTCCATCGTGCACCCCCCCCCCAGTCATATGGATTCATTGATTTAGATTCCACTAAATATATCAGTTGAGTTGGAGGAAGTATGACATCTTTGCCATATTGAGATTTCCTGTTCAGGGATTTATGTTTTTCTTTACCTAAGGACTTATTTTTTTTATATCCTTCAGTAAAGTTTTATAGGGTTTTTTTTTCCCCCTTATAGGCCTTGACATTTCTTGTTAAGGTTGTTGCCTAGGTATTTTACACTATTCATTGCTAATGGAATATGATCTTTGAAAAAATAATACTTTCTAAATGGAAATCACAGGTATTGAGTGTTGTATTTAGGGGATCCTATAAGTAATACCTCTCTTCCTCTTCTGAATTGGAGGAATCTGAGGCATAGGAGGTAAAAGTGCTATGTTTCTCACTGATAAAGTTGACTTAAAAAATGTAGCTTTTGATCTGTCGCCAAGTGGCCTTGCTGTATTTCTCCCTGAATTGGATAGACTGACCTTTATTGAAACAGGTCGTTCTGGAGAATGGTTCCTCTGCCTCAGAAACAGGTCCACTTACTACATGGTGGAGAGCACATGAAAATATTTGCTCTCTGCAGTCAATCAAAGCCAAAAAGAGAACCCAGAAGCATGTTTTCTTGTCCAGTTCCTTCTCTCAAATTCACTAATCCGGAAAGTCATTTATATTCCTGTAGAATGGAGAGAGTCTGTGAGTTTTTCTCTAATGGAATTCTCTCTTCATGAAAAGAAGCCTTTTCCCTTAACATTTAGGAAAGCCATTAATTTTGGTTTTTATCTTATAAGTAGCCACTTTACCAAAGTCTCTAAGCTTTCTAGTAGATTCCCTTCAGTTTTTATGTTTAGGTATGTATTGACATCAGGAATAAGTAACAACAGTTTTGTCTCTTTTTTTTCCCCTACTATTTATATTTATTTTTCTTATCTTATTGCATTGGCTTTAGCCTATAGCCATTATAGGGGGTTGACTTGTTTTGTTTCTGACTTAAATGAAAATGCCCTTAGTGTTTCAGCATTAAATATGTTCATGGATGGCTTCTGATAAGTAAACTTAGTCATGTTAAGAAGCCTAAATATTCTTCCTAGCTTACTAAGGATTTTGTAAAGAAAATTATAAGCTATTGGTGTTGAACTTATCAAATATTTTTAAAGTGTCTCTTCTGCTAATAATATCCTGTGATTTATTTTTCTTTAACAATGAAATGAATTTACACAGCTCCTCATGTTGAATCATCCATGTACTTTTGGAATAAATCTTGCCAGATTGTGGTGGATTTTGACTTGTGTTCCAGCAAGTTTGATTCAGATTGCTAAAATTTTATTTTTGTAGTTTTGCAACTATGATATACTTAAGCAGGTTGGTCTATAAGAGATATGATTCACATGTCAGAGATTAATTGGTGAACTTTAAAGCAGAGTAGATATGGTAGGGGGGATCCTATAAGTAATACCTCTCTTCCTCTTCTGAATTGGAGGAATCTGAGGCATAGGAGGTAAAAGTGCTATGTTTCTCACTGATAAAGTTGACTTAAAAAATGTAGCTTTTGATCTGTCGCCAAGTGGCCTTGCTGTATTTCTCCCTGAATTGGATAGACTGACCTTTATTGAAACAGGTCGTTCTGGAGAATGGTTCCTCTGCCTCAGAAACAGGTCCACTTACTACATGGTGGAGAGCACATGAAAATATTTGCTCTCTGCAGTCAATCAAAGCCAAAAAGAGAACCCAGAAGCATGTTTTCTTGTCCAGTTCCTTCTCTCAAATTCACTAATCCGGAAAGTCATTTATATTCCTGTAGAATGGAGAGAGTCTGTGAGTTTTTCTCTAATGGAATTCTCTCTTCATGAAAAGAAGCCTTTTCCCTTAACATTTAGGAAAGCCATTAATTTTGGTTTTTATCTTATAAGTAGCCACTTTACCAAAGTCTCTAAGCTTTCTAGTAGATTCCCTTCAGTTTTTATGTTTAGGTATGTATTGACATCAGGAATAAGTAACAACAGTTTTGTCTCTTTTTTTTCCCCTACTATTTATATTTATTTTTCTTATCTTATTGCATTGGCTTTAGCCTATAGCCATTATAGGGGGTTGACTTGTTTTGTTTCTGACTTAAATGAAAATGCCCTTAGTGTTTCAGCATTAAATATGTTCATGGATGGCTTCTGATAAGTAAACTTAGTCATGTTAAGAAGCCTAAATATTCTTCCTAGCTTACTAAGGATTTTGTAAAGAAAATTATAAGCTATTGGTGTTGAACTTATCAAATATTTTTAAAGTGTCTCTTCTGCTAATAATATCCTGTGATTTATTTTTCTTTAACAATGAAATGAATTTACACAGCTCCTCATGTTGAATCATCCATGTACTTTTGGAATAAATCTTGCCAGATTGTGGTGGATTTTGACTTGTGTTCCAGCAAGTTTGATTCAGATTGCTAAAATTTTATTTTTGTAGTTTTGCAACTATGATATACTTAAGCAGGTTGGTCTATAAGAGATATGATTCACATGTCAGAGATTAATTGGTGAACTTTGACAAAGTGATGGCTTAGATGAGTTTGGGAAATGCCAGGTTTCTTTACTCTTGGACCTCACAGAGACCTTAATAATGCTTACTGTGGTTCTCTAAAGGGTACGCAGCACTTTCTCAAGTTCTTTGACCAAAGAACCTCCTTTTCAAAAAAAATATGTACTGGGGCTTCCATGGTAGCTCAGTGGTAAAGAATTCTCCTGCCAATGCAGGAGACACGGGTTCGATCCCCGATCCAGGAAGATCCCACATGCTGCGGGGCAACTAAGCCCGTGAGCCACAACTATGGAGCCTGCGCTCTAGAGCCTCGGAGCCACATATGCCGCAATTACTGAAGCCTGTGTGCCCTTGAGCCCGAGTTCCGCAACAAGAGAAGTCACTGCAACAAGAAGGCTGCTCACATTAACTGCAGAGTAACCCCCACTCCCTGCAACTAGAGAAGAGCCTATGGCAGCAGTGAAAACCCAGAATAGCCGAATATTGAATTTAAATGAAATTCTCTGGGGACTAGTGTTCTGAAACTGGCCTGTAATTCTCCTTTTGGTATTCTGTTAGTTTTGGTATCAATTATGCTAAACTTGGGAAGTGAAATGGAAACTTGTTTTTCTTCTGTGTTACAGTTTAAATAATAGTGATCACCTGTCCCATAATGGTTTGATAGAACTTTCCCGTAAATCCATCTGATCCAGTGCCATTTCTGAGAGAGAATGATGCTTGGAAGGTACACACTCGCAAGGCTCCCTGACAGGACATTTTCCCCATCAATTCTTCCTTTTTTTTTTTTTTTTTTTAAGGATCAAGCAGCTATTTTAGAAAAGCCCTGAATGTGTGAAAATTAGACTTGAGACATTGAGCAAATTGATACTGATCCATCCTTCATGGTTCTCATCTCTAACAAACAGCATGCTGGCATTGCCCCGGGGTACTTGGCTGGGGCTGTGTAGAGCATTTTTGTTAAGGGTGCAGAGTTGATGCCCACCAACTAGCCACTTTAGCTGAGGGCCAAGTCCTGAATCCCTCTCCTCACCCAGTTCCAATTTTTTCTCTGGCTTTTTACCTTTTCCCAAGTATCATAGGGCCACTAGATCAGCTTAAACTTCTAGATACTTCCCCTAGGTCAGCTTCATAGTCCTCGCTCTGAACCTTTATTGGTAGAGCATTTGCCTAGCTTATGCTGGGCAAATATTGCTAGGAGGGGCAGATATTGCTAGGATATGGGGGTGTTTGAGAGGCCTGGTATTGGCAGTGGGGACTGGGCCAGGCTAAGCTTGTGTTGGGTCAGCTGGGGGGTTCTTAGGAACCTGAGTGAGCAGAGCTGAAAGATTGGTCTGGGGTGCAGGGAAGCTCAGGAGGCCTGGGTGTCCCTGCAAGAGGCACGTGTGTGTTGTGTTATGTGTCCGTGTATGTATAACAGTTATGCTAAGTTCCTAGAGGCCTGGGGGTGTCCTGGGAGGCCTGGTCTAGGGCATAGCAGAGCTGAGGAGGCTGCGGGGTCCCTGGAAGAGACCAGCTTGGGGGAGGGGGAAATTGGGGCCCAGGCTGCAAGAGGCCCGGGGCTCCGGCGGGTCTGGGCTGCGCCTGGAGGCCGATCGGTGGCGCCGGGGCCCTACCCGGGGCTAACGGGCCAGGCCGTGGGGGAGGGCGGGGGGAGGCGGGGGGCCGGCCGGGCGGCGGCGCGGGCTCCGGACGCGAGGGCTCCGCTCCTCCTCCCGCCCGAGCCAGCCTCAGGCGCCCGGCGCCTCCCCCGGAGCCAGAGCCAGAGCCGGGAGGCCCGGAGCCCGGCCTGCCGCCGCGGCCCGCGGAGAGAGCCGCCGCCGCCGCCGCCGTGGTCGCTGCCGCCGCCGCCGCCGCCAGGCCGCGCCCCGCCCCTGCCGCCGCCGCCGCTCCCCGGCGAGGCTCGCGCTCGAGCTGCGGCGCCGGCCCCGCCGCCTGGGCCCCGGGCCCGGCCCCTTCCGCGCCGCCCGGGCGATGAGAAGCTGCTTCTGCGTGAGACGGAGCCGGGACCCGCCACCGCCGCAGCCGCCGCCGCCACCGCCCCAGCGGGGAACAGTTAAGTGAGGCCGGGCGGGCAGGGCGCCGCGATGGCTCGGCCGAGCCGGCCCTGCGCCTTCGGCGGGCGGGCGGGCGGGCGCGGAACCCCGGTCGAGGGGCGGGCAGGCGGGCGGAGCCGGGCCGCACCGAGGCCTGCGGGCTCCGTGCCCGGCCAGCCGCGGGGACAGGCCCGGCCGCCGCTGCTCGGCCCTGTGCGCGGCGCAGCTTCGCGTCTCGGCGGCCTTGCAGCCGGCAGGCGGGAGGGAGCTCAGGATCCGGGGCGATCAGCGCTGCCGGACTGGGGTAGATGAGGTCCCGAGAGCCACGATTGTTAAGGGAGTGATCAGCGCTGCCGGACGAGCCTGGTATTGGCAGTGGGGACTGGGCCAGGCTAAGCTTGTGTTGGGTCAGCTGGGGGGTTCTTAGGAACCTGAGTGAGCAGAGCTGAAAGATTGGTCTGGGGTGCAGGGAAGCTCAGGAGGCCTGGGTGTCCCTGCAAGAGGCACGTGTGTGTTGTGTTATGTGTCCGTGTATGTATAACAGTTATGCTAAGTTCCTAGAGGCCTGGGGGTGTCCTGGGAGGCCTGGTCTAGGGCATAGCAGAGCTGAGGAGGCTGCGGGGTCCCTGGAAGAGACCAGCTTGGGGGAGGGGGAAATTGGGGCCCAGGCTGCAAGAGGCCCGGGGCTCCGGCGGGTCTGGGCTGCGCCTGGAGGCCGATCGGTGGCGCCGGGGCCCTACCCGGGGCTAACGGGCCAGGCCGTGGGGGAGGTCGGGGGGAGGCGGGGTGCCGGCCGGGCGGCGGCGCGGGCTCCGGACGCGAGGGCTCCCGCTCCCTCCTCCCGCCCGAGCCAGCCTCAGGCGCCCGGCGCCTCCCCCGGAGCCAGAGCCAGAGCCGGGAGGCCCGGAGCCCGGCCTGCCGCCGCGGCCCGCGGAGAGAGCCGCCGCCGCCGCCGCCGTGGTCGCTGCCGCCGCCGCCGCCGCCAGGCCGCGCCCCGCCCCTGCCGCCGCCGCCGCTCCCCGGCGAGGCTCGCGCTCGAGCTGCGGCGCCGGCCCCGCCGCCTGGGCCCCGGGCCCGGCCCCTTCCGCGCCGCCCGGGCGATGAGAAGCTGCTTCTGCGTGAGACGGAGCCGGGACCCGCCACCGCCGCAGCCGCCGCCGCCACCGCCCCAGCGGGGAACAGTTAAGTGAGGCCGGGCGGGCAGGGCGCCGCGATGGCTCGGCCGAGCCGGCCCTGCGCCTTCGGCGGGCGGGCGGGCGGGCGCGGAACCCCGGTCGAGGGGCGGGCAGGCGGGCGGAGCCGGGCCGCGCCGAGGCCTGCGGGCTCCGTGCCCGGCCAGCCGCGGGGACAGGCCCGGCCGCCGCTGCTCGGCCCTGTGCGCGGCGCAGCTTCGCGTCTCGGCTTGGCCTTGCAGCCGGCAGGCGGGAGGGAGCTCAAGGATCCGGGGCGATCAGCGCTGCCGGACTGGGGTAGATGAGGTCCCCGAGAGCCACGATTGTTAAGGGAGTGATGAGGCGGCCCACCTTTGCTGGGGCGCGGCGACCACCTGCACAGACCCGGACAGTCATGTCACTGGCTGGGTTGGGGTCCACTCTCTGTGGTCACGTGGGTGCCGAGCAGCTTGCACCTGAGCCTCAGGCGTGATCTGCGGCCTCATCTGTGACCTCAGCAGAGAAGAAAAGACACCCAAACTCCAGGACACCTGCCTGCAAGGTGAGGTGCTGGGCGAGGCACCCAGGCCCCACAGTATCCATTCTCGAAGGATGAGCCTGTTGAGGGTCAGCAGGGACTCCAGTGCAAGTGAAGCCCAGGGGCAGGGGCCGGGTGGGAAGGCAGCCCCGGGAGCATCTTCCTCCTCTTTGTTACCGACACACAGCTCTTCCTAAATCATCAGCCTTCCCAACCATTAAAAATGACTTGTGTCCTCTGCCGCTCTGCAGCCTCTTCAGTGAGGCACAGAGGAAAGCCACCGGAGGTGGAAAGGCAAATGGCTGTTGCCCCTTCTCTGCTCCCCGCCCCCACCCATGAACCTGCCCCCACTGTTTTCTGCCACAAAGCAGACAGCAAGCTAGAATCTCTTTAGGGGCCTTTGTCTCTGGTGGTTCCTTCTCAGTATAATCTCATTGTACATTTCTCGACAGCTGGCTGGATCTCATCTGGTTTTAACAGGGCAAGAAAATCTTATCAGCTGCACCAGGAAAACCTTAGAAAAGTTAGGAGATAAGCTCAGAGAAAGTCTAGACTAACTCAGAAACTCGGTGTACACAGAAAGTTAGCACAGGAGACAGGTGGCACCTTTGTTGCTTGTGGGAAATTGAACCGGCTATTTCAAGATGTTGTGCCATGCATAGAATATTTAAATGGAGCTTCTCAGAGAGGAGGCATCTTCTGGGACCTGGGCCCCAGACCTGTGCAAAGCATTTGACATAGCAATTACTGGTTCATTTCAGCCCAGCATCACCTTCTCTGATCCAGTTGTCATTCCTTCCTTAAAGTTTTTAGACCACACTCCTGATTTATCCTAAAGGTATTTCCCTGCCCCACCTCCTTCCCCTTGTTGGGCTTTCCCCCCACTTCTGGATGGAAAAATGCACCCTGATTAAATGCAAGGACATCAGAATTAGACCTCTGCTTATGCCTTGGCTCTCCTACTCACTGTGTGTTTATAGGCAAATGAGGAAACTTTTCTGAGCCTTAGTTTCCTCATCTGTAGGATGAGGCTAATGATAATATCTATCTCTTAGGATTATAGTAAGAAGTAAGTGAAATATTAGGAGTGAAGTGCTCATCTCTGGGCCTGACAACTGGGAAAGCGGTCAGTAAAAATTAGTGGTGATTATTCAGGGTTTGGTAACTGGTTACTCAGAAGCATGGCCTCAGGTTTTTTTAGGGTGCTTCTGTGTTTGTGATTATTTAGGGCCACTAAGAAGGGATGTAGAAAGAATACAGACCTTGGAAATCTCAGTTTACTTCCTAGAACCTAAGTGACCCTTAGGCAAGTCATGGAACCTCCTGGGACCTTTCAGGATCCCCATTTCCTTATTTATTAAAGAGACCTAAGCATAAAGCCTACCCCATCAGGCTGAATGAGCTAATGCAGGTGAATGTGTGCAAAAGGGGGGGGGGGGCGGATCCACAGTAAATGTGTGTGGGATCTAGCAACACACCCTGGTTTTGTGGGTCTGCTGTTGTGACAGTTTGTTGGGGAGGGGCAGGCCCTGGAAGAAAAACAATGTACCTTTAGAAGAAGTCTCATCTGGTTTTAACAGGGCAAGAAAATCTTATCAGCTGCACCAGGAAAACCTTAGAAAAGTTAGGAGATAAGCTCAGAGAAAGTCTAGACTAACTCAGAAACTCGGTGTACACAGAAAGTTAGCACAGGAGACAGGTGGCACCTTTGTTGCTTGTGGGAAATTGAACCGGCTATTTCAAGATGTTGTGCCATGCATAGAATATTTAAATGGAGCTTCTCAGAGAGGAGGCATCTTCTGGGACCTGGGCCCCAGACCTGTGCAAAGCATTTGACATAGCAATTACTGGTTCATTTCAGCCCAGCATCACCTTCTCTGATCCAGTTGTCATTCCTTCCTTAAAGTTTTTAGACCACACTCCTGATTTATCCTAAAGGTATTTCCCTGCCCCACCTCCTTCCCCTTGTTGGGCTTTCCCCCCACTTCTGGATGGAAAAATGCACCCTGATTAAATGCAAGGACATCAGAATTAGACCTCTGCTTATGCCTTGGCTCTCCTACTCACTGTGTGTTTATAGGCAAATGAGGAAACTTTTCTGAGCCTTAGTTTCCTCATCTGTAGGATGAGGCTAATGATAATATCTATCTCTTAGGATTATAGTAAGAAGTAAGTGAAATATTAGGAGTGAAGTGCTCATCTCTGGGCCTGACAACTGGGAAAGCGGTCAGTAAAAATTAGTGGTGATTATTCAGGGTTTGGTAACTGGTTACTCAGAAGCATGGCCTCAGGTTTTTTTAGGGTGCTTCTGTGTTTGTGATTATTTAGGGCCACTAAGAAGGGATGTAGAAAGAATACAGACCTTGGAAATCTCAGTTTACTTCCTAGAACCTAAGTGACCCTTAGGCAAGTCATGGAACCTCCTGGGACCTTTCAGGATCCCCATTTCCTTATTTATTAAAGAGACCTAAGCATAAAGCCTACCCCATCAGGCTGAATGAGCTAATGCAGGTGAATGTGTGCAAAAGGGGGGGGGGGGGGGATCCACAGTAAATGTGTGTGGGATCTAGCAACACACCCTGGTTTTGTGGGTCTGCTGTTGTGACAGTTTGTTGTGGAGGGGCAGGCACTGGAAGAAAAACAATGCAAGAATATCCTGATGTACATTTTACAAAACCACATGACTGTGTGAACACGTCGTGGTCCCCTCTCAGGGCCTCGAAAGGGGTGAGTGGGCGCTGAAGGGTAATCTCTGTCAGTTACATGGCAGATTTCCTTCTGGGGGCAATGGAATGTGAGTGCCCCAGATCCCACTGCTGCATGCCTTGTGCTGAGAGAGTGGCCTCCTTGCCCCACTGGAAAGTAAGGACGGTGTTGGAGTCAAGCATGGGAAATGTCAAAGGTGCTATTATGATGATGAAGATAACAAATGACTACATGGCTGGCTGTGCTGGGCTGAGAACACTGTGTTTAGTTGGCTGCGGCTGAGTGAGCAGGGTCTCATGTGCTCACTGGGTTGTGGGAGGGGAGGCCTGGGTTCCTTGAAGGAGCTGCCTCTCCATAGGCTGTCCTGGCTGTCGGAGGCCCTCCTGGCCTGTGTGGCCCTGGCCCTGCTGGCTGTCCTTGGCCTCCTGCTCACTGGGCTGCCGCTGGGAATTGTGGTTTCCCTGAGTTGGCTGCACTGTTTGCAGTGGGGTTGCCTGCTTCAGACCTCGTTCTCCCTGCTGCTTGGGAGGCAGAGTGTGCTTGACATTACCTCCTTGTTGGGGACATCCTGTGAGCAAGTGTTGGTTTACACGACACACTTCTGGCGAGGTGCAGAGCTGTGTAGGCTGAAATGTGAGAGGCCCGTGGGCCTGGAGCACGGGGTCACTTACTGAGCTTTGCAGCTCAGGCTCCTCTGAAGAGTGGAGGGCCATCTTGCTGGGCCTGTGGCTGAGATTGTTCCCTACACATGATGCATGTGCACACACACGTTGGAAATCTCAGTTTACTTCCTAGAACCTAAGTGACCCTTAGGCAAGTCATGGAACCTCCACCAGTATTCCTTATTTATTAAAGAGACCTAAGCATAAAGCCTACCCCATCAGGCTGAATGAGCTAATGCAGGTGAATGTGTGCAAAAGGGGGGGGGGGCGGATCCACAGTAAATGTGTGTGGGATCTAGCAACACACCCTGGTTTTGTGGGTCTGCTGTTGTGACAGTTTGTTGTGGAGGGGCAGGCACTGGAAGAAAAACAATGCAAGAATATCCTGATGTACATTTTACAAAACCACATGACTGTGTGAACACGTCGTGGTCCCCTCTCAGGGCCTCGAAAGGGGTGAGTGGGCGCTGAAGGGTAATCTCTGTCAGTTACATGGCAGATTTCCTTCTGGGGGCAATGGAATGTGAGTGCCCCAGATCCCACTGCTGCATGCCTTGTGCTGAGAGAGTGGCCTCCTTGCCCCACTGGAAAGTAAGGACGGTGTTGGAGTCAAGCATGGGAAATGTCAAAGGTGCTATTATGATGATGAAGATAACAAATGACTACATGGCTGGCTGTGCTGGGCTGAGAACACTGTGTTTAGTTGGCTGCGGCTGAGTGAGCAGGGTCTCATGTGCTCACTGGGTTGTGGGAGGGGAGGCCTGGGTTCCTTGAAGGAGCTGCCTCTCCATAGGCTGTCCTGGCTGTCGGAGGCCCTCCCTGGCCTGTGTGGCCCTGGCCCTGCTGGCTGTCCTTGGCCTCCTGCTCACTGGGCTGCCGCTGGGAATTGTGGTTTCCCTGAGTTGGCTGCACTGTTTGCAGTGGGGTTGCCTGCTTCAGACCTCGTCTCTCCCTGCTGCTTGGGAGGCAGAGTGTGCTTGACATTACCTCCTTGTTGGGGACATCCTGTGAGCAAGTGTTGGTTTACACGACACACTTCTGGCGAGGTGCAGAGCTGTGTAGGCTGAAATGTGAGAGGCCCGTGGGCCTGGAGCACGGGGTCACTTACTGAGCTTTGCAGCTCAGGCTCCTCTGAAGAGTGGAGGGCCATCTTGCTGGGCCTGTGGCTGAGATTGTTCTATACACATATGCATGCATGTGCGCACACACACACACGCACATATACTGTTTGGTTTTTTTTCACATACTAATCAGCACAGCAAAATGTTCAAAAGAATATCCCTTGATGTTTTAGGAGAGAAATAAATGAATTCTTAGCGAGCTAAATATCCTAGGAAGTTTATGAAAATGCAGCTTCTAGGGCCTCAAACCCAGACCTTGACTCAGAATATCTGGGGAAGGAGCCCCAGAATCGGCCAGTTTAACAAGAATCTTAAGTTGTACTTAGGCTTTCTGAAACTTGAGGACCACAGTTATAGTTGCTTTTGAAAACTATGACGAATCACACAAAATAAAATGCACCATCCTGATTTGTTTTAACCGTATGCATCGGTAGCATTGAGTACATTCTTGTGCAGCTAACCACTAGATTCATCTTGCAGAACTGAAACTCTGTACAGTTGGCCCTTGAAAACATGGGTATGAACCGCGCAGGTCCACTTACACGTGGAATTTTTTCAATAATAACTTGCAGTACTACAACTTCCATAGTGAGCAGAATCCCCAGATGTGGGAGGGATCCTGAATTTGGAGGGCCACTTATAAGGTGTATTAAGATTTTCCAGTACGAGGAAGATTGGCACCTCTAGCCCCTGCATTGTTCAAGGGCCCTTGTGCTCATTAAGCAGCTCCCATTTCCTCCTCCCCTGGCCTCTGGCAGCCACCATTCTACTTTCTGTGGCTTTGACCTGCTCTGAGGACCGCATCTAAGTGGAGACAGGTCGTGTTTGTCTTTTTGTGACTGCCTTCTTTCTCTTAGCATCATGACTTCAAGGATCATCCATACCATAGTGAGTGTCAGAATTTCCTTCCTTTTTAAGAACAACGCTGCATTGTATGTATGACCCCTTTTTTTTTGCTTGCAATTTACCTCCTTGTTGGGGACATCCTGTGAGCAAGTGTTGGTTTACGACACACTTCTGGCGAGGTGCAGAGCTGTGTAGGCTGAAATGTGAGAGGCCCGTGGGCCTGGAGCACGGGGTCACTTACTGAGCTTTGCAGCTCAGGCTCCTCTGAAGAGTGGAGGGCCATCTTGCTGGGCCTGTGGCTGAGATTGTTCTATACACATATGCATGCATGTGCGCACACACACACACGCACATATACTGTTTGGTTTTTTTTCACATACTAATCAGCACAGCAAAATGTTCAAAAGAATATCCCTTGATGTTTTAGGAGAGAGAAATAAATGAATTCTTAGCGAGCTAAATATCCTAGGAAGTTTATGAAAATGCAGCTTCTAGGGCCTCAAACCCAGACCTTGACTCAGAATATCTGGGGAAGGAGCCCCAGAATCGGCCAGTTTAACAAGAATCTTAAGTTGTACTTAGGCTTTCTGAAACTTGAGGACCACAGTTATAGTTGCTTTTGAAAACTATGACGAATCACACAAAATAAAATGCACCATCCTGATTTGTTTTAACCGTATGCATCGGTAGCATTGAGTACATTCTTGTGCAGCTAACCACTAGATTCATCTTGCAGAACTGAAACTCTGTACAGTTGGCCCTTGAAAACATGGGTATGAACCGCGCAGGTCCACTTACACGTGGAATTTTTTCAATAATAACTTGCAGTACTACAACTTCCATAGTGAGCAGAATCCCCAGATGTGGGAGGGATCCTGAATTTGGAGGGCCACTTATAAGGTGTATTAAGATTTTCCAGTACGAGGAAGATTGGCACCTCTAGCCCCTGCATTGTTCAAGGGCCCTTGTGCTCATTAAGCAGCTCCCATTTCCTCCTCCCCTGGCCTCTGGCAGCCACCATTCTACTTTCTGTGGCTTTGACCTGCTCTGAGGACCGCATCTAAGTGGAGACAGGTCGTGTTTGTCTTTTTGTGACTGCCTTCTTTCTCTTAGCATCATGACTTCAAGGATCATCCATACCATAGTGAGTGTCAGAATTTCCTTCCTTTTTAAGAACAACGCTGCATTGTATGTATAGACCCCATGTTTTTGCTTATACATTTATGGGTCTGTGGGCATTTGGGCTGCTTCCACCTTCTGGCTGTCATGAATAACACTGCTGTGAACATACATGTACAAATATCTCTTTGAGACCCTGTATCCAGTTCTTTTGGGTAGGTATCCAGAAGTGGAATTGCCAGATCATATAGAAATTCTATTTTTAATTTTTTGAGGAATCATCATACTGTTTTCCTTAGTTACTGCATTTCCATTACCACCAACAGCGCCCCAGGTTTCCAGTGTTTCCACACGCTCACCTACACTGATTTTCTGGGTTTTGCTAGTAACCATTCCTGCTGGGTCTGAGATGATGTCTCACTGTGGTTTTGTTTGCATTTCCCTGATAAGTAATGACACTGAACATCTTTTCAGATGTTTCTTAGACATTTGTATATCTCCTTTGGAGAAAAGTCTTTTCAAGTCCTTTCCCTTTTTTTCATCAAGGTATTTGCTTTTTCTTATTGCTCAGTTGTAGGCGTTTTCTTATAAACTTGGATTTCAACCCTATATATATATATATATATATATATATATATATATATACACTTTTTCTTTTTGTCTTTTGTTTATTTTTGACTACACTGGGTGTTTGTTGCTGTGTGGGGGCTTTCTCTAATTGTGGTGTGTGGACTTTTCAACAAGAGGTGGCTTCTCTTGTTGTGGAGCATGGGCTCCAAAGCACAGGCTCAATCATTGTGCACAAGAGGTGGGAATAATAACTTGCAGTACTACAACTTCCATAGTGAGCAGAATCCCCAGATGTGGGAGGGATCCTGAATTTGGAGGGCCACTTATAAGGTGTATTAAGATTTTCCAGTAAGAGGAAGATTGGCACCTCTAGCCCCTGCATTGTTCAAGGGCCCTTGTGCTCATTAAGCAGCTCCCATTTCCTCCTCCCCTGGCCTCTGGCAGCCACCATTCTACTTTCTGTGGCTTTGACCTGCTCTGAGGACCGCATCTAAGTGGAGACAGGTCGTGTTTGTCTTTTTGTGACTGCCTTCTTTCTCTTAGCATCATGACTTCAAGGATCATCCATACCATAGTGAGTGTCAGAATTTCCTTCCTTTTTAAGAACAACGCTGCATTGTATGTATAGACCCCATGTTTTTGCTTATACATTTATGGGTCTGTGGGCATTTGGGCTGCTTCCACCTTCTGGCTGTCATGAATAACACTGCTGTGAACATACATGTACAAATATCTCTTTGAGACCCTGTATCCAGTTCTTTTGGGTAGGTATCCAGAAGTGGAATTGCCAGATCATATAGAAATTCTATTTTTAATTTTTTGAGGAATCATCATACTGTTTTCCTTAGTTACTGCATTTCCATTACCACCAACAGCGCCCCAGGTTTCCAGTGTTTCCACACGCTCACCTACACTGATTTTCTGGGTTTTGCTAGTAACCATTCCTGCTGGGTCTGAGATGATGTCTCACTGTGGTTTTGTTTGCATTTCCCTGATAAGTAATGACACTGAACATCTTTTCAGATGTTTCTTAGACATTTGTATATCTCCTTTGGAGAAAAGTCTTTTCAAGTCCTTTCCCTTTTTTTCATCAAGGTATTTGCTTTTTCTTATTGCTCAGTTGTAGGCGTTTTCTTATAAACTTGGATTTCAACCCTATATATATATATATATATATATATATATATATATATATATACACTTTTTCTTTTTGTCTTTTGTTTATTTTTGACTACACTGGGTGTTTGTTGCTGTGTGGGGGCTTTCTCTAATTGTGGTGTGTGGACTTTTCAACAAGAGGTGGCTTCTCTTGTTGTGGAGCATGGGCTCCAAAGCACAGGCTCAATCATTGTGCACGGGCTTAGTTGCCCCTTGGCATGTAGGATCTTCCCAGACTGGGGATCAAACCCATGTCCCCTGCGTAGGCAGGTGGATTCTTTACCACCTGACCACCAGAGAAGCTCAAATTTTAACCTCTTATCACATACATGCAACTATTTCCTCCCATTCTTTTGTTTCTTTTGATGGAAATTCTACAAGTTCTTTATACACTTTAAAACTCTGTAAAGAAAATATGCTTTATTCCAGTTTTATAGGAGTGGAAACTTGGGACCAGTGTAGCTTGCTTGCCTGCAGTCACACAGGTGTGTCAGAGTTGCAGCTTGAGCCCTGGTCCCCCTGAGGCCAAAGCACGAGCTTTTCCCATTCCTCTGCTTTAAAGGCCCAGTCCTCCCCTGAGCTAGCACAGTGAAGAGGCCCTGGCAGGTCCGCAGGAAGTGGCGTTGGCTTGAGAAGTCTTCAGCTTCAGGAGAGGAAATGGGAATGTAAGACTTGGGAATCTCCCTTCCTACCACTAGGGTTCTCCTTCCTGTAGATCTGCATCATTACTTAGATTTAGAAGTAGCAGAGAAGTGCGGGCAGGGTTTGAATGGTTTTGTTTGTTTTTTAAGCATTTCATAAGCTTGTTTCAGGCATTCCTTGTAGCTCAACTAGTTAAGAATCTACATGCAATGCAGGAGACCCTTGTTCGATTCCTGGGTTGAGAGGATTCCTTGGAGAAGGGATGGGCTGCCACTCCAGTATTCTTGGGCTTCGCCGGTGGCTCAGATGGTAAAGAATCCACCTGCAATGTGGGAGACCTGGGTTTGATCCCTGGGTTGGGAAGATCCTCTGGAGAAGGGAAAGGCTACCCACTCGAGTGTTCTTGCCTGGAGGATTCCATGGCTTGTCCATGCATCGCAGAAAAGTCGGACAGGACTCGGTGTCTTTCACCTGCAACTTTTAAAGCTTGTTTCAGGGCCCCTCTGTGACTCACAGTTTCCCAGACGGTCGGGCCTGTTGACGCCACCACTGGTGCCGTGTCTTCCGTTCCGCACTTCTTACAGTATTCTGCACCCTCCATCTTTCAGGAAGGCCAGCTCCCTGATCCCCCCGGTAGAAGGGAGTGTCCCCTTCTCACATCCAGTTCCTTTCTTTCAGGACATCTCCTCCTGCCCATGAGCCCCACGGGTGGTGGCTATCACCCAGCACAGTGCCACTGCACCTGGGCATTATCCCGGTCTCTGCCCCAACCTGGACCAATTAGATATGAACCTGGGCGTAGGAGGGGGCAGCTGTCATTTCTACAAACTCTATGGGGAGTCTTCCTGCAGCTCCTGCCAGGCCCGCATCCAGCCCGCTAGAGCTCAGGCAGACCTACTCTGGAACCGCCCCGAGGGCCAGGCCCCGCCCCCTTGCCCAGCAGACAGCCCAGGAGTTGTGGTGTTTGTCCTGCACTGGGCGGGCCTCAGTGACCCCTGGGCACTCTCACCAGTGCCCCCGCAGCTTTACATGCCTCCTTAGTCCAGTGAAACGTGACAGTTTTGAGAGAGCAGGGACATCATTTATCCATGGTCTGTTTATCGAATCAGTGATGCTGATGATGCCCATTTATTGGGTACTCACTGTTGACTAGGTACCATGGAGGACCTATATCTTTGAACAACTGATGCTCTGTTAGGGAAAGTATTACAAGCCTCTGAGAGGCATGACTGTGTTTCTGTGTGTGCCCGTGTGCTAAGGTCATGTCCTTGGACAGCATCAAGATTCTTAGTGACAGCCTCTGTCTGGCTGGGTGCAGTGGGGAAGGTTTGGGGTGAATGGGAGATGTGACCCGGATTTTGAATGGTGGCATGGGTGCCATAGGGGAGGGTCTGGGTGCTCTCAGGCAACCTGTGTTAGGGGGAAAGACTGAAGGACTTACTCTGAAGCTGTTCCCCATAGAAGCTGACCTTCAGGTTCCTTCCTCCCTTCCGCTCCTTTTTCCCCTCTTCTTTCCTTCATCGAACATCTCCTGAGTACCTACTGCCTTGAACTCAGACTTTGGGCTGTGGACCAGCTGTTTCAGCACCAGCTGGCTCTTGTTAGAAATGCAGCTTCGGGCTTCCCTGGTGGCCCAGTGGGTAAGGACACCGCCTTTCAGTGCAAGGGGCGCCGGTTCGATCCCTGGCCTGGGAAGATCCCACGTGCTGCGGAGCAGCTGGACTGATGTGTCCAATCACTGAGCCGGAGCTCTGGAGCGCATGCGCCCAGAGCCGGCGCTCTGCAACAACAGAGGCCACCACGATGGGAGGCCCACAGGAGCCAAAGAACAAAGATGGATGAAAATGGACAAATGAAAGACCAAGAGAAGTGGCCCACCTGCTCCCCTCCCTTCCAACCCCCCCCCCTCAAATAAATAAATAGATCTTTAAAAAAAAAAAAAAAAAGCATTGCAGCTTCTCAGGCCCCACCCTAGACCTGTCCAATCAGTGTCTCTGGGAGTGGGTTTCAGACTGTCTTAATGAATTCTCTAGGTGGCCCAAGCATGCTAGAGTTCAGAACTTCCTCTCCAGATGTGGGGCTTCCCATCTCCATTGCTATTCCATTCTCAGGAGCTCTCCATAAACCTTTGAGGGCTGTCACGTTCCAGGTCCTGTTAGGTCCTAGGAATGTGGGAGATGCCTCGGGGGGCGGATGGCAAGGTCAGCCAGGTTTGAGGTGTCAGTGGGACATGGCGGTGTCAGTAGCCAGCAGGGCTGTTGAGTCTCAGAAGAAAAGCCCAGGCCTTGGGGGTAATTTGGAAATCATCAGCACACAGGTAGAGAATGATTATCTGACCAAAGAAACACTGAAAACCCATGGGAAAGCCAGAGCGCGGTGGTGGCCACATGGGCTGCCTGCTGACCTGAAGCCAGGTGTTCTGACGATTCTGGGCTGGGGGCCCATTTGTCCATCCTTGAGGTGACATGTTAGCATCTTTGCGCTGCAGACCCTGTGGCCATCAAACCAAGCCTGTGACCTTTTTCTGTCCCTGAATATCAAGAGAACGTTGCTCTCGGGCCTCCTGGGATGTTTCCTTTGTAGGGCACCTGCCTTCCTTTGGGGTCCTCCAACCTGCTCTCCAGGAGGCACTATGGCACTAAGACCTGATGGGAGTGGGTGTGGACGACCTTCACCTGCAGCAACTGTGAGAAAGGTGGGATGGGGTTCGCAGTGTACTGTAGAAGGCCCCCTCCCCCACCCCCACCCCAGGCTCCCTGGTTTTGCAGAGTCGGGCCTGTAGGGGCAGGCCTTTGGCCACAGTGGGACCATGGAACTTGATTCGGATTTATTTTGGGAGAGTGTATCCTGGGATCCGGCGTTGCACTGTAATGCCGTCGCCCAGACCCCAGGCCTGCCTCACGCGGTTTGTGGAAGATCCGTTTGGGAATCAAATGGTTAATACCCATCGAAGCTGAGGTCTGATGGGCCAGATGCATTTGTGCACCAGATTCTCCTATTAGAAAGAACAGACTTTTACTGGAAAAAAGGAAGTGCCCGCCACTGTTCGTTCCCTGGCTAGGAGGTTTCTTTGTGATCCAGGGGAGCTTAGGAAAATGCTTGCTTTACTCTGCCAGTATCTTAGCAGCCTGCCCAGCAGCCTGTGGCCCGTTGCCACCAGATAGCACTCAGAGCGATTTGGTTTCTGAGCGGTCACTCTATAACTTGTCCTGGCCAAAGCACAGGCGGTGCCAGGATGCCAACCTGAGGGTCCACCGTGGACACCTCTCAGCCTGTGTGCAGCGTCCCTGTGGGCGCCCCAGAGCCAGCCTCCAGCCTCCCGAGGAGGTGGGCTCTGCGTGCTCCAGGGCTGCCTGAGGTGGCCGCGTGCGTGTGCTGGTGTGTGTCGTGGGTACGTGGGTGAAGCCTAGCCAGAGACTTCCTCCCCGGTCCTTCTGTTCCCTGCTTAAGATTTCTGAGCAGGAAGGAGCCAGCGATTGTGGGGGGCAACAGAGGAAAGCAGGGGTGCCCACAGCCCACTGGCACCGCCGAGCCGCTGGGAAGCAGGCGGAGAGCCGCCCCACCCCTGCCTGGGCTGCTGCTTTTCCCAGGGGAGGCTCTGCTCTTGGCCGTTTCCACAGGAGTAGATATTTGTCCTGAATATCAAGAGAACGTTGCTCTCGGGCCTCCTGGGATGTTTCCTTTGTAGGGCACCTGCCTTCCTTTGGGGTCCTCCAACCTGCTCTCCAGGAGGCACTATGGCACTAAGACCTGATGGGAGTGGGTGTGGACGACCTTCACCTGCAGCAACTGTGAGAAAGGTGGGATGGGGTTCGCAGTGTACTGTAGAAGGCCCCTCCCCACCCCACCCCAGGCTCCCTGGTTTTGCAGAGTCGGGCCTGTAGGGGCAGGCCTTTGGCCACAGTGGGACCATGGAACTTGATTCGGATTTATTTTGGGATAGTGTATCCTGGGATCCGGCGTTGCACTGTAATGCCGCGCCCAGACCCCAGGCCTGCCTCACGCGGTTTGTGGAAGATCCGTTTGGGAATCAAATGGTTAATACCCATCGAAGCTGAGGTCTGATGGGCCAGATGCATTTGTGCACCAGATTCTCCTATTAGAAAGAACAGACTTTTACTGGAAAAAAGGAAGTGCCCGCCACTGTTCGTTCCCTGGCTAGGAGGTTTCTTTGTGATCCAGGGGAGCTTAGGAAAATGCTTGCTTTACTCTGCCAGTATCTTAGCAGCCTGCCCAGCAGCCTGTGGCCCGTTGCCACCAGATAGCACTCAGAGCGATTTGGTTTCTGAGCGGTCACTCTATAACTTGTCCTGGCCAAAGCACAGGCGGTGCCAGGATGCCAACCTGAGGGTCCACCGTGGACACCTCTCAGCCTGTGTGCAGCGTCCCTGTGGGCGCCCCAGAGCCAGCCTCCAGCCTCCCGAGGAGGTGGGCTCTGCGTGCTCCAGGGCTGCCTGAGGTGGCCGCGTGCGTGTGCTGGTGTGTGTCGTGGGTACGTGGGTGAAGCCTAGCCAGAGACTTCCTCCCCGGTCCTTCTGTTCCCTGCTTAAGATTTCTGAGCAGGAAGGAGCCAGCGATTGTGGGGGGCAACAGAGGAAAGCAGGGGTGCCCACAGCCCACTGGCACCGCCGAGCCGCTGGGAAGCAGGCGGAGAGCCGCCCCACCCCTGCCTGGGCTGCTGCTTTTCCCAGGGGAGGCTCTGCTCTTTGGCCGTTTCCCACAGGGAGTGAGATATTTATCCACGGCTTTTTCCCTGCCCCGAAAGCCAATAAACGTGGGCAGACAGTTTATGTCTTTTGTGCCCTTGACTTTGGATTTCAGACAATCCGATCACAAGTTCATCCTTCTGTAGGGACTTAATGAACCCACTGGTTTTGTCATTTCAATCACAGTAGCCCAATTTAACCTGCTCCCCCCACCCCTGCCCCCGCCCTGAATACTTTGAAATTACTCTCCTCCAAAGTTGTGTGTGGGTCCCGCCTTCAGCCCTGGTGGGCAGCGCGGCCTCCCTTCCTCGCCCGGGTTCCCGCTGCGCCTCCTTTGAAGGCAGCACCCCTGTGTCCCCCGGCAGTTGTTGCCTCCCCCACAGAAGTGCTTTAAACTCCTCAGCCTGCACCCCACCCTGCTGCGGGCAGGGCCTCGGTGGAGAGAGGTCTGAGCTCTGTTAGTTGGGTTTTGATTTCAGTACAGGAGTTGATAAAATGAGATAAACCCCAGGCTCACAGGGCCGGGGAAATTAAACAGAGATGATATCAAAGTTCCCCTGAGTTTTCAACTGTGATTCAGTAGCTTAGTTTTCTCCCAGACTGCGGCCGCGAGGCACGCCTTTGATTCTGAAACAATGTTCAGCATCAGTTAAGCCCGGCACTGCTGACTTTCAGGGATTAAGCACGCTGTTGTAGTAATTCTTTGATCAGCTGCGAGGGAGCCCTGTGCTGTCTGTATGAAGAGGCTTTATAGTTAAAGTTCATTTCTCAGTGAACCTGGGATGACAGCCTCGGTGAGGTGCTGCAGTGCGGGGAGCCGGGCCTCCCCCAGGCTCTGTTTGCAGCATTGCAGGCACAGGCAGGAAGCCTTTCTCTTACCCATGTTGTTAGGTGGAACTCATGGAGCATGGCTGCAAACAGTCCTGCTGGCCTGGAAAACACACCTCACCCTAACAGGCCCCATGCAGTCCCTCAGTCCCGGGATATACACCTCCCCCCCTTAGAAAAAACACACAGCACACACACATACACATGCTCGCACGCGCACTCTGGTTCTCCCTCATGCTCCCTCGCTTTCTCCCCGTGCCTTGCAGAGGCATCCTCTCAGGACAGACACACAGGCACAGCTGCCCAGAGCAGCTCTGCAGCCCCTGGCCTCGGCCAGGATCTGACTGAGGCTGCCTGCAGGCTGGGGGTAGACAGGGACCAGACGACCTGTGAGGTTTAACTAGGAGGCCTAGGTCAAGGTCAGTGCTGCCCCGGTACTCTCTGCTCTCCCCAGCCCGAGAGCGGACAGGACTCCCGGGGCTGCTCACCCGACAACTCCTGAGAACCCACGTCGCTTCAAGTTGCCTCCGTCTTAGAGTTTTCAGAAATCTCCGTTTCTGTTACCTTGTCATTTAAAATACAGCGTGAACTTTTGCCTCTCCCTATAGAGACCCTCCTCACAGCCACGGCTGGGGCAGTAGAAGTTTCCCGATTCCCTCTACCCACGACCCTGTGGGCTCTGCAACTTGTAGTTGGTAATGGTGCCATCGGCCCCCCATTCCCTTCCCGCCCGCCCGGCCTCCTGCCCACCACCTGCCCTCAGTCTGGCTCACTTAGCACGATATATCACCCTAGTCCCTCCTGTGCAGCGCGAGGGTCTCCCTCATTAGGCCTAAATTTACCTCTGTCCTACGCAAACATGGCTTTAGCTCATTTTTATTGCTGTAAATTATTTATGAGGGAAATGCTGCATCTTGAAACTGAGGTATGAAGAAAATTAATCCCAGGTTCCTTTTATCGTTCTGTATTTTTCTCCCCCTCGCTTCACTCACTGGGTTACTGCTAGGGAAAGAAGAGCCTTGGCATTTTAAAATATAATTGGTGCTGAAAGCGTTTTCTCCATCCGGTATGGGATGGAAGTTGATGCCTCTCTACATACACAGTGTGTGGAAAGCAGACCAGACTCCAGGGCCAGAGAGCCTCCCAGCCCTGCCCTCTGCCAGCTCGTGGTGTCTGAAACCTCCAGGCTTCTGTTTATTCCTCTGAAATAGGGATAATGTGCCCCAGTCACTTCGGAGGCTTGGCGTGACCATCATTTGCTACTTTCAGGGCACTGCTTAGATGCAGGGAGGTGGATTGGTGCGTCCCATGTGCACCTCGCTTTCTCCCCGTGCCTTGCAGAGGCATCCTCTCAGGACAGACACACAGGCACAGCTGCCCAGAGCAGCTCTGCAGCCCCTGGCCTCGGCCAGGATCTGACTGAGGCTGCCTGCAGGCTGGGGGTAGACAGGGACCAGACGACCTGTGAGGTTTAACTAGGAGGCCTAGGTCAAGGTCAGTGCTGCCCCGGTACTCTCTGCTCTCCCCAGCCCGAGAGCGGACAGGACTCCCGGGGCTGCTCACCCGACAACTCCTGAGAACCCACGTCGCTTCAAGTTGCCTCCGTCTTAGAGTTTTCAGAAATCTCCGTTTCTGTTACCTTGTCATTTAAAATACAGCGTGAACTTTTGCCTCTCCCTATAGAGACCCTCCTCACAGCCACGGCTGGGGCAGTAGAAGTTTCCCGATTCCCTCTACCCACGACCCTGTGGGCTCTGCAACTTGTAGTTGGTAATGGTGCCATCGGCCCCTTTCCCCTTTCCCCGCCCGCCCGGCCTCCTGCCCACCACCTGCCCTCAGTCTGGCTCACTTAGCACGATATATCACCCTAGTCCCTCCTGTGCAGCGCGAGGGTCTCCCTCATTAGGCCTAAATTTACCTCTGTCCTACGCAAACATGGCTTTAGCTCATTTTTATTGCTGTAAATTATTTATGAGGGAAATGCTGCATCTTGAAACTGAGGTATGAAGAAAATTAATCCCAGGTTCCTTTTATCGTTCTGTATTTTTCTCCCCCTCGCTTCACTCACTGGGTTACTGCTAGGGAAAGAAGAGCCTTGGCATTTTAAAATATAATTGGTGCTGAAAGCGTTTTCTCCATCCGGTATGGGATGGAAGTTGATGCCTCTCTACATACACAGTGTGTGGAAAGCAGACCAGACTCCAGGGCCAGAGAGCCTCCCAGCCCTGCCCTCTGCCAGCTCGTGGTGTCTGAAACCTCCAGGCTTCTGTTTATTCCTCTGAAATAGGGATAATGTGCCCCAGTCACTTCGGAGGCTTGGCGTGACCATCATTTGCTACTTTCAGGGCACTGCTTAGATGCAGGGAGGTGGATTGGTGCGTCCCATGTGCACCTAGGATCTGGGGCTCGAGAAGGATACTGGGGTGGGCAGGGCGAGCTGAGGATGACGCCTGTGGTGGCCAGCAAGCCTGGCGTCTTCTGCTTCATCCCAGCGTCGCGTCTTGCCAGACAGGTTAATGGTGGTCTTAAACACCCTGACCCTCTGCACCTCTCCTCAGGCAGGTCTGCTCTGCAGCCCGCCATTAATGGCATCTTCTCTCCTTCTCGGAGGCCTGGCCTGTGGCTCGGGTAGCCGCCGCCCTCGAGGTGCCATCCCTTCTGGCTGGAGGCTCCACACGGCCCGGGGAGCGCAGAGAGCTAGTTAATAAATGGCCTTTTGTTAGGAAGGTCAATTGAAGTGACGGTAGAGACGCTGTTAAGAGTAATTTGCAGTCAGAAAATATGTAATTCAGGGCAGGCTGCTTTGAGTGATTGCCTCTGCCATGGATATCTTGGGCGTTTCTCATTAAAAGCTTCCTTTGCTGCTGGTGGTGCCTCCTCCACTGCCGAGCCTGCACGGAGAGAGGAGCCATTTGTCTGTATTTCACAAAGGCTGCTGGATCCCCAGGGCACCGCCACTGGGGGATGGGGGTGGGGTAGGCGTGCCTCTTGAGCGGCTCGGTGCTAATGCCCTGCCCCCTGCATCCTCCCAGCCTGCAGGCCCACCGGCGGCTCCTTTGTCTGCTCGGGAGGCCGCCCACAGCCATCTTGGGGCCTGGTGCCCGGCTGCCCAGTGCATTGTGGGAGCAGCACGCAGCCCCTGCACTCGCTGAATAGGTCTGTTTTTTAAGGCGCTAGGGAAAGAAGAGCCTTGGCATTTTAAAATATAATTGGTGCTGAAAGCGTTTTCTCCATCCGGTATGGGATGGAAGTTGATGCCTCTCTACATACACAGTGTGTGGAAAGCAGACCAGACTCCAGGGCCAGAGAGCCTCCCAGCCCTGCCCTCTGCCAGCTCGTGGTGTCTGAAACCTCCAGGCTTCTGTTTATTCCTCTGAAATAGGGATAATGTGCCCCAGTCACTTCGGAGGCTTGGCGTGACCATCATTTGCTACTTTCAGGGCACTGCTTAGATGCAGGGAGGTGGATTGGTGCGTCCCATGTGCACCTAGGATCTGGGGCTCGAGAAGGATACTGGGGTGGGCAGGGCGAGCTGAGGATGACGCCTGTGGTGGCCAGCAAGCCTGGCGTCTTCTGCTTCATCCCAGCGTCGCGTCTTGCCAGACAGGTTAATGGTGGTCTTAAACACCCTGACCCTCTGCACCTCTCCTCAGGCAGGTCTGCTCTGCAGCCCGCCATTAATGGCATCTTCTCTCCTTCTCGGAGGCCTGGCCTGTGGCTCGGGTAGCCGCCGCCCTCGAGGTGCCATCCCTTCTGGCTGGAGGCTCCACACGGCCCGGGGAGCGCAGAGAGCTAGTTAATAAATGGCCTTTTGTTAGGAAGGTCAATTGAAGTGACGGTAGAGACGCTGTTAAGAGTAATTTGCAGTCAGAAAATATGTAATTCAGGGCAGGCTGCTTTGAGTGATTGCCTCTGCCATGGATATCTTGGGCGTTTCTCATTAAAAGCTTCCTTTGCTGCTGGTGGTGCCTCCTCCACTGCCGAGCCTGCACGGAGAGAGGAGCCATTTGTCTGTATTTCACAAAGGCTGCTGGATCCCCAGGGCACCGCCACTGGGGGATGGGGGTGGGGTAGGCGTGCCTCTTGAGCGGCTCGGTGCTAATGCCCTGCCCCCTGCATCCTCCCAGCCTGCAGGCCCACCGGCGGCTCCTTTGTCTGCTCGGGAGGCCGCCCACAGCCATCTTGGGGCCTGGTGCCCGGCTGCCCAGTGCATTGTGGGAGCAGCAGCGTCAGCCCCCTGCACTCGCTCGTGCTGCAGAGCGAAGGCCCATTGTCATCGGTACCTGGAAGAGGATGCAGTGACCTGAGGATGGGGCATCTCTCAGCTAATGATTCTTATTTATTCCCATGCTCCCCACGCCCCAGATAGTAGAGGCAGTACTATCTTAATAATAATAATAAAAAAACTTACCTTTCATGTTCTGTATTAAATTCACAGCATGATATTTTAGCACTGGCAGAATTCGTACATTCAGTTAATGAGTTGTTAATTGCAGAGCATTTTGGTAATCACCAGCAGGTACCGGTATTTTGCGAACTCCAGCAATACTATTGCCATGTTACCAAGAATGCAGAGTTTTCCAAGTGAAGTACTTTTTGGTTGGTGTTTGCTTTGGATTGGGTTGGTGCAGCTGTTTAATTCTAAAGCGTCCTTACTGGGGGCATGGATGCAGATTTCTTCAGTAAATATTTACGTAGTACCTACTGTGTGCAGGAAGCACTGAGCCCCGTGCTTTATGCAGATAAACCTGCCTGGTAAATAAAATTATTTTGAAAATAGAAACCAATGCGGTGATGCAGCCTGGTGTCCTGCCAGCCTCCCCCCACCCTTTATTTCTAGAAGTTTATTTTCAGGAGAATTCAGTAAAGCTTAACTTAGTTTGCCTTTTGTCATAAACAGAAGCAAAGCATGTGGCTGCTGCCAGGCGCTTCCTAGCCCTGATCTGGGACTTGGCTCCCTGTCACTGACAAGTCTGTTTCCGGAGCTTTTCATGGGTTCCAGGGAATGCTGATTACACAGTGACTTGCATAGAGCCCTCTGGTTGTTTCTATTTAGGAGGCTGTAGTCATTTTTAATAGCCTCTGCCTTTTCTGATTCTAGGCTAAGGACTAAGAATATTCCTACTGGCTGCCTAGTTAGGCAGTGTTTGGTTTGCTTTAACAGCAGTAACCAGCCTTGCGAGATCGGGCAGACCTACAGCCCGTGGAATTGAATTGCTGCAGAAGGAAGTAGAATTTAACTTGCTCTTTTCCACTGCCGGTCCTTTCAAAGGCACTTAAAGGCATTTACATAAGGTGCTGCCTTTTTTATTTGCTTGCTGGCGCTCTGCCACGGAGCGCTGCCCAGACCCAGTGCTCTCTATAGCCTGCTGTCTCCTCCGGTCACATCAGGCGGCAGGCAGTAGCAGAATGATCATTTCATTTCCCTCCCTTTCTCCCAAAGTGTCCAATAAGAATTACGGTCATTGTTAGTGTTTAGCTCTGACTAAGTGTCCACATGACCCTAGGATTAAACACAACAAAGGGACCCACCAGTCCTCTTGGGAACAACAGCCACTGTGTTTCTGGCTAATTACACTGGACCTTTGTGTCCCACACCCACCCACCCATCCCATCTTCTTTTTGGTGAGGGCCTTTGGTGTGCTGGGGACCTCTCCAGGCCCTCCATTTATGCAGCTCCCTTATTTCTCGCGGCAGCCCTGCGGCTATCAGTGTCCTGACCTCTTGCTTGTCGGTCACCAGCTGTCATGGAGCCTGGACTCCAGTGCCATGCTGTGGCCTCCACGCCCAGAGCACTTTGTTCCCTGTATTTACAGAGTTCTGCCTCCCCAGCAGCCTACCTTTGGATGTGGTCTAGACTGTGGATTTGGAGGGCTGTTCTTCCACCAGAAGATATTGTGAGGGAAGGCCATGGAAGGTGTTGCTGGATTTAACCCTGTGTGATTTATCCTCAGAGAAGCTGCTGGTATCTGTACCGAAGTCAGACAGCTGGGTGGGAGTGTGTTCAGAACTTACCTGAGAAGAGCAGGGGCTGGAGATGACTTGAATTCTTTTTTTTTTTTTTCAATATTTATTTATGTCTGTGACTGTGCAGGATCTTAGTTGGGGCACGTGGGATCTTCGATCTTTGTTGGAGCACGTGAACTCTTAGCTGTGGCATGTGGAATCTAGTTCTCTGAGCAGGATTGATCCCAGGCCCCTTAGCATTGGGAACGCAGTCTTAGCCACTTGGACCATCAGGAAAATTGTGACTTGAATTCTTAATCTGAGCAAAGGGTCAAGTAAGGCCAGGGGTCCCTTAGCTGGTCCAGATATGTGAAGCTTAGTTCAGGATATTTGCCCCAGGATTCTGGTTCTGTCTGTTTGAAACTTTGTATCACTCACTTTAAATGCTCCATTTGAGTTCTGTGCTTTCTTTTCCTTTTCGGCACCAGGAGCAAGCCACCATGCCTGAAGTCAAAGACCTCTCGGAAGCCTTGCCAGAGACACCAATGGACCCCATCACTGGAGTTGGGGTGGTGGCTTCCCAAACCGAGCCCGACAGGCTACGACGTGGTGAGTCAGAATTCACTGATTCAGCAGATACTTGTCTCCGATGTTCAAGACCCTCTGAAACTGGTGTGTGAGAAGTGCGGTAAACACGGCCCTTGGGAAATTTTCGTTTAACACTGGACCTTTGTGTCCCACACCCACCCATCCCATCTTCTTTTGGTGAGGGCCTTTGGTGTGCTGGGGACCTCTCAGGCCCTCCATTTATGCAGCTCCCTTATTTCTCGCGGCAGCCCTGCGGCTATCAGTGTCCTGACCTCTTGCTTGTCGGTCACCAGCTGTCATGGAGCCTGGACTCCAGTGCCATGCTGTGGCCTCCACGCCCAGAGCACTTTGTTCCCTGTATTTACAGAGTTCTGCCTCCCCAGCAGCCTACCTTTGGATGTGGTCTAGACTGTGGATTTGGAGGGCTGTTCTTCCACCAGAAGATATTGTGAGGGAAGGCCATGGAAGGTGTTGCTGGATTTAACCCTGTGTGATTTATCCTCAGAGAAGCTGCTGGTATCTGTACCGAAGTCAGACAGCTGGGTGGGAGTGTGTTCAGAACTTACCTGAGAAGAGCAGGGGCTGGAGATGACTTGAATTCTTTTTTTTTTTTTTCAATATTTATTTATGTCTGTGACTGTGCAGGATCTTAGTTGGGGCACGTGGGATCTTCGATCTTTGTTGGAGCACGTGAACTCTTAGCTGTGGCATGTGGAATCTAGTTCTCTGAGCAGGATTGATCCCAGGCCCCTTAGCATTGGGAACGCAGTCTTAGCCACTTGGACCATCAGGAAAATTGTGACTTGAATTCTTAATCTGAGCAAAGGGTCAAGTAAGGCCAGGGGTCCCTTAGCTGGTCCAGATATGTGAAGCTTAGTTCAGGATATTTGCCCCAGGATTCTGGTTCTGTCTGTTTGAAACTTTGTATCACTCACTTTAAATGCTCCATTTGAGTTCTGTGCTTTCTTTTCCTTTTCGGCACCAGGAGCAAGCCACCATGCCTGAAGTCAAAGACCTCTCGGAAGCCTTGCCAGAGACACCAATGGACCCCATCACTGGAGTTGGGGTGGTGGCTTCCCGAAACCGAGCCCCGACAGGCTACGACGTGGTGAGTCAGAATTCACTGATTCAGCAGATACTTGTCTCCGATGTTCAAGACCCTCTGAAACTGGTGTGTGAGAAGTGCTTCTCCCTCCCAGGAGCTTAGACAGGGAGGGGAAGCACCACCAATGGCAAAGGCATGGGAAACAGCCTGGCTTGGGAGCAGGTGACCTGAGCCCATCTGGGCTGTTTCTTGGCCTTAGCTGAGTCACCTGACCTCTGTGATCACCCTTTGCACCTTCTGTAAAATTAAGGGGTTGAATTAGTTGCTTTCCAAAGTCATTTCTAGTTGTGACATTTCGTGAAAAGAGTCCAACCATCTGAAAGACCCTTGGTGGTCTACGGCCATACCACCCTGAACGCGCCCAATCTCGTCTGAAAGACCCTTGGTGGTCATCATAGATTGTCGTGTGTAAATGTCACAGATACACTGACTTGCATTTTTACAGTTTACAAAATAGCTTCCTACCCACGAACTCATCTGGCTCCCACGATTCCCTTGAGGCTGGGAGGGCAAATTGCCTTCCTTTCCCTGTGCTGATCAGGAGAACAGATGCTCTGAGGAGAGAGGTGACAGAGGCCCAGTACTTGGGATTGGCAAATCAGGACCAGCCCCGTCCCAAGTCCAGGACTGACCACATCACCACAGTTTAGTTGAGAATTGGCTTTGCTTTTCGGCAGGCATCTCTGGTGGTGTTCAGTAGTACCAATGCCTGAAATTAATTATGTTATTGTTTTAATAGATAAATACCAACTTGGGTGAAGCTTAAAACGTGCACAGAAACTATTGGGAGGGTTTAGTTAACAGTGACCATTGTGATGTATTCTGAGCTTCTAAGGTGGTCTTTTTGGGGGGGGCACGGGAGGGAGGGGCGGGCAGGCCATTTTCTATTGGTCTTTCATTTGTCTATTTTCTTCATCCATCTTTGTTCTTTGGCCCGTGTGGGCCTCCCATTCGATGGCCTCTGTTGTCATGAGCACCGGCTCTGGGGCTTGGCAGTCGGGAAGCCTTTGCCAGATTCTGTGCTTTCTTTTCCTTTTCGGCACCAGGAGCAAGCCACCATGCCTGAAGTCAAAGACCTCTCGGAAGCCTTGCCAGAGACACCAATGGACCCCATCACTGGAGTTGGGGTGGTGGCTTCCAAACCGAGCCCGACAGGCTACGACGTGGTGAGTCAGAATTCACTGATTCAGCAGATACTTGTCTCCGATGTTCAAGACCCTCTGAAACTGGTGTGAGAAGTGCTTCTCCTCCCAGGAGCTTAGACAGGGAGGGAAGCACCACCAATGGCAAAGGCATGGGAAACAGCCTGGCTTGGGAGCAGGTGACCTGAGCCCATCTGGGCTGTTTCTTGGCCTTAGCTGAGTCACCTGACCTCTGTGATCACCCTTTGCACCTTCTGTAAAATTAAGGGGTTGAATTAGTTGCTTTCCAAAGTCATTTCTAGTTGTGACATTTCGTGAAAAGAGTCCAACCATCTGAAAGACCCTTGGTGGTCTACGGCCATACCACCCTGAACGCGCCCAATCTCGTCTGAAAGACCCTTGGTGGTCATCATAGATTGTCGTGTGTAAATGTCACAGATACACTGACTTGCATTTTTACAGTTTACAAAATAGCTTCCTACCCACGAACTCATCTGGCTCCCACGATTCCCTTGAGGCTGGGAGGGCAAATTGCCTTCCTTTCCCTGTGCTGATCAGGAGAACAGATGCTCTGAGGAGAGAGGTGACAGAGGCCCAGTACTTGGGATTGGCAAATCAGGACCAGCCCCGTCCCAAGTCCAGGACTGACCACATCACCACAGTTTAGTTGAGAATTGGCTTTGCTTTTCGGCAGGCATCTCTGGTGGTGTTCAGTAGTACCAATGCCTGAAATTAATTATGTTATTGTTTTAATAGATAAATACCAACTTGGGTGAAGCTTAAAACGTGCACAGAAACTATTGGGAGGGTTTAGTTAACAGTGACCATTGTGATGTATTCTGAGCTTCTAAGGTGGTCTTTTTGGGGGGGGCACGGGGGAGGGAGGGGGCGGGCAGGCCATTTTCTATTGGTCTTTCATTTGTCTATTTTCTTCATCCATCTTTGTTCTTTGGCCCGTGTGGGCCTCCCATTGCGATGGCCTCTGTTGTCGCAGAGCACCGGCTCTGGGCGCATGCGCTCCAGAGCTCCGACTCGGTAATTGGACACATCGGTCCAGCTGTTCCGCGGCACGTGGGATCTTCCCAGGCCAGGGATCGAACTGGCGCCCCTTGCACCTTTGCAAGGTGGTGTCCTTACCCACTGGACTACCAGGGAAGCCCTAAGGTGGTCGTTTTTAAAAAGGCTGTGCTGAGTCTTCATTGCTGTGCAGACTTTCTCAAGCTGTGGCAAGCGGGGCTGCTCTCTAGTTGTGAGCCAAGAGCTTCTCATTGCAGTGGCTTCTCTCATTGCTGAGCACAGGCTCTAGAGCATGCGGGCTTCAGTAGCTGTGGCACATGGGCTTAGGTGCTCTGTGGCATTTGGGATCTTCCTGGATCAGGGATCAAACCCAGGTCTCCTTCATTGGCAGGTAGATTCTCTACCACTGAGGCACCAGGAAAGGCCCTAATGTGGTCTTATTTTTGCTTTCCTTATTTTGTTTGGGGTGATGTTTTATTCTTGCTCATTGAAAATGGGCAGCACATAAGAGTAAAAGAATATGAATCTCATTAGCCAGCACTGAAAACCTGACACAGTGACGAGATTGGTGTCTGATGGCCCAGGCATGGAGCGCGGGATGCCGTGCCCAGTCCAGAAGAAGTACTGAGGCAGGGTTTCTCAACCTTGGCACAACTGACGTCTCAGGCCAGATGATTAGATGATGATAGTATGTGGTGGGCCTGTCCCGTGCATGGTGGGGACAGCATCCCTGGCCTGACGCCCATTGCCCTAACACCCAAGGTGTGACAAGTAACACTATGTCCACATATTGCCACAAGTCCCCAGGCGAAGGGGGCAGGTGGGCAGAATCAGCCCCCAACAGGAACAGTGCATGTTGTGCCCCACGTGAGGAAGGGGGAGCTTGTTAAAAGGCCGCACATCATATCCCGGTTGTTGGAAAGCTTATAAACGTTTTTAAGGTGAAAGAACTGGAGAACGTTTTTTCTGACAAAGATTTGAGTCTTACCTGCTGCCTGACTTCAAAGTACTGTTTGAGTGTATAACTTGCCATAAAATAGAATCATTAGGTATGGCTTTGTGCCATAAAACTCTTGGGGAAGCTAATAAAAAATGTTCCTGATTTGAGCAGCTCAAGTGTCTTTTGATGAATTAGATATGAAGCGGAGAGTCGTGAATCAGGGCAGGGGCTTGGTGCGTGCCGGCTCTGGGAGGACCATCCCCAGGGCGGCCCTCCAGGTGGGGCGGGGCGGGGCGGCCTGGGCCTTCTGGCTGATCCCCCTGTGGATCTGCGCCTTTAGCATTCTGCTGGTACCTTCGGGGTCACCATGAATGCTGGGCGAGTGGGCGGCAGATGGCCTTTGATAGTCTGGCTTTCTGAAAGTCTTGGTGAGTTTGACAGGAGCAGAATCTATCCCTATCATTTTCTCCTAACATCAAGCTCAGGGCAGAAGAGCGTGGTCTCACATGAGTAAGATTAATAAGCACATTTCATGATGGGGCTGCACCAGGCCTCATCGTGAAAGGTGAGCAGGGCAGGAGGCTCCAGAGGGTCAGCACGGCAATTACCCAGCCTCCACGCTCCGAGACCGAGTGTCCGAGCTCCTCTGAAAACCCTTCCAGGGAGGGAGGCAGGAGTCCTCTCTTTGTATTGACCGCTGGATTCTTCCCAGATAAGCATCTGCTTCCTCAGGGGTCTGACCCTGAGTTCAAGGGGAGTGGGAGAGGGCACGGGGTAGCGGGGTGAGTATTCCCCATTCCTTTTATCCAGAGTTTAGTGTGAGTTTGAAATCCAGTCCAAAGTGCCAAGTGTTGGTGGTGGCTGGACTACAGAGATGCTGAGACAGAAGTGTGGTGGCCGAGGAGGCTCTGCTGCAGACATTGGCCAGGCCTCTCCTCTCCTCATCGCTCTGCTGGAGGGTTCATTTTTCCGTGCGCTCAGAGCGTAGTTAAGTACCGTGACACGCAGCCCTGAGAGGTGGGCCCGAGGGGAGCTTGTTAAAGGCCGCACATCATATCCCGTTGTTGGAAAGCTTATAAACGTTTTAAGGTGAAAGAACTGGAGAACGTTTTCTGACAAAGATTTGAGTCTTACCTGCTGCCTGACTTCAAAGTACTGTTTGAGTGTATAACTTGCCATAAAATAGAATCATTAGGTATGGCTTTGTGCCATAAAACTCTTGGGGAAGCTAATAAAAAATGTTCCTGATTTGAGCAGCTCAAGTGTCTTTTGATGAATTAGATATGAAGCGGAGAGTCGTGAATCAGGGCAGGGGCTTGGTGCGTGCCGGCTCTGGGAGGACCATCCCCAGGGCGGCCCTCCAGGTGGGGCGGGGCGGGGCGGCCTGGGCCTTCTGGCTGATCCCCCTGTGGATCTGCGCCTTTAGCATTCTGCTGGTACCTTCGGGGTCACCATGAATGCTGGGCGAGTGGGCGGCAGATGGCCTTTGATAGTCTGGCTTTCTGAAAGTCTTGGTGAGTTTGACAGGAGCAGAATCTATCCCTATCATTTTCTCCTAACATCAAGCTCAGGGCAGAAGAGCGTGGTCTCACATGAGTAAGATTAATAAGCACATTTCATGATGGGGCTGCACCAGGCCTCATCGTGAAAGGTGAGCAGGGCAGGAGGCTCCAGAGGGTCAGCACGGCAATTACCCAGCCTCCACGCTCCGAGACCGAGTGTCCGAGCTCCTCTGAAAACCCTTCCAGGGAGGGAGGCAGGAGTCCTCTCTTTGTATTGACCGCTGGATTCTTCCCAGATAAGCATCTGCTTCCTCAGGGGTCTGACCCTGAGTTCAAGGGGAGTGGGAGAGGGCACGGGGTAGCGGGGTGAGTATTCCCCATTCCTTTTATCCAGAGTTTAGTGTGAGTTTGAAATCCAGTCCAAAGTGCCAAGTGTTGGTGGTGGCTGGACTACAGAGATGCTGAGACAGAAGTGTGGTGGCCGAGGAGGCTCTGCTGCAGACATTGGCCAGGCCTCTCCTCTCCTCATCGCTCTGCTGGAGGGTTCATTTTTCCGTGCGCTCAGAGCGTAGTTAAGTACCGTGACACGCAGCCCTGAGAGGTGGGCCCCGCAGGGGCCTCTGACCCTCAGTGGCACAACCACTTTACAATGAGCAGAGGCCCTGTTGCTGCTTGAAGTAAAAGATGCCAAGGGTTTGTTTATAAAAATTTAATTTTAGAACTTCTCTGCAGGTCAGGGATGCTTCCTTGGCTTGGGGCTGGGGATCGTTCGCTAACCTTCTCAATTTGTCGTCCCTGTTTCTGCAGTCCCCTCTCAGATAACCTCCCCTTTCTGCCCCACGGCCACACGCTCGGATCTGGAACATTGCTGCCAAGGCCCAGCTCTGAGCTCTGGGCCCTCCCTGCCCGGCCTCTGCCGGCTTCTGGCTGCCTTCATTTTCCCTGCGTTTAGAACTGCCATGTGTCGGGGCCCCATCAAACTGAGTTTGGGCTTCAGAGAAACTAGGAGATTTTTTTTTTCTTGTCTTTCACTGTAATCTAAAACCTCCTTCATTCCCTTCTTGAGGAACCCCACCTACAAAGGGGAGTCTTCCTGGCACAGTGACCCTGAAGTGACAGCTTATTGCCTAGTTGAAGGATTCTTCCCAGAAGACCAGGTGGAATTCTCCAGTGTCTGTGGGCCTCGGTCCTCTGGAGGACCCCTCACCCCGGATGCTGCAGTAGGTCTGGGGCGGGGCTGAGAGCCTGCATTCTACACAGTTACCCCCTGATGTTGATGCTGCTGGTTCAGGGGCCACACTTCGAGGGCTATTGGTCTCAGTTACGTGCAAAGTCACTTCGGTCGTGTCCGACTCTTTGAGACCCTGTGGACTGAGACCATGCTCCTCTGTCCATGGGATTCTCTGAGCAGGAATGCTGGGGTGGGTTCCCACGCCTTCCTCCAGGGGATCTTCCTGACCCAGGGATCGAACGTGCATCTCTTACCTTCATTGGCAGGCAGGTCCTTCACCACTAGTGCCACGTGGGAAGTTTAAGACATGCTTATAAATACTCTGTGCATGTGGTCACCACAAGTCTTATCTCAGAAAGGGCTGGGCTAGCATTCCTGTGAATTTTTGACACATCCTGATAGAGAGTTTAGAAAGTCTCTGGGCAATGTGTGTGTATGTTTATGGTTTTTTAAAAGATGTATTTTAAAAATACAAATGAGATGGTACTATTTATACTCTCATAACTTAAAATATATATTGTGGGCATAGCTCAATATCAGTCTATGTAGATATATCACATCCTCTTAATGTATATGTATTGTCTGGCTGTTTTCCAGGTGGCACTAGTGGTAAAGGACCTGCCCTGCAGTGCAGGAGATGTAAGAAACACTGATTCGGTCCCTGGGTTGGGAAGATCCCCTGGAGGAGAAGGGCATGGCAACCCACTCCAGTACTCTTGCCTGGAGAGTCCCGTGGACGGAGGAGCCTGGCGGGCCCCAGTCCATAGGGCTGCAAAGAGTTGGACACGACTGAAGTGACTGAGCCACGCACGCCAAAATTTGACTAATAATCCCATATTGAAGAACACTGAGTTTTTCCCATAATTTGTTTTTGATACAATAAACAACATCCTTATGCATATATTTTGGCATCATCATCTAATAGGATGCCACAGAATAATTTTATAGGCTGGAATTACTGGGTCAGAGTGTTCGCATTTTAAACTTGGTAAGTATTGCCAATCGCCTTCTAGAAATATTGTGACTTTTATCAGTTTCTAATCTCACTCAAGCAGGTGTTGAGTAAAGTGAAATTTGGGGGCTAGGGGATGACTTGATCAAGGCCCCCTTCCCTCCAGGCTCTGTGCCCAGATGCCTGTCACCAGAACCCCTTGGGTCCAGGCAGACGTCTAGGTGTGAGGACCTGGGGGTCGTGTCCGACTCTTTGAGACCCTGTGGACTGAGACCATGCTCCTCTGTCCATGGGATTCTCTGAGCAGGAATGCTGGGGTGGGTTCCCACGCCTTCCTCCAGGGGATCTTCCTGACCCAGGGATCGAACGTGCATCTCTTACCTTCATTGGCAGGCAGGTCCTTCACCACTAGTGCCACGTGGGAAGTTTAAGACATGCTTATAAATACTCTGTGCATGTGGTCACCACAAGTCTTATCTCAGAAAGGGCTGGGCTAGCATTCCTGTGAATTTTTGACACATCCTGATAGAGAGTTTAGAAAGTCTCTGGGCAATGTGTGTGTATGTTTATGGTTTTTTAAAAGATGTATTTTAAAAATACAAATGAGATGGTACTATTTATACTCTCATAACTTAAAATATATATTGTGGGCATAGCTCAATATCAGTCTATGTAGATATATCACATCCTCTTAATGTATATGTATTGTCTGGCTGTTTTCCAGGTGGCACTAGTGGTAAAGGACCTGCCCTGCAGTGCAGGAGATGTAAGAAACACTGATTCGGTCCCTGGGTTGGGAAGATCCCCTGGAGGAGAAGGGCATGGCAACCCACTCCAGTACTCTTGCCTGGAGAGTCCCGTGGACGGAGGAGCCTGGCGGGCCCCAGTCCATAGGGCTGCAAAGAGTTGGACACGACTGAAGTGACTGAGCCACGCACGCCAAAATTTGACTAATAATCCCATATTGAAGAACACTGAGTTTTTCCCATAATTTGTTTTTGATACAATAAACAACATCCTTATGCATATATTTTGGCATCATCATCTAATAGGATGCCACAGAATAATTTTATAGGCTGGAATTACTGGGTCAGAGTGTTCGCATTTTAAACTTGGTAAGTATTGCCAATCGCCTTCTAGAAATATTGTGACTTTTTATCAGTTTCTAATCTCACTCAAGCAGGTGTTGAGTAAAGTGAAATTTGGGGGCTAGGGGATGACTTGATCAAGGCCCCCTTCCCTCCAGGCTCTGTGCCCAGATGCCTGTCACCAGAACCCCTTGGGTCCAGGCAGACGTCTAGGTGTGAGGACCTGGGGGTTAACTTGTTTTCATGGTAATTGTGGATCTTCTCCCCAAGAACTTCCTCCTCTCAGACAACCAGAGAGAGGACAGATACCCGAGTCCTTTAACTTGGCAACAGTGTCTTCTGATCTCACTTCCTTCTTCTGACGTCTCTTCCAGCCTCATTGAAACTCTGCTTTCTCATATTTGGAATAAGGAGCAACTTTGTACCACAAACCCTCAAACCCATTTTGCCCATATTTTCAAAATTCCTGTGCTCCCACGTTTTGGGGTAAAGTTTTTCTCATCCTTCAGAACTTAGTTTGAAGACTCGTTGGTGAAGCTGTTCCTGACCTTACATGTTCGTTTATTGCTTCTCACATTGGCTTCACAGATGTTTGTTGAGTACCTACTATTGTGTAGAAGCCCCGGGAATTCCAGTATCCTGGGAGGGGTTCCATCACTTGAAAGGTGAGCGATGAGGAAGCGGGGGTGGATGGAGCGGTCACACCAGAGTGTTGTAAGCTGCACAAAGGCATTGGCCATCATTCTGAGGGTGGTAGCGTCATTAGAGGACTTTAAGAAAAAGGTTCTTATATTTGCATTTAAAACAATTTCCTTGATGTATACAAAAGGAGAAATCATTGGAGGGTATGGGTATTGGGGGAGGGGCTGAACTTGGAGGCTCCGTGTTGGTATGGAGCAAGAAGGTGGAAGCCTAACCCACTAACAGTGGATGGATCAGAGCGGCATGGAAACATGGAGCCTGGGGACCCAAATGCATATTCTTTTATAGAAAAAAAGTGCTGAATGTTGGGAGATGGGTGCAGAGGTGAGGAAGGGGAAGGACCAGAGTGACGACAGGAAAGGAGCCTTGCTGAGCAGCTAGGGGAATGTTGGTCCTGAGATAGGAACATAGGCAACCAGGTGGGCGGAGGGTGGAGGAGGACTGTTGGTTCCATTTTGGACGCAGAGTCTGGGGTGCTCATGTGACGCCTGGGTAGGGATGTTGTGCAGGTCTAGGTCTGAGGTCCAGGGAGATGTCTGAGCATCATCAGGGTGGCAGACAGTGTGGCATCATGGAGACGGTCCTTTCATATCAGACTCCTCATCTGAGTCCCTGCAGTCACTGATTAGGGGTGGGTGGGAAGGAGGCACTCAGAGGGGGCTTGGGCTGAGCATCCAGAGAGGCTGATGGAAAATTATTGAGAAATTAATGAAGGAAAAGGAGTATTTCTAGAAGAAGGGGTGGTCAGTATTAGTCAGAGTTGAATAAGGGGAAAATAAAATGAGGCTGAAACATTTCTGCTGGGCTCAGTAACACGAAGGTGCTTGTGAACTTGGTGGTAGGCTCAGAAGCAAGATTTGCGTGGATTTGAAAGGTGCGCCTGTAGTCAGGGGTGATGGTACAGATGCCTTTAAAGGAGGGAGGGTGGCCACGGAGGAAGCCTTAGGATCAGGAGTCTTCGTTGCTGTGTTTAAAGGTAGCAGGTGCTGAGAGTGTTTAGTCGGTGATGGGAAGGGACCAGCAGTGAGGAGCACTGACGATACCAGAGAGCGGGGGTCTGTCTGCCGAAGCAGGGCCCCTGGGGAGCCGAGGAGTCGGTGTCCAGAGTCTGGTCAGAGAAAGCCCAGGACGTCCTATGTTTTTTAAATTAATTAGTTATCTGATTAATTTTTGACTGTGCCAGGTATTCTTTGTTGCATGCCAGCTTTCTCTAGTTGCAGTGAGCCAGGGCCACTCTTCATTGTGGTGTGTGGCCTTCTCATCGCGGTGGCTTCTCTTGTTGTGGAGCACGGGCTCTAGGGCAAAGGCTTAGTCATTGGGGTGCCTGGGCTTAGTTGCCCTTTGGCATGGGGGATCTTCCCGAACTAAGGATCCAACCCATGTCTCCTGCATTGGCCAGTGGATTTTTATGCACTAGACCACCAAGGAAACCCCAGGAAGTTGCATTTGTATCACTCTTGTCGCTTCCCAAGGCTGTGTGCTGGGAGGCCAGCCTTGGTCATGGCCTCTGACTAGCATCCAAGGGCTGTGCATGAACGGGTCCTCTCCTAGGGCTCCACTTGCCATTTCCTCTGCGCTTCCTCTCCCCCCGACAGCTTGTCTCTCAACTCTCCCATTTATTTCTGAAACTGATTACACAGTGAAAGTGCTGAAGCTGAGTCAGGCAAGTTGGTATTTTTATACAGAACTCAAGAAATCTTAAAAAGTCAGTGAAAGACATGTGAAGGTAGTCATGATATCTTATTAAAAACATATGGTAGATATCAAATGGAAATTATGGGACATAATCGTATGTCTGGCCTGAGCACAGCTGCCACATGAGTCTTTGGAAAGCTGACGTTGTTGAGAGGCCCAAGCGAGGCAGGAGGACCACCCCACTCCTTGAGGCCAGAGGATGAGAGAGTCTCCCCGCCAGGCTCTGGCTCCATGAAGCAAATGTAGATACAGGTGCGGCAACCTCTTCCAGTTGCCCTGGGCTCCCTCCCCATGTGGCTTTGCTGCCCAGAGCCTGCTCCCAAGGGCGGAAATGACCTCTAACTGAGTACTGCCTCACACGCTGGTTTATTTTCAGAACCAGAGCTCGTTTTGATAAAAGTCACCAGGTGTTCCTCCCTTTTGTTTTGTGAGAAAATACATGAATCTGAGATTTACTGGAAACAGGGAAAGTGGTTTTATGACCAGCCCTTGGGCCTTTGTTTCCCGTGGCCCGGATTAGCCTGCCTTGGTAACAGCATCGTCCCTGCACCTTCCCAGATGCCCTGCAGAGCCTTGGCCTTGGGCAGTGGAGCCACGCTGGGCAGCTGGGCGGCCAGGCAGGTCCACTTACAGGTGCACATGCCTGGCTTCCAGGAGGGGTGCGCGAGGCAAACATTGCTGATGTCAGGATGACTCTCAGAGATCCTGGCTTAAATTGCCTCTGTCTAGGCTTCTTTCCCCCACCAAGTATGAATTTTGGTTTTGACCCAAAGACTTTACTCTCAGTAATGACATGTTATAGTGGGATCGTTTGGAAAGGAGAGAGGGCCTGGAGGGCATTGCAGCATTTCGGCATTCTGTCCTGCTCATGGCAGCCTCCTGATGTTCACCATTTAGAAAGGCTCTTGACAAAGAAACCTCACATGGTGAATTAATGGGAAAGAGGAGGGACTTGCTTTCATCTCTCTTAAATTTTTTTCAGTCAGACTTTTTTTTTTGGCCACTTCTATTGCTCTTTCATTTATTTATCTTTGTTCTTTGGCCCGTGTGGGCCTCCCGTTGCAGTGGCCTCTCTCATTGCAGAGCACCAGCGCTGGGCGCATGCACCGCAGAGCTCCGGCTCGGTAGTTGGACACATCGGTCCAGCTGCTCCACGGCACGTGGGATCCTCCCAGGCCAGGGATCAAACCGGCGCCCCTTGCACTGCAAAGCGGTGTCTTTACCCACTGGACCACCAGGGAAGCCCCCAGTCAGACTTTTAATTTTGAGATAATTGGATTCACATGCAGTTGTAAGACGTACTACGGGGAAATCTTAGTTTTACCTGCTCTCCCCTGCATGGTGACATCTTACAGACTGTCATACAGCATCAGGATATTGACAGGGATCAGCAGAACACTTCCATTGAAAGGAAAATTTGTTCTCACAGTTCAGCTGTACCACGCAGGCTCACACGGGGAGGTACCAGGGTTGGTCAGCTGGCACAGGGAGCGAGGAGAAGGCCTGCGCGAGAGCCTTCTTTGTGGATTCTGCAGGAAAGGCAAGGCGGTGTAAACAGACTTAGAATTGCCTAGTTTCAATCGTCTCACCTTGCTACGGGCTATACAGTGGCCTTATTTGTCAGAGAGCTGGCCTTGTGGTGATTTAGGGCAGGGGGTAGTGTTTCAGACTTGAAGGAGCCTGAGAAAAGGGGGCAGGTGGGCATATGGCCTCAGGATTGGTTGGTTTTTGTATCAAATTGTATTCTGTCTCTAGGAATTAACTAACTCCTCCTTAACCACTGACAGCCACTAATTTGTTCTCCATTTCTATAATTTTGTCTTTTCAGAGATGTTATGTGAATGGGCTCATATACCATGTAATCTTTGCAATTGGCCTTTATTTTTTTCAATTTTCAAAAACCCAGCATAATTCTCTGGAGATTCATCTGGAGAATCTACTTCATACATCAATAGTTTCTTCCTTTTTGTAGCTGAAGAGTATTAATTGATACAGCTTCACCATTTAGAAAGCTCAAAAAATGGTGAATTAATGGGAAAGAGGAGGGACTTGCTTTCATCTCTCTTAAATTTTTCAGTCAGACTTTTTTGGCCACTTCTATTGCTCTTTCATTTATTTATCTTTGTTCTTTGGCCCGTGTGGGCCTCCCGTTGCAGTGGCCTCTCTCATTGCAGAGCACCAGCGCTGGGCGCATGCACCGCAGAGCTCCGGCTCGGTAGTTGGACACATCGGTCCAGCTGCTCCACGGCACGTGGGATCCTCCCAGGCCAGGGATCAAACCGGCGCCCCTTGCACTGCAAAGCGGTGTCTTTACCCACTGGACCACCAGGGAAGCCCCCAGTCAGACTTTTAATTTTGAGATAATTGGATTCACATGCAGTTGTAAGACGTACTACGGGGAAATCTTAGTTTTACCTGCTCTCCCCTGCATGGTGACATCTTACAGACTGTCATACAGCATCAGGATATTGACAGGGATCAGCAGAACACTTCCATTGAAAGGAAAATTTGTTCTCACAGTTCAGCTGTACCACGCAGGCTCACACGGGGAGGTACCAGGGTTGGTCAGCTGGCACAGGGAGCGAGGAGAAGGCCTGCGCGAGAGCCTTCTTTGTGGATTCTGCAGGAAAGGCAAGGCGGTGTAAACAGACTTAGAATTGCCTAGTTTCAATCGTCTCACCTTGCTACGGGCTATACAGTGGCCTTATTTGTCAGAGAGCTGGCCTTGTGGTGATTTAGGGCAGGGGGTAGTGTTTCAGACTTGAAGGAGCCTGAGAAAAGGGGGCAGGTGGGCATATGGCCTCAGGATTGGTTGGTTTTTGTATCAAATTGTATTCTGTCTCTAGGAATTAACTAACTCCTCCTTAACCACTGACAGCCACTAATTTGTTCTCCATTTCTATAATTTTGTCTTTTCAGAGATGTTATGTGAATGGGCTCATATACCATGTAATCTTTGCAATTGGCCTTTATTTTTTTCAATTTTCAAAAACCCAGCATAATTCTCTGGAGATTCATCTGGAGAATCTACTTCATACATCAATAGTTTCTTCCTTTTTGTAGCTGAAGAGTATTAATTGATACAGCTTCACCACAGTTGATTTAACCACTGACTCATTGATGGACATCTTGGTTGTTTCCACTTTGGAGCTCTCATGATTAAAGCTGCTATAAATGCTCGGACACGGGTTTTTGTGTTAATGGGCCTTTTCATTCCTCCAGGATAAATGCCAAGGAGCGTACTCGCTGGTCATATGGTAGTTGCCTATTTAGTTTTTTAAGAAAATGCCAAAGTCCTTTCCTGTGTGGCTGGTAACATTTTTCCTTTCCACCATTTTCACCACCTCCTTCCCAGCATCTGTTGTTATCAACATTGTTTTTGGTGTAGCCATTACCGTAGGGTTGTAGTAATAGCTCATTTGGTTTTCATTTGTGTTCGTCTAGTAGCTAATGATGTTAAATGTCTTTTCATGTGCATATCTGCCATCTCTCTCTCTTAGTGAAATGTTACTTCATGTCTTACTCATTTTCTAATTGGATTGTTAGGTTTTTTCTGTTGAGTTTTAAGAGTTCTTTGTATATTATAAATGTGAGTCTTGTTAGCTAAGTGGTTTGGAAACATTTGCTTCTAGTCTGTACTTGTCTTTTTATCTTAGCAGGATCTTATATAGCACAAATGCTTTACATTTTGATGAAATCCAGTTTATTAATTTATCAGTCATATTTTTGGTGTCAAGTCTTAGGTGTCAAGCCTAAGAACTCTTAGCCTACCCTCGGATCCTGGAGATTTTCTCTAGTTTGTTCCTCCTACAAGTTTTATAGTTTTGCATTTAACATTTAAGTCTGTGATACATTTTAACATTATACACTTTTGCATAACGTATGGGAGTTAGGTCGGAGTTATGCTTTTTTCCCCAGTGCATGAACAGCTGCTCCTGGACCATTTGTTGAAAGTTGAATTGCTTTCAAGCCTTTATAAAGAAGCCACTAATTTGTTCTCCATTTCTATAATTTTGTCTTTTCAGAGATGTTATGTGAATGGGCTCATATACCATGTAATCTTTGCAATTGGCCTTTATTTTTTTCAATTTTCAAAAACCCAGCATAATTCTCTGGAGATTCATCTGGAGAATCTACTTCATACATCAATAGTTTCTTCCTTTTGTAGCTGAAGAGTATTAATTGATACAGCTTCACCACAGTTGATTTAACCACTGACTCATTGATGGACATCTTGGTTGTTTCCACTTTGGAGCTCTCATGATTAAAGCTGCTATAAATGCTCGGACACGGGTTTTTGTGTTAATGGGCCTTTTCATTCCTCCAGGATAAATGCCAAGGAGCGTACTCGCTGGTCATATGGTAGTTGCCTATTTAGTTTTTTAAGAAAATGCCAAAGTCCTTTCCTGTGTGGCTGGTAACATTTTTCCTTTCCACCATTTTCACCACCTCCTTCCCAGCATCTGTTGTTATCAACATTGTTTTTGGTGTAGCCATTACCGTAGGGTTGTAGTAATAGCTCATTTGGTTTTCATTTGTGTTCGTCTAGTAGCTAATGATGTTAAATGTCTTTTCATGTGCATATCTGCCATCTCTCTCTCTTAGTGAAATGTTACTTCATGTCTTACTCATTTTCTAATTGGATTGTTAGGTTTTTACTGTTGAGTTTTAAGAGTTCTTTGTATATTATAAATGTGAGTCTTGTTAGCTAAGTGGTTTGGAAACATTTGCTTCTAGTCTGTACTTGTCTTTTTATCTTAGCAGGATCTTATATAGCACAAATGCTTTACATTTTGATGAAATCCAGTTTATTAATTTATCAGTCATATTTTTGGTGTCAAGTCTTAGGTGTCAAGCCTAAGAACTCTTAGCCTACCCTCGGATCCTGGAGATTTTCTCTAGTTTGTTCCTCCTACAAGTTTTATAGTTTTGCATTTAACATTTAAGTCTGTGATACATTTTAACATTATACACTTTTGCATAATGTATGGGAGTTAGGTCGGAGTTATGCTTTTTTCCCCAGTGCATGAACAGCTGCTCCTGGACCATTTGTTGAAAGTTGAATTGCTTTCAAGCCTTTATAAAGAAGTCAGTTGGGCATATTTCTGAGAGTCTCTGCTCAATTTGATTCTATGTTTCAAGCCCTCTGTCAGTATCACACAGTATTGATTGTTGTACCTTTATCGTAAGTTTTGAAATTGGGCAAAAGGATTCCTCCAACTTAATTCTTCATTTAAGATATTGTTTTTTAACCCTGCAAGTTTCTTTGTCTTTCTTTATAAATTTTAGAATAGTCTTATTGGAATTTAGATGGGAATTAATGTTTAAAAGGGGCTATGGAGCCCTAATGAGGTGGCTGGATCTAGAACCTGTCATAAAAAGTGAAGTTAGTCAGAAAGAAAAGGACAAGTACAATATACTAACACATATGTATGGAATCTAGTAGGATGGTGATGATGGCACGTGCAGTGAAGCGACGGAAAGACAGACATGGACAGTGGACATATGGACATTGTGGGGAAGGAACAGTGGGTGAGAGGCGTAAAGGAAGTAGCATGAAGGCCTGTACTATCATATGTGAAGAAAATAGCTATAGTCATTGCTCTGTGAGAAAAGCAGATCCTTCACGGGTGCTGTGTGATGGTCTGGAGGGGTGGGATGGGGGGGATATACATATGACTCATCTGAGAACATACATATCTGTAAAAATAAATAAATAAAACAATCTGTTATCCATGTAAAAAAAAAAAGGCGAGGGGGCTGTGGATCCACAGAGGGGTGGCTCCCTAAACCGACAGCCAGCAGTTCTCAGATGCCGCCTGTAGGTGCCCTATAGTGGGCCAGTTCTGATGCACCCTACCTGGAGACAGAATTAGAGTCCAGAGGTTAAGGGCTCAGTCCCCCAAGACGTCCCCCCAGCTTCAGACACTGATCACCAGCCCAGGTTGTCACCTGTGTGTCTAACCAGCTGGCTGTCGTATGAGGGTTCCAGTGACCCCTTTCCTTAGGTTCAGTTAATTTGCTAGAGTGGCTTACAGAACTCAGAGAAACGTTTTACTTACTAGGCTATTGGTTTATTATGAGAGGATTTAACTCTGGGACAACCACATGAAAGAGGCTGATAGATCAAGGTATGTGGCAAGGGGGAGGGTCTCTCCTGGTAGGCCACTCTCCCCAAGTCTCCGGAATCTCATCCTTTTGGAGTTTTATGGATGCTTCATTACATGGGTGTGACTGATTAAATTATTACCCAGTGGTACTTGATTCAGCCTCCAGCCCCTCTCCCCTCCCTGGATATCAAGGAGTCGGACCAAAAGTTCCAACTCTTTATTCATGGTTAGTTCCCCTGGCAAAAAGTCCCCAGCCATAGGTGCTTTCCAGAAGTTGCCTCATTAACATGAACCCAGTAGTGGTGGACAGGGGCTTGTTATGAATAACAAGACACATACTTCACTTGTGTGGCTCTGGAGTGACTGTAGGAACTCAGGAGAAGAGACCAAATATATTCTGGCGAGGGCCTTCCCTGGCAGTCCAATGGCTGAGCCTCCATACTTCCTCTGTAGGGGCCTCAGGTGCCACCCCTGGTCGGAGAACTAAGATCCTGCATGCGGTGCGGCGTGGCCAAAAGTTTTTGAAAAATATGTTATGCCAGAAGATGCTCCCATGGCTCTTATTATTCAGAATATTCCAAAGGTTTGCGGAGTGGTGGGCCAGTAACTGTGGGTGAAGATGTATTTTTTATTATAAATCACATTATCACAACATTAAATTTGTACATCAGTTTGAGGAGACTTCACATCTTTACTGTGTATGTCTCACAACTCATGAACACAATCTGTCTCTCCATTTATTTAGTACTTTTTAAACTACTTTCAGCAGCATTTTGTAGGTTTGAGCAGATAAGATTTATATGTGTTTTGGTTGATTTAAGCTTAAGTTCTTTGCTTTTTTTCATTTTGAGCAATTATTAATGGAATTGTATTTTGAATTCTGATGTCCATGTATTCATTGCTATTATATAGAAATATTACAGTAAAATTGATTTTTGTATGTTTGTCTTTGCTGAATTTTGAGACCTTACTGAACTCACTTAAGTGTATAGTCCTTGGAATTTTTTATGTGGACTAGTCATCCTTTTTTTCTAGTCTATATGTCTTTTATTTCTTTTTCTTGCCTTATTGTAATGGCTAGAACTTTAGCACTATGTTGCATAAGCATGGTGAGAATCAACATCCTTGCTTTATTCCTGATCACACTGGGGAAGCAGTCAGTTTTTCACTGTTAAGTATAACATTAGCTGTGGGAAATTATGTGATTGCAAACTCCATGATGTTTGTGGAGAGGGGCAGATGAGGGAGAAAATTAGCAAGTGTCCACTAATTATATGCTCCATTCTTTTTCAGTCCTGTTGAATGGTCTCCCAGAGCCTCTCCCCATCTCCATTCTAACCTGTCTTGCCTACATTCTCACCAGTGGAAACTTTCTAAAGATCAGATTGTTTTAGTCGCTCAGTCGTTTCTGACTCTTTGTGACCCCAAGGACTGTAGCTCACCAGGCTTCTCTGTCCATGGGATTCTCTAGGCAGGAATACTGGAGTGAGTTGTCATTCTGTTCTCTAGCCCAAGAGAGATTACTTAGCTGCTTAGAATTGTTCTCCGTTTTTAGATTCAAAGGCAAGTTCATTGTTTCACCTACTACTGAATGCTCAGCACTCAGTAGGTATCTATCCAACGGGTGAACCTCACTGGAGTCTGAGATTTTTGGATTTGCCTCATCCCCACTTTTCTAGCCCTGTCCGTGGGCTCTATGTAGTTTTCCCAGTTTGCAGTTGCCGTTCTTGGCTTTATGCACAAGCTCAGTTCCTCTCCCTGCGGGCTGTGTGCAGGCTCTGTGTTGTGATAGTGCCTTTACTGGCCTCATTTCAGCTCTTACCACTCGAGTCACACAGGCCGGTGAGCGTGCCTCTCCCTGCAGCTGGGGCCCTTGAGGGCCGTGCAAGGTGCCTTTCACTGACGCTCCCTCCAGCACGGTGCTCAGGTGCGGCTGTCCTCCACGAGCCTTGCCATGAGCCTTCACTGAGTTGTAGTCACCAGCTCCATTCTGGTGTGCGTTTCAGTGTCTAGGATATTGGATGCCAACATGCAGCTAAGTTATGTTTGTGTTCAACATGAATTGAAATGCAATTACGACTGGCAGTGTGGTTTGGGCGCTGAGTAATAGAGTAAGTAAGAAGGGTGGCTTCGTCCCGCACGCCAGTTCATCTCCTTCGCTTTCCTGCCTCCTGTCACTGAGCGTGACTCATGAGCAGCGTGAGTCCAGCCTGTCTCCTCTTAAATCCCATCACTTTCACTCTTCCTGTCCTCCCCGCCATCTTGCGGCTCTTCCAGGGCCTCTCTGTTAGAGCCAGTCAGAAGCCCACAGCCGGGCCTTTGTGGGCTGGTTGGCTTCCACAGCACCTCCATGACCAGCTCTGGTGGTCTGTCTGGAGCCTGGGTGGAGGGGCCAGGGACACAGGGCAGTAGGAGTCTTGGGCCGGGGTGTAGGCAGCGTCCTTCCTCAAGCGCCAGAAGCTGTGCAGGGTGGCTGGCTTTCCCGCAGATGCCTGGACCACTAGTTTTCGCCATTTCCTTAGCCAGATGCTGTTCGTGCTCTAGCTGAGGAAGAAAAAGTACCATTTATCAGAGATGGTGTCTCCTTATCTTAGACCCGTTTGCTTTTCTTAGCCTTGTTGAATTGCATTCAGGAACTGTATCTTACAGCTGGACTTACCTTGAAGTCAGTTGTTTTGGTTTGATGGAAAAAAATTCTTTCTTGTTCTTTAAAAGGCACTTAGATGTTTTGGAATCTCCGGAATATTTCAGACCTGTGCCCCTGCTTATTAACAAGCATGTCTGTAGTCTCCCTAAATCAGCTGGCATTTGCCTTATCTACTCTCCTGGGTGCAGAGAAGGGTTCCCTAAACTTTATGTTGTGAGGTGTTTGGGTTTTTTTTGGCCTCCCTGTGGATTTTCGTTCCTCAAGCAGGTTTTGAACCTGTGCCCCCTGCCTTGAAAGTGCAGAGTCCTAACCACTGGACTGCCAGGGAATGCTCTTCTTGCACTTTAGAGGTGGACAGGTGGAGAGAATGAGCATTCAGTTATTGTGCTCAGTCGCTCAGTCGTGTGTCTCTCTGCAATCGCAGGGACTGTAGCCCCCCAGGCCCCCTTGTCTGTGGGCTTTTCCCCGCAGGAATACTGAAGTGAGTTGCCATTTCCTCCCCGAGGGAATCTTCCTGACCCAGGGATTGAACCTGTGTCTCCTGCTTTGCAGGCAGGTTCTGTACTGCTGAGCTCCTGGGGAAGCCCATTCAGTTATCAGCAGTCCTTTATTCAGTTCCCACCACACTTAGGTCCTGGGGATTGCCAGATGCAGTCCCTGTCCACAGGCAACTCAGACCCAGATGAGAAGGATAAAGTGAGCCAAGATACGGACTCCTTTTCCTTCCCAGGACTGATTCTCCCTAAGCAGGGAGCTTTTACTTCCACACCTTCATGCCTTGGTTCTGCTTGTAAGCCCCTCTTGTGCATACCGTTCTCTTCCTCTCCCTCTTCCCCCCACCTCCCTCTCCTCACAAACATGCTGCTTCTGCTCTGCTTCTAAAATTAGATGTAGCCACCACCACCTCCCTTCCGGTCACCAGCCCCCCAGCCTCGGTCTTCACGAGTCCTTCTGCCCCAGAGCTGTTTCCTCTTGCCGGCTCCTCTCTGTCCTGCTCACCCCTTGCTGCCCAAGTGTCTCATCCAATAGCTTTTCCCTAAATCCTACTCTTCTTGATCTCATCCTGACTCTGGATGTTGTTGACAAGTTTCCGCCTTCCTTAATATATTCGTTTTCTGAATATAGAACTAATGCATGCTCATTGTAGACCATTTGGAAGATAGAGGAAAATACAGGGGAAAAAAAAAAGGGACTCATAATCCTACCACTCAGAAAAAAAGTGCTGGTGCATCCTTTAGTTTTCTTCCTTCTGTGTGTGTTTTAGCAGTAATGAAATTCTGTCGTATATGTTCTTTAATAACATGCTTGTTACTGTCTTCTAAGTTGTTATAGTGCTATTGCCATGTTTTTTGGGGTCATCCAGTATTCTTTGGTAGCCCTTCTTCGCGAAGCGCTTTCATCCCTTTAGATGTGATCTCTCCTCTCTCCTCCCTTGTGCTTCCCTGAATTCCCCTTCGCATGGGCTCTTGGCCACGCCGCACGCATGACCCAGCCTCCTTCACTGTGAGCTCCAGCCTGGCACCCGGCCACTCCCCTCGCCCTCCTCAGCCAGGCCCACCTTTCCTGCCTGGCGCACAAGCCCGCACGTCGTGGCCGACGGACTCTCACCCTCAATGTTCCCAAACTGCACTGTCTCCTGGTCCTCTCCACTCCAGGCCCCAGCCCCCAGCCGCCCCTGGCCTGAACTTCCTCCCAGATGGAAGCCAGGGTCCTCCCGGGGCTCCTCCCATACCCCACGTGGAAATTTCTTGGATTCTCCCCCTGCCTTATCTCTTGCCTCAGCCTCTTCTGTCTCCACCTCCCCAGGGCAGGTCCTCACCATTCTTGTGCAAATGGCCTCTTCTAGCAGGACTGGAGTCCCTCCCTCTCAGCTCTAGGCTTTCTCCTTTAAGCATCTCTCTAGGAATCCCTGCTCCTGCTCTGAGCTCTCCAGACGCTCCCTCTTGCACAGGACCAAGTCCTGGCTCCTGCGTCTTCTCCCCTCTCCACCCTGCCCTCCGTCTGCTCTCACAATCCTGCCATCCCCGCTCCTCCCGTGTGGGCTTCTGAGGACCCAGGCCTCTGCCACTCCTGGTCCTGTCTTTTCTGGGGCCGTGCCTTCCCTCCTCCTCCTCTCCGTCCCTGCTGTCCACATGCTACAGGGCCCCCACCTAAAGCTGCCGTGGCCGCGCCTCTCGCCTCCCCGCTCCTGCACCCTGCGTGTCATGCTGGCTCAGTCCCTGTGCTAGGTGCTTCCATGGATAAGATTCACCTCACAGAATGAGCCCATGGACATGCTATTATAATCTCTTTTTATAAATAAGAAAATCTCAGAGAGCTCGAGGTCTCTTCCTAAGATCACACAACAGGTGTGGTTGAGCCAAAATCAAACCAGGGCCTCCTGCCTCTCAACATTGGGCCCTCCTGCTGATCCAGGTATCCCCTGCCTTTCCTCCGAGGGAGGTTCCCCGTCTTTCTCATGCTTGGAAATACTGACATACTGAAGCGCATGGTACAATGCCTTGCACATCGTTAAGTGGTTAGTAAATATTTGCCAAAAGAAAAGTAAAGACTTCTGGCCTGAAGGGATGAATTTCTGCCTTATGATGACTGCACCTGCAGGTGGAAGTCTCTGTTTAAAACCAGGACAGTCTGTGCACCCCACGGGAGCACAGGAGAGCCCCGGAGCATCTCATACAATACGAACATCAGTATCTACCACTGAGGAAGTGTTTTCAGTGGGCTTATGTGAAGTGAAAGCATTAGTCACTCAGTCGTGTCCGACTCTTTGTGACCCCGTGAACTGTAGCCCCTAGGCTCCTCTGTCCATGGGATTTTCCAGGCAAGGATACTAGAGTTGGTAGCCTTTCCCCTCGGCAGGCCGTCTTCCTGACCCAGAGATCAAATCTGGGTCTCCCACATTGCAGACAGATTCCTTATCGTCTGAGCCACCAGGGAAGCCTTCTGTATGCTAGGTGCTGGGCAAAGCACGTTACTGTCTCTTTTAATCACATCCGCAACTGCTTGAGATAGACCTTATTGTCTTCATTTGCAAAGGTAGAAGCTGAGGCTTAGAGAGGTCGAGGAACTCAGCCAAGGGCACACAGCCACTCAGCGTCGAAGCCAGGATTTGAATTCACATCTGTCCTGCACCAGAGTCCATGTTTTAAGCTGCTGTGTTCTCCTGCTTCCCTGGCCCAGGAGAGAAGGTCGTATGAGGCCTAGGCGGTCAGCCCAGAGTCCAGCCAGAAAAGGACTTTGGAGCGCTGTGCCGTGGTCAGCAGGGACAGACAGGATTGTATCAAGGAGCCGAGCTAGCCTTCAGTGGCAGCTTCTCGTCTTCTCTGTCCCTTCCTTCTCTGTGGGCAGACACACCCTCTGTGGTGGAGTTCTTACTCTCCCGATTCCGTGATGAATTGGGATCAGTGAACCCTGGTTTTTTTAATTAAAAATATCTTCAAGACATTTTTAAAATTATAAAAGCTCATTTCAGAAAATCCAAGTCATGTAGAAAATACAAACCAAGAGCGAAAATACTACTTTTTCTTCCTTCTAATCCTATCCATTTTATTAACAGTTTGGAGATATCCTGCTTGGCTCGTTTTTCCCTTCTGCAAGAAACTGTATTTATTTTTAATTAAATAAGGAATAAAAAAAGCTTCTTATTTGAAAAATATCAAACAGCACAGCCAAAGCCCAAGCAGCTTTCAACCACCCCTCTGATTTCTATTAGTTCCTGTCTTCAGTTTGCCTTTTTGTCCTTTTCCCCTGTATTTGCATATGTAAATAACTCTCGAAAGTATAGCTTCATGACTGCCTCCTCAGCATGACTTCGATCAGGCAGTGAGCACGCGCTTCGTCTCTGCTGAAGGGCGCACGTGTCACTTAGGTCTTTCGGTGTCAGCCTGTGCGGGCGGCCCCGCGGGCTCTGGCTCCTCGGTGTCCGGTGGCCCTGTCGACTGGCGCTCTGCTCGGGCATCCTCACACCTCTCAGCTTTTAGTTTCATCTCAGTTTTTCACTAAACAAAGCCTCAGTACAAGCCTCTTGTTTGGGTTGCCAAATTTTGCAAGTAGGACCCAGAGATCAATCTGTCCCACCAGAGTCCATGTTTTAAGGGCTGCTCGTTTTAATCACATCCGCAACTGCTTGAGATAGACCTTATTGTCTTCATTTGCAAAGGTAGAAGCTGAGGCTTAGAGGTCGAGGAACTCAGCCAAGGGCACACAGCCACTCAGCGTCGAAGCCAGGATTTGAATTCACATCTGTCCTGCACCAGAGTCCATGTTTTAAGCTGCTGTGTTCTCCTGCTTCCTGGCCCAGGAGAGAAGGTCGTATGAGGCCTAGGCGGTCAGCCCAGAGTCCAGCCAGAAAAGGACTTTGGAGCGCTGTGCCGTGGTCAGCAGGGACAGACAGGATTGTATCAAGGAGCCGAGCTAGCCTTCAGTGGCAGCTTCTCGTCTTCTCTGTCCCTTCCTTCTCTGTGGGCAGACACACCCTCTGTGGTGGAGTTCTTACTCTCCCGATTCCGTGATGAATTGGGATCAGTGAACCCTGGTTTTTTTAATTAAAAATATCTTCAAGACATTTTTAAAATTATAAAAGCTCATTTCAGAAAATCCAAGTCATGTAGAAAATACAAACCAAGAGCGAAAATACTACTTTTTCTTCCTTCTAATCCTATCCATTTTATTAACAGTTTGGAGATATCCTGCTTGGCTCGTTTTTCCCTTCTGCAAGAAACTGTATTTATTTTTAATTAAATAAGGAATAAAAAAAGCTTCTTATTTGAAAAATATCAAACAGCACAGCCAAAGCCCAAGCAGCTTTCAACCACCCCTCTGATTTCTATTAGTTCCTGTCTTCAGTTTGCCTTTTTGTCCTTTTCCCCTGCATTTGCATATGTAAATAACTCTCGAAAGTATAGCTTCATGACTGCCTCCTCAGCATGACTTCGATCAGGCAGTGAGCACGCGCTTCGTCTCTGCTGAAGGGCGCACGTGTCACTTAGGTCTTTCGGTGTCAGCCTGTGCGGGCGGCCCCGCGGGCTCTGGCTCCTCGGTGTCCGGTGGCCCTGTCGACTGGCGCTCAGCATGCTCGGGCATCCTCACACCTCTCAGCTTTTAGTTTCATCTCAGTTTTTCACTAAACAAAGCCTCAGTACAAGCCTCTTGTTTGGGTTGCCAAATTTTGCAAGTAGGAATACAGGATACTCAGGTAAATCTGAAAACTTCGAAATGTTTTTAAAATTTGGAAAAGAAAATGAATCAGTTTCCCTGACATTCACATCAAAGTGGGTGCCCTATGCTTCCTCTGCAGCACTCCTCGTTATGCACGTTTACAAGTGTGTAAAGGCCCCCCTCCTTTATTTTTAAAGTCTCCAGTCTGGTTTTCTTAAATTAAAAACTGTATTACAAAGCATTTGATATATGCACAAAAAGTATAGAGATTAACAGAACAGATACCCACATAATCTCCATGCAGCTTTCCCCAGTCTTAATGTTTCACCAAGTTGATGTGTGTGTGTGTGTGTGTGTGTGTTTAATGAAAGAAACAAAACACTATTGGTGACTGTGTGCCCTGTGTGTCCTTCCTGAGTGTGGAGTTTGCTGTGTATCATTCCCGTGTGTTGATTTCTGCTTTTATATGGATGCTGTCATTGTATGGAGTGCTATCATACTGTCCGTATTTTCAGCTTGCTTTTTTGCTTTGTGTTGTTTCTGAGGTTTGTCCTTGTGGAGATGTGTAACTCCAGTTCCCATGGCTTCAAGGCCATGTGGTGTTCTGTCACAAGAATCTACCGTGATGTACTCATTTACCCTTCTCCTGATGAGGATTTGCCTTCTTGCCAATACTTTACTGCTATAAATGATGTGATAAATAGTACCCTTATATCTCTATGCAAAGACTTTCTTCTCTAGGGAACAATTTAGGAGTGGAATTGCTGGGTTGTTTTTCCCTTACGAAAATGATCAAGTGTGTTTTCCAAAGGGTCTGTGCCTCACCTTGGTCAGATAGTTATGGTTTAGTCAGTGATTTACCATGAACGGTATAAAGTTCTCATTTTTTTAAAAAAAGATTTATTTATTTATTTATTTATTTTGGGCGGGGGTCGGGTTGGGGAGGGAGGGGAGCCGGCGGGCCACTTCTGTTGGTCCTTCATTTCTCCATTTTCATCCGTCTCTGTTCTTTGGCTCTTGTGGGCCTCCCATCGCGGTGGCGTCTGTAGTCGCAGAGCGCCGGCTCTGGGCGCATGCGCCCCAGAGCTCCGGCTCGGCAATTGGACACATGGGTCCAGCCGCTCCACGGCACGTGGGATCTTCCCAGGCCAGGGATTGAACCGGCACCCCTTACACTGCAAGGTGGTGTCCTTACCCACTGGACCACCAGGGGAAGCCAAAGTTCTCATTTTTAATTTACACCTAGCCACGTCCTTGGTGGTTCAGTTGGTAAAAAATCTACCTGCAGTGCCGGAGCCCCGGGTTTGACCCCTGGGTTAAGAAGATAACATTTTCCGAGTGCCTGCTACGTGCCAGGTTTAAAGCTTTTTTTTCCAAAATGCAGCTTTATTGAAATATAATTCACATGCCGTAAAACTCAGCCTTAAATAGTGTATAATTTATTGGGTTTTTCTTGTACATTCACCAAGTTTTATAATTTTCAGTTTCAGAATATTTTCATCACCCGTAAAGAAATCTCAAACCCATTAGCAATCATTCCCCATCAACCCCTGCCTCCAGCCCCAGGCAGCCAGGAGTCTACTTTTTGTCTTTGTGGATTTGCCTTCTCTGGACATTTCAGATAAGCGTAGGCTATCTGGCCGTTTGTGACTGTCTTCTTTCACTTGGCATAAAGTAGTCAAGATTCACCCATGCCGTAGCACATGTCAGGACTTCATTCCCCTTTTTATAGCCGAATAATATTCCATGGCATGGATCCATCCCACTGTGCTCAGCTGTTCATCAGTGGATGGGTATTTGGTTTGTTTCTACCTTTTACCTCCAAAGACTCGAGTTCTTTCCTCTGTCTTATAGTTTTCTCAATGTTAGAGAAGGTTTGATGCAAGAAGCCATGAGGAGGGAAGATCCTGGAAGAAGAGAGCATGCTGCTGCTGGCGTGAGCCAGAAGACCTGGCAGTGAGCTCTGTCGGCCAGGCCCTGATGACGAGAGGGAGCCACAGGGGCAAAGCCAGGGAGGCCAGGGTCACCAGGTGTGTTTAGGGAAGGTAAACTCGAGGAGGGAGAGCTAGGGTGTGAGTGGAGAGAATAGCCAGGGGCCGAGGAAGCCCCACAGGCTCAGGACAGAGACGACTGTTCATTTCTCTTGCTAAGAAATATACAGCTTTTCAGCTGAAGATCCCTGGAAGACTGGAGTCTCTATTCAGGATTCAAAACAGTAAGATGACGCACATCAGATCAGAACCAAACACCAGGAGTTCCTGGTCTTTTCACCGGATAAGTTAGAAGGCTTATTTCACTTTCTAGCTTTTAGAAAACATTTTGGGGCACCTCCTGTAGAGATCCAGAAGAATGTTGGCCCACACTGGCCTGAGTAAGGGTTTGAGTGGCTCTGTGGTCGACCACTGCCTGACGGGGGCCACGTGTGTATGTGTCGGCAGTGGATGATCTAACACTTCAAGAGCCCTTTGAACTCAATTCTTACTACTAGAGCCTGCCAGATACTTCCTTTGGAATGTCTGCAGAATTGCCTGGCCCTCTGGACTGCTTTCTGTCTGCCAAGCACATCTTTGAATTGCGGGTGGGCTCTCTTAAAACACCAGGGTGTGAACGGGTTGACGAAACCCATGGTTAGCCGTCTTTCAAGAGCTGCTCTTTGGGCACGAGTACTTCATGCTGACATTGAAGGACCTCTGACAGTTTTCAGGATTTACTGCCAGCCGCTCTCCAGGGGGCTTAGTTAGGGAGCTGATTTACAAAGTGTTCCTCAGGTTTAAATCCAGCAGGTCTTTATTTCTCATTCCATCAAATGAAGTCCTTTCAATTGTTGTTTTTCTTTTTTAATATTGGGATTTTTGTTTTTCTTATTGTAACAACCATGTAGAGTCAAAAGGTACAGACTTCTAGTTATAAATAAATAAGTGAAGGGACATAATGTTAGAGAAGGTTTGATGCAAGAAGCCATGAGGAGGGAAGATCCTGGAAGAAGAGAGCATGCTGCTGCTGGCGTGAGCCAGAAGACCTGGCAGTGAGCTCTGTCGGCCAGGCCCTGATGACGAGAGGGAGCCACAGGGGCAAAGCCAGGGAGGCCAGGGTCACCAGGTGTGTTTAGGGAAGGTAAACTCGAGGAGGGAGAGCTAGGGTGTGAGTGGAGAGAATAGCCAGGGGCCGAGGAAGCCCCACAGGCTCAGGACAGAGACGACTGTTCATTTCTCTTGCTAAGAAATATACAGCTTTTCAGCTGAAGATCCCTGGAAGACTGGAGTCTCTATTCAGGATTCAAAACAGTAAGATGACGCACATCAGATCAGAACCAAACACCAGGAGTTCCTGGTCTTTTCACCGGATAAGTTAGAAGGCTTATTTCACTTTCTAGCTTTTAGAAAACATTTTGGGGCACCTCCTGTAGAGATCCAGAAGAATGTTGGCCCACACTGGCCTGAGTAAGGGTTTGAGTGGCTCTGTGGTCGACCACTGCCTGACGGGGGCCACGTGTGTATGTGTCGGCAGTGGATGATCTAACACTTCAAGAGCCCTTTGAACTCAATTCTTACTACTAGAGCCTGCCAGATACTTCCTTTGGAATGTCTGCAGAATTGCCTGGCCCTCTGGACTGCTTTCTGTCTGCCAAGCACATCTTTGAATTGCGGGTGGGCTCTCTTAAAACACCAGGGTGTGAACGGGTTGACGAAACCCATGGTTAGCCGTCTTTCAAGAGCTGCTCTTTGGGCACGAGTACTTCATGCTGACATTGAAGGACCTCTGACAGTTTTCAGGATTTACTGCCAGCCGCTCTCCAGGGGGCTTAGTTAGGGAGCTGATTTACAAAGTGTTCCTCAGGTTTAAATCCAGCAGGTCTTTATTTCTCATTCCATCAAATGAAGTCCTTTCAATTGTTGTTTTTCTTTTTTAATATTGGGATTTTTGTTTTTCTTATTGTAACAACCATGTAGAGTCAAAAGGTACAGACTTCTAGTTATAAATAAATAAGTGAAGGGACATAATGAGCAGCATGGCGACCATAGCTGGTAATACTGTGTCATGTGTTTGAAAGTTGCCCAGCGAGGGTAGGTCTTAGAAGACCTCGTCACACACACACAAACTCTGTACGTACATATGGTGACGGATGTTACCTAGACTTCCTGTGATATAGAATGTTAACTGGACTTCCCAGTGTATAGACTATTGAATCATTATGTGATACAACTGAAGCTGATACAATACTGTATGTCATTTATACGTCAATAAAAATAAATTTAAAGCAATAGCATTAAAAAATACCCATAATCTCAACCGTGAAGAATCAAACATAGTTAATATGTTGCTCTGTGTTTGTCTAGATCCTTTTCTGTATAGATAACTTTTTTTAACATTTATTTATTTATTTATATACATCTTTTTTCTTTTTCTTTTGCTACTTGTGTTGGTCTTTCATTTATTCATTTTCATCCGTCTTTGTTCTTTGGCCCATGTGGGCCTCTCATCGCAGTGGCCTCTCTCACTGCAGAGCACTGGCTCTGAGCGCATGTGTTCTGGAGCTCCGGGTTGGTAGTTGGACATCAGTCCAGCCGCTTGGCGGCACATGGGATCTTCCCAGGCCAGGGACCGAACCGGCGCCCCTTGCACTGCAAGGCGGTGTCCTTACCCACGGGACCACCAGGGAAGCCCCATCTTTATTCTTTTGGGCAAGTGTGGGCCTCCCATTACAGTGGCCTCTCTTGCCACAGAGCACTGGCTCTGGGTGCGTGCGCTCCAGAGCAGCGGCTCACAGTTGGACACACCCGTGAGTCACTCCATGGTACATGGGATCCTCCAGGGCCAGGAGTTGAACCTGGTGCCCCTGCACTGCAAGGCGGACTCTTCACCCACTGGACCACCAGGGAAGCCCTGTATAGGTAACTTTTAAAAAAACAAAATATAAGGTTGTACTTTAAAAAGGTTTTTATTGGAGTACAGTTGGTTTACAGTGTTGTGTTTCAGGTATACAGAAAGCAAATCATATATATGTGTGTGTGTGTGTGTGCGCATATATATACACACAGACATATATAAAAGTGTTAGTCACTCAACTGTGTCTGATTCTTTCTAACCCCATGGATTATAGTCCACCAGGCTCTTCTGTCCATAGAATTCTCCAGGCAAGAATACTGGAGTGGGTAGCCATTCTCTTACCCAGGGTGTCTTCCCAACCCAGGGATCAAATCCACATCTCTCATGTCTCCTGCATTGGTAGGTGGTACTTTACTGTCTGAGTCACCAGGGAAGCCCATATATGTATATGTGTGTGTGTGTGTGTGTGTGTATATATTTTACTTTTTTATTTTAGCTGTAAGTCTTTTATGTCTAAGATCTTTGTGTTGTCTTAAATTGTTCCTTTTAAAATGTTTGTCACAATATTCTATTCTTGTTTTTTAAAAAATGAAAGTGTTCGTCGCTCAGTCGTGTCTGATTCTTTGCGGCCCCGTGGACGGTGGCCCACCAAACTCCTCTGTCCATGGGATTCTCCAGGCAAGAATACTGGAGTAGGTAGCCATCCCCTCCTCCAGGGTGTCATCCCAACCCAGGAACTGAACCCGGGTCTCCTGTATTTGCAGGCAGATTCTTTACCCTCTGACCCACCAGGGAAGCCTGGTTTTGCTTAGTGACTGCGATACCTCCACTCATTCCTCTGAAGATATTAATTGTATCTTGGTTGTTTCTCACCATTCATTGTTTCCTCATGTTATCTGTGCTATTTTCAGGTTCCCTTTTTTCTAATCATTTGGGCCCGGTCTTTTATATTTGAGACACACACCCCTCACCCCCACCTGGTGTTCCTTTGCTGTCTGTTAAGAGCGAGGCCCTAGCTGCTGGGGTTGGAGCCCTGTAGTGAGGTGGGGCCCTATGACCGGTGGACTGCACAGCGGCTGGTGGACCAGGGAGCTGGCTCTTGTGACCAGAGACCTCCAAGCCTGTGGGTGCCAGTCTTCTCTCTGTCGCTCTTTTGTTTCTTCAGAGACAGATCCTTCAGTTCCCAGCATTTAGGGGCTACATCTGGCTGCCAAGGTACCAGAAGCAGGAAGGAGGGTGGGCCTGGACTAGGCACGGGGGGGGCCCACCGCTCAGTCGCTATTCAGCTCAGTGTGCACCCCCTGCCCTGATCCTGGAGTTTCGCTTCCTCCTTCACGTCCCTCCCACCAGGCTGGCATCCTGCAGCCCTTCAGGCTCCTGCTGGTCCCGCTTCTGCAGAAAATGCTTCTTGAAGCGGGGGTGGGGACCTGGGAGTCTGAATGGCTGTGCTTGTCGGCCTCATCCAGTCTGCCTGTCTCGGGTCTAAACTCGCGCCCATCCACCCTAATCCCAGCGGTGATGGGTGGCTTGGGCCCCGGGGTGTCCACCACCCCTCTGCTCTTGGGCCCCCATGCAGGTGTTGCTCTGTAGGTTAGCCGGTACCCCATTTTAGTCTAAGATCTTTGTGTTGTCTTAAATTGTTCCTTTTAAAATGTTTGTCACAATATTCTATTCTTGTTTTTTAAAAAATGAAAGTGTTCGTCGCTCAGTCGTGTCTGATTCTTTGCGGCCCCGTGGACGGTGGCCCACCAAACTCCTCTGTCCATGGGATTCTCCAGGCAAGAATACTGGAGTAGGTAGCCATCCCCTCCTCCAGGGTGTCATCCCAACCCAGGAACTGAACCCGGGTCTCCTGTATTTGCAGGCAGATTCTTTACCCTCTGACCCACCAGGGAAGCCTGGTTTTGCTTAGTGACTGCGATACCTCCACTCATTCCTCTGAAGATATTAATTGTATCTTGGTTGTTTCTCACCATTCATTGTTTCCTCATGTTATCTGTGCTATTTTCAGGTTCCCTTTTTTCTAATCATTTGGGCCCGGTCTTTTATATTTGAGACACACACCCCTCACCCCCAACTGGTGTTCCTTTGCTGTCTGTTAAGAGCGAGGCCCTAGCTGCTGGGGTTGGAGCCCTGTAGTGAGGTGGGGCCCTATGACCGGTGGACTGCACAGCGGCTGGTGGACCAGGGAGCTGGCTCTTGTGACCAGAGACCTCCAAGCCTGTGGGTGCCAGTCTTCTCTCTGTCGCTCTTTTGTTTCTTCAGAGACAGATCCTTCAGTTCCCAGCATTTAGGGGCTACATCTGGCTGCCAAGGTACCAGAAGCAGGAAGGAGGGTGGGCCTGGACTAGGCACGGGGGGGGCCCACCGCTCAGTCGCTATTCAGCTCAGTGTGCACCCCCTGCCCTGATCCTGGAGTTTCGCTTCCTCCTTCACGTCCCTCCCACCAGGCTGGCATCCTGCAGCCCTTCAGGCTCCTGCTGGTCCCGCTTCTGCAGAAAATGCTTCTTGAAGCGGGGGTGGGGACCTGGGAGTCTGAATGGCTGTGCTTGTCGGCCTCATCCAGTCTGCCTGTCTCGGGTCTAAACTCGCGCCCATCCACCCTAATCCCAGCGGTGATGGGTGGCTTGGGCCCCGGGGTGTCCACCACCCCTCTGCTCTGCTGCACCCCAGACCTTCCACTTCCCACGTCTCCACACATCCGATGGCATCTCCCTCGTGTTGCCTTCCTCTCTGGCTCTGTAGGTTAGTGTCTCGGTACTGTCTCCACTTGATGGCCATTTTAGGAGAATATTGGCAGAGAAGAGAGCTAAACCCGAGTGTCCCGTCCGTCACCGCCCACTTCTTCCTCCACAGAGGCAGCTCCTGTACGAGGAAGGACGGGGCTGAGAGGCAGGGCATCAGAGTGTGAGTGTGTGGGAGGGGTGTGTGGGTGTGCCCACACCTGTGAGCCCCTGGGACAGGCACGCCCAGGGCGCTGCAGCTGGCAGCAGCATCAGGTGCCCTCTAGTCATTCTGGAAACAAGAAGAAGTGGCCTCGCGGTTGAAATGGGGACGTGACCTCCAGTGGTCATTTTGAAGGGGACACAGACACTCAGCTCAAGGGATGAAGTCCTGAAATTTCATTTTTTTAATCTGTATTACCTTACTCCAGCAGCCAGCAGGGTAGTTGGTCTTTCACAGTTTGCTGCAGATCGACGGACGGTTTTTGTGCCTTTACTCCTTCAGCCCGTTGTGGTGGAGCCCGTCTAGCTGGCAGGACACTCAATGCGGGGGATAAACGGCCATTGGACATCGTCCTCGTCTTGGTGAAGCTTTAGTTACTTGGCAGGGCAGTGGGGCACGCAAAGGTTAATCCCACAGAAACGTAATCTGTGTTGAAGACCAGGTCTACTCTAGAGATGGGGAAGGAGCCCCAGGGACCAGAGGTGGGAGCTGAGCTCCCGTAAGACCTTATGAATCCTGACATGGTGTGACGTCCCTTTGAATGTGTGTTTCACATCCTCACATTTGGCGTAGATCTGTCGGCACTGGCTTCGAGGAGGTTGCGGGTGAGCACTGAGGCCGTTAGCATGCATTATCTGCCCCCCAACAGTGCCCTCAGGGAAGGGGCTGGCTTAAGCCTGGGGTGTCAGGCTGGGGTCTGCTGTACCTAGAGCACTCTTCCTCCACCCCTGGCCTGCCTCCCTGTCCCCACCTTCCCATCCTGGGACTGAGGACTGAGCTCACGGGGACAGAGTTGAGATGGGAACTTCTGCCGGGGTGCCCGTGCGACTATTGGTCACACTTACCTGGTAGCCCGTCCAGCTTGCCATGGGGAGAGGTTGGATTGGGAAGCACTTCTAATGACTGGGTACTTCTCTTTCTCCATGGAAGGCAAGCTGCAAAGGCCCAGCCTTGTTCCTCCAGGGCCGCTTCCCGAGTCCTGCTGCTGAGCCAGGCCTGAGCTTCCCACGCCCCGAGCAGCCTTGGAGCTGGATCCAGCCCAGCCCATGGGCCCCTGGCTGCAGGCAGCTCTATGTGCACACCCACACCCCACACATACATGTGCATGCGTGCACACACGCACACACACACACACCTTTCTCTCCCTCTTCTCTCTCTCATCCTCACCTCCCTCTGCAACTCCTCTTGGCTAGGGTTGGAGGGTGTTACACATTTTCACTTGACTGGAAATGAGTTGCGCTTTGGGCAGAGCTGGGCCACGCGGGTCCTCTTGAGTGCATCTCAGCAGCGGGTTGGAGGCCTGTAGCTGTGGGGACCCAGGAGAGGAGGGCGCCTCTGAGGAAGGAGCGGGCCTGCTGCACCCCATCTGTGTTCCTGCGTCGGCCTCTTCATCATACCAGGGTGTCTTCTCACTCAGAAAAGGGAAGGTTCTAGCAGCGGGGTGAGGGGAGGGAATCCTCATTTTCAAAGCCTGGAAACGATGGCCTTGATCAAGGGGGCACACCACCGTGCGGTGGGATTTCCAGGAGCCGGGAAAGCCCTCCCCTGCCTTTTCTGTGGAAGGCTGGACGCAGCTCTCTCTCGTCTGAGGTTCCACAGCCTTTCAGTGCTCTGCACACTCTCAGTTTTTTAAAAATGTATAAACAATAATGCATTTATTATAGACAAACCACATAGGTTCCCTTCTTTGTTCCTCAGGCATCTTTTCACATTTTAATGGTTCTAAAATTGGGATGCATCTTACAAATAGGATTGTGCAGTTTGACATGTTTCCTTTTTTCCTGAAGGAGTGTGCTTTAAATCCGGGGGTGATGCCCAAATGACTACATCTTTGAACTGAGGAAACATAATACAAGTACAGTTTGGGAAGCAAAAATCTTTCCAACATGAACCCGTGGGAGAAAACGAAGCATAAGGGAGCCTTGGTGGTGGAAACTGGGGCCCCTGCTCGAGTTTTCCGAGGAACGTTATGCATGACCATTATGGGGCAAGTGCGGACAAGCCCTGATCCTGCCCTTGTGTTTCTTTCTGTGGGAGGGACATTCTTGGAGCAGACAGTCCCCGAGATTGTCGCCATACCATTCCTCCTTCAGGTTTCAGGTCAAACACAGTTGCATGTTCTGCATAAGGACCCCTCTATTCCCTTTGAGGCCTTTGCTAACTTACAATTGTTTGGTGTGAAAACAAGCACTTTTCTTTTGCCCGCTTGGCCTTTGGTGTTTCAAGGGGCCCCCTGAGAGAATGCGGCCGTGGAGCTGGTGGGTTTGCCCCCGCGCCGCCGGCTTTGCACTTGACAGTGGGCGTGGGCCTGCTGTGCAGTGTGAACATGGGAGCTGAATCAGGGCAGTTTTGTGTAAAGAATGGAGGTGTTTTTCACCAGTGTGTGAGAACAGCCTGGAGCTTGTCAGATCAAGGACGGCTGCCCAAAGTCTTAAGGCACAGAAGGAGCGGGAGACCCCAGGGTGCACTACAGCGGGCCGGCTGCAGTAGACGCTGCTCCCCACAGAGGTGCTGCTCCCAAGTCTTCCCAGAGTCCCGCCGGGCTGCTACCAGGGTGTAGGAGGTTGATTCCTTCTCTGACCTGTTAGGTGCTGGGGGAAGAAGCTGCACAGGCCTCGATGGTTCCTTAAGCAGGCTTCGTGAAGAGAGTGGGGAGAGCGCGTCCTGGCCAGCCTTCCTCTTCTCTTCTCCCGTCTCCTGATGGCCCCACAGCCCAGGGCCCACGTCCTGGAAGACTCACATCAGTGCTGGCTTCATCCTTGAATGCTTCTTAGAGGAAAAGTTCTACAGCCATACAGAGAAGATGGCTCCTTAGGGAGTCTATAAACAAGCAGCTGCGTCTTTTTCTGTCCTCCTTTCGTGCTGGTTTTCAGCCTTGAATTCCACTCACAGAACTTGCACTGCAAAAAAACGGTTTGGGGAGGACCTCCCGGCCCCCCTTGCCCCCCACTCACTCCCCATGATGGCAGCGCCTTTTCGAGCCCCGGTTCCAGGGCAGGAAGCCACACCAGGCCCCCAGCAGGTGGTGCCCCTCTCAGGTGGCACTTCACACCCCATTGGACTTTCCTCTGCACCCTGTTCCGTCCCCGGAGTGAGTGGTAATGAGCAACTTAATGTGCTGACTTCTCCGGGCCTTCTTGGTCCATGGCAACAGAACTTCCTCTTTTCTCATTAGAACTGCTTTTGTCAGGGTGTCTTTAATCAACGGCTTCCCCAGGGACAGTATTTTTAGAAGTTGTATTTTTCACACTCTCCCCTTACCCCTCTTGGAAAAATCTCCTCCCAGGGCCTGGTGAAGCGGACTAATGAGACGCCGCGTGCGTCCGGGCCGGAGTGCATTGGCGCGGGTGCAGAGGCGGCCGGCGCCCGCCCTCCGCGGCCTCCCGCCTCACCCGCGGCCTCCTCTCCGTCTCTTTGGTGCAGGTCGCGCAGACAGCAGATGGCGTGGACGCTGACCTCTGGAAAGACGGCCTGTTTAAATCCAAGGTCACCAGATACCTGTGCTTCACCAGATCATTTTCCAAAGAAAATGTAAGTCTAGTGGCGGTTTTCCGTTGGCTGCGTAAGCACCAGTCATGTACATTCGTGTTTGAAATCTCATTTTCCGTTGTGGTTTATTTTCATTGCTGTGTTAATTTATCTGTGGTTTTAAGTGAATGGGGGAGGGTCAGCAGCCAGCTCTGTGTTACATTTATTAACAGCGTTAGTAACTACATACCCACGTGTACGGTGAATTCCATTAAAACCTGGTCTCCAAAGTAAACGCGGAGATTTCTCTCGCAGCTCTCGTCTGCCTGCCTTTCCTCTGAGTCACAGGTTGCAGGGTAGTCCATGCGATGTGAGCATCTTCCGGGAGAGCTGACTTTAAAGCTGACCGACAGGTGGGAGGATAGCTAGAAGATGCCCCATGGCCACCTTCCCCTAGACGTGGCCTTGTTGACTTTCTCCCCAAGTCTCTCTGCCAACAGGGTGTTTCATTGCTTCAGCAGATAGGTATCCACCACACATGCAGGTTGCTTTTACTGTGTTGCTTTTCATATTTAAGCCCATAAATTAGGAAAGTTTAAAGGCACCTACTGGTGGTGTCCTAATAGGTGGCTTAGAAAAAGGAGAGGTGGCTTTCAGGAGAGTCTTCCCTGTGTGAGGCCTGTCCTGGGTACTCTGGCGTGCTGCTTCCTTCTTCAGGCAGGCTCTTAAAGTACCAGCTCCTTTCCTGAGTACAGAGGATTTCATGCTTGTGTAAGGCCACCTGCCTGTCCCAACCCCAAATAGGGAACAGTTCAAATTTTCATCTTTTTTCCTTTTTATTATTATTTAGTTGCTAAGTCAGGTGTGACTCTTTGTGGACTGTATGTAGCCCACCAGGCTCCTCTGTCCATGGAATTTCCCAAGCAATAACACTGGAGTGAGTTGCCACTTCCTTCCCCAGCGAATCTTCCTAACCCAGGGCTCGAACCCACATTTCCTGCTTGGCAGGCAGATTCCATACCACTAAGCTACCTGATAGTACTCAAATTTTCATTTTTAGGGATGCCATTTTATTTGGGGACTAAATGTAGGAAAAAATTCAGATGGGAAATACTTTTATTATTTTTACAAATCTTACTGTAACAACAAAATATGTTCCTGGTTGACAAAGAAATAATCAGGTTCAAACATCCCCATTCAGAAGCTTGGGAGGGGAAAGACAACCATCTTTCTCTCTGGGGCAAGCCCCACAGCCCGTGGTCCTGTCGTGCTCCTCCTGCGTCCCTGCTGTGGACAGTCACATGGTTCCACGGCCCGCGGTCTTGTCCACCAGCTCTTCCCGTTTGTTGATAAGTGTTTGTTAGGAAAACGATTCCTAATGTACTCAGCGAGGACTCATTGCTCTCGTTTTTTCCCACTAATGATAAGAGTAATAAACACTTGCTGTAAAGGGCAGAGCTCCTAATGGAGGTGGGAAGGTCCTGGCAGCTGAGCCCGCGGTGGGTCTGAGCAGGACTTTGGGGTCACCGTGCAGCAGAGAGACCCCAGGGGCAGGTATGAAGCCCAGGTTGCCTTTCCAGACATCAGGCTTCTGACATTGGGGCAGGGCCCCCTAACGGTCCCATCCCTCCATCCTGCATCCACATCCGCATATGGTACTCTCATCCCCTTTGTCCCTGGGACTTACCAGCACCCTTTGAAACTGTGCACGTTCTTAGCTTTTATCCCCTCTCTTCTGGCCACTGGCTACCTCTTCCTGCAGGAGGTCCTCATGTTCTCTGCCACTCAGGGCTGCAAGGACCAGCTCCTGAGCGTGGAGCGTCTCATGTTCACACCCTCGCTCTCCCTGGTGGGTTCACGTGTTCATTCCTGATCTCCACTCAGCCTTGGACCCTCCTGCTGAACAGGCGACCATTGCTGCAGGGGACAGCTGCAATCTTATGGGTTGTTTTCGATTTGAAGGTTATGGAGTATTGGTACAGTAGGCTAGAAGAGCCCCTGATCCCTTGGAATGGGGACAATAACAAGTTTAAAAATGACAAACAGAAGTCATTGGGGCTTGCTGAGTTGAGTATCATGGGTAAGTGGAGGACAGGAAATACATTGATTTAATCAGCATTTGTCAAACAGTCAGATGTCAGTGAATGGCTACTTCGTATCTCTTAGTCTATTAGGGCCTGGCGAGTGTGGTGAGGTGGATGTGGGAGGGTTGAGAGATGAGGACAAGGGCAGTGGGAGGAGCCTCTGCTCGTCTTTTGAGGCAGGAAGGAAATTCAGTGCATTTTATTTTCAGAAAAAGAATGAATGCATCCTCTAGCGAGATGCGGAGGGATGCAGTTCAAGGGGGTGGCAGGGGCCCCTCTGCCAGCCCAGGAGTAGTGCAGAAAGGAGCCATATTTTAATTTGTTGCAGCCAGTCTGCCCAGCCCTGCTGTCAGAGCCAGGACTTTGCATGGCATAATTTTTTACAACTGCAAAAGGAGGGATGTGGAATCTCAAGACTGGACAGATTCTTAATTAGGTGACTTGAGACTCCCTGTGTAGGAGTTTGGGGAGACTCCTCTGGAACCTAAAGTCCTTTCCCCCAATAATGCGGTTAACACAGAAACCCGGCTTTGGAGTGACATTGCTTCCTGGGGAAGGATCGAGATTAATTGTACTTTTCATGCCCTGTACTCTCTGCATTACCTGTAATAATAATGTACGTAGATTAGGTAGGGAGGATATTAAACAGAAGGATTTATGAACATTTGAATATTAAGTTGGTTATCTGTGGCTACCTTAAATGCAAGGTTGTCAAAAATAATTACAGTATACTAGCAAATACTGGCTACCAGAGACAATATAAATACCCTGAGTCAGTGCATATTGGGCTTTTGGCATGAATCATTTGCTCAACAAGGATTGGGAATACGTTCTTCATATTTATGAGGAGGAAATGAAAGAGAGCACGGGATGGGGGAGGGGAGAGGAACAGGCAAAATTAATGGTGTCGCAGCCTTACTGTATTAAAACCCAGTGCAGCGGCAGCTGGGCGCGGGGACCTCACTTGGGCTGCGGGAAGCCCTGCCCATGCAGGCTCCCGATCCGTGTGCACGGAAGGTGGCGGGGGGGCCTTCATGCCTTTTTTAATGGCTGCGCCACGGATGTTCTGGTTTTATGATCAGGGACGTCTGCAGAGTGTGGAGGGTGAGGTTGCTAAGTGGTTTGCAGTTGACTTCTGTAAAAACCCAGCTTGTCAAGTAGAAGGTGCTGGAGAAGGGTATTGATGAACGGCCATCCATCTATAGGGCAGGGAAACATAGCCAGCTGTTAATTTCTCAATGCAGAAAGCTGTGATGACATAGAGAAGCAGCTGCCATGAAAAAAAATTGTGATAGATTAGATCAGGCGATTCTGAAAGCAGCTGATGTTTGCGAGTTGGGTTAATGGTTCAAACCCTTCCTGCGTGGTCAGAGATTTATTCCGTTAGTGAGGGTTCTGCTTTCCGCTTGCTGCGCTGGCCTGTGGTGTTTTCCTGAGACCCTGCTACCTGAAATACAATCACATTAAATCCTCTGCAAAAGGAGGGCATAATTTTTACAACTGCAAAAGGAGGGATGTGGAATCTCAAGACTGGACAGATTCTTAATTAGGTGACTTGAGACTCCCTGTGTAGGAGTTTGGGGAGACTCCTCTGGAACCTAAAGTCCTTTCCCCCAATAATGCGGTTAACACAGAAACCCGGCTTTGGAGTGACATTGCTTCCTGGGGAAGGATCGAGATTAATTGTACTTTTCATGCCCTGTACTCTCTGCATTACCTGTAATAATAATGTACGTAGATTAGGTAGGGAGGATATTAAACAGAAGGATTTATGAACATTTGAATATTAAGTTGGTTATCTGTGGCTACCTTAAATGCAAGGTTGTCAAAAATAATTACAGTATACTAGCAAATACTGGCTACCAGAGACAATATAAATACCCTGAGTCAGTGCATATTGGGCTTTTGGCATGAATCATTTGCTCAACAAGGATTGGGAATACGTTCTTCATATTTATGAGGAGGAAATGAAAGAGAGCACGGGATGGGGGAGGGGAGAGGAACAGGCAAAATTAATGGTGTCGCAGCCTTACTGTATTAAAACCCAGTGCAGCGGCAGCTGGGCGCCGGGGGACCTCACTTGGGCTGCGGGAAGCCCTGCCCATGCAGGCTCCCGATCCGTGTGCACGGGAAGGTGGCGGGGGGGCCTTCATGCCTTTTTTAATGGCTGCGCCACGGATGTTCTGGTTTTATGATCAGGGACGTCTGCAGAGTGTGGAGGGTGAGGTTGCTAAGTGGTTTGCAGTTGACTTCTGTAAAAACCCAGCTTGTCAAGTAGAAGGTGCTGGAGAAGGGTATTGATGAACGGCCATCCATCTATAGGGCAGGGAAACATAGCCAGCTGTTAATTTCTCAATGCAGAAAGCTGTGATGACATAGAGAAGCAGCTGCCATGAAAAAAAATTGTGATAGATTAGATCAGGCGATTCTGAAAGCAGCTGATGTTTGCGAGTTGGGTTAATGGTTCAAACCCTTCCTGCGTGGTCAGAGATTTATTCCGCGTTAGTGAGGGTTCTGCTTTCCGCTTGCTGCGCTGGCCTGTGCGTTGTTTTCCTGAGACCCTGCTACCTGAAATACAATCACATTAAATCCTCTGCAAATACCAGCCTTTGAGAGAGACAGTGTTGTGACCCCCGTGCCAAGAAAACACTGGTCATAGTTTACACTCGACACTTTGGCCTTCATGGCTAAATTTTAGGAATGTATTTCATTTGAGTGCTTTCAGTTCATAACTCATTTATTAAATATATTTTTAATATTTTTATTGATACTGTCTAGATCTGTTGTCCAAGCAAGTCCAATTTGATTTCTGATTCTGAGTGGCCTGCCTGGTTGAAAATGTACCCCCCAATAGTAATTTATTCAGCAGATAATTACTGAGCACCTACAGTATGCCAAGATCTGTGCTAGGCTTGGATGTACAGTAGTAGCAGAGAGAGTTGTTGGTTCTCGTGGCTGTTAAACTCTGGTGGGGAACCAGATGCTAAATAAAAACCTCACGAGTATGCCATTATAGATTGATACAAAGGAAAATTGAGAGTTCCAAGAGAGAACAAAGTGTAGAGTTTAGATGATAGGACGTCCCGAATTGGCGCTCGGGGATGGCGTTGGCACTGAGCAGGAAGGGGCGGGGTCACAGACCAAGGGGCACGCCCTTCTCTGAACAAGACAGGCTTGACTCCTGAGGAGCTGGTGTGGGGGGCAAGGTGGTGGGGTCCTCTGGGGAATGCAGAGCAAGGAAACTGAGCTCATGGGAGCTTGGGCGTTTCTGGAAGACGGGCGTGCCAAGTGCATTGTTAGCATCCTAACAGGAGAGATTTGGGATGGGAAGGCATCATTCTTTTTCTAAGTGGCTGTAACTAGAGAGAGGGGGAGCTAGGTTGCAAATGACTCTGAAGATGTTAATGACACCTCCTAGGGGTCCCTACATATTTAAGTTGTTGGGTAAGATCTCTTTAGAGCTTGTTTCCAATTCGAAATGTGGGCTGCAAGCACCAGCGCGTTTGCAGAGAATGGTCTCTCACAGTTACAAGACGGCATGCCGTCCTTGAAGATATTTTTGCTTTGGTTACGGAAACTGTGCACTGTGGACTCTGTGCACCGGGCCCCCTTAAGAGGCCCCTGTGGGCAAAACTTTGGGAGGGTTTTAGACCCTGCTACCTGAAATACAATCACATTAAATCCTCTGCAAATACCAGCCTTTGAGAGAGACAGTGTTGTGACCCCCGTGCCAAGAAAACACTGGTCATAGTTTACACTCGACACTTTGGCCTTCATGGCTAAATTTTAGGAATGTATTTCATTTGAGTGCTTTCAGTTCATAACTCATTTATTAAATATATTTTTAATATTTTTATTGATACTGTCTAGATCTGTTGTCCAAGCAAGTCCAATTTGATTTCTGATTCTGAGTGGCCTGCCTGGTTGAAAATGTACCCCCCAATAGTAATTTATTCAGCAGATAATTACTGAGCACCTACAGTATGCCGAGATCTGTGCTAGGCTTGGATGTACAGTAGTAGCAGAGAGAGTTGTTGGTTCTCGTGGCTGTTAAACTCTGGTGGGGAACCAGATGCTAAATAAAAACCTCACGAGTATGCCATTATAGATTGATACAAAGGAAAATTGAGAGTTCCAAGAGAGAACAAAGTGTAGAGTTTAGATGATAGGACGTCCCGAATTGGCGCTCGGGGATGGCGTTGGCACTGAGCAGGAAGGGGCGGGGTCACAGACCAAGGGGCACGCCCTTCTCTGAACAAGACAGGCTTGACTCCTGAGGAGCTGGTGTGGGGGGCAAGGTGGTGGGGTCCTCTGGGGAATGCAGAGCAAGGAAACTGAGCTCATGGGAGCTTGGGCGTTTCTGGAAGACGGGCGTGCCAAGTGCATTGTTAGCATCCTAACAGGAGAGATTTGGGATGGGAAGGCATCATTCTTTTTCTAAGTGGCTGTAACTAGAGAGAGGGGGAGCTAGGTTGCAAATGACTCTGAAGATGTTAATGACACCTCCTAGGGGTCCCTACATATTTAAGTTGTTGGGTAAGATCTCTTTAGAGCTTGTTTCCAATTCGAAATGTGGGCTGCAAGCACCAGCGCGTTTGCAGAGAATGGTCTCTCACAGTTACAAGACGGCATGCCGTCCTTGAAGATATTTTTGCTTTGGTTACGGAAACTGTGCACTGTGGACTCTGTGCACCGCCACTGAGTAGAAGCTCTTAAGAGGCCCCTGTGCGTGTCATTTTAGAAGATGTGTCCTATTAGGCAGCAGGGCTTTTCAACTCTGTGAGTTTACAATTTGTGGGTTTTACAGAATGTATCTAGCCACCAAAACGCATGTCATTACACAGCCGGCGATTGCTGGGAAATGTGGCTGGTTCTCTGTTAGATCTGCACCCCTGCCCACCCCTCATGCAGCAACCACCCCCGGAATGGGTTCTTTCTTCACCTGCTGCCTCGAGAGCTGATGCTCCGGGCTGAGGGGCTGTGTGGTCCCGGGACGTGTGTGCACAGCTGCCCTCTGCTGGGGGCATCTCCTGGGTCGCTTGTCCTGCCAACCACAGCCACGTCTGAGTGACTGTGACTCTGAGTGAGGTTGGCTCTGAGGTTCTGCAGATGAAACCCCTCCCCAGGGGCCACCAGAGTCACTGTGTGACCACTGGGGGGTCATGAAGTGGCACCTCCTCTACTTAACCTGCTGTCATAAAGCTGCATGAGTCCCTGTGGTAAATAGGCATCTTGAGGCCAGCACAGCAAACCCACCACAGGCGGGTTCAGGTTAATTGTCTGTCTCTCTTCTCTTTCTTCCCAAGAGCCATTTAGGGAATGTGCTGGTGGACATGAAACTCATCGACGTCAAGGACACTCTGCCTGTTGGCTTCATCCCGATTCAGGAGACGGTGGACACACGTGAGTCTTCCTCTAAGCAGTGCTCATCACAGTGAGGGTTTTCTTCTGCAGGGGGGGAAGAAAACTGCATTGGGCGTTTCTGGAAGAGGCGTGCCAAGTGCATTGTTAGCATCCTAACAGGAGAGATTTGGGATGGGAAGGCATCATTCTTTTTCTAAGTGGCTGTAACTAGAGAGAGGGGGAGCTAGGTTGCAAATGACTCTGAAGATGTTAATGACACCTCCTAGGGGTCCCTACATATTTAAGTTGTTGGGTAAGATCTCTTTAGAGCTTGTTTCCAATTCGAAATGTGGGCTGCAAGCACCAGCGCGTTTGCAGAGAATGGTCTCTCACAGTTACAAGACGGCATGCCGTCCTTGAAGATATTTTTGCTTTGGTTACGGAAACTGTGCACTGTGGACTCTGTGCACCGCCACTGAGTAGAAGCTCTTAAGAGGCCCCTGTGCGTGTCATTTTAGAAGATGTGTCCTATTAGGCAGCAGGGCTTTTCAACTCTGTGAGTTTACAATTTGTGGGGTTTTACAGAATGTATCTAGCCACCAAAACGCATGTCATTACACAGCCGGCGATTGCTGGGGAATGTGGCTGGTTCTCTGTTAGATCTGCACCCCTGCCCACCCCTCATGCAGCAACCACCCCCGGAATGGGTTCTTTCTTCACCTGCTGCCTCGAGAGCTGATGCTCCGGGCTGAGGGGCTGTGTGGTCCCGGGACGTGTGTGCACAGCTGCCCTCTGCTGGGGGCATCTCCTGGGTCGCTTGTCCTGCCAACCACGGCCACGTCTGAGTGACTGTGACTCTGAGTGAGGTTGGCTCTGAGGTTCTGCAGATGAAACCCCTCCCCAGGGGCCACCAGAGTCACTGTGTGACCACTGGGGGGTCATGAAGTGGCACCTCCTCTACTTAACCTGCTGTCATAAAGCTGCATGAGTCCCTGTGGTAAATAGGCATCTTGAGGCCAGCACGGCAAACCCACCACAGGCGGGTTCAGGTTAATTGTCTGTCTCTCTTCTCTTTCTTCCCAAGAGCCATTTAGGGAATGTGCTGGTGGACATGAAACTCATCGACGTCAAGGACACTCTGCCTGTTGGCTTCATCCCGATTCAGGAGACGGTGGACACACGTGAGTCTTCCTCTAAGCAGTGCTCATCACAGTGAGGGTTTTCTTCTGCTGGTGCACCTTTAGACATTTCTGTGGGCATTTTGCTTCAGAAGGATTTTAGGAGGCCTCATTGTGTGCCCACAAATAAGCCCTACTGCTTTGACCTGGGTCTGACTTGGGTCTCCATGGAGCTGGCCGTGTTCTGGGTGGTGGCACGGACGTGAGCAGAACGTTCTTTTCACTGAGAACGGGACTCGCTGCTGAGTCGGTTCGCCCAGGAAGGGACAGCCCGTCCTCCGGTGGTGCTGAAGCCAAGGTCACACAAGACCTAGAAGCGAAAGAAGAAAAAGTGCCCATGATGCCCCCACTTTCAGTTCTTGGAACACACAAGAAAAGTCAGAGTCAAGAAAGACTGTGATGTAGAGGCCTCAGGATTCAAGCCTGAGGGAAGACTGACCCCTGAGCAGCACAGAGCAGGAGGGAGGGGCTGACACGTCCAGAACTTCTTCAGGATCCCTCAGCACTTCTCGGTTCTTATCCTGGCGTTAGTGGCTCAGCAGAGCCGGACGCCTCTGGGTGATGGAGCCTCCTCACGTGGATGTCCTGTCACTAGCTTACCTCATTTTACCTTACTTATGACGAGCATTAGGATATCCACAAGAGTGAGGTGGCAGGTGAAAAACAAATACAGAGAATCCTTCCTTTGTGACTCATGATCCATCATGAAACTTTGCATCTCACTTTCTGTCGCACATACTCTGTTCTTCCCATTCTGGACCTCCTGTGGGTTGGTTTTTTGTTTGTTTTTTTTTTGCTGTTTTTCTGCAAGCATTTCTTACAGACCAGATATTCCATATCTACATAGACCCCACCTAGCTATTGTTTTGGTGAAACAAGTGGAGTCTACGTGTAGCACACTTTTCTTAATGCTCTTTGCTCTTGGACATAGGGCTACTTTTAGCTATTCGTTATTTCCATGTATTAACTAATAATTTCATAACAGTTGGTATGTATTTACTACATAGCCCCTGTCATAAATGTTCTACATACCTGATCTCATTTCATCTTCAGAAGACCCCTCTTGGGAGACAGGTATTGTTAATACATACCTGTCTCACATATGGGAAAAATGAGGCACCGTAACAACGTAGAGATTAAAGAGTTTATCCAAGGTTACACATCTAGAGGTCAGGGAATAACTAGATTGCCCACAGAGTATGAGTCCCCACAGTTTTCAACACAGTGCCACCCTGGAAAAGCACACATGTAAGCATGTTTTACTGATAGATTTTATATATTGATACGTTTGCGTTTGGGGATAATCACTTTATTGAGGTATAATTCACATACCATACAATTTACCCATTTAAAGTTATGCTCCAGTGGTTTTCAGTATATTCACAGAGGTGTGCGACCCTCACCACAGTCAGACTGAGAACATTTCATTGCCTCCAAAGAAACTACATACCCACTAGTAATCACGCTCCATTTTTCCCTAGTCCTCACTTCCCTACCCCCTGCTGGCCCTGGGCGACCACTGATCTACTTTCTGTATAAATTTGCCTCTTCCTGACATTGCATGCATGTGAAATCATTTTATCTGTCGTCTTTTGTGTCTGTCTTCTTTCACTTAGCATGTTTTCAAGGTAGGTTCATGTTGTAGCAGGTTAGTACCTCATTCCTTTTTTTACTACCAAGTAATGTTCCATTATATGGATATAGCATTTTGCTTATCCATTCAGTTGATAGATACGTGGGTTGTTTCATTTGGGGCTACTATGAATAATGGTGCCCTGAGCACTGATGTATCAGCTTTTGTGGGGGCATATGTTTTCATTACTCTTGGGTATACACCTAGGTGTGGAATTGCTGGTAACTCTATATTTAGCTTTGTTAGGAACTGCCAAGTTGTTCTTCAAAGGAGCTATACTCTTTTACACTCAGCCAGCAGGGTGTGAGGGTTCTAGTTTCTCCACATCTTCACCAACACTTGTTATTATCTTTCTTCTTAATTCTATTCGTCAGTGGGAATGCAGTGGTCTCTCATTGTGGTTTTGGTTTGTGTTTCCTTATGGCCAGTGACAGTGACCATTTTTTTCATATGCTTATTAACATAAGCATATGAAATATCCAACTGTATATTGCATATGCATATCCAACTGTATATTTTCTCTGGAGAAATGGCTATTCTAATTCTTTGCCTGTTTAAAATTGGAATTTCTTTTTATAACTGAGTTGTAGGAATGTTTTAATACATTCTAGATGTGAGTCTATCAGTTATACGATTTGCAAAACTTTTCTCCCATTCTGTGGGGTTTTGTTTCATTTTTTTTTAAATTTTGGCCTCTTTTTTGTGTGTACTTATTTTTCATCTATCTTTTATTCTTTGGCCTGTGTGGGCCTCCCATTGCAGTGGCCTCTCTCGTTGCAGAGCACCAGCTCTGGGTGCATGTGCTTCAGAGTGCTGGCTCCTAATCGGACACACTGGTCCAACTGCTCCGCAGCATGTGAGATCTTCCCAGGCCAGGGATCAAACTGGTGCCCCTTGCACTGCAAGGTGGACTCTTTACCCACTGGACCACCAGGGAAGCCTCTGTTCTTTTTTTTAGATCGAGATATCGTTGACATAGATTCATTTCATTTTCTTGATACTGTCCTTTGAAACAGAGAAGATTTTTACTTTGATGAAGTTCTATTTATTTTTCCTTGTGGCTCTTGCTTTTGGAGTCATACCTAAGAAACCATTGCAAATCTAAGGTCACTAAGATTTATGCCTATGTTTTCTTCAAAGAGTTTTATAGTTTTATCTCTTTCACTTAGGTCTTTGATTCATTTTGAGATAATGCTTGTGAATGGTTCAAGATAGGAGTTTGAATTTATTCTTTTTAATAAGTATTTTTATTGAAGTATAGTTGATTCAGTATTTTTACTGAAGTGCAGCAAATGTGTTCTTTCACCAGCCTCACTTGTTAAAAGACACTGAATTGTCTTACGTATCCTTGCTGAACATCAGTTGGCTGTAAAGGTGAAGGTTTTGTTCCTTGACTCTAGTTTCTCCACATCTTCACCAACACTTGTTATTATCTTTCTTCTTAATTCTATTCGTCAGTGGGAATGCAGTGGTCTCTCATTGTGGTTTTGGTTTGTGTTTCCTTATGGCCAGTGACAGTGACCATTTTTTTCATATGCTTATTAACATAAGCATATGAAATATCCAACTGTATATTGCATATGCATATCCAACTGTATATTTTCTCTGGAGAAATGGCTATTCTAATTCTTTGCCTGTTTGAAATTGGGATTTCTTTTTATAACTGAGTTGTAGGAATGTTTTAATACATTCTAGATGTGAATCTATCAGTTATACGATTTGCAAAACTTTTCTCCCATTCTGTGGGGTTTTGTTTCATTTTTTTTTTTAATGTACTTATTTTTCATCTATATTTTATTCTTTGGCCTGTGTGGGCCTCCCATTGCAGTGGCCTCTCTCGTTGCAGAGCACCAGCTCTGGGTGCATGTGCTTCAGAGTGCTGGCTCCTAATCGGACACACTGGTCCAACTGCTCCGCAGCATGTGAGATCTTCCCAGGCCAGGGATCAAACTGGTGCCCCTTGCACTGCAAGGTGGACTCTTTACCCACTGGACCACCAGGGAAGCCTCTGTTCTTTTTTTTAGATCGAGATATCGTTGACATAGATTCATTTCATTTTCTTGATACTGTCCTTTGAAACAGAGAAGATTTTTACTTTGATAAAGTTCTATTTATTTTTCCTTGTGGCTCTTGCTTTTGGAGTCATACCTAAGAAACCATTGCAAATCTAAGGTCACTAAGATTTATGCCTATGTTTTCTTCAAAGAGTTTTATAGTTTTATCTCTTTCACTTAGGTCTTTGATCCATTTTGAGATAATGCTTGTGAATGGTTCAAGATAGGAGTTTGAATTTATTCTTTTTAATAAGTATTTTTATTGAAGTATAGTTGATTCAGTATTTTTACTGAAGTGCAGCAAATGTGTTCTTTCACCAGCCTCACTTGTTAAAAGACACTGAATTGTCTTACGTATCCTTGCTGAACATCAGTTGGCTGTAAAGGTGAAGGTTTTGTTCCTAGACTCTGAGTTTGCTTCCGTTGATCTACAGGTCTTTCCTTATATCAGGACCATACGGTCTTAATGTTTGTAACAGGTTTAGAAACCAGGAGCTCTCCACCTTTGTTCTTCTTTTTCAGGCTATTAATATTGGCTATTCTGGGTCTCTCAGCCTTCCATACGAATTGTAAATTTAGTCAATTTCTATAAAGCACTTGGGATTTTGATAAGGAATGATGTTGAATATATAGGTCATTTTGAGCATGTATAGGTTTTGAATAATTTTATTGTGGTAAGTTTACCAGTACTTGAGGTTACTGGATGCTGGGCCCTTTACGGCTACCCTCAGCCTTTGCCTTCCTCTGCAAACACCTTGCTCCTTGACCCAGGCCAAACCACTCACTGGGCCCTCTTTGTGCATCTTTCTTTCTTTCGTTCTTTTTCAGAAGCTACATTCTGTTTATTTATTTATTTATGGCTGTGCTGGGTCTTTATTGTGGCTCATGGACTTTCTCTAGTTGAGGCAAGTGGGCTTTCTCTAGTTGTGGCGGCTGCTCTTGCTGCAGATCACAGGCTCTAGGGCGCGTGGGCTTCAGCATTTGCGGTGCCTGGGCTCAGCAGTTGCAGTTTCAGACTCTTGAGTGCAGGCTGAGTCGTTGGGGCACATGGGCTTCATTGCTCTGCAGCATGTGGGGTCTTCCTGGACCAGAGATCGAACCTGTGTCCCCTGAATTGGCAGGCTGATTTTTTATAATTTTGTTTTTAATTTTGGCCTCTTTTATTGGTCCTTCATTTATTTATTTTTATCCATCTTAATTCTTTGGCATGTGTGGGCCTCCCATCACAGTGGCCCCTCTCATTGCAGAGTACCAGCTCTGGGTGCATGCACTTCAGAGCGCTGGCTGGTAATTGGACACACCGGTCCAGCCACTCCGCGGCATGTGGGATCCTCCCATGCCAGGGATCAAACCAGCGCCACTTACACTGCAAGGCAGACTCTTTACCCACTGGACCACCAGGGAAGCCCTGGCAGGCTGATTTTTAGCCACTGGACCACCAGGGAAGCCCATCTGTGCTCCTTTCTTTTCTGACTCCACGGATTTGCTTTGTTGTTTTCCCTGGCTGAGATGCCCTGTCCCTCAACTCTGCAGGTCTCACCGCATGTCTTTGTAGGATGAGCTCTGACCTCTAGATGCAAGTCTAAAGCTGGGTCTCTCTCCCCTCCACAGTCTGCTCTGATGGGTGTGTGATTTGGGATACAAAGATGAGTCGAGGGAAAGAGCCCACTGGGGACCTAGTCTAGAGGGTGACTCTAACCAGCCAGTCAGGGGCCCTGTCTGCCTCTTTACTGCTCTTCGCCCACCCGGCACAGCTCATGTTTGTTGAAAGGAGGGAGGAAAGTAGGCAAATGCGAGTAGCAGTGGTGGAAAGCCATGGGATTCTGCTTCTGAATTCCACCCCTCACTCTGTTATGACAAACTTGCACTTGGCATAGTGGAAGGACCTTGGACTCTGGAGTCAAACTTGCCTAATATGGAGTCTGGCGCTGCCGCTTACAAGTGAGGGACCCTGGCAAATGACTTCACCCTCCTGGGCCTCGGTTTCCTCATCTGTAAAATGGGACAGTACTATCCACCTCCTAATGTTGTTCTTAGCTTGCATTATAGCTATTTACGTGTTTTCTTCGGGTCTTTGCTACTTATCTGTTTCTTTAAGGGCAACATTAATTCATCTTCGAATCATGTAAGGTACCTGGCCTACACAGCTCAGATGTTGAGCTTAGTAAAGATAAGCTTTAGTACCCTCTGTTATCAAATTAACTTCCAGAAATACCAGGTCGTGTTGCCCCTAATGATACTGACTTCTACCCGTTTTCCACAGGCCTGCCAACATAGGCTTTATGTAATTTAGTTTTACTATCCTGATTTTACTGAATTTTTACTTATTATTAATTAGCAACACTAAACAGCTTCACAAGGGTTTGCTCCTTTTGCTTATACTTATATCAACGATCTGCTTAAGAACTAAAATTGCCTGGTAGACATGTATTAATTTTCTACTTCTCCCCTGTGTTTTTTTTTAGTTTTGAAATTTGCATTGTCATTTGTTTCTGACAACTAAGTGGCTTAAAATGTCTTTATATTGATTTACTATAGAGTCAAGGGATTTCTTATTCTGCATTTTCCTCTCAATTTGTTGAACCAGTTGAGCGAGAAGCCCCAGGACTGAGTCCTGGTCCCACTGCTGTGGGACCCCGTGATCCTGGGCAGTCACGCCCGTGACTGAGGGTGTGTTGGTTGTTACCCACATGGACAGTCCAAGGTCAGATCCTGGCGTCTCCAACAGGTGTCTTATCCCCCAAGGAAGGGGGACCATAGAGTCACCTATTCATTTAAGGTCATCCAGTTCTCCCTGGAGTCTACCCAGGGCCTGGTGAGCTCAAGCTGAGCAGATAAGCCTGTGGTCACCTCTTTGAAGTCTAAGAGCATTTAAGGCAAGGACTTTTTTTTTAATCAGCCAGGAAGATGAAACTCCTGTAATTAATTTAAAATACGCTTTGTTGCAGTCATATAGCACTTAAAAACTGGAAGACTGTTTGTTTTAGTAAAGTGCTGTGTCCTTTCTCTGTGTTCATTAGCATGACTGAACACATTTCTGTTGACTCTGTATAATATGTTTACTTAAAATCAGGCCTGTTTAAGCATGTGTAATTAGCGGATCCATCTCTTACCCTGAGTTTGCTATAGATGGAAGAATGGAGCAAAGAGCAGCTGGCAAAGCAAGTGGATACAATACCTGCATCTTTGTTTACTTTGAGGAGAGGCCTCACTTTCAAAGGCCTGATCTTATTGGCTAATAGTTTTTAAAGCTGCAGGGTTGGCTGTGGATGGTCTTGCCAGGTAACCTCCTCCTCCCTGGCTTGTTGGATACCATGTTTTGGGTCTAGATTCAGTATCCAGTATTGTTACTCAGAGCTGGTACGTCTGATCAGCTCTAGGTTTCCTCCCCTAGGAAAAGAACCCAGAAAGTTTCTGAGTTTCCCTCTGGTGCCTCCTGAACATCAGCACCTGGTTCTCATCTTCTCTTGGTGAAGTCAAGACCAGCAGCAACATGGCACTGCTCTCTTGCATCCTGGTCCCTGGTTTAAGTGTGCTTATTTCCTGCCACAGAACTGAAAGGCCTTGAAAATCAGTGTCAAACACTGACAAAAAGCATGTGCTAGCGGCTTGCTCTTGATAGTATGATAGGAGTGGTCATGGCTGTTCTTTTTTTTTGTTTTAATTTTGCCTCTTTTATTGGTTTTTTTTATTTACTTATTTTTCATCTATCTTTTATTCTTTGACCTGTATGGGCCTCCCATCACAGTGGCCTTTCTTATTGCAGAGCACTGGCTCTGGGCACATGCGCTCCAGAGCGCTAGCTCGTAATTGGACACACCGGTCCAGCCACTCTATGGCACTTGGGATCTTCCGGGGCCAGGGGTCGAACTGGTGCCCCTTGCACTGCAAGGTGGACTCTTTTCCCACTGGACCACCAGGGAAGCCCATGGCTGTTCTTTACTGAGCACTTACTGCGTGCCAGGCTCTGGGCTAAGTGAAGTGTATGTGTCATCACATTCCATCCGCCCCATCTCCCTACAGCATCAAGTTTCATTAACTCCCTTTTAGATGATGAAACCAAGACTCAGAGAAGAAGTGAAGTCGCTTGCCTGAGGTTATGGAGCTGGAAAATGATAGGAATTGGAACTTTAACCCAGATCTGTCTGACTCGTATTAAATGGCTGCAGTTGATTGAAACACATGTTTAAAAACTATACGTGAATAAATCAAAAACACATAGGTGAGCACCCCTGGTGGTTATTAGGGCACCAACTCATGACCCCAAGACTTGATAAAGATGAAAAATGAATCACATATTTATTGTCCTTTCCTGAGCATGCTTCAAGGAGACCAAGTAGTTAAAGAATAAAAGTGTTTTTTCTTTATATATATATTTTTTTCTTGAAGTATAGTTGACTTACAATATTTCAGGTCCACAGCAAGGTGATTCAGTTATATATATCACACGTATATTGTTTTTGAAATTATTTTCCATTAGAGGTATTACAAGGTGCTCACTTCGGCAGCACATATACTCAAATTGGAACGATACAGGGAAGATTAGCCTGGCCCCTGCGCAAGGATGACACACAAATTCGTGAAGCGTTCCATATTTTTTTTTTTAAAAAGAGGTATTACAAGATATTGACTATAGTTCAATGGAAAAACAGTGGAAACAGTGACAGACTTTATTTTCTTGGGCTCCAAAATCATTGTGGATGGTGACTGCAGTCATGAAATTAAAAGATGCTCACCCCTAGGAAGGAAAGCTGTGACAAACCTAAGCAGCATATTCAAAAGCAGAGACATCACTTTGCCAACAAAACTCTGTATAGTCAAAGCTGTGGTTTTTCCAGTAGTCATGTATGGATGTGAGAGCTGCACCGTAAAGAAGGCTGAGCACTGAAGAATTTATGTTTTTGAACTGTGATGTTGGATAAACCCTTTTTTTTCTTTTTTGGAGAAAACTCTTGAGAGTCCCTTGGACTGCAGGGAGATCAAACCAGTCAATCTTAAAGAAAATCAACCCTGAATATTCATTGGAAGGACTGATGCTGAAGCTGAAGCTCCAATACTTGGCCACCTGATGCAAAGAGACGATTCATTAGGAAAGAGCCTGATGCTGGGGAAGATTGAGAGCACGAGGAGCAGGGGGCGACAGGGGAGGAGAGGGTTGGCCACAGGCATGAGTCTGAGCAAACTCCTTTTAGATGATGAAACCAAGACTCAGAGAAGAAGTGAAGTCGCTTGCCTGAGGTTATGGAGCTGGAAAATGATAGGAATTGGAACTTTAACCCAGATCTGTCTGACTCGTATTAAATGGCTGCAGTTGATTGAAACACATGTTTAAAAACTATACGTGAATAAATCAAAAACACATAGGTGAGCACCCCTGGTGGTTATTAGGGCACCAACTCATGACCCCAAGACTTGATAAAGATGAAAAATGAATCACATATTTATTGTCCTTTCCTGAGCATGCTTCAAGGAGACCAAGTAGTTAAAGAATAAAAGTGTTTTTTCTTTATATATATATTTTTTTCTTGAAGTATAGTTGACTTACAATATTTCAGGTCCACAGCAAGGTGATTCAGTTATATATATCACACGTATATTGTTTTTGAAATTATTTTCCATTAGAGGTATTACAAGGTGCTCACTTCGGCAGCACATATACTCAAATTGGAACGATACAGGGAAGATTAGCCTGGCCCCTGCGCAAGGATGACACACAAATTCGTGAAGCGTTCCATATTTTTTTTTAAAAAAAGAGGTATTACAAGATATTGACTATAGTTCAATGGAAAAACAATGGAAACAGTGACAGACTTTATTTTCTTGGGCTCCAAAATCATTGTGGATGGTGACTGCAGTCATGAAATTAAAAGATGCTCGCCCCTAGGAAGGAAAGCTGTGACAAACCTAAGCAGCATATTCAAAAGCAGAGACATCACTTTGCCAACAAAACTCCGTATAGTCAAAGCTGTGGTTTTTCCAGTAGTCATGTATGGATGTGAGAGCTGCACCGTAAAGAAGGCTGAGCACTGAAGAATTTATGTTTTTGAACTGTGATGTTGGATAAACCCTTTTTTTTCTTTTTTGGAGAAAACTCTTGAGAGTCCCTTGGACTGCAGGGAGATCAAACCAGTCAATCTTAAAGAAAATCAACCCTGAATATTCATTGGAAGGACTGATGCTGAAGCTGAAGCTCCAATACTTGGCCACCTGATGCAAAGAGACGATTCATTAGGAAAGAGCCTGATGCTGGGGAAGATTGAGAGCACGAGGAGCAGGGGGCGACAGGGGAGGAGAGGGTTGGATCATGAGTCACAGGACATGAGTCTGAGCAAACTCCAGGACGTGGTGAAGGACAGAGAAGCCTGGCGTGCTGCAGTTCATGGGGTTGCAAAGAGTCAGACACGAGTGAGTGACCGAACTGACTGACTGACGAGAGGTCCTCGTGCTATACAGTAAACAGAAGATATTTTTATATAGAAAACGTCTAGCGAATCAATGCAGAAGGCATGGCAGAGTTAGAACATCACCGCTTGACACCTTTAATGAAGTTGTGGATCGAGGTACCGTCATCGGGATGAGAAAGCCACTCAGAGCCTGGTGTCGGGGCTGCATTACCAAGGTACCAGACTGAGGGCACCAGATCCCACCGAGGGTGTCATCCTTCTTCATCCCCCCAGTGATGACAGATGACCCATCGGATGTATGTGCACCGCCCTTGAAGTGCCCCTGCCTCCACTCCTAACCCGAGTCGAATCGATCCATTCACTCACCCGGTTTACAGGAAGTACAGGGGCGACCCGAGTTCTCCGTCCTATCAGTGTCCAGAAGGTGAAGGGAAGGTGGAGGGGTCGTCGCAGAACAAAAGAGACCTAACCATTGAGTGCAGCGCCCAGACAGTGTTTGGATCTCGGTCCAGACAAACTGACCGCTAAACGACATTTTTGAGAAAATGAGGAAAACCTGAATACAGACTATTAGATGATACTAAGGAATCATTGTTCATTTTTTTAAGAATAATTGCGTCGTACTGGTCCTGGTAAAATTAGCCTGCCCTGGACACCTTCTGAGATACTGGTGGGTGACATGGTATCATATTGGGGGGTCATTGTAAATCTCTGCAGAGCTGAAGAGGGCAGGAGGAGTATAGGAAAGCGGCTTCTCCATGGTTGCCAGTATTCAAATCAGTTGATGGGAACACATGGATTTATCTTATTTCCTGTTGTGTCTATTTGGGGGAATGTTTGAAAATCTCTGTAATAACCAGTGAAAAGCTCTCTGTCGTGAAATGCGGTAATGCCCAGGGGGTCCGTGTGCTTGTGTCTGAGGGCTGGAGCCGTGAGCAGGTTGTGATTGTGGGTTTATTCCAGGTACCTGCTGCCAGAGGTGTGTGCCCTGCGGGCCCCTTCGCGGCAGTAGGTGTCGGGGCTCAGGCCCTGAACACAGAGCAGGGTCACTGAGCCTGTCCGCTGCAGCCCTGCCCCGGGAGAGAGGGGCGGAGCCCGGCCCTTCTGTCCAGCGACTTGGAAGACCGGTCACTTCCACCGCCAGGAGGGGAACGCGACAGGAGACGTGGTGTTGAGAATAGACATGTGGGCACCTCTGGAGGACTTATACCTTTTCTTGTTGTCCTTTCCTCCAGAGGAAGTGGCTTTTAGGAAGAAGAGACTGTGTATTAAATTTATCCCACGGGATTCAACCGAAGCTGCCATTTGTGACATTCGGATCATGGGCCGCACCAAGCAGGCACCCCCTCAGTACACGTTCATCGGGTAAGTGGCGGCAGGCCCAGCCTCATCGCTGCTGTCTGCCGAGCGCGCGCAGGTCCCTGCCAGGCGCCAGGTCCTGAGATCCATGTGGCCCCCAGGCTCTCGGCTGCCTGCTTCTCATTAGCCTGCAGCCTTAGCGCTTCTCGCTGCCCTGCCCGCCTGGGTGGCAGCCAGTCCAGAACATCGTGCTCCTGACTTCTTCCCCTTTTCACACTGTCTGCGTTCTTTAAGGGGCTCCTCCTCCGCCCTCCTCCTGTGTGTTCATCCTCAGGCTCTCAGGGTTCTTTCCAGACGCCTAGAGCCAAGATGCTCCCTCCTTTATGACCACTGGGCCTCAGCTCTCCCCATGGTCTATTCGCCCCATCACAATTTAGGGAGCACCCGTTGGGGACATGGGGCCAAAACCCCTGGCTGTGGCAGTGGGTGAGGCTCAGAGCCTGCTCCTGCGGGGTTGGTGTTCAGCAAGGGAGAGACGAGCAGCAAAGAAGAAGCATAGGCGTGAGACCGTTTCAGATGGTGAAGAAAATGAAGCGCAGCACAGAACAGGGCCCACTAGGAATGAGAAGTGTCTGCTCCCCAAGTACAGAGGGGAGGTAGAAAGTCAGAAAGAGGGTGAAGGGGTCTGGCTGTCCAAAAGATAATGTGTTTACCTGTTACACTCAATCAGCTGAAATTCAGGTCTCTCTGATGAATAGTGTGGTAGATGGTTTTCAGCCTCTTGGCCACATGCCGTCTCCCTGGCTGGCTTTGCAAGCTTCTTGCTTGTCCCTGTGGGTCCCCAGGGATGCAGTCTCCTACTTGATTTTTGAGGTTGACCTCCTGCATCTTGCTCATTGGAGCCAAAACCCTCCCCTTTACTCAAAAAGCCACGACCTTTCCTTTAAGGCTGCACACGGGCTGGGAAATAGGAAGAGAGAACGGTGGTGTTTACTTGAAGCACTTGGGGAGTGAGGGTCACTGAGATAGAGATGATTATCATCCGGGTGCACAGTAGCTTGCTTATGCTCTTCAGCTATGGAATCTGAATGCTCTGTTTCTGAGATTTTGTGGTCCTTAAAAGGGACTCTGTGATCATACCCTTTCTGCACACTCAAAACTCCCATTTTGCAACATGGTTTAAACTCATTATATAAACAGGATTACTGGAGTAGAAAACAGTTAAGAAAATAACCATACTTCAGGTATCTTAGAAACAGCCACTTACATACAAATAGTAGAAACCAACAATTCAATAATTGCTATGTGTATTATGTATATTCAGTTACTCTCTGTGCTCAGGTTTTAAAAATTACACCCTATACTCCTTTCAGTGATTCAATTTTTACCAATTTAAGCAATTCTGAAGAAGAGATTCTTACCATATATGTCTTGGCAATCAAAACTAGAAACCCTTTTTTATAGATAGATAGATAATTTTGAGAAGATTGCTAAATAAGGTATATTTTTGTTTCATCTTGGGACAAAACTTCTTTTCCAGAGGAAGACAATTCCAGTGTTATTTGTAAGGAAAGAGAATTCAGTGTTCAGAACTCTTTAAGTCACTTTTTCTTCTTCAAAAAAAAAACCAGGCACAGTTGGACAGGTTCCTTTGCGAAGGTTTGGGGTCGTCGACTGTGAGGGACTGACGCCTCGGGCCGGGCACAGCTTCTCCAAGACCTGACTGGCCGTGGCCAAGAGGTGGCCAAGTCAGCGGCACTGGTCAGCGTCAGCCACCTAATGAGACCTGGCCGGTTTAGACTAGTTCCTGCAGGGAACTGCTAGTGAGAAGCTCCCAGAAGACTCCACCAAGCAAATCTAAAGAGCTCATTTTTTTTAGAGAGATAGTCTTCCTCTACATCCCGAGATGCTATTCTGCGGGGCAGCCGAGACGTTGGATGTGGCTGAACTAGTCCTGTTACAATTCCTAAGAGTACGCCTGTCTCACGAATGCGTGTGACTGGGGCGTGGGGCCCGGCCCGGTGGGTGTGCAGGCCCCATAACCGGAGCCCCGACGTGGCAGCTGTCAGCCCCCATCACCGCCCCTGGTCATGCCAGTTCATGGGGCACATGCCTCGGACCTTGTGGTGCGAAGCCGTCTCCCCAGCGGACCCTGAGAACGACGGGCAGGGGGCAGCTCTGTGGGGTGGGTAGGGCTCGTTCTCCTCACAGTTAAACACCAGACACACGTGTCCTCCATCTGCCCTAATCACCCAAAGCACGTGAGGTGGATTATCGCACAAATACCCTCCATGAAATGACAGAATAGAAAGAATCTTGCAGGCCGAGCACCAAGGAGCACGTCGACAGCACATACAGTGGGGCGGGCGGCAGGCCCCCAGCGTTCAGAGGGGGACAAAGGGAGGCAATGTAACCCACCTTCCTGGTCAGAATCGACTCCCTGGCGTTTGAGGCGCTGGTCCTCTGAAATGAGTTGGTTTGCTTTGTTGCTTGCGTCATCTGATACGGACCCGCTCCATGAAGATTTCTCTTTTTCCAGATTTAAGCAATTCTGAAGAAGAGATTCTTACCATTTTTCCAAAAAGAAACCCTTTTTATAGATAGATAATTTTAAATTAAAAGGTATATTTTGTTTCATCTTGGGACAAAACTTCTTTTCCAGAGGAAGACAATTCCAGTGTTATTTGTAAGGAAAGAGAATTCAGTGTTCAGAACTCTTTAAGTCACTTTTTCTTCTTCAAAAAAAAAAACCAGGCACAGTTGGACAGGTTCCTTTGCGAAGGTTTGGGGTTGTCGACTGTGAGGGACTGACGCCTCGGGCCGGGCACAGCTTCTCCAAGACCTGACTGGCCGTGGCCAAGAGGTGGCCAAGTCAGCGGCACTGGTCAGCGTCAGCCACCTAATGAGACCTGGCCGGTTTAGACTAGTTCCTGCAGGGAACTGCTAGTGAGAAGCTCCCAGAAGACTCCACCAAGCAAATCTAAAGAGCTCATTTTTTTTAGAGAGATAGTCTTCCTCTACATCCCGAGATGCTATTCTGCGGGGCAGCCGAGACGTTGGATGTGGCTGAACTAGTCCTGTTACAATTCCTAAGAGTACGCCTGTCTCATGAACGTGTGTGACTGGGGGCGTGGGGCCCAGCCCGGTGGGTGTGCAGGCCCCATAACTGGAGCCCCGACGTGGCAGCTGTCAGCCCCCATCACCGCCCCTGGTCATGCCAGTTCATGGGGCACATGCCTTGGACCTTGTGGTGCGAAGCCGTCTCCCCAGCGGACCCTGAGAACGACGGGCAGGGGGCAGCTCTGTGAGGTGGGTAGGGCTCGTTCTCCTCACAGTTAAACACCAGACACACGTGTCCTCCATCTGCCCTAATCACCCAAAGCACGTGAGGTGGATTATCGCACAAATACCCTCCATGAAATGACAGAATAGAAAGAATCTTGCAGGCCGAGCACCAAGGAGCACGTCGACAGCACATACAGTGGGGCGGGCGGCAGGCCCCCAGCGTTCAGAGGGGGACAAAGGGAGGCAATGTAACCCACCTTCCTGGTCAGAATCGACTCCCTGGCGTTTGAGGCGCTGGTCCTCTGAAATGAGTTGGTTTGCTTTGTTGCTTGCGTCATCTGATACGGACCCGCTCCATGAAGATTTCTCTTTTCTCCTAAAGGGAACTGAACAGCATGGGGATCTGGTATCGAATGGGCCGAGTCCCAAGAAATCACGACTCATCTCAACCCACCACGCCCTCCCCGTCGTCAGTTGCTTCCACCCCCGCCCCCAACCTTCCCAGGTGAGGCCCTGTCCGTGGCGTGGTTCTGTTGTGCGTGTCAGAGTCACGTGTTCTTGGGTGCGCTGAGTAGCATCTTTAGCACCTCCACCTAGGGTTGGCGGAAACAGTATACCTCTAGAGGAGATTTTGCAAAACCACTTGGAAATCTTCGCGTTACCTGAGTGTAAAAGCCATACTGTATTCTGTTGTACATAGTTGGCAAGCTTCTAAAACAGCAGACTAGGCAGCTTAACATGGACTTGTTATCCTAAAGAGCTCACAGCTGTGCACAGACACGTGATCTGTAGCCATGCGATTGGGAACTCCGGCCGTAAAAGGCGGAGTTCCTTCTCTGCCTTGGCCAGTGACTCGTTTAGCTCTAGGAGAGCTGGTAAGTAATTTTGTTCATTTTCATAGTTTGTTTCTTTTCCCAAAGAGCTGCAGACTAAGAGATTGGTAGTTTGGGGCATAAAAGAATAACGACGCTTATTTCAGGGGCTGTTCATTTTAATAGCTGTTTCCACAAAGACATTTGGGTGAGCAGACTGGTCTCTGTACCTGATTTTACCTGATCTCTGTCGGAGCAGAGGCAGTCGGAGTCTCAACACCTGTCTGATCAAAAACCTCTGCATCGTTAGCGGTCAGTTATTTGAGGACAAAGAACAAACAGCAGTGATAGGCTAAGCTTGAGAAAGAAATTACAAAGATAAATACGTAAGACGTGGAGAGGCGATGCCTCTGAAGGCGTGAGAAAGGACCTCCCAGCTTTCTTCTGGGCGAGTGGAGATGACAGGTCACTCAGGAACAGGACAGATCTGTTACCGGGCGCCTGCCCCTCCCCACGCCCCGCAGGCCACACCCTGTGCCCCAGGAGTCAGGAGAGGGCGGCGTGACTGGTCCCCTGCACCCTGTTGCTCTGCTGGGTCCCCCGCCTTCAGGGAACGGGCTGTCAGGAGCCGGCAGCTCGGAGCCCTGAACTTGGGGACTTCTCCAAAGGACAGTCTGTTGTTTCTCGCTCTGGACAGTTTCACAGACCAAGAGAGGTGCTTTATCACAAGCATCCCTGGCACCCCGTGAAACCTGAGAAGTCGTTTTTAGTGTCCCTTCTGTGTGCAGAGAGGTGAACAGCTGCTGAGCTTCCCGGAGCAGCGGGGGGCGTGTCTTTGGTTGGGGAGCCGGAGCTCACACGGCTGAGGCAGCGCTTGGTGGCGTTGCTGTCGCGCGGCCCCCGAGCACCGGCCACAGCTGCGCTCGCTGCCGCGTGGGCCGGGGCCGGCTCGGACCCATCACCTGTGCTCAGGGCTGGTTCAGACCCATCGCCTGAGCTCGGGGTCAGCTCAGACCCGTTGGCTCAGCGAGGTCACAGCTGCTTCCTGTCGACGTCTAGAAGGGTCTAGAAATAGGCGCCACCTCAGGGCAGGTTTGACTTTTTGTGAGATAAAGAGCTCAGATTCTCAGCTAAGGCAGGAGTGACGCTTCCAGAAGCTTGCTGTTTAGCACCAGAGCGTGGTCCCTGGGACGCGAAGCCAGGGACCCGCAAACGCAGGCCGCGAGGAGAGCTGCTGGAGGCAGTGCTTGGGAACGGGCTTGTGTGCTTCATAACCTCTTTTTCAGTTTATGGTTTACAGTGGCTGCAAGGAAACTGGATGAGTTTCGTTTTACTTGCCAAATAAAGCAAATGTCAAAATAGTCAATATAAAATATATTCACATTTGACTGAGTGAAGTCGGCCGGTGTGCAGCAGGAATGTTGAATGGTTACATTAGCGCTTTCCTCGTCTGTCCCAAGTTCTCGCCTCTTGCTCTGCAGGCTTTCCCAGGTGGTCCACACGCCTATGAGCCTCCTAATTCATCTGGATCTTTCTATGTTCTTCAGCTTTTGTATTGTTTTCCTGTTGTGTGTCTTTGATTTAAAAAAAAAAATGAAATGCAGATTATTCAGATTTTTCCATTGAAGATGTGTGAAATAATGAGTCTGTTATTCCGTGAGGCTTCAGGTCCCCGTGATCCGTCCCGCCGAGGGACCTGACGTCTTCCTTTCTGGCGGAGAGCTGTGGTGGGGCTTGTGTTCCCCAGGGGACCGGCCGGGGAGCTGTGGGGCGGAGGCCTCTGTGTCTGGCTCCCAGGAACGGTCTTCCCTCTCTTGTCCCCGAGCCTCCGACTCGAAACCGGTAGCCTCTTCTTCCCTCCTGTTTTGTGCTCCTGTGCCTTTGCTTGTGTGGACACTTGTGCCTCGGGAGGGTCTCGTGTCCCCTACCTCCAATGTCAGCACAGGTGCTGCCTCTCCCAGGAAGCCTTCCCTGCCTGCCCTGTGCCAGACTCTGCCCTTGGAGCGCTTCTCGGCCGTTACACCTTCACTCTGTGATCCTGTTGTAAACTCCTGGAAGGCGGGGACTGTGTCCAGTGCCTGTTAGCTTCCAGAGCTCGCCCCAGATGCAGACATGCGTTCAGTTTTGCAAGAAATGCTTCTCTAGTGGACCCTGGACTGCAGCCTCCCCACGCCCACCTGTAGACAACTCCTGAGTCCCTGAAGACTCCTCTGGCTTTTCTGGTGATGAGACGAATATAAGCGGGTAGAAAACCAGCATGGAAAATAATGAAAAAGACAAATTCCATCTCCAGTGAGCCAAGGTTCATAACCTTTGGCTGTATTTTCTTCAAGCCGTTTCCTGTGCACTTTGTATGTCCGTGATGCCGCATGACAGATAGCGAGTTTGTGTTTCGCTGCTGCTTTCTCCTGTGACACGGGACCACAAGCACGGGCAGTAGCTCAGCTGTGGTCTTTGTGTGGACGCTGGGATCAAGTTGCAAAACCCGGGCTGGAGTGAGAGTGCGGTGAGGCAGCGCCCTCTACTGACCGAGCGTGGAGGAAGCAGGCAGACGGGCAGGCTCTGGGGAGCCAGAGTGTTGGGCCGTTTCTCGGCCAGTCCCTGGGAGCAGAAAGGGACCGCCGAGGGGCCGGGAGCAGACACCTTGGTGCCTCCTTGAGTTCTTGTCTCAAGAGCTAAAAAACATGTTCTCTGCCTCCATTTCTTCTGTGGTCACTCATATTTCAAAAATTTCCTGTCGTTTTTTGGAGAGCCGCCACCCCTGCTGATTTCAGTCCACAGGGGCAGCTGGCAAGACGGTGGGTGACCACCTGAGGACTCCTGGTCCTAGCAGAACCGCCTTCTTCTCACAGAGGCAGGCAGGGCCCCTCATAACACACGCGTCCTGCCTGTTTCCTCCTGGCGTGGCAGAGAATGCCGCTTGCAGGGCCAGATGTGGTGGTGTCCTTTCAGGATGGGCACCCTCGGCCGTATCCGGTGAATGGGACACAGTGTCTGAAGCTTGTGGCAGAATCTGGGACAAGCTGTGTTGGCAGAGCTCCTCTTCTTCACCCAGCGAGTCTTGACCTCACACGCATCTCTGCACTTATTTCTTGACCGTCGGACTCACGTGAGGAAGGGTGTGCCACTTTCGGGGCCCTGCAGCCTCCATTTCTCTCTGAGCCCTGGCGCTGCTCCGTCCTCTGCCATCTGCTTCACACATATGGACGGCCTGGCCATGGGCCTCCTGCGTGGTCCTGCGTCCCCAGCCCTTTCCCAGGCTGGCCTCAGCTTTTCGAGTTGGCCTGGCACATGTGAGCCAACATCGGAGCCCGTGGGTCCGGGCTTTTCTCATCCTTCTCTGCTGCTGCCCTGAGGCAGGTGCAGACAGAAGCACCTTCCCCTTCAGCCAGGACAGCTCCCCCACCCCCAGCCCGGCTCTGACAGGTGATCCTGAGGGACAAGAAGGTTCAGCTTCTGCTGGTACCAAGGTCTGGAAAGTCTAGGGGAGGCAGGTGGACTCGCAGACGATGGAGTACCCGCAGCCCCGGAGTGTGGCAGAGTGAACGGCTCTGTGCCCTCCCAGGAGGGGCCCTGGTGGGCTGCTGCCCCGCCGGCTTGCTGAGCAGTAGGGCCCGTGACTTGATAAAGACATCAGAGGCATGCTTATCAAATGTGCAGATGACACAGAGGCGTTAGGGAGAGCTGATGTGCTGAATGACGGAATCAATACGCCACGTCTCCCCGACAGTCAGCACATCCTGCCGCTTCCCGGAGATGAAAGGTGGTGGGTGAAAATGGACAGGGCCCCCGAGATTCAGAGTATCAACTGCTCGGGAGCCAAGCTGAGGAGACCTAGCTTCGCAGTGGTGTGTGTGAACGGGCCGGGCTGGCCAGGGCCTTGGGCGCGTGGCACGCAACCTGAAGCACAGGGAAGCGGTCACTTTGTGAAAGTTACCCAAATGGAGCACTGAACTCTGGTGTGAGGAATCACTGAATTTTGATCTGAATAGAGACGGGGTAGCTTGGCCTGAGATGTCTAAATGGTTACCGTGTAGAAGGGAGTATAGAGTGTTTCTAAATGGGACTGGGGCATTGAGAGGCCCTGAAGGCAAATTTAGGTCAGGTGGGCCAAAGGTACAAGGAAATAGGTTTGGGCTTAACATTTTAAGAAGTCAGTAAAGAGAATTTGCCGAGGGTAAAACCCCGTGGTTTTAAAGAAGCCAGCTTGAGAGGCTGTGTGCACCCAACTGCGGGCAGGATTCAAGCAGCAGATGGATTTTTCAGGCCTGTAGCAGGTCTTGTTTAGCCTATTAAGAAATGTATCCTATTCCCCGGCCTTGACCTTGAGAGTCTAGCAGACCTGCATGTTAGGGCTGCAGACCTCTTGCCACGGGTGACGTGGGGCACCTGACACCCTGGTCTGCTCGCGTGGTGCTCAGTGTTTCCTCATCCTCTGGCCTGCAGCCGGCCTCCCTCGGCTCGCCATGGCTAGAGTCAGGTTGGAGCTGTGCCCCCCACCCCGGAAGTGGAGGTAGAGAGCCTTGTGTGGTGCGGCCATGGCTGTGTCCCAGGGGGGGACCGGCAGGTGCTTCCTCTCCGAGTCCGGCCGACATCAGGAGTCTCCACCTGCAGCGGGGGATGTCCAGGTGTCTCACGGGTCTGTGGACGAGGACTGGGCTGGACCACACGGTTCCTGCAGCTCCCCGTGCTCTGCCCACCCACCTGGGTTCCCCAGGGAGAAGCTGTCACCTAACTCTTGTCCCCCAGACCTCAGGCCGTGGACTGGTGTGGTGACCCCCTGCTGACCCTGTCCCCCCCCCCCCCCCCCCACGCCAGGAGAAAATGTCATCTTCCCTCCCAGAGCCCCAGGGCACAGCCTCGCAGGAGCCTCTCCCGCGGCAGCTGGGGCCGAGCCTCCCTTATAAGGTGCGCCGTGCTGCTCTGAGCGGTTCCGGAGGCTTCCGGTGATTTGTCAGCTTCTAGCACGTTGTCAGTCACAGGTTCCGAGGTATGTTTCTTAGTGACAGACATAATTGTACTTAACTTTTTGCGTGGATGTTATCAATCTGTGACAGATACTCTGGGAAATGGGGCATCTTGATTGCAGAAGATCTGTCACACGCATTTAGTCTTCCACTCAGGGACACCAGGATTCAGTCACAACTTTTGCATGTCGATGTCAGGTTTTGAGAACATTGGTCCTCGCTGACCTCAGAAATGGTTCCGTCACTTCCATCCCGGGGCTGTCATCTGAAAGGTTAATGGCGCTTCCTAGAGGGGAGGCAGCATCCTGCCGCGGCAATCCAGCATTCAGGCCGAGCACACCCGGGCTCGTCCCCGCCACCTCCCTTGTCAGGAGCCTGCCGGCTGCCGTGCTCCGTCCCGGCCCTCCGAGTCCCCCTTCCTGCGGATGTGGGATCTACTGAGCCACTTGATCCTCCCTCGGAGTCAGCCAGCGGCGGGGAGGGAGCCTTTGCGCACCAGCTGCAGTCCTGCTGTCTGAGCGGATGGCCTCAAATCCTCAGGCTGCCTTCTGCCTGTGTGTGATTATAAGACCGTCTTTGTGTGACAGACGACACCTGTTGTGGCGGGACTTGAACCGGAGGCCCAGGGCCGCGTAGATCAGGGAGATTCTTTTCCTTTTCCTGCAAAGGTGTCTGCCGCCTCCCCAAGGGGCCGCAGGCTTGGCGTACGAGGAGGCCTGGCAGTTTCACCGCTCTTACAGGCTTAGTAGGAGAAGGCTTCCCTGGTGGATCGGCAGGAAAGAATCCGCCTGCCTGTGTAAGGGACTCAGATCTGGTCCCTGGACTGGGACGATCTCCTGGAGAAGTAAAGAGCATCCTGCTCCAGTATTCTTGCCTGGGAAATCTCACCCACAGAGGAGCCTGGTGGACTGACCCTGTCCCTCCCCCACGCCAGGAGAAAATGTCATCTTCCCTCCCAGAGCCCCAGGGCACAGCCTCGCAGGAGCCTCTCCCGCGGCAGCTGGGGCCGAGCCTCCCTTATAAGGTGCGCCGTGCTGCTCTGAGCGGTTCCGGAGGCTTCCGGTGATTTGTCAGCTTCTAGCACGTTGTCAGTCACAGGTTCCGAGGTATGTTTCTTAGTGACAGACATAATTGTACTTAACTTTTTGCGTGGATGTTATCAATCTGTGACAGATACTCTGGGAAATGGGGCATCTTGATTGCAGAAGATCTGTCACACGCATTTAGTCTTCCACTCAGGGACACCAGGATTCAGTCACAACTTTTGCATGTCGATGTCAGGTTTTGAGAACATTGGTCCTCGCTGACCTCAGAAATGGTTCCGTCACTTCCATCCCGGGGCTGTCATCTGAAAGGTTAATGGCGCTTCCTAGAGGGGAGGCAGCATCCTGCCGCGGCAATCCAGCATTCAGGCCGAGCACACCCGGGCTCGTCCCCGCCACCTCCCTTGTCAGGAGCCTGCCGGCTGCCGTGCTCCGTCCCGGCCCTCCGAGTCCCCCTTCCTGCGGATGTGGGATCTACTGAGCCACTTGATCCTCCCTCGGAGTCAGCCAGCGGCGGGGAGGGAGCCTTTGCGCACCAGCTGCAGTCCTGCTGTCTGAGCGGATGGCCTCAAATCCTCAGGCTGCCTTCTGCCTGTGTGTGATTATAAGACCGTCTTTGTGTGACAGACGACACCTGTTGTGGCGGGACTTGAACCGGAGGCCCAGGGCCGCGTAGATCAGGGAGATTCTTTTCCTTTTCCTGCAAAGGTGTCTGCCGCCTCCCCAAGGGGCCGCAGGCTTGGCGTACGAGGAGGCCTGGCAGTTTCACCGCTCTTACAGGCTTAGTAGGAGAAGGCTTCCCTGGTGGCTCGGCAGGAAAGAATCCGCCTGCCTGTGTAAGGGACTCAGATCTGGTCCCTGGACTGGGACGATCTCCTGGAGAAGTAAAGAGCATCCTGCTCCAGTATTCTTGCCTGGGAAATCTCACCCACAGAGGAGCCTGGCGGGCTATAGCCCATGGGTCCCCAAGAGCGGACGTGACTAAGTGCCTTAACAGCATCAAGAACAAGAGTTCAGCCTGGGGGTCTGGAGGGAATTTGTGTTAGAGTTGAAAGCTGTAGAGCATGGGTTCATCAGCTATGAAAACGGTTTATGTGTCCCGCATCAAGGTAAGATTAGAAGGTGAGAACAGTTCCAGGAATGCTTCCCCCAGCCCCGGTCGTGAGCGACGTAGGACCTGAATTTTGAGCCCCACCTCCACAGTAGCGTCAGTTTGAGGGTGCGTGAGCCCAGCGAGGGCCTGTCTGCCGGACCTTGTGTATCTGCAGGGCGTGTCTGGGCGCACCCATGGGTCTGGCTCTGCTTAGGAGAACTAGACTTCCTTTCTGTTCACACGGACACCACACGCATTTTTGTTCACATCTGAAGATAGGACACACATGTTCGTATCCTTCCTGCTGTGACTGTCCTTTGAAGATGGAGACGGTGATGCAGCCTTGCTGTCCCAGCACAGGGAGGGGGCCTCGTTCTCCCCCGCGCACGGGACCCTCCACCTGCCTACCCAGCTGAAAGCACCAGCCACCAGGGATGTCCAGGTGTGGGGAGGCCAGAACATGAAATCAAACTTAGACTCGAGGCTCCTGGGGCTCGGTATGATTTCATCTAAGTAGCCCACACTTACGTTCTTTGCCTGAAATTGTTAGTCGTAGGTTGCCTGCTGTCCTCTTAGGGTTTTCCAGCACACACACATTCTTTTTTCCAGCCAGGGCCTTCCCTGACTTCCTGTTACCTGATCTCATGTGAGTCAGGTCGGTTTCCTCGTGACTCACGTGCACGTCGTCCTCTCCCCACATCCATCGCTGCTCGGGCCGTTGTTGAGTGCCTCGCCTCGTGCCAGCCCCTGCCCCCGAAAGCGACAGACTGGACTCCTGGGTGCGGAGGCCTGGTCCTGTCCAGCCTCCAGACCTGGTCTCGCCCTCGCCACTTCTGGAAAGCCTTCCTCTCCTCCAGGTGCCTGCACCGTGCAGTCTGGCGTTCCACGTTTCCCTGTCATCACCATGTTTGTTTATGTTTGGGTTTAGGACTAGATCTGCTGGCGTATGGGTGACAGGATTTCTCACATTGCCTTTTTCTCCTTTAAAGCCTCAGAAAAGGCTGGTCACAGAAACAGTGATGATAATATCCCATTCTGCGTATCAAAACTTACGAGTTATTTTAGGCTGTATCTTCTCTTTGGAGACAGTAAGTATGGTGACAGATGTTTATTAAATGTAAATTGACCTGGTTTAGGGCTTCCCTGGTGGTCCAAAGGGTATAAAGAGTCTGCCTTGCAGTGCAAGGGGCACCAGTTTGATCCCTGGCCCAGGAGGATCCCACATGCCATGGAGCAACTGGACCGGTGTGTCCAGTGACGAGCAAGCACTCTGGACCACGTGTGCCCACAGCTGGAGCTCTGCAACAAGAGAGGCCACTATGATGGGAGGCCCACACAGGCCAAAGAATAAAGATAGATGACAATAAATGGATAAAAAAATCAGTGAAAGAGACCAAAATTAAAAAAAAAAAGTGATCTGGTTTAGACACACATGACCAGGTATCATACACATCTCTCCCTCCATCTATCCAGCCAGCCAACTGAGACTCGTCTTTGCATTTGGTGGCACTCCTGGTCGAGAACCTGCCTGCCTGTGCAAGAGACACAAGAGACATGGGTTTGACCCCTGGGTCAGAAAGAGCCCCTAGAAGAGGGCATGGCAACCCACCCCAGTAGTATTTTTAAAAAAAAAAAAAAAAAAAGATTTATTTATTTATTTATTTTGGGCGGGGTCGGGTTGGGGAGGTCCAGCACACACATTCTTTTTCCAGCCAGGGCCTTCTGACTTCCTGTTACCTGATCTCGTGAGTCAGGTCGGTTCTCGTGACTCACGTCCCGTCGTCCTCTCCCACATCCATCGCTGCTCGGGCCGTTGTTGAGTGCCTCGCCTCGTGCCAGCCCCTGCCCCAGCGACAGACTGGACTCCTGGGTGCGGAGGCCTGGTCCTGTCCAGCCTCCAGACCTGGTCTCGCCCGCCACTTCTGGAAAGCCTTCCTCTCCTCCAGGTGCCTGCACCGTGCAGTCTGGCGTTCCACGTTTCCCTGTCATCGCCATGTTTGTTTATGTTTGGGTTTAGGACTAGATCTGCTGGCGTATGGGTGACAGGATTTCTCACATTGCCTTTTTCTCCTTTAAAGCCTCAGAAAAGGCTGGTCACAGAAACAGTGATGATAATATCCCATTCTGCGTATCAAAACTTACGAGTTATTTTAGGCTGTATCTTCTCTTTGGAGACAGTAAGTATGGTGACAGATGTTTATTAAATGTAAATTGACCTGGTTTAGGGCTTCCCTGGTGGTCCAAAGGGTATAAAGAGTCTGCCTTGCAGTGCAAGGGGCACCAGTTTGATCCCTGGCCCAGGAGGATCCCACATGCCATGGAGCAACTGGACCGGTGTGTCCAGTGACGAGCAAGCACTCTGGACCACGTGTGCCCACAGCTGGAGCTCTGCAACAAGAGAGGCCACTATGATGGGAGGCCCACACAGGCCAAAGAATAAAGATAGATGACAATAAATGGATAAAAAAATCAGTGAAAGAGACCAAAATTAAAAAAAAAAAGTGATCTGGTTTAGACACACATGACCAGGTATCATACACATCTCTCCCTCCATCTATCCAGCCAGCCAACTGAGACTCGTCTTTGCATTTGGTGGCACTCCTGGTCGAGAACCTGCCTGCCTGTGCAAGAGACACAAGAGACATGGGTTTGACCCCTGGGTCAGAAAGAGCCCCTAGAAGAGGGCATGGCAACCCACCCCAGTAGTATTTTTTTAAAAAAAAAAAAAAAAGATTTATTTATTTATTTATTTTGGGCGGGGGTCGGGTTGGGGAGGGAGGGATGCGGGCGGGCCACTTCTATTAGTCTTTCATTTCTCAATTTTCATCCGTCTTTGTACTTTGGCTCCTGTGGGCCTCCCATCGCGGTGGCGTCTGTTGTTGCAGAGCGCCGGCTCTGGGCGCATGCGCTCCAGAGCTCCGGCTCGGTGATAGGACACATCCGTCCAGCCGCTCCGCGGCACATGGGATCTTCCCAGGCCAGGGATCGAACCTGCCCCCCCTGCACTGCAAGACAGTGTCCTTACCCACTGGACCACCAGGGGAAGCTCCCCCCACCCCCACCCCACCCCGCCAGTATTCTTGCCTGGAGAATTCTGTGGATGCAGGAGCCTGGCAGCTGTAGTCCATAGGGTTGCCCAGAGTCAGAAATGACTTAGCATTCATGACCTAGTGTACACACATGGTGTCAGACGTTATTCAAGTACTTTACCAAGAAAAGCTTATTTAATTCTAGTAACAGCTCGTGAGTTGGGTACAGTTTTTCTCCCTCCCTTTTTAAAAAAAAAATTTTTTTTTGGCTCCTTGTATTGGCCTTTCATTTATTCATTTTCATCCATTTTTGTTCTTTGGCCTGTGTGGGCCTCCCATTGCAGTGGCCTCACTCGTTGCAGAGCGCCTGCTCTGGGCGCATGCGCTCCAGAGCTCCAGCTCGGTAGTTGAACACATCGGTCTAGCCGCTCCATGGCATATGGGATCTTCCCAGGCAAGGAATCAAACCGGCGCCCCTTGCACTGCAAGGCGGTGTCCCTACCCACTGGACCACCAGGGAAGCCCTTTCCCTCCCTTTTTAAGATGAGGAAACTGAGATCAAAGAGATTAAATTTCTTTCCTGATGTCACGCAGCTACTAAGTGTCAGAGCTGAGATTTGAGCCCACGCAGATGAGCTACCCACTCAGTGGACATGAGTTTGGGCAAACCTTGGGAGATGATAGAGGACAGGGAACCCTGAAGTGCTGCAGTCCTCAGGGTTGCAAAGACACAACTCAGCAACTGAACAACAACAGATGAGCTACGCCTGGTTTGTGCCCTGACGCTAGAGGTCCCAGGCTCCCTGGCATGAAGCATGTCCCTGGGGAGTGGAGCAGGTGCTTTGAGGGGCCAGTGGTTGGGGTGCAGCTTCTCTGGGCTCCTTCGAGGCTGCTGGAGAGGACTTCCAGAGCCTGCAGTGTGGGCAGGAGCCCATCATGTTCTTCACACTCTACCAGGGAGACGTGTGGACGTTGGCCGAGGGCCAGTCCTCTCGAGTGGTGGCTGCTGCCTGAGGAGAACATGTGGGGGCCATACACCAGCGGCTCCCTCGACGGCTTCAAAGCCCTCGATTACGCAGGGTTACAAGCGGTTTGATTTATTCTGGTGATTATGAGAGTGGTGTGAAAGAGACCTGCAGAGCGAGGTTATTTGAATATCTTTGAAATGCTTGTGCCACAAAGCCCGCACAGCTTTTGTTAACAGTATCCAACTTAGTTTTGGTGTCAGAGTCATTCTGAAGGCGATATCTCATTAGAATGCCATTTGGTATTGTTAGATATGAATGATGAGTTGGGTACAGTTTTCTCCCTCCTTTTAAAAAAAAATTTTTTTTTTGGCTCCTTGTATTGGCCTTTCATTTATTCATTTTCATCCATTTTTGTTCTTTGGCCTGTGTGGGCCTCCCATTGCAGTGGCCTCACTCGTTGCAGAGCGCCTGCTCTGGGCGCATGCGCTCCAGAGCTCCAGCTCGGTAGTTGAACACATCGGTCTAGCCGCTCCATGGCATATGGGATCTTCCCAGGCAAGGAATCAAACCGGCGCCCCTTGCACTGCAAGGCGGTGTCCCTACCCACTGGACCACCAGGGAAGCCCTTTCCCTCCCTTTTTAAGATGAGGAAACTGAGATCAAAGAGATTAAATTTCTTTCCTGATGTCACGCAGCTACTAAGTGTCAGAGCTGAGATTTGAGCCCACGCAGATGAGCTACCCACTCAGTGGACATGAGTTTGGGCAAACCTTGGGAGATGATAGAGGACAGGGAACCCTGAAGTGCTGCAGTCCTCAGGGTTGCAAAGACACAACTCAGCAACTGAACAACAACAGATGAGCTACGCCTGGTTTGTGCCCTGACGCTAGAGGTCCCAGGCTCCCTGGCATGAAGCATGTCCCTGGGGAGTGGAGCAGGTGCTTTGAGGGGCCAGTGGTTGGGGTGCAGCTTCTCTGGGCTCCTTCGAGGCTGCTGGAGAGGACTTCCAGAGCCTGCAGTGTGGGCAGGAGCCCATCATGTTCTTCACACTCTACCAGGGAGACGTGTGGACGTTGGCCGAGGGCCAGTCCTCTCGAGTGGTGGCTGCTGCCTGAGGAGAACATGTGGGGGCCATACACCAGCGGCTCCCTCGACGGCTTCAAAGCCCTCGATTACGCAGGGTTACAAGCGGTTTGATTTATTCTGGTGATTATGAGAGTGGTGTGAAAGAGACCTGCAGAGCGAGGTTATTTGAATATCTTTGAAATGCTTGTGCCACAAAGCCCGCACAGCTTTTGTTAACAGTATCCAACTTAGTTTTGGTGTCAGAGTCATTCTGAAGGCGATATCTCATTAGAATGCCATTTGGTATTGTTAGATATGAATGATGAGTTTAGGCTGAGCGATACACTTTTTGATATTAATTTTTAATACGGCTTCTTGGGAAGTCATAGAGCTTCTGTGTAATGAAGAATGGACGAGTAGTCGATACCGCTCCCTGCTCCGAGCAGGCCTTCTCCGCTTTCCCTCTCCTGTGCCAGATTTTTGACAAGGTATTTGCTGCTTGTAAAGGTGTGATCTTTGTGACTTTGTGTCTTATTTTTCTCGGAGGTTATGATGGTCATGCAGGCTTGCTCTTGTTGTCCCAGGAAGCAGGGTTATAAATGCCAAACGACTCCCTCCCATGCCTCGAATGCGCGAGGGCTCTCTGCGCAGTGGGTATAAGCTCCAGGGTTTGGAGAAGGGCCCTTTTTCAGGATTATGAAAATCGTTTTCCACGTGTCAGAATGGATTCATCAGTTCACTGTGGGGTCAGGTCTGTGAACCAGACCGTTTAGAGGAGGATATTTCAGCTTTTATCAGAGTGGAAGCTGACAGTCTTATTTGCAGGTACCTCTCTGGGATATTTCACCTGGGTCTCTCCGTGTGAATTCAGCTGCCGAACAAAGTAAAAATGAGTGTGAAGTGGAGTTTCCTGGTATTTCACCACTCCTGCGTGTCCTCTGGCCCCCGACCCCGTACCTCAGGCTGTTCTATTTCAAGACAGGGTTTCAGTGATTAATTTGGATGTTTAATACAATTCTTTGCTGGCACTAACTTTCAAAGGCCTTTTAAATCGGGAGTTTTTCCAGGGAGGCCCGGAGGCCAGTCCTCTCGAGTGGTGGCTGCTGCCTGAGGAGAACATGTGGGGGCCATACACCAGCGGCTCCCTCGACGGCTTCAAAGCCCTCGATTACGCAGGGTTACAAGCGGTTTGATTTATTCTGGTGATTATGAGAGTGGTGTGAAAGAGACCTGCAGAGCGAGGTTATTTGAATATCTTTGAAATGCTTGTGCCACAAAGCCCGCACAGCTTTTGTTAACAGTATCCAACTTAGTTTTGGTGTCAGAGTCATTCTGAAGGCGATATCTCATTAGAATGCCATTTGGTATTGTTAGATATGAATGATGAGTTTAGGCTGAGCGATACACTTTTTGATATTAATTTTTAATACGGCTTCTTGGGAAGTCATAGAGCTTCTGTGTAATGAAGAATGGACGAGTAGTCGATACCGCTCCCTGCTCCGAGCAGGCCTTCTCCGCTTTCCCTCTCCTGTGCCAGATTTTTGACAAGGTATTTGCTGCTTGTAAAGGTGTGATCTTTGTGACTTTGTGTCTTATTTTTCTCGGAGGTTATGATGGTCATGCAGGCTTGCTCTTGTTGTCCCAGGAAGCAGGGTTATAAATGCCAAACGACTCCCTCCCATGCCTCGAATGCGCGAGGGCTCTCTGCGCAGTGGGTATAAGCTCCAGGGTTTGGAGAAGGGCCCTTTTTCAGGATTATGAAAATCGTTTTCCACGTGTCAGAATGGATTCATCAGTTCACTGTGGGGTCAGGTCTGTGAACCAGACCGTTTAGAGGAGGATATTTCAGCTTTTATCAGAGTGGAAGCTGACAGTCTTATTTGCAGGTACCTCTCTGGGATATTTCACCTGGGTCTCTCCGTGTGAATTCAGCTGCCGAACAAAGTAAAAATGAGTGTGAAGTGGAGTTTCCTGGTATTTCACCACTCCTGCGTGTCCTCTGGCCCCCGACCCCGTACCTCAGGCTGTTCTATTTCAAGACAGGGTTTCAGTGATTAATTTGGATGTTTAATACAATTCTTTGCTGGCACTAACTTTTCAAAGGCCTTTTAGATTTAGTCGGGTGAGTCTTTTGCCTGTGAGGAGGGTAGCGTTCGACTTGAGCTCGCTTCTTGAGCAGCAGATGTTTAGTTTCCAGTTGAATAATATTAATAATTATCAGAATAAATACACTTATCACCACCATCATTATTATTTCAGCTACAACTTCTTTTTTTTTTACATCTGGTGCCAAGCATTGTGTTCATTGCGTGTATCGTTTTAATCTTGACAACCATGTGGTGAGATGAGTAACTGAGTCCTCATTGTAAGAAATGTGAAGCCCGAAGCTTGGCGAGACCGTGACTTAGCCAAGGGCAGAGCGTCAGGATCCAGGGAAGCCGGGATCACAGCCCAGGTCCCTGTCTTCCGGGAACCTGCCCTCTCTGCCTTTGAGGAGCCCCAGGGCTTCCTGAGTGTGGAGCCCTCCCCGCAGCCAGGCTCAGCCTTAAACGCTTCCAGGCCAGGGCCCGCATTCCACCGCCCAATTAGTCCTCGTTTCATTTTGCTAAACAAATTGTTTTCCACAGCTTGTGAGATTGATTGGGCAAGAAGGGGAAGAATGAGCCTTGGGTTCTTTATGAGGGTTTGTTTTCCGCCCCTGCCCTCCCTGTGCTCTCACGCACGGGGCCTTTTATGAATCTGAGTTTGGCAGCCTCGCTCCTCTTGAATTTTGGAGAAGCGGATATTTTCGTAGGCTGGAAGAAGATGAAAAGCTAGCAGTGCCCATATGTTCCTTGTTTTTAAAAGCAGGGTCAGTGAGGTTTAGAGACTCTTCAAATATTTCAGTTTATAAGATGAGACTAGATCATCTGGCATGGAAGTACAGTGCCCTGAATCCCAGGCTTGGCTTTTTTCTTCATTTCTTCTGTGATGGAGGTAGGTGTTTGGGCCTTGCAAAGTTCAAGTGTAATAAAAGTTCAGTGTAGTGAATAAATACCGTGATTTGGAATGTTGCTGCAGTGATGAAAGTTAGTCCCCCGCCTTTCTTTTCCTTTTTTGTTTGTTGAGTGATCAGTGACTTGAAAAATAGCAGACTGGTCCAAGGATGGAAGTTTCGGAAACCCCAAATTCCCAAGCTTTAAAAGAGTATATGGTCTTTTACATTTTTAAAGAAAGCATTTTTTCCCACTCAACATCTGTCCTGAAATATTTGAATACTGCGGCTTGAAATTCTACAGGTGCCCATTTTTAGTTAAGACAGCGCCATCCTATGTCTCTGTTTTCTCTTGTATTTTGAAAGACAAATGACAGGGGGTGTTTCTCTCGATCCCAAGTTACGTATAGAAGCCTAGCATCCAAGCGGCCATCCAGCCCATCCCTCTGTGTGCAGCGTGGGTCCTTTGGCAGGACCTGTTGGCGCTGGCGTGCGGCGGGAGGAGCTGGGCGGAGAACAGGTCTCGCCTTCCTGGTGCCCTGTGCCTGGCTGGCGGGGGTGGGGGGTGAGACGCTGGTCACCGACCCGGGTGCAGGTAGGGCTTGGCCGTGGTCACAGCCCTTGAAGGACCACCAGAGGCTCAGAGAGGAGGGCCCTTGACGTTCGTTGTTCTCCAGGACCTGGCCCTCCCCACCATGCCCACCCCGCCCTGCGGAGGAAGCTGGAGCTCCCTGCCGCTGGCTTTCCTGTCATGTTCCCTTCACCCTTTATACCTCTCCGATTCTAAATTTCAGAAGTAATTTGTCACTTTAGAGGCAGGAGTCATTAATAACCATTATTTAGAACTGTCGAGTCTTCCTCTGTGTGTGTGAGTTAAGCATCCAAAAAATTGGCCTTGCTGGTGGCAAACCCGGCCTCCCTATTGACAGATCGGGCCCGCCCCACCCTCGCTGGCCTTCTGCACCTCCATCCAGTTATTCAAAATCTGTCCGTACCGAAAAGGGTGGAGGCAGAATGGTTAACACACGTCCTCCTGGAATTCGTTAGTATTATTACCAAAGACCGTATTGAAAATTGTTGATTTGTTTTTTAACTGCTTGGAAAAAATTTCTCCTTAACTGTTTCATGTTAATGGACATAAAATATTTTTTGCCTCATGAAACATTTGAAACAGAAGAGTTCAGAAGCCCAGACTTCAGATCCCATGGAGGGTGATCTCTGAGTGGTTGTCCGCAGTGAAGCTGAAACTGTGTCACCAGCAGATTGTGGGGTGCGGGTGGAGCCTCCAAACCTCCCGCCAGCGCTTACGGAAGAGAATCAGCATTCAGTGTGTGTTAACGCAGGTTGTTATTCCTTAACATTAAAATTCCACTAAAGGACTAATAATTACTGTTAATATCTTTCGGTGGAAACTTACAGTCAAGGAGCAGTAGTAGAAACAGTATTTAAGGGAGAGCTGCTGGCGTGAGAAGAATGCAAATCAGTGTTATTAGCCTAATGATTTTGCCGTCGACATGGCTGTGCGGCAGCCGTGTTGTGAATATGTCATCCGGCACCCGTGAATTTGGAAAGTGTGTCAAAACACAACTTCAATTAGTTTGCTCTAATTATGGCTCTGGAGAGTTTGTAACTACATCAGTCCTCATTAAAAGAGATTTTCTTATATGGATTAGGTGCCCTGTGCCTGGCTGGCGGGGTGGGGTGAGACGCTGGTCACCGACCCGGTGCAGGTAGGGCTTGGCCGTGGTCACAGCCCTTGAAGGACCACCAGAGGCTCAGAGAGGGCCCTTGACGTTCGTTGTTCTCAGGACCTGGCCCTCCCCACCATGCCCACCCCGCCCTGCGGAGGAAGCTGGAGCTCCCTGCCGCTGGCTTTCCTGTCATGTTCCCTTCACCCTTTATACCTCTCCGATTCTAAATTTCAGAAGTAATTTGTCACTTTAGAGGCAGGAGTCATTAATAACCATTATTTAGAACTGTCGAGTCTTCCTCTGTGTGTGTGAGTTAAGCATCCAAAAAATTGGCCTTGCTGGTGGCAAACCCGGCCTCCCTATTGACAGATCGGGCCCGCCCCACCCTCGCTGGCCTTCTGCACCTCCATCCAGTTATTCAAAATCTGTCCGTACCGAAAAGGGTGGAGGCAGAATGGTTAACACACGTCCTCCTGGAATTCGTTAGTATTATTACCAAAGACCGTATTGAAAATTGTTGATTTGTTTTTTAACTGCTTGGAAAAAATTTCTCCTTAACTGTTTCATGTTAATGGACATAAAATATTTTTTGCCTCATGAAACATTTGAAACAGAAGAGTTCAGAAGCCCAGACTTCAGATCCCACGGAGGGTGATCTCTGAGTGGTTGTCCGCAGTGAAGCTGAAACTGTGTCACCAGCAGATTGTGGGGTGCGGGTGGAGCCTCCAAACCTCCCGCCAGCGCTTACGGAAGAGAATCAGCATTCAGTGTGTGTTAACGCAGGTTGTTATTCCTTAACATTAAAATTCCACTAAAGGACTAATAATTACTGTTAATATCTTTCGGTGGAAACTTACAGTCAAGGAGCAGTAGTAGAAACAGTATTTAAGGGAGAGCTGCTGGCGTGAGAAGAATGCAAATCAGTGTTATTAGCCTAATGATTTTGCCGTCGCCATGGCTGTGCGGCAGCCGTGTTGTGAATATGTCATCCGGCACCCGTGAATTTGGAAAGTGTGTCAAAACACAACTTCAATTAGTTTGCTCTAATTATGGCTCTGGAGAGTTTGTAACTACATCAGTCCTCATTAAAAGAGATTTTCTTATATGGATTAATGTAATATACAAAAGAAAAGTTTCAAAGTTCCCGACGCCATTTGCTCCCACAAGGAGCAGGCTCCAAAGAGAAATGCTGGGTCCCAGGTCTCTTGCTGCTGGCTCAGCCAGGCCAGGGGGCTGCATGGCCAGTTCTTCCCTTCCTGCCGGAAGTGGTCCCTGCCCATGGAGCTCTGGCCACATCCACGTGCACAAGAGGGTAACTGAACCCATCTCCGGTTTCTAGAAGAAAACCGCTAATCTGAAAATGATCAAGACACCCCCACTCCCACCCCAACCCCCTGAGCCCTTCTCAGCATGTTGGTGGAGTCTGGAAGCAGAAAGATCTCTGGACCTATCATGGCCAAGTGCAATGTACAAAGTCAGGTCTTGAGGGAGATTGAATGGGAAAACGTGTTACTCTTGATCTCGCAGAAGCACATGGTGCCTGTGAAATGTTTTAAGTTTTTTTCATACAGTGACAAAGAAGACCTTAAGGAAATGCAGTCTCTCAGCCAAACCAGTAGGTAGTTATAAAGGCTGTTGTTGAGCCATTGTTATTTTGAAAGAAAGAAACCAGATTCGCATTTTTTTGTCCCATTACCAGCCTCCGCCCTTCCCCCACCCCAGCGCCAGTGGTGATCCACAGTGACCCCCTTGGCATGGCCCCCTTGTGCAGGGTCTGAGTAGAGGGCAGCCCTGACCAAGACTGCTTCCTCGAGCTCTGCTGCCTTTCCCCTCCCCCAGCTCCTGAGCAGCCAGCCACAGCGGCAAAGTGATGCCCTCGCTCAGGGGTGTATTTTGAATCCAAGAGATGAAATTTAGAATGCTGCCCAAGGAAGCCTGGGTCTGGTTGCCCTCCCTTTCCAATTTATTTGGAGGATGCAGAAAACCAACAGTGCAAAACAATGCAGCTTTAAATACACTTTTGTTAATGGTTGTGTTCTGCTTGTTATTTTTGATGAGCACAGGTGGGGGGTGGAGGGGGTGGGGTGTGTCTGTGTGTGATGAGTGACTTGGCTTGGAGACCACTCACAAGCAGTGTTCAGCTGAGTAAGTTACATTACTCCTCCTCGGTTTCCTTGTCTGTAAAATGGGGATAAGAATTTCCTTGTCTGTAAAATGGGGATAAGAACACCTTCTCTGCAGGACTACTGTGCGCACCAAATGGGAAAACACATGAAAGTGCCACACTGGGCACACAGTGGACTCCTGGGCATGTGACTTTCTGTCTTGGTTCAGGGTTCATTTCAGAATTCCCTCAGTTGTGCCCTTGGACCTCTCTGTTGTCCCCATCTGGCCCCTTTCAGCCTCAGTTGCCAGCATCCCGACCAAGTTCCCAGAGTGTCCCGCTGGGTCCAGGCCTGCCCCCCTCCCCGCAGAGCTGCACTCAGGTGAGCAGCTGGGAAGGGGTTAAGACAGTAATTGTGTAAGTCTTCCAGGCTTTCTCCCAGTTCTGCGATAATTTGATGAAGAACTTCACCCTAATTAAATATTCAAATTAGGAATAAGTGTCAATATGGCTTCCCATTGCCTGGAATGATGATTAATTGTATTCAAAACTCTCGTGGCCCACTGTAATCTAAATGGATCCGCTGTTCTTGATTACTTCTGCACCACACTTGCCATGTTTTTGTTTTAAGATTTAAACTAGTAATTGATTTGCCATATGCTGTCGAGCTGCACACACTTTAAAGTTCTGCGTTGAGCAACTAGTTAATTGTTGTTGAGCCTTTTTTGAAAGAAAGAAACGAGTTTTTCCTTGCTGCCTTCCCCCACCCCAGCGCCAGTGGTGATCCACAGTGACCCCCTTGGCATGGCCCCCTTGTGCAGGGTCTGAGTAGAGGGCAGCCCTGACCAAGACTGCTTCCTCGAGCTCTGCTGCCTTTCCCCTCCCCCAGCTCCTGAGCTGCCAGCCACAGCAGCAGAGTGATGCCCTCGCTCAGGGGTGTATTTTGAATCCAAGAGATGAAATTTAGAATGCTGCCCGAGGAAGCCTGGGTCTGATTGCCCTCCCTTTCCAATTTATTTGGAGGATGCAGAAAACCAACAGTGCAAAACAATGCAGCTTTAAATACACTTTTGTTAATGGTTGTGTTCTGCTTGTTATTTTTGATGAGCACAGGTGGGGGGTGGAGGGGGTGGGGTGTGTCTGTGTGTGATGAGTGACTTGGCTTGGAGACCACTCACAAGCAGTGTTCAGCTGAGTAAGTTACATTACTCCTCCTCGGTTTCCTTGTCTGTAAAATGGGGATAAGAATTTCCTTGTCTGTAAAATGGGGATAAGAACACCTTCTCTGCAGGACTACTATGCGCACCAAATGGGAAAACACATGAAAGTGCCACACTGGGCACACAGTGGACTCCTGGGCATGTGACTTTCTGTCTTGGTTCAGGGTTCATTTCAGAATTCCCTCAGTTGTGCCCTTGGACCTCTCTGTTGTCCCCATCTGGCCCCTTTCAGCCTCAGTTGCCAGCATCCCCACCAAGTTCCCAGAGTGTCCCGCTGGGTCCAGGCCTGCCCACCCCTCCCGCAGAGCTGCACTCAGGTGAGCAGCTGGGAAGGGGTTAAGACAGTAATTGTGTAAGTCTTCCAGGCTTTCTCCCAGTTCTGCGATAATTTGATGAAGAACTTCACCCTAATTAAATATTCAAATTAGGAATAAGTGTCAATATGGCTTCCCATTGCCTGGAATGATGATTAATTGTATTCAAAACTCTCGTGGCCCACTGTAATCTAAATGGATCCGCTGTTCTTGATTACTTCTGCACCACACTTGCCATGTTTTTGTTTTAAGATTTAAACTAGTAATTGATTTGCCATATGCTGTCGAGCTGCACACACTTTAAAGTTATGCGTTTAGGAACTTGGGGAGTTTGGAATTGAGATTTCCTCGTCTTCCAGAGGCAGCCCTTTTCTTCCTGGTGCGGTGCAGCACGGTAGGGTTGGAGGCTGTGCGTGTCTGTGCGTGTCTCTCCGTGTGTCTGTGTTGCCCATGAGGAAAACTCATTATAGAGCCAGGTTGGTAGGTTGAAGTTACATTGATCATGGCACATGGGTTGCGTGAATGGAAAATGAAAAAGTCTGCATTTATACTTCTGTGCATGTGCCATCTCAGTAAAGCAACATGGCAGAGCGGAAAAAGCATCAACCCAAATCCTAGCTCAGCCAAGTTCCTTGAGGTGTGTGACCTTGGACAAGTTCCTTAACCTGTCTGAACCTTCTTTCTTCCTACCAGTAGAACCCCACTGGGTTGTGCCTGTGCTCAGTCGGGGGACAGAGTCACAGGTGATTCTGGTGCCCCTGCCTCCAGAAAGCCACTCCCAGCCATGAATCAGAACCCGTCTCCCACTTCTCTCATGGCGGGAGCCACTGTTGCCCCCTTACTTTGTGACATCCCTTAGGTTGTTATCTTGACTCTCGAATTGCTGCTCTGCTGCTCCAGCCTCCACATTCTTCCCTGTGGGCAGAGAGCACCGTGGCTCCCACGTCCCTGGGTCCTTCGCAGGACCTCGGGGAAGGCCTGGCGTGGGACAGTTGCTGAACAGATGTTTGTTTTGTTTTATGCCATTGTTTTAAAATTGAAGCCTGTAACCTCGTGGTCTTCTATTTGTGTATCTTATGATATTTAGAGCTTGTTTTAACTTTTACGATAGAGGGGCTTCCCTGGTGGCTGAGTGGTAAAGAATCCACCTGCCAAGCAAGAGACCCAGGTTTAATTCCTGGGTCAGGAAGATCCCTTGGAGAAGGAAGTGGCAACCCATTCTGTGTGCCTGCCTGGAGAGTCCCGTAGACACAGGCGTCTGGAGGGCATCAGTCCATGGAGTTGCAAAAGAGTTGGACACAACAGTGACTGAGCATGCGCACACGTTATGACTGAGGGAATTTCTGTATGTGCTTCAGTTTACCTACAGATACAACTAACTAGGAGTGGTGTGAGTCTTACTTGGGTTACGGTTTTTTTTTAACTTTAAAAAAAAAATTTGGCTTTTTTTTAATTGGTATTTTATTTATTTATTTTCATCCATCTTTATTCTTTGCCCTATGTGGGCCCCCCATGTCAATGGCCTCTCTTGTTGCTGAGCACTGACTCTGGGCGCACGTGCTCCAGAGCACTAGCTCATAATTGGACACACGGCTCCAACCGCTCTGAGGCACATGGGATCTTCCCAGGCCAGAATCGAGGCGCACTGCAGGGTGGACTCTACCCAATGAAAAAGTCTGCATTTATACTTCTGTGCATGTGCCATCTCAGTAAAGCAACATGGCAGAGCGGAAAAAGCATCAACCCAAATCCTAGCTCAGCCAAGTTCCTTGAGGTGTGTGACCTTGGACAAGTTCCTTAACCTGTCTGAACCTTCTTTCTTCCTACCAGTAGAACCCCACTGGGTTGTGCCTGTGCTCAGTCGGGGGACAGAGTCACAGGTGATTCTGGTGCCCCTGCCTCCAGAAAGCCACTCCCAGCCATGAATCAGAACCCGTCTCCCACTTCTCTCATGGCGGGAGCCACTGTTGCCCCCTTACTTTGTGACATCCCTTAGGTTGTTATCTTGACTCTCGAATTGCTGCTCTGCTGCTCCAGCCTCCACATTCTTCCCTGTGGGCAGAGGGCACCGTGGCTCCCACGTCCCTGGGTCCTTCGCAGGACCTCGGGGAAGGCCTGGCGTGGGCCAGTTGCTGAACAGATGTTTGTTTTGTTTTATGCCATTGTTTTAAAATTGAAGCCTGTAACCTCATGGTCTTCTATTTGTGTATCTTATGATATTTAGAGCTTGTTTTAACTTTTACGATAGAGGGGCTTCCCTGGTGGCTGAGTGGTAAAGAATCCACCTGCCAAGCAAGAGACCCAGGTTTAATTCCTGGGTCAGGAAGATCCCTTGGAGAAGGAAGTGGCAACCCATTCTGTGTGCCTGCCTGGAGAGTCCCGTAGACACAGGCGTCTGGAGGGCATCAGTCCATGGAGTTGCAAAAGAGTTGGACACAACAGTGACTGAGCATGCGCACACGTTATGACTGAGGGAATTTCTGTATGTGCTTCAGTTTACCTACAGATACAACTAACTAGGAGTGGTGTGAGTCTTACTTGGGTTAGGGTTTTTTTTTAACTTTAAAAAAAAATTTGGCTTTTTTTTAATTGGTATTTTATTTATTTATTTTCATCCATCTTTATTCTTTGCCCTATGTGGGCCCCCCATGTCAATGGCCTCTCTTGTTGCTGAGCACTGACTCTGGGCACACGTGCTCCAGAGCACTAGCTCATAATTGGACACACGGCTCCAACCGCTCTGAGGCACATGGGATCTTCCCAGGCCAGAATCGAACTGGTGCCCCTTGCACTGCAGGGTGGACTCTACCCACTGGACCACCAGACAAGCCCGGGTTGGGGGCTTTTTAAATCATTTTTTAAAGACTTTAGTTTTTTAAAGACGTTTTAGCTTTACCACAAAATAAGAGGTCCAGAGATTACACCCACTTCTAACTGGGTCTGAATCCATGATCAACATCACTCACCAGAATGATTCTTTCCTTTTTTAAAAAAAAAAAAGAAAAACAGAAAAAGGATGAGCCTACATTGTCATATTGTAATCACTAAAGTCCATAGTCTACCCCAGGGCTCACTCTTGGTGGTGTGCCTTCTATGGGTTTAGACAAACATACGTCCATCATTATATGATCATAAATGGTATTTTCACTGCCCTAAAAATTCTCCGTGCTCTGCCTGTTCATCTCTCCCCGTGGCCCCTTCAGCAACTCCTGCTCTTTCTCCTGTCTCCATAGTTTTGCCTTTTTCAGCATGTCATAGGGTTGGAATCATACAGCATGTAGTCTTCTGAGATCGGCCTCTTTCCTTTAGTAATATGCACTTATCATTAAAAATAAAAAACTCTCAGAGCCAAGCAGTGGTGGGCATATAGTAGGAGCTCAATGAAAAACCAGCGATCTGAGTTCGTCATAGCACATCGATTCTAGCACCTCTGGGTACCTCTGGATCCCACGGTCCGTCTCCCCTTAGGTGGCATCAGTTTATTGTCTGTCTTTGGAATTAAGCTTCAGGTTTGGGCGTGGAAAGTTTGAGACAGTGAATTGTCATTGTGACTGAGCATGCTGCGTTATGACTGAGGGAATTTCTGTATGTGCTTCAGTTTACCTACAGATACAACTAACTAGGAGTGGTGTGAGTCTTACTTGGGTTAGGGTTTTTTTTTAACTTTAAAAAAAAATTTGGCTTTTTTTTAATTGGTATTTTATTTATTTATTTTCATCCATCTTTATTCTTTGCCCTATGTGGGCCCCCCATGTCAATGGCCTCTCTTGTTGCTGAGCACTGACTCTGGGCACACGTGCTCCAGAGCACTAGCTCATAATTGGACACACGGCTCCAACCGCTCTGAGGCACATGGGATCTTCCCAGGCCAGAATCGAACTGGTGCCCCTTGCACTGCAGGGTGGACTCTACCCACTGGACCACCAGACAAGCCCGGGTTGGGGGCTTTTTAAATCATTTTTTAAAGACTTTAGTTTTTTAAAGACGTTTTAGCTTTACCACAAAATAAGAGGTCCAGAGATTACACCCACTTCTAACTGGGTCTGAATCCATGATCAACATCACTCACCAGAATGATTCTTTCCTTTTTTTTAAAAAAAAAAAAAAAGAAAAACAGAAAAAGGATGAGCCTACATTGTCATATTGTAATCACTAAAGTCCATAGTCTACCCCAGGGCTCACTCTTGGTGGTGTGCCTTCTATGGGTTTAGACAAACATACGTCCATCATTATATGATCATAAATGGTATTTTCACTGCCCTAAAAATTCTCCGTGCTCTGCCTGTTCATCTCTCCCCGTGGCCCCTTCAGCAACTCCTGCTCTTTCTCCTGTCTCCATAGTTTTGCCTTTTTCAGCATGTCATAGGGTTGGAATCATACAGCATGTAGTCTTCTGAGATCGGCCTCTTTCCTTTAGTAATATGCACTTATCATTAAAAATAAAAAACTCTCAGAGCCAAGCAGTGGTGGGCATATAGTAGGAGCTCAATGAAAAACCAGCGATCTGAGTTCGTCATAGCACATCGATTCTAGCACCTCTGGGTACCTCTGGATCCCACGGTCCGTCTCCCCTTAGGTGGCATCAGTTTATTGTCTGTCTTTGGAATTAAGCTTCAGGTTTGGGCGTGGAAAGTTTGAGACAGTGAATTGTCATTGTGGAGGAAATAGGACCACCGTTAGGTTTTATAAAACCTCACTTGACTTTCCTGGTGTCACTTACAAAACAAAACAAAGCGAGAAGTCTCCTCATGAGAAAGGGTAGTAAACTTTGTCGTTTCTAAGGTCGACTTCAAAATCAGTGAGGAAACAAAATCACCACACCTAGAACTATTTTAGGGCCCAGGGTCATTAAAGTAACTTGACTCTTTTAGTAGAACCAACTTACAAGGAAATGTGGTGTTTTCTCACCTCCCTGGGCCTGCACGGATCTGAATGATAACTCAGGATTTTGGTCTGGAAGCACCGGGGACCCAGCGCAGGGATCCTGCCCGTGAAATCTTGGAGAGGGCTGTGAGTGCTGTCCAGGCCCTTCCAGCTGAAAATGATTCATTTTAATTACCTTCCAGGGCACTCCGTTACCTGAGCATATGGTCCTTTAAAAACTCCGCTTCCCCAGACTGTCAGCGAGTGTGGGCAGTGGTCAGGGACCTGGTGCTGACACCGCTGACCAGCCTTGGAGAGCGGACGCTCAAGAAGGTGCTTATTAAAATGCCAGCAGGTGCGGCCAAGGTCCCCCTTCTTGTGGCTCCCTCACCCTGCTTGTGCCAGGTGTTTTATAAGAGCCTTTTTCTTCATTAAATGGCATTCATTAAGCACGTCCTTACACCTGGCACAGAAGCTATGTGTCACAGATGACTTCTTCCCAATGGTGTTTTGCAGGAATGAAGTGGAATTTCATTTAGCCGTTTGCTGTGTGCCTTCTCCCCCTGCCCATCTCAACTCAGTCATTGTGCCTTTTCGCAATACATTCCTCCTCCATGCCTATACCCATTCCGTGACTTTCACACGTTCTCTCTAGTCCCTGTCCACCCATGTTAGCATGGAGTGCTGTGCAGGTTCCTGGAGACCCGTTAATGCTTCCAAGCACTTATCATTAAAAATAAAAACTCTCAGAGCCAAGCAGTGGTGGGCATATAGTAGGAGCTCAATGAAAAACCAGCGATCTGAGTTCGTCATAGCACATCGATTCTAGCACCTCTGGGTACCTCTGGATCCCACGGTCCGTCTCCCCTTAGGTGGCATCAGTTTATTGTCTGTCTTTGGAATTAAGCTTCAGGTTTGGGCGTGGAAAGTTTGAGACAGTGAATTGTCATTGTGGAGGAAATAGGACCACCGTTAGGTTTTATAAAACCTCACTTGACTTTCCTGGTGTCACTTACAAAACAAAACAAAGCGAGAAGTCTCCTCATGAGAAAGGGTAGTAAACTTTGTCGTTTCTAAGGTCGACTTCAAAATCAATGAGGAAACAAAATCACCACACCTAGAACTATTTTAGGGCCCAGGGTCATTAAAGTAACTTGACTCTTTTAGTAGAACCAACTTACAAGGAAATGTGGTGTTTTCTCACCTCCCTGGGCCTGCACGGATCTGAATGATAACTCAGGATTTTGGTCTGGAAGCACCGGGGACCCAGCGCAGGGATCCTGCCCGTGAAATCTTGGAGAGGGCTGTGAGTGCTGTCCAGGCCCTTCCAGCTGAAAATGATTCATTTTAATTACCTTCCAGGGCACTCCGTTACCTGAGCATATGGTCCCTAAGAACTCCGCTTCCCCAGACTGTCAGCGAGTGTGGGCAGTGGTCAGGGACCTGGTGCTGACACCGCTGACCAGCCTTGGAGAGCGGACGCTCAAGAAGGTGCTTATTAAAATGCCAGCAGGTGCGGCCAAGGTCCCCCTTCTTGTGGCTCCCTCACCCTGCTTGTGCCAGGTGTTTTATAAGAGCCTTTTTCTTCATTAAATGGCATTCATTAAGCACGTCCTTACACCTGGCACAGAAGCTATGTGTCACAGATGACTTCTTCCCAATGGTGTTTTGCAGGAATGAAGTGGAATTTCATTTAGCCGTTTGCTGTGTGCCTTCTCCCCCTGCCCATCTCAACTCAGTCATTGTGCCTTTTGCGCAATACATTCCTCCTCCATCCCTATACCCATTCCGTGACTTTCACACGTTCTCTCTAGTCCCTGTCCACCCATGTTAGCATGGAGTGCTGTGCAGGTTCCTGGAGACCCTAGCTCTTCCAGAATCGTCCTCCCAGGCTCTGCCATCTTTTGTTTTCTGATAAAAAGAAAACTAATTTCTCATTGAAGAGATTAACATATAAAAGATATAAAAAACAAGGGGAAGAAATTCGTGCTCTGGCTGCAGAACGTGATTTGCGTGGTCCACACCATGAGCATTGTCCTGCCTGCCCAGTCCTGCTGCGAGCCCAGGGCCATTACTGCTCTGAGCTGGCGCATCTTTCAGGGTCATTTTCTTCCTGGGGCACGTGTATCTGTTGCCTATAGGCATGTGTTGTCCTTGTGGTGCTTTACGTCTTTCTGCAATTTGGTTTTTGGTTTATTCTCTTTTGTTTTGATCTAATAACCATGTCTTTGAGATCTGGCCATGTTGATGTTCATTTGGAAACGTCTGGCTGTTGCTCCGCCTTGGTCTGTCTTGCTGGCCCCGTGTGGACCCTTCCCCGGTGCCTCGCCCTTACTGTCGCCACCCTGAGGATCCGGTGTCTGCCTTGGCTGGAGCCAAGATCACACTCCCCGCACAGCTGTGCCCAAGTTCCTCACCCAGCATCAGTCCATAAGCACCCTCCCCCAGTTCCACCCAGAAAACCTGTAACGACTATTTGATGTCTGTAAAATATTCTGACATCTTATAATGTCATTTCCAGTTTTCGAGTACAGCGTCATGACTCAGAGCTGAATGTTGTAATTTGCCCGTCAGGGTTCAGGTCCAGGCTGTGCCCCCGCAGGCCAGCTCTTGAACCTTTCTGAGACCTTCCGTCCAGAATCCAGGCAGGACCACATGATGCCTGTGCAAGGTAAGCCCTGCGAAAATGTCAACGCACATTATTTTACTGTTTTCATCTTAAATAAGTCATCTCTCATGTTTCAGATTGTTTCCTCAGGCGAGGTTTCCAGAGAGAGAGAATGAACGCTGGCCTTTTGGTCCCATTACGTTCCCATTCCTAGGTCTTAATTTTGAATTACCTGGAGCATGTTTTAATGAATGTGTTCTAGCTAAAAGGACATGATCGTCTTTGTTGTCATTTTCAGATATAAAAGACAACTTGGGATTCAGGAATTTCTCATGCATCCGGCATTCTTTCCCTTCCTCACCCTGTGGCTCCCTAGCCTTCGGTGTGCACTGTTAACAGGAAAGGCCTGAGGTCACCGTCAGTGTTTGGCAGGATTCATCGCGGTCTCTGTTCATTGCGTTTCTGGAATACTGTGAACCCCACTGGCTTCTTTATCTAGGACTGTTTTCCTTTTTAAGATCAGGAGAGTGTTTTCAGCTTTACTGAAGTATCCTCGATGTTCAGTAAACTGTAGATATTTAAAATATAATTTAATGAACTTTGACATAGGAAGGTGTACACCTGAGATGCATCACCAGCATCAAGATCATACATATACCCCACTTTGTAGTGCTTCTTTGTAGTGCTCTTCTCTCCTCAGCCACCATGAATCTGCTTTCTAACCCTGTGGGTTAGTTTGCATTTTCTAGAATTTTGTGCAAATAGAATCAGTTTTATGCAAATGGACTCTTTCATCTTTTTTATTTGACTTAGCCTCATTGTCCTGAGATTAGCCATCTTACACCTATCACTAATTCCTTTTTTGATTGCTAAGTAGTGTCCATCGAATGGCTAGACCACAATACTTTTATCCAGTCTCTTGTGACTGGACATTTAGCTTGTTCTTAGTTTTTCACTTTTCTCAATAAAGCTACCCAGTCCATTTGTATACACATCTCTGTGATGACATACGCTTCTGCTTCCCTTGGGTGAAAATCCATACGTGTAATGGCTGTCTTATAGCATATATGGAACCTTTTAAGAAACTGCAGACTGTTTTCTAAGTTGTATGGTTGTACCACTTTACATTCCTGCTAGTTGCTCCTTATCCTTGTCTACGACAGGTATTGTTGGTCTGTTTAATGTTTGTCTTTCTAGAAGATGGCGTAGTAACATCTCCGTGTGGTTTTAATCTGCATTTCCTTCATGACTCACTAGTGATGTTGAACCTTTTCTCATGTGCTGATGAGCCATTTGTGTATTTTGTTTAATGAAATGTCTGTTTAGATCATGTAATCTTTTTAGAATTGGCATGTTAGTCTCCTCGTGGCTGTGAGTCTGTAAGAGTTCGGCATGTATCCTAGTTATAAGGGTTTTTTTTAGGACTTGGACCTCCCTTCCTCACCCTGTGGCTCCCTAGCCTTCGGTGTGCACTGTTAACAGGAAAGGCCTGAGGTCACCGTCAGTGTTTGGCAGGATTCATCGCGGTCTCTGTTCATTGCGTTTCTGGAATACTGTGAACCCCACTGGCTTCTTTATCTAGGACTGTTTTCCTTTTTAAGATCAGGAGAGTGTTTTCAGCTTTACTGAAGTATCCTCGATGTTCAGTAAACTGTAGATATTTAAAATATAATTTAATGAACTTTGACATAGGAAGGTGTACACCTGAGATGCATCACCAGCATCAAGATCATACATATACCCCACTTTGTAGTGCTTCTTTGTAGTGCTCTTCTCTCCTCAGCCACCATGAATCTGCTTTCTAACCCTGTGGGTTAGTTTGCATTTTCTAGAATTTTGTGCAAATAGAATCAGTTTTATGCAAATGGACTCTTTCATCTTTTTTATTTGACTTAGCCTCATTGTCCTGAGATTAGCCATCTTACACCTATCACTAATTCCTTTTTTGATTGCTAAGTAGTGTCCATCGAATGGCTAGACCACAATACTTTTATCCAGTCTCTTGTGACTGGACATTTAGCTTGTTCTTAGTTTTTCACTTTTCTCAATAAAGCTACCCAGTCCATTTGTATACACATCTCTGTGATGACATACGCTTCTGCTTCCCTTGGGTGAAAATCCATACGTGTAATGGCTGTCTTATAGCATATATGGAACCTTTTAAGAAACTGCAGACTGTTTTCTAAGTTGTATGGTTGTACCACTTTACATTCCTGCTAGTTGCTCCTTATCCTTGTCTACGACAGGTATTGTTGGTCTGTTTAATGTTTGTCTTTCTAGAAGATGGCGTAGTAACATCTCCGTGTGGTTTTAATCTGCATTTCCTTCATGACTCACTAGTGATGTTGAACCTTTTCTCATGTGCTGATGAGCCATTTGTGTATTTTGTTTAATGAAATGTCTGTTTAGATCATGTAATCTTTTTAGAATTGGCATGTTAGTCTCCTCGTGGCTGTGAGTCTGTAAGAGTTCGGCATGTATCCTAGTTATAAGTCGCATGGGTGTTAACAAATATTTTCTTTAGGACTTGGACCTGCCTTTCCATTTCTCTAACAGGATCTTCTGAGTAGCAAGAGTCTTAGATGTTGGTGAAGTCTAACAGTGATTTTTCTGAGATAGTTTGTGCTTTTCTTTTCTTGTGTGTAAGAAATCTTTGCCAAACCTGAGTTCACAGAGACTTTCTCCTGTCTGTTCTTCAAGACGAGGCCACTCCATGCCTGGTCCATCAAGATGCATTTAAATAAAAAGTGTCAACCACTGGACCTAGAATGGTTCTATGAATCTTGGGTTGTTTTATATATGTGTATGGTGTGAGGTAAGCTGCAAGGTTCTTGGTGGTGGTTTTGTTTTTTTTTGTTTGTTTTTTTTTTTTGGTTTTGTTTTTTTAATGTGGCTATTCAGTTGATCCAGGACCATTTGTTGACAAGATTTCTGTTTCCCCACTGAATTGTCTTGGCCCCTTTGTTGAAAATCACTTGATCACACATGTGTGGATCTCTTTTTGGACTTCCCATCTGTTCTGTTGATCTGTGCGTCTGTGTGTGTGCCCGTGCCATGCTCTCTCGATGGCTGTAGCTCTACACTGAGTCTTGAAATTACGTAGTCTTGAAATCAGGATTTACTTAGCTCTGAGTCTCTTTATTGATTGTGCTTGGAATGTCGGAAGCCCTATCGGTGTCTATATTTGTTGTTGGTTGGTTTTTGATCAGGCAAGCTTCCAACTACTATTTTTTTTTGGTTGTCATTTTTAATTGCTCTGATTTCTTTCTATCACTTAGAATAGTTAGGCTGGTCTTTGTTCTCCATATTTATCATACTTTTTCCTCCTCATTATCATCTCGTGTTCTTTCTTTCTCTGCAGTCTGGAAACGCACTGGCAGCTTCTCCGTGATTTAATCAATTTTTCTGCTTTTTCCTCAATGCTATCATCCCGATGTTCTTTTCTCATGTGCTGATGAGCCATTTGTGTATTTTGTTTAATGAAATGTCTGTTTAGATCATGTAATCTTTTTAGAATTGGCATGTTAGTCTCCTCGTGGCTGTGAGTCTGTAAGAGTTCGGCATGTATCCTAGTTATAAGTCGCATGGGTGTTAACAAATATTTTCTTTAGGACTTGGACCTGCCTTTCCATTTCTCTAACAGGATCTTCTGAGTAGCAAGAGTCTTAGATGTTGGTGAAGTCTAACAGTGATTTTTCTGAGATAGTTTGTGCTTTTCTTTTCTTGTGTGTAAGAAATCTTTGCCAAACCTGAGTTCACAGAGACTTTCTCCTGTCTGTTCTTCAAGACGAGGCCACTCCATGCCTGGTCCATCAAGATGCATTTAAATAAAAAGTGTCAACCACTGGACCTAGAATGGTTCTATGAATCTTGGGTTGTTTTATATATGTGTATGGTGTGAGGTAAGCTGCAAGGTTCTTGGTGGTGGTTTTGTTTTTTTTTGTTTGTTTGTTTGTTTTTTTGGTTTTGTTTTTTTAATGTGGCTATTCAGTTGATCCAGGACCATTTGTTGACAAGATTTCTGTTTCCCCACTGAATTGTCTTGGCCCCTTTGTTGAAAATCACTTGATCACACATGTGTGGATCTCTTTTTGGACTTCCCATCTGTTCTGTTGATCTGTGCGTCTGTGTGTGTGCCCGTGCCATGCTCTCTCGATGGCTGTAGCTCTACACTGAGTCTTGAAATTACGTAGTCTTGAAATCAGGATTTACTTAGCTCTGAGTCTCTTTATTGATTGTGCTTGGAATGTCGGAAGCCCTATTGGTGTCTATATTTGTTGTTGGTTGGTTTTTGATCAGGCAAGCTTCCAACTACTATTTTTTTTTGGTTGTCATTTTTAATTGCTCTGATTTCTTTCTATCACTTAGAATAGTTAGGCTGGTCTTTGTTCTCCATATTTATCATACTTTTTCCTCCTCATTATCATCTCGCGTTCTTTCTTTCTCTGCAGTCTGGAAACTCACGGGCAGCTTCTCCGTGATACTGCTAATTCAGTTTGGGGAGCTTTATTTCTGCATTATTTCCAATGCAGATAGTGTTTTCTAAAATAGTCCATTTTTGTCCCCAGAGGCAATGTTCTCTTTCTCTTGTTGTGTGACATTTTTTATAGGCCCTCACGAGGAGATGTCTGTCTAGACTGCATACTGGCCAAAGGGCAGGCAGTGTGTGTCCCTCCTTCCCACCCCTCATCCCTCCTGGGCGCTCAGTCTTTGAATGATTCACCTTCTGCATCTTCGTTCCCTTTCTCTGTTCTCATTACCTTTGGTTGACCCTTGGTGACCTAAGGCTGGGGAGAGCCATCCCTGGCCCCACAAGTCACGTAGTTCTGGTATCTTTTTAGAACATGGATCATTTCCTCCTCCTAATTTGAATTTTTTCGTTCTTTTAAATATTTTTAACTAACAATTCTTTATAGCAGTGAAAGTGAGTAAACACATGCTGTGTCTCATTATTTGGGGGAAGTGCTGCTGTTTAAATACCAAGAGTGATCTGTCATTGTGGTCTGGGAGGCCTAGATCGGGGGAATATCCTGACCCAGGGGTCATACAGCCAGATATCTGCCTCCACTCCCCTGGCCGGACGTCCAGCCTCCTGCAGTTATGTTTAACACCTTGTCCTCTGTCGGTGGCTGGGCCTTTATCCCCCCTTTAGATTTTTTGACGTGGACCATTTTGAAAATCTTTATGGAATTTTTTACAATGTTGATTCTGTTGTGTATGTTCTGTTTTTCTTTTCGTCTTCTTTTTGTTTTTTGGCCTTGAGGCATGTGGAATCTTAGCCCCCTGACAAGGGATCAAACTTACACCCCCTATACTGGAAGGAAGGCAGAGTTTTCACCGTTGCACCTCCAAGGAAGTCCTGAGGTCTTGGACTTTAATAGTCTTAAAAATTGAGAATGCCGTCTTGCTAGGGAAAAGGAATGAGGATTAAAAAGAGATTTTGTTGACATAGGTTATATTTATCTCTATTTGGTAGTGCTTAGTCGCTAAGTCTATCCAGCTCTTTTGTGAACTCATAGACTGTAGCCCCCTGGCTCTTCCGTCCGTGGCATTTCCCAGGCAAAATTACTGGAGCGGGTTGCCATTTTCGTCTCTAAGGGGTCTTCCCATCCCAGGGATCAAACCTGGGTCTCCTGCATTGCAGGCTGAGTCTCTGCCACCGGGCCACTGGAAAAGCCTCATCTATATGTACCTTATATGTGCATGCGTGCGTGCTACGTCACTTCAGTTGTGTCTGACTCTTTGTGAGCCCATGATCTGTAGCTCACCAGGCTCCTCTGTGCATAGGATTCTCCACCAAGAATGTTGAAGTGGGTTGCCATACCCTCCTCCAGGGGATCTCTTTGACCCAGGAGTTGAACCCATGTCTTCTGTGGCCCCCGCATTGCAGGTGGATTCTTTACTGCGGAGCCACCGGGGAAGCCTTATCTATATTTACCTTATAAAAATTAAAATTGAGAACACTGTAAAGCATGAGACTCCCTAAGCCGACATTAGTGTGCTGACAAGCCTCCTAAGCCACACAGCTTCTGGAAGTTCTTCCTGCCTGCTTGTGAGATGAGAAAAAGCAAGTGATGCTGTGTTACTATGAAAGTAGTGGTGGCCTCGTCGGTTCCCTGAGAGTCTGGGGAGCCCCCGGAGGGCCCCAGCGCACCCACAGAAAACTGCTGCGAAAGGCGCTCTTATTTAAAATACAGCTGGGAAATAATGGCACCTGTGACGTTACCACCGCGGTTTGTGGGTCATCAGGGTGAGTGTAGGGGGTGGGACATAAGCGCAGCATCCATCTCCGACCACAAGGCCGGCTCTGCCGCGGCGGCCGCCGAGCGCTCAGCACTGCCCTCGGACCGTCTGAGAGGAGAGCAGGCATCGTGGCTGCCTGGGCAGAGCCGTCTTCATTCCATGTGGCCACTGGGTTGAGAAGATTAATGGCAACATTTTAAAAATTCACACAGACCTGGAATCAGCACGAGAAAATACAGATTTAAATTAACAAGGAAAAAGCAGAATCCCATCAAAGGAAATAAATTGTACTGGCAACTATTGTCACGTAATAAAATGTATTCTGGAACTGAAGGGCTTTTATATGGCGCTGTCTGTGGCTTCGTGGCCGCGTTAATTGAATAAGGTGCCAAAGACTGACGTCGGGGGGAAATGAAATTTCCCTCAGCCTCTAGTGAGCCGGAACTGCTGTTGGCCACGTGTGCAATGCTGACCTGCTTGATACAGAATAGCCAGGGCCCTGCAGACAGACACAATGGCCCTCGGGGTGTCCCCGTCTCCTCTGGGGTGTTCTCGGGGCAGGAGCCGGGGTGGGAGGCTTGGTAAAGCTCCCCTGGGATTCAGGGGCTGTAGCAGAAAGAATTCTTCAGGGACCAAATAGATGTTGAAACCATGATCTGTCATCTGAATCAAGAGGCAGAGATTGTTGCCCTCTACCCATAAGTCTCTAGTGCCGATGGTTCGAGACCTACGGGGGAAGGTACCAGAGGGTCTTCATCTCTAGGTGTCCCCCCCAGATAGAGCCAGTTTCCTGGGTTCTGGGGTTTACGTCTCCTTGGTCTGCCGGTGATCTTTGTAAATGGTTTTGAAATCTGAAATGTACTCTTCTAGATCAACGGGGCTTTGCACCGCGGCGGTTATGACAGCCAGCGAGGGTTATCAGAGGGATGATGGAAAACTTTTTCCAGTAGCCCACCATGACAACTTGAAATATAGTGAGCGTTGGCAATTTTTGAGTCTCTACAGAGACTGAAAACAAACAAACAAAAAAGAGTAGTCTGGAAGGATCCCAGAACAACTTTGGGTCCCATTAAAATTGCTGTTCGTGGGCCCAGCCAGCATCGTGCTCGTGGACATCTCAGCTTTGTTTTATGCTATAAGTACCTGCTCTTGTAACTCCCCTGGGGCTGCAGAAAGCCTGAGGGCTTAGTTCCGTGGTTTACTGAAGTGCCGGCCCCCATGACACCCAGTGTCACGACCCAGACGTTCCCTTTAATCTCATTAGATAATCAGGTTTGGGAAGGAAGCCAAAGAGTGTTGGGTGAACTGATTACAACTCAAGTTTGTTTCACACAGACCTGGAATCAGCACGAGAAAATACAGATTTAAATTAACAAGGAAAAAGCAGAATCCCATCAAAGGAAATAAATTGTACTGGCAACTATTGTCACGTAATAAAATGTATTCTGGAACTGAAGGGCTTTTATATGGCGCTGTCTGTGGCTTCGTGGCCGCGTTAATTGAATAAGGTGCCAAAGACTGACGTCGGGGGGAAATGAAATTTCCCTCAGCCTCTAGTGAGCCGGAACTGCTGTTGGCCACGTGTGCAATGCTGACCTGCTTGATACAGAATAGCCAGGGCCCTGCAGACAGACACAATGGCCCTCGGGGTGTCCCCGTCTCCTCTGGGGTGTTCTCGGGGCAGGAGCCGGGGTGGGAGGCTTGGTAAAGCTCCCCTGGGATTCAGGGGCTGTAGCAGAAAGAATTCTTCAGGGACCAAATAGATGTTGAAACCATGATCTGTCATCTGAATCAAGAGGCAGAGATTGTTGCCCTCTACCCATAAGTCTCTAGTGCCGATGGTTCGAGACCTACGGGGGAAGGTACCAGAGGGTCTTCATCTCTAGGTGTCCCCCCCAGATAGAGCCAGTTTCCTGGGTTCTGGGGTTTACGTCTCCTTGGTCTGCCGGTGATCTTTGTAAATGGTTTTGAAATCTGAAATGTACTCTTCTAGATCAACGGGGCTTTGCACCGCGGCGGTTATGACAGCCAGCGAGGGTTATCAGAGGGATGATGGAAAACTTTTTCCAGTAGCCCACCATGACAACTTGAAATATAGTGAGCGTTGGCAATTTTTGAGTCTCTACAGAGACTGAAAACAAACAAACAAAAAAGAGTAGTCTGGAAGGATCCCAGAACAACTTTGGGTCCCATTAAAATTGCTGTTCGTGGGCCCAGCCAGCATCGTGCTCGTGGACATCTCAGCTTTGTTTTATGCTATAAGTACCTGCTCTTGTAACTCCCCTGGGGCTGCAGAAAGCCTGAGGGCTTAGTTCCGTGGTTTACTGAAGTGCCGGCCCCCATGACACCCAGTGTCACGACCCAGACGTTCCCTTTAATCTCATTAGATAATCAGGTTTGGGAAGGAAGCCAAAGAGTGTTGGGTGAACTGATTACAACTCCAAGTGTAAAAATAAGGATTTCATATTTTTTCTCAGTAGATGCTATGGTAATGGGTATGGGCTCAGATTATTAGTCTTCTAAAATATTTTAGATGACTAAAGTATTTTATCAGATGGCTGCACTACAATTGTTTAAGTAGTTCCCTATTTAATCTTTAATTTGATTCTTTTTTTTTTTTTTTGCTTTGTAAGCAATACCATGATGAATGTAATTCTTGTTTATGTGAAAATATCCATGAATCAGAAATAGTTGCCTTTTCCAAACTGTTAACTATCCAGTCCCAGGGTTGGAGAGACAAGTGGGAAGCCTTCCTCAGTGATCCCTATTTGCAGGTCAGAGTCAGCTTCATTCATTCTTTCAGCAGCATTAGGTGATCTTATAGGGTTCTCCCTGATTTTTTTTTCTTTCATTTCTTCTTGGTCTATATGTTGATTCCTCCTCTGTCTCCTCCTTTTTTTTTTTTTTTTTTTTTTTTGCCTCTTTTATTGGTCCTTCATTTATTTATTTTCATCCATCTTAATTCTTTGGCCTGTGTGGGCCTCCCATTGCAGTGGCCCCTCTCGTTGCAGAGCACCAGCTCTGGGCACATGTGCTCCAGAGCGCTGGCTCGTAATTGGACACACCGGTCCAGCCACAGCATGTGGGATCTTCCCATGCTAGGGATAGAACCGGTGTGCCTTGCAGTGCAAGGCAGACTCTCCACCCACTGGACCACCCAGGGAAGCCCGATATTTTTTTTTTATAATTTTTTTCCCATCATGCCTCTTTTATTTTTATATTTATTTTCATCCATCTTTTATTCTTTGGCCTGTGTAGGCCTCCCATTGCAGTGGCTTCTCTTGTTGCAGAGCACCAGATCTGGGTGCATGCACTCCAGAGCACTGGCTCGTAATTGGACACGCTGGTCCAGCTGCTCTGCTGCATGTGGGATCTTCCTGGGCCAGGGATCAAACCGATGCCCCTTGCACTGCAAGGCAGGCTCTTTACCCACTGGACCACCAGGGAAGCCCTCTCCCTGATATTTTTAAAATACCCACTCAGGGTGCTGCCGTAGACACTGAGGAGGTGGTAGAAAGCGTCACAGAGATCATGTTCTGATGATGCGTAAGCGCAACCATAGTCCTATAGAGTGGGAAGGGCTGTGAGGGAAGAGGAAGAGGGAATGGGGAGAGCCACGGAGGCCAGGGCCTCCCAGCCCTGCTCAGACAGGAATTTCATATTTTTCTCAGTAGATGCTATGGTAATGGGTATGGGCTCAGATTATTAGTCTTCTAAAATATTTTAGATGACTAAAGTATTTTATCAGATGGCTGCACTACAATTGTTTAAGTAGTTCCCTATTTAATCTTTAATTTGATTCTTTTTTTTTTTTTGCTTTGTAAGCAATACCATGATGAATGTAATTCTTGTTTATGTGAAAATATCCATGAATCAGAAATAGTTGCCTTTTCCAAACTGTTAACTATCCAGTCCCAGGGTTGGAGAGACAAGTGGGAAGCCTTCCTCAGTGATCCCTATTTGCAGGTCAGAGTCAGCTTCATTCATTCTTTCAGCAGCATTAGGTGATCTTATAGGGTTCTCCCTGATTTTTTTTTCTTTCATTTCTTCTTGGTCTATATGTTGATTCCTCCTCTGTCTCCTCCTTTTTTTTTTTTTTTTTAATTTTAGCCTCTTTTATTGGTCCTTCATTTATTTATTTTCATCCATCTTAATTCTTTGGCCTGTGTGGGCCTCCCATTGCAGTGGCCCCTCTCGTTGCAGAGCACCAGCTCTGGGCACATGTGCTCCAGAGCGCTGGCTCGTAATTGGACACACCGGTCCAGCCACAGCATGTGGGATCTTCCCATGCTAGGGATAGAACCGGTGTGCCTTGCAGTGCAAGGCAGACTCTCCACCCACTGGACCACCCAGGGAAGCCCGATATTTTTTTTTTATAATTTTTTTCCCATCATGCCTCTTTTATTTTTATATTTATTTTCATCCATCTTTTATTCTTTGGCCTGTGTAGGCCTCCCATTGCAGTGGCCTCTCTTGTTGCAGAGCACCAGCTCTGGGTGCATGCACTCCAGAGCACTGGCTCGTAATTGGACACGCTGGTCCAGCTGCTCTGCTGCATGTGGGATCTTCCTGGGCCAGGGATCAAACCGATGCCCCTTGCACTGCAAGGCAGGCTCTTTACCCACTGGACCACCAGGGAAGCCCTCTCCTGATATTTTTTAAAAAACCCACTCAGGGTGCTGCCGTAGACACTGAGGAGGTGGTAGAAAGCGTCACAGAGATCATGTTCTGATGATGCGTAAGCGCAACCATAGTCCTATAGAGTGGGAAGGGCTGTGAGGGAAGAGGAAGAGGGAATGGGGAGAGCCACGGAGGGAGGCCAGGGCCTCCCCAGCCCTGCCTCAGACAGGAGGGGCCAGCCAGTGCAGAGGCCCCAAAGAGGGAGTAAGAGTGGAGAGGAGGAACCAGAGGCAGCTGGTGAGGTTGCAGGATGCGAGTGCCAGGACCACAAACAAGACCAGGGCGGGAGGGGCCAGGTGGGCCAAAGCTGGAGACCTGGCTGCCTGGTAACCACAGCCGCGGCGCAGCTCCCATTTCATTCTAATGCAGAGGGAAGCTACGGACGTGTCGTGGTCCTGGACTGAGGCCCTCAGCCAAGTTAGCCCCTCAGTCGTCCGACTCTTTGTGACCCCATGGATTATAGCCCACCAGGCTCCTCGGTCTATGGAATTCTCCAGGCAAGAACACTGGAGTGGGTTGCCACGCCTTTCGCCAAGGGATCTCCCTGACCCAGGGGTTGAACTCGAGTCTCCCACATTGCAGGCAGGTTCTTTACCATCTGCGCCACAAGGGAAGCCCCGAGGCCCTCAGGATCTAGACTTCAGGTAGTGCCAGGGAGGGCAGGACGGGGAAGAATCAGAATAGGAATTGGGCTTCCACGGCCTCGGCACCTCCTGCATCTGTGCCCCGGGAGGCAGCGCCCCAGGCCGAGGGCCACCCAGCTCCGGGTGCTGGCGCTGGGATCGAACCTGTGTCGGCTGGACTCGGGGGTGGGTGCTCTTCACCACTGCCCCTGCTCTGGACTCCTTTGGTTGCCCAATCGCTATACAGCTCTTCTCTTTTACCGCATTAGAGGACCGTGACCTGTCATCAGAGTCCATCTTTTATTCTTTGGCCTGTGTAGGCCTCCCATTGCAGTGGCCTCTCTTGTTGCAGAGCACCAGCTCTGGGTGCATGCACTCCAGAGCACTGGCTCGTAATTGGACACGCTGGTCCAGCTGCTCTGCTGCATGTGGGATCTTCCTGGGCCAGGGATCAAACCGATGCCCCTTGCACTGCAAGGCAGGCTCTTTACCCACTGGACCACCAGGGAAGCCCTCTCCCTGATATTTTTAAAATACCCACTCAGGGTGCTGCCGTAGACACTGAGGAGGTGGTAGAAAGCGTCACAGAGATCATGTTCTGATGATGCGTAAGCGCAACCATAGTCCTATAGAGTGGGAAGGGCTGTGAGGGAAGAGGAAGAGGGAATGGGGAGAGCCACGGAGGGAGGCCAGGGCCTCCCCAGCCCTGCCTCAGACAGGAGGGGCCAGCCAGTGCAGAGGCCCCAAAGAGGGAGTAAGAGTGGAGAGGAGGAACCAGAGGCAGCTGGTGAGGTTGCAGGCTGCGAGTGCCAGGACCACAAACAAGACCAGGGCGGGAGGGGCCGGGTGGGCCAAAGCTGGAGACCTGGCTGCCTGGTAACCACAGCCGCGGGGCAGCTCCCATTTCATTCTAACGCAGAGGGAAGCTACGGACGTGTCGTGGTCCTGGACTGAGGCCCTCAGCCAAGTTAGCCCCTCAGTCGTTGTCCGACTCTTTGTGACCCCATGGCTTATAGCCCACCAGGCTCCTCAGTCTATGGAATTCTCCAGACAGGAACACTGGAATGGGTTGCCACGCCTTTCGCCGAGGGATCTCCCTGACCCAGGGGTTGAACTCGAGTCTCCCACATTGCAGACAGGTTCTTTACCATCTGCACCACGAGGGAAGCCCCGAGGCCCTCAGGATCTAGACTTCAGGTAGTGCCAGGGAGGGCAGGAAGGGGAAGAATCAGAATAGGAATTGGGCTTCCACGGCCTCGGCACCTCCTGCATCTGTGCCCCGGGAGGCAGCGCCCCAGGCCGAGGGCCACCCAGCTCCGGGTGCTGGCGCTGGGATCGAACCTGTGTCGGCTGGACTCGGGGGTGGGTGCTCTTCACCACTGCCCCTGCTCTGCCTCCCTGGGTAGGCGGCTGGGCCTTCGGTTGCCCACATCGCTATACAGCTCTTCTCTTTTTACCGCATTAGAGGGACCGTGACCTGTCATCAGAGTCACTGAGCTAGTAAGTGGCAGAGAGTTGAGTCCCCGGCACCGTCACTTTCCCGGGTGGACCCATCTCCTGGCTGAGTGATCTCACTCTGTACCTGTGGTGAAGATGATCCACCGGGCGCCCCTGAGATGCTGATGGTGACCCCCAGAGGACTCGGGGGAGCCACCTTTCACGAATTCTAGCTTCTTCTCTGTCAGCTTCACCTCATGGGGTCTCAGTTTCCTCTTCTATTAGATGCAGGTGATTGTCCCTACCTAAAAGCCTTGCTGAGAGGATCCAGCAGGTGCTACGTGAAGAAACCCAGCCCAGCACCTGGTAACTAGGCCCCCACCAGATGCCAAGGAATCAGACTCTGGTGCTCTGAGGCTCGGCTGACCCCAGGACTGTTTCCACACGTGCCCACTTTCAGACCTGTCTGACACCGAGTGCCCCAGGCCAGGCCTCATTCAGCGGCGGACTTCATCTGATTTAAGCCATACGTGCTCTGTCCCCTTGGCCTGAACTGTCCACTCTTGTTAATGGGAGGCCCCAATGTGTCCGTGCGTCCTCCTGTTCCCACACCCCTTCCTCCTTGTTTGCAGGAACCAAAGAAGTGAAAATCCAAAAGCAGCTGTTTGTGGTGCGGGGTCTCCTCCCTTCAGCCCTCTCTGCCTGGGGGCCTTACCCACTGGTCTGATGGCTGCCCTGCACACTTTCGCCTTCAGCCACCAGACCTGGAGCTTTTGGTGACTTGACTTCAGTTTGATGGGTTCCTGCTGAGCAATTATCCTCTAAAAGAGTCAGGCCTGCAACTTGAATTCTCTTGAAATTTCCCATTTACTGCATCAGCTCCCCATTGTCATATGCGATCAAAAAAATCTTTCTTTTTTTTCCTTTTAAATTCCTGGTGGCTGCTGCCACTGACTACTTACGTCCTACCTGTTTCCTCTGCATTCGGGGTTGGGGGGGATGCGTGGTGGCATGAGTCTGCTAGAGGCCCCTGAGTTTAACTGAGTAAACATGCAGGCAGAAGTGCAATAGTAGAGGCAACAGGAGTTCCTATCCAAGAAGACCCAGGGGTTTCAGTGGCGTCTGTTCAACAGTTGATTTATTCAGAAGTCAGTTGTTCAAGAATTTGGCCTAGAAAAGTGGGCACCAGCTTGATGAGATGTGGCCCCGCTCTTGAGGTGTCTTGGAATAACTGGAGTGAGGACACATAGACACCCAGTCCTGCCCAGGAAGGGTCTTGCCCAGGAGGATGCTCAGTGGAGTCCTGAAGGATGAACAGGAGTTTGGAGAGGAGGCAGGGAGGAGGGAACAGGGTGGATGAAGGATCAGGCTGAGGCAGACTCAGATTCACAAGACTTCCTGGGAGGAGTGCCGGGAGCCTGGGAGGCGGGCCGGTGTGTGAGGACAGCTAAAACCAGCACCTGGTAACTAGGCCCCACCAGATGCCAAGGAATCAGACTCTGGTGCTCTGAGGCTCGGCTGACCCCAGGACTGTTTCCACACGTGCCCACTTTCAGACCTGTCTGACACCGAGTGCCCCAGGCCAGGCCTCATTCAGCGGCGGACTTCATCTGATTTAAGCCATACGTGCTCTGTCCCCTTGGCCTGAACTGTCCACTCTTGTTAATGGGAGGCCCCAATGTGTCCGTGCGTCCTCCTGTTCCCACCCCTTCCTCCTTGTTTGCAGGAACCAAAGAAGTGAAAATCCAAAAGCAGCTGTTTGTGGTGCGGGGTCTCCTCCCTTCAGCCCTCTCTGCCTGGGGGCCTTACCCACTGGTCTGATGGCTGCCCTGCACACTTTCGCCTTCAGCCACCAGACCTGGAGCTTTTGGTGACTTGACTTCAGTTTGATGGGTTCCTGCTGAGCAATTATCCTCTAAAAGAGTCAGGCCTGCAACTTGAATTCTCTTGAAATTTCCCATTTACTGCATCAGCTCCCCATTGTCATATGCGATCAAAAATTTTTCTTTTTTCCTTTTAAATTCCTGGTGGCTGCTGCCACTGACTACTTACGTCCTACCTGTTTCCTCTGCATTCGGGGTTGGGGGGGATGCGTGGTGGCATGAGTCTGCTAGAGGCCCCTGAGTTTAACTGAGTAAACATGCAGGCAGAAGTGCAATAGTAGAGGCAACAGGAGTTCCTATCCAAGAAGACCCAGGGGTTTCAGTGGCGTCTGTTCAACAGTTGATTTATTCAGAAGTCAGTTGTTCAAGAATTTGGCCTAGAAAAGTGGGCACCAGCTTGATGAGATGTGGCCCCGCTCTTGAGGTGTCTTGGAATAACTGGAGTGAGGACACATAGACACCCAGTCCTGCCCAGGAAGGGTCTTGCCCAGGAGGATGCTCAGTGGAGTCCTGAAGGATGAACAGGAGTTTGGAGAGGAGGCAGGGAGGAGGGAACAGGGTGGATGAAGGATCAGGCTGAGGCAGACTCAGATTCACAAGACTTCCTGGGGGAGGAGTGCCGGGAGCATCTGGGAAGGCGGGCCGGTGTGTGAGGACAGCTAAAACCAGGGCACAGGCGCCTGTTAGGCTGCCCAGGGAAAGTGTGCGGCGTGAGACGCGGGGCAGGGGCCTGCTGGGGCTCTCTCCGGGGACGGGGGTGGCACTGTCTCCTCGCAGGGGCCACCTGCAGGGGAGAAAGAGACGGCGGGGGAGAGGGGCTGCAGGGTGGGGTCAGCCAGACAAAATCTGGTGCCGCAGGAAGGCAGGCAGGTTCGGACAGGGAAGTCTATGTGGACGGAGCACTGCCATATCCTGCAGCCGTTTTGTGTCCTTAGGGTGGGGTGCACCTTATCAGGGTTGTTGGGGCTCAGCAGTCTCAGGGCATGGCGATGCTGAAGCCCAGTTGCCCCCTGGCTCCTGGAGAAGCCCTCGGGGCACAGTAGGTTGAGCACCGGCACCTGCCCTTGGCCAGCGTCGCGGTGTGCGGCCAGAGCATCGCACAGGCCTTGCTCCGGAGGGCCCCACGCCTGGTTCAGGGCTTTGCTGTCACCATGGTGAAGGTCTTAATGACACTGGACACAGGTCCCTACGTTCTCATTTTGAGCCCGGCCCTGTACCTGCCTCGCGGGGCTGGTGTGCAGAGCCACGAGAGAGCACGGGACCTGCAGACCCCAGGGCCCCTCTGAGGGCCAGCCTCTCTGCAGGGCTGCCTGTCTTCATTTCAGCTCTGTTCAACCACGACCACAGTCAGTGATTTATTCTTCTGTTTGCTCAGATCCACTGACTGAGTGCTGTGGTCAGAGGCATCGATCACCTGCTTAAACCCTCTGCAGCTGCTCCTCCCCCTCCCAGGGTTCCCAGACCAGGCTGTCCTCAGAGTCCCTGCCGGGCTTGCTGCAGGGACGTAGGGTCTGCCACCCAAGCCTCTGCACAGACTTCCGTGGGCTCGGAGCGTAGCGTCTGTATTGTGAGGAAGCTCCCGGGTGCCTCCAGCGCCTGCCTCTGGGCTGTGATGAGCAGAACAGAGTTCAGGAACCTTCATCTGAGCAGATAGAACCCAAGGCCCATGGTGGGGCGTTTGGTGTCCTTTCCAGTCTGGCCATGGCTGTATTTCCCAGGGGCACCCTCGCCCTGCAGCAGAGTGGCCCTCTGTAGGTCCTGTTCCCTCCTGTAACCCGCGTTCTCCTCTGAGGGGTGTTACGCCAGCCCTGCGCCCGGCCTTGGTGCTGAGTGCGCAGAGCGTAGTCTCCTCCGACCACGTGGCCTGTTGCACAGCAGCTCCTTTCTGCCCCTCTGTTCCCTCTCGCCTGGGAGCCCCTGGCAGGGGGCGCTCGCCTCTGCACCCCTGCTTCATCAGGAAGGAGCCAGCAGCATATGTTCCCCGCACACCCATCCTGGCCTGTGGACACACACCTCACAAGCTGGGTCCCCAGTCCCCCCACAACCCTCGTGCCCAACAAGGCCCCGCCACCTGGTCCAGCGGCCGGCAGACGTCCCCAGCGTTCTCCATCGGTGCTCCCCCCACAGCCCAGCAACCTGACCCACGGCCCTCAGTCCTCATCCTGGCCCTGTGGGAACAGGCCCTTCCCAGAGAGCCCCCCCCCCAGAGCCGTTCTAGGAGACCATGTGTTTGCTGTGTGAAAAAGGCAGTGTCAGACGTCAGCTTTCTTTGTGTGATCGGTACTCCCCACCCCAGGCTCTTCCACTTGGGGGATGACTGTGTGACCAGAGCTCAGGCCACTGAGCGACTTCAACCCCCAGTTGAACCTCATTTTGAGCCCGGCCCTGTACCTGCCTCGCGGGCTGGTGTGCAGAGCCACGAGAGAGCAGGACCTGCAGACCCCAGGGCCCCTCTGAGGGCCAGCCTCTCTGCAGGGCTGCCTGTCTTCATTTCAGCTCTGTTCAACCACGACCACAGTCAGTGATTTATTCTTCTGTTTGCTCAGATCCACTGACTGAGTGCTGTGGTCAGAGGCATCGATCACCTGCTTAAACCCTCTGCAGCTGCTCCTCCCCCTCCCAGGGTTCCCAGACCAGGCTGTCCTCAGAGTCCCTGCCGGGCTTGCTGCAGGGACGTAGGGTCTGCCACCCAAGCCTCTGCACAGACTTCCGTGGGCTCGGAGCGTAGCGTCTGTATTGTGAGGAAGCTCCCGGGTGCCTCCAGCGCCTGCCTCTGGGCTGTGATGAGCAGAACAGAGTTCAGGAACCTTCATCTGAGCAGATAGAACCCAAGGCCCATGGTGGGGCGTTTGGTGTCCTTTCCAGTCTGGCCATGGCTGTATTTCCCAGGGGCACCCTCGCCCTGCAGCAGAGTGGCCCTCTGTAGGTCCTGTTCCCTCCTGTAACCCGCGTTCTCCCCTGACCGGTGTCACGCCAGCCCTGCGCCCGGCCTTGGTGCTGAGTGCGCAGAGCGTAGTCTCCTCCGACCACGTGGCCTGTTGCACAGCAGCTCCTTTCTGCCCCTCTGTTCCCTCTCGCCTGGGAGCCCTGGCAGGGGGCGCTCGCCTCTGCACCCCTGCTTCATCAGGAAGGAGCCAGCAGCATATGTTCCCCGCACACCCATCCTGGCCTGTGGACACACACCTCACAAGCTGGGTCCCCAGTCCCCCCACAACCCTCGTGCCCAACAAGGCCCCGCCACCTGGTCCAGCGGCCGGCAGACGTCCCCAGCGTTCTCCATCGGTGCTCCCCCCACAGCCCAGCAACCTGACCCACGGCCCTCAGTCCTCATCCTGGCCCTGTGGGAACAGGCCCTTCCCAGAGAGCCCCCCCCCCAGAGCCGTTCTAGGAGACCATGTGTTTGCTGTGTGAAAAAGGCAGTGTCAGACGTCAGCTTTCTTTGTGTGATCGGTACTCCCCACCCCAGGCTCTTCCACTTGGGGGATGACTGTGTGACCAGAGCTCAGGCCACTGAGCGACTTCAACCCCCAGTTGAACCAAGAAGAGAGGATTGGGTTGCTTTGGTCCCTCAAACCTGTTGGGTTTTAAATATCTTTCCTATTACTGTAATCTTTCTCCTCGACATTCGCTAAAGGCAGCTGTTGACCACACCAAATGGATTATGTGCTTTGACGAAGGACCCGCTTATGCTCTGGGCATTGTGAGCCTTGATGGCTGACACCTGTGCCGTAAAAGATGCGCTGGGTCAATCGAAGGGCTTTCTGAGCACCTACTGTGCGCTCCCACCTGAGGGGGACGTGTGGTTTACAGCCGTTCAGGGGAACCTCTGGTCCTAGAATACCTGACATAGTCCTTCACAAAGTGCTTCCTAGAACAGGCGTGGAAGCCACTAGGTGTGGAATGGGACCAGCACGACAGGACAAACCAGGGCTTGTGTTCAGAGCTGAGTGCCCTGGTCCTCTTGGAGCTCGGTGCCCAGAGAGCAGAGATCAGGGTTAATCACCCACCTCCCCAAGGCACCTGCCACGTCACGTAAGGCTTAGGGAAGCCGTTCTTCTTCCTTGATGTCCTTCCACATATGGCAAAGGTGGCCACCGATGTCTGAAAACTTGCTAGTTCAGAACCTTGGGGAACTCAAGCTGCCTGGGCAGGTGGCGGCCCCCTGCTCTGGGTGCTGTGGGCTGTTGGTGGCACCTCTGCTTTCTGAGCCTTGGGGACTGCTCTGTGCTCCCTGTAACCTCTTTCTCCTCTTCTGTCTCCCTCAGGCACATCTCTCTCACGCTCCCTGCTACCTTCCGAGGCAGGAGCAGCACTCGGGCTGACTATGAGTACCAGCACTCCAATCTCTATGCCATCTCAGGTACGTGGGCCCCATCAGGGGCCAGTGAGCGCGCCCTGTCCCGAGCACCACCTCCCTCCACGCATCTCCTCGCTTCTAAAGGCACCTTTGCGTCTCACCGCTCATTCTTCCCCTGCCAGGGGCCCGCTCCCCGCAGGGCCCAGGCCTTCCCTCTCCTCTGTGTCACCGCAACACTGGGGGGAAAAGGCAGTGTCAGGCTCGCTTCTTTGTGTGATCGGTACTCCCCACCCCAGGCTCTTCCACTTGGGGGATGACTGTGTGACCAGAGCTCAGGCCACTGAGCGACTTCAACCCCCAGTTGAACCAAGAAGAGAGGATTGGGTTGCTTTGGTCCCTCAAACCTGTTGGGTTTTAAATATCTTTCCTATTACTGTAATCTTTCTCCTCGACATTCGCTAAAGGCAGCTGTTGACCACACCAAATGGATTATGTGCTTTGACGAAGGACCCGCTTATGCTCTGGGCATTGTGAGCCTTGATGGCTGACACCTGTGCCGTAAAAGATGCGCTGGGTCAATCGAAGGGCTTTCTGAGCACCTACTGTGCGCTCCCACCTGAGGGGGACGTGTGGTTTACAGCCGTTCAGGGGAACCTCTGGTCCTAGAATACCTGACATAGTCCTTCACAAAGTGCTTCCTAGAACAGGCGTGGAAGCCACTAGGTGTGGAATGGGACCAGCACGACAGGACAAACCAGGGCTTGTGTTCAGAGCTGAGTGCCCTGGTCCTCTTGGAGCTCGGTGCCCAGAGAGCAGAGATCAGGGTTAATCACCCACCTCCCCAAGGCACCTGCCACGTCACGTAAGGCTTAGGGAAGCCGTTCTTCTTCCTTGATGTCCTTCCACATATGGCAAAGGTGGCCACCGATGTCTGAAAACTTGCTAGTTCAGAACCTTGGGGAACTCAAGCTGCCTGGGCAGGTGGCGGCCCCCTGCTCTGGGTGCTGTGGGCTGTTGGTGGCACCTCTGCTTTCTGAGCCTTGGGGACTGCTCTGTGCTCCCTGTAACCTCTTTCTCCTCTTCTGTCTCCCTCAGGCACATCTCTCTCACGCTCCCTGCTACCTTCCGAGGCAGGAGCAGCACTCGGGCTGACTATGAGTACCAGCACTCCAATCTCTATGCCATCTCAGGTACGTGGGCCCCATCAGGGGCCAGTGAGCGCGCCCTGTCCCGAGCACCACCTCCCTCCACGCATCTCCTCGCTTCTAAAGGCACCTTTGCGTCTCACCGCTCATTCTTCCCCTGCCAGGGGCCCGCTCCCCGCAGGGCCCAGGCCTTCCCTCTCCTCTGTGTCACCGCAACACTTAGCGAAGGGCCGGAGCCTCAGCACGTTTTGAAACTAATGATGAAAAACAGTGTGTGGGTTTCACAAGCTTGAAGGGAGGTTTCCGGAGAATAGTGACCGCATTGTTCACCTGCCAGGTCCAGGCCAGGTTCCCCAAGGGGACCCGCAGCCCTGAGGCCCCATACCGCCTGCTCTCCTATCCATGTCTGTCCTCGCCTCTCATTTTTCAAAGCCAGGTTTGCGACCAGAGGGTACACAGGCAGCCCCCACTCCCGTCGTTTGAGTCTATGATTTCTAAACTCGGCCTTGAAATGGATAGTGTTACCTTGGCAGGAGCTTCATCCGTCCTAGTTTGCTTTTTCACCTTCCCCCGGAGAGGGAAAAACTTACAAACCTTATTACAGAATTGAGATTCATTAGGTGCCGGGCGGTACAGGTGACTTGCTAAGAGCCAGGGAAACCCACGAACTTGTCTCCCATTATGCAGGGCCTCCAGGTGGGGGCGTTGGTACGTTAGGGGGAAATGGCACACCAGTGCCACTTTCCAGCGCATGCCCTTAATGGTGAATGACGTTTTGAACATGGGAACATGGCACTCATTCATGTACCGTAATGAACCGGTTATTTGAAAGGTAATCTTTTTTTTTTTCTTTCTAAAAATTGCAACTTGAGGTTACTAAACAGATGAAATAGAACAATGGTATAATTCGTGTCAGGATTAGTTTTTCTTGTTATGATCACTCCCTAATAGGTTTGGAAGGATACGCAAAGGCCACTTGTTCCATTTCTGGGTGGCACTCCTGCCGGGGAAGGGGAGTGACAGGGAGGTCCCACAGCCCCGGCCCTGGCCCCCCGCCAGGAGCCGGTCCCCGCGGGGCGCAGCCGCGTGCCGTCTAAGGGCGGCATCTCTAGGGGAGAATTTCTTTTGTGCTCTGGCTATCTCAGCAGAGTCGACAAGGAGCGTAACACGTGTGGAAAGATGACCTATTTTGTAGAAAAGCTGAATTATTTCCCCAGACGCTTAGTGGCAGAGTGGTGCAAAATGGGCCTGTGAATTCCAGCAGGGCGGCCCGGCTCTGAGCGCACAGACGGCGGCTCAACCAAAGCCAATGCCTCTTTCTTCCCCTCCAGCTTGCAGATCTTTTTCCAGCCACGGGGTCTGGCTGCCCCCACCTCACCTGGGTTCTCTGATGGCTTTCCCAGCTGTTGGCGTTTCTGAGGAGAAGGGCCTGCGGAGGGAAATCTGTGGTTGGGCAGAATGTTCCAGTCTGCCCCTGGACCACTGCTTCCTCGCCCCGCAGCTTTGATGAGGTGTTGTCTGGGTTCATTTCAGCTGTTACTTTAGCAACACCGCGGTAACAGCCTCAAGACACAGGGGAAGCCGTTCGGAAACTTCCTGTTACATTTATGTAAGTGGCAGTCGATCGGATTTTATCTTCCAAACAGAGATAGTGGAGGCGGCAGCCCAAGGCAGCAGGCAGCTGAGGCCTTCTCGCGGCTGTAGGCACCGAACAGCTCCGCCAGGGCCCAGGACGGCCTCGTTGTGAGGCTGCCAGGCGTGCCCTGCAGGGCCCGCTGGCTCCGATAGGCCTGCAAGCTCAGCACTGGGCAACCATGGTGCAGCTGGGAAGCCTGCCCGCCCGCCTACCAGCAGCCTGCCCGCGAACTGGTCTGGCTAGAGGGGAGCAGAGACACCCCCGTCCACCCCCTGTGCCAACAGTGTTTGGCACTGAGTGGCACGTCTCAGTTTGGTCATACAAAGTTAAGGTTTCAGTGGTTTATTCCAGAGACAGTCAAGGCAACGGGCGCCCCAGGCCCAGCCCATCCCCAGGCCCGCCACCATGATGGCGGGTGCTCTGCTGGTAGCAGATCGGACCACCACACTGTTTGTCTCTGCACACGCTCCCTGTGAACCTCGAGCCCTGAGCCTCACGTGCAAATGCCTGGTCTGCTCTAGTTCATTTCTGAAAACACTTGATTGCTACTCGCTTCACTTGCAGTCCCTTCCTAAAGATAAGTAAATTCCTAAACAAGGTGATTAGAAACTTGAAAAGCAGCCCACAATTCATTTGTACATACAGATATTAAAGCAGTATTTACTTTTACGTGTCTTCCCAAGGGCACACCTGTTAAGATCTCCCTTCTGCGCCTTCCCTGAGACTGCTCACCTGTGTCCTGCCTGCAGAGGAGAGAGAGTGCTCAGATCTGCCGCAGAAACCAGCGGGGACAACGTGTAGCTCTGTCCCCAGCACACAGGGGAGCTTCTGAAATGGTTCTGGGAGGAAAAGAGGGAGGAAGGAAAGCATTTAGCCCAGGTCTGCCTTGCCCAGAAATGCCCTCTATGACGTCCGGGGCAGGCACTCATCCTAAATGGAACTTGAGCCCTCCAGCGTCTGGGGCTGAGCAGCCCAGCCCATCTCCACAAGGCCGTCCCATGTTCAGCAGGGCTGTGTTGCTGTACGTTCATATCCACCCAGCCACGTGGAGTACCACGTGTCCCATCAGGCATGCGTGCCAGCTGTTCGCCACCATCCAGCCCGTGGGTCGCGCTCTCCTGCCCCCAGGACTGGGGTGAGGAGCTTCCGCAGCCTCTGTGCTGCAGCCTTGGGATGCTTACTTCCTTCTCTGCCAGCCCGTGCCCTCGTCAGAATGGCCATACAGCACAACTTTGATCACGCTTCCTCTTCCAGGAATGTCCTCTGGAAAATACTTACAGATGTGCAGAAAAGATGTATCCGCAAGGGTGGGCACTGCTGCTTTTTAAATATGATAGCTCCAAAAAGAGGTGGGAGGCAGCTACCCTAAATGTCTAAAACAAAGCCAAGTTTGGTTAAATTACGAAACATCCGTACAGTGGCCTTAACTTCTCAAGCGTCCAACAAAGTTTTGATAAAGAGGTGTGTGTAAACATGGCTACATGACAGCCGGAATGTGCAGCGTGGCCTTATTTTGAAAGCTGCATCCACAGGTCTGGAAGGGGGTAGCCACGACGTTCACAGTGGTTTCCACTGGATCTTCCTGCTCTTCTTTTTGTTTCTTCGCAGTGCCTTGTTTTTCTGTGGTAGCTTGTGTTGCTCTTAAGAAAAATATAGGCCCGGTGTTAATTTGGCACCCTCTTGGGAAGCCTCACAGGTCCCAGGGGTCGCCGTCTTCTCAGTCCTCTCAAGCCTCCTGACTCATACTGTGCTTCTGAATTCTAGTGGAAATGACTTCCAAGCCACAGATCAGTAGCTTTCTTATTGTCCCTTTTTGCGGACATGATTGTTCCCTGTTGGTCAGTCCCCTGGACCCTCTTGTCCACGGACATGTCTCAGAGATCGCTGACCACCATCTGCATCCACAGGCCCTCCAGGTGCCAGCTGGGCCTGGAAGCGCCGGGACGCTCCTTCTGTCACCTCTCCTTTCTTGCCCCCCACGTCTCCCGCCACCATGTTAGTCACTCTTTAGGGTTTGAGGATAGTCTTCCTTGTGAGAGTGGATGGAATAGAATGGTGGGGGTCGGTGTGGCCCACCCTGTAGCCCGTGTGTACTTGGGTTGACAGACCACGCTTTCAGTTGTTCTTACTTGTGGTAAAGGGCAGCTGGTAGGCCCATGCTTTCCTGGCGATGTTCTCACTGCTGTATCTCCCTCAGTTAGATGCCCTTGAGGTCTTGTCTCCTGGGAAGACTCTCGTCAAGGCCATGTTGATTTCTCTAGATTCTGTTCCAAAGCCCCATCTCCTTTTTCTTGTCAGAACTTTTAGTGCTTGTCAGTTTTCTTTTAAAGAACGTGTTCCCCCTCCTGAAAGTCTTGTATTTCAGTCACAGATGATGGTATCCTCCTCTTTTTCTTCCTTATAAATTTTTCTCAGATGTTGCGATGTCTGATCAGTTGTTCATTGCTCTTCCACTTACTCCAGAAAGATTTGAGGTAGCTCCAAAAATGCATGTAATGAAGTGAAAATGGAAGGGGAAAGCAGGCGTGGGTGAACACCCCGGAGAGCAGAGCAGAGTGCAGCTGGGAGGTTTCGCATGAAGGAGAGATTCCACGTTTGGTCCTCAGTCAACTATTTATGGACAGAAATCCGGTTGTTCCGAAAGAACCTAACTGCTCCTTTTGTGAGGTCTTCCTCATAGAGAGGGACCTGTCCAGTGCTGGGAACGACAGAACAGCTGCTTTTCAGTGAGTTTGACAAGGGCAGACGATATGCCTGTGTGACGCATTCATGTTTGAACCCCTAAACTCTTTGGAGGTTGAGATAATTTTTTGTTGTTTCCACTGCTCAGAGTCTTTCTTGCTGCACACAGGCTTTCTCTAGTTGAGCGAGGTCTGTTCTCGAGTTGTGGTGTGTGGCTTCTCATTGCAGTGGCTCCTCTTGTTGCAGAGCATGGGCTCTTGGGGCACAGCTCTAGTAGTCGTGGCCCACGCGCCCAGGTGCTCCTAGGTATGTGGGATCTTCCCCGACTGGGGACCCAACCCCTGTCCCCTGCATTGGGAGGAAAGTTCTTAACCACTGGACTACCAGGGAAGCCTGAGTGAGATGTTTCTTAAGAAATGTTCTCGTGCTGGATGCCAGGGTCTCCAGGCCAGGGGCTGGAGACCTGGAGGACATCAGGAAAGGGGAGCTCCCTGACTTCCTGTCTAACTCCAGGGCCACCTGTGCTGAGGGTCCCTGTAACGCGGCTCAACTCAGAGACCCCAGGATTGCCTTTTCCATCCCAGGAATGTTCTGTCTCATGGGAGGTTTTCTTTCATGAACAGGTGACCGTAGATATGGGACCCTGCACTCTAAGGCTCTTTTGTTTTTGTGGTGGCTACAAACTGACGTGTCTCTCCACGTGAAGAATTTTTACCAAAGAACTTACTTTTCTCCCTTCTGAAAGAATTGACATAGTTGTATAAAATAGTAAAATAAAGCAGATGTATATGAACACCAGCATGTAATATATTCAAAAATCTCAAACTCAAACAGCTCAAAGTTTCAGGATGGGCCACACACAGAAATGCGCTGAGTCTGCACAGTGCACGGATGCACCTTTTAGTGCCTGATGTGTTCGTCTGTCTGTCAGCACCAGGCCAGACATGTAATGTGTTTTCCACGCTGTCACTTTTGAGAGTGAAAGGGACGCAGAGCTGCCCCAGGACAAAGCCAGAGAACCTAGAACCGACCTGGTCGGCATGGGGGGGCGGTGCAGTCACTCTGCCTTGAGCTTTTCTGTTTTTTTCAGGATTTTTTTTTTCCATTTTGGTTTTCTTTTGTATTGCTGGAAAAGCCAGCTTATTGCCCTGCACAGCTATTCCCTCTTAAAAACCAGTCCCTTTCCAATATGCTTGACATCAGGAAGCATGTGAGCATGGACAAGCCCGAGTCCATCGACTGGCCACGTAGCCCCAACTCTCGTTCAGAGAGAAGGATTTTATCTGAAATGCAGAAGCCCCGTCTGAACCAGCTGTGTGACCCTGACATCAGACCAGGAAAGCGCAAAGCAATTAAAAATAATTAATGATTTCTGAATATCAGCCTTCTCCATGCAGTTTTAATCTAGTCCTCATTTAAATGGGAAGATGGACATTTAATTATCAGTATTATGAAATTCATGATTTATATATTTCATCCAACTGGATAAAATTTCTTCCACCAGCTCTTCATCTTACAATGAAAAAAAAAATCTGTATATTTCACAATGTGATCCTGTAAAAACTCCTCTGTAGCATACCAAATAGCTACAAATGTATTTGCCTTTCATTTTTAGTCATTACAGTGTTCCTTTTAATTAGAGAAGAAAGTCTCACCTGGAGCATTGGACATCAACTTAATACTTTAATGACCATATAGCAAGACCAGTTGAGAAAATGACCAAAAGCCTAGAACAATAGGGGCATGAGAAGTGCTGGGCTTTTCTGTCTAAGGTGTTCTGACCCACAGCTGCCCCACTGTCACATTTACGCTGCAGAGCTTGCGTGTGTTGTGTGTGTGTGTGTGTGTGTGTGTTCCCCCTTTCCCCATGTGTGTGGGTGAGGGTCAGCCTGCCGGTGGTTGACAACTTCAACGCTGGGGAAGCGCCGCCAGCTTCTAGCAGGAGCCCCGGAGCATACGTTAGTCTCCCTCCACCTTCACGGGTACCCCCTGGTGGCCTCGGTCGTTAATGGACATGTTCGTGCAGCTTCTGTGGCCTTGAACGTCACCCTTCCCCTCACCCTCCACTGACCATATCAGATGCACCTAGGCCTGGTCAAGGCGGTGGGGGGTGAGCTGGTGGGAGAGGGGCAGGGAACCAAGGGAGGGGCATGGGTTTGACGAGGCCCCAGGTAACAGCCTATGGGAAAGCCTTCTCCATGGAGTGAAACAATATTCATAATACCGGTGCTCAGATCAAGGAGGAAATAAGTCATTTAAAAGGCATATACATTTTTATCATCCCCTCTCCCATCCGTCTCTTCTGCTCTGACAACAAAACCGAGCACAGACGCAACCAGGAGAGGGAAACGCAGAACTGAACGGACGGGTGGGGACAAGCTCGAGCGGTGTGTCTGTACATCCTGTCGTAAAGGTGCGGGTGACAGGTGGCCGGCTCTGCTCTGTACACAACCATGTGTGGGCTGTCAGACGCTCACACGCTGCCTCGTTGCGATTGATGAATTGCCTGCTTTCCTGATTAAACCTTCCGTCACTTAAGAAACAAAAAGCCTGTGTTTAGATGGCAGAGTGGGACACGTCAAAAAAATCTGTCTCCTTTACCTTTGTGCAGATGTTGGGCACAGACTGTAACATGTATTATTAAAATGAAAAAAAAATCTGTATATTTCACAATGTGATCCTGTAAAACTCCTCTGTAGCATACCAAATAGCTACAAATGTATTTGCCTTTCATTTTTAGTCATTACAGTGTTCCTTTTAATTAGAGAAGAAAGTCTCACCTGGAGCATTGGACATCAACTTAATACTTTAATGACCATATAGCAAGACCAGTTGAGAAAATGACCAAAAGCCTAGAACAATAGGGGCATGAGAAGTGCTGGGCTTTTCTGTCTAAGGTGTTCTGACCCACAGCTGCCCCACTGTCACATTTACGCTGCAGAGCTTGCGTGTGTTGTGTGTGTGTGTGTGTGTGTGTGTGTTCCCCCTTTCCCCATGTGTGTGGGTGAGGGTCAGCCTGCCGGTGGTTGACAACTTCAACGCTGGGGAAGCGCCGCCAGCTTCTAGCAGGAGCCCCGGAGCATACGTTAGTCTCCCTCCACCTTCACGGGTACCCCCTGGTGGCCTCGGTCGTTAATGGACATGTTCGTGCAGCTTCTGTGGCCTTGAACGTCACCCTTCCCCTCACCCTCCACTGACCATATCAGATGCACCTAGGCCTGGTCAAGGCGGTGGGGGGTGAGCTGGTGGGAGAGGGGCAGGGAACCAAGGGAGGGGCATGGGTTTGACGAGGCCCCAGGTAACAGCCTATGGGAAAGCCTTCTCCATGGAGTGAAACAATATTCATAATACCGGTGCTCAGATCAAGGAGGAAATAAGTCATTTAAAAGGCATATACATTTTTATCATCCCCTCTCCCATCCGTCTCTTCTGCTCTGACAACAAAACCGAGCACAGACGCAACCAGGAGAGGGAAACGCAGAACTGAACGGACGGGTGGGGACGAGCTCGAGCGGTGTGTCTGTACATCCTGTCGTAAAGGTGCGGGTGACAGGTGGCCGGCTCTGCTCTGTACACAACCATGTGTGGGCTGTCAGAAGCTCACACGCTGCCTCGTTGCGATTGATGAATTGCCTGCTTTCCTGATTAAACCTTCCGTCACTTAAGAAACAAAAAGCCTGTGTTTAGATGGCAGAGTGGGACACGTCAAAAAAATCTGTCTCCTTTACCTTTGTGCAGATGTTGGGCACAGACTGTAACATGTATTATTAAAATGAATGTGGCATTTACTGTGCATTATTCCTTTCCTGGGAGAAAGGACTGTAAATTATATGCTAATAATAAGCTTTAACCCTTTCGAAATGTGAGAGATTTAAGAGTGCAAATATGCATGTAGGCCTGGCTAATTGGACGTGCTTTCATACCCCCGCCGTGGTTGCCGTGTCACCAAAGTTAATGAGCAGCGTGTGCGGGCGGACACGTGGGGCGCATGGGGAGCCCTTGCTTCCCGGAGGTGCTCTGCTCAGCAAGCACCTCTGCGAGGATTTTGCAGAGAGAGACCCCGAAACCCCCAGGCTGGGCCGTGAGTCACAGATGTGGTCCAAGGCCTTGTCCAGTTCCCCGGCGCGTGCACTGGAGCTGAGCGTCAAGCGGGGGCCTCTTATGTTCTGTGTCCCCGCCCACGGGGCGGGCCGGGCTTGGGCCTGGCAGGTACCAGGTGTTGGCGCTGGCACTTCCTTGACCTGGCTTCTCAATCCTCAGTCCAGTTGCCCAAGTGGCAGACTCACGTCCCCAAAGCTCAGCGTGTCAGACCAGACCTTCACCCCAGCCCCGGCCCACGGCCGACTGCGTTCACGCATCCCTCCCCTGCCCAGCATGGGGGCCGCCTCTGCCTGGCCAGTGTCTCCTCCTCTGGGCCCACCCAGTCGCCCCCAGTGTCTTCACCGTTGAGTCTCTCTGTACATCTGCCCCCGCCGGGCCCGTGGCCCAGATGGCCCCACCGTCCCTCCTCTGCGGACCCATCCTTGAAGGCCTGCCCCTGCACTGCCTCTGGGCTTGTCTTGTGCCCTCCCAGTTGGGGCGCTGGCTTCCTTGCCTCTCGGCTGCACCCGTGAGCACTCTGAGATAGCAGAGGCTGTGTTTAGAAGGGAGGATAGAGGCTGTCTTCACTCCCTTTTGAGTCGGTGAGGATGTAATTAGAGGCAGAGAGGGAAAAACGACTTCACGTCTCTCGTCACTCCGTAGACAGTGCTGCCATGTGCCAGGCCGCATGGTCCCTCTTCCAGGGCGGCGGGAAGCCTGCAAGGAGTTTCAGCATGTGACTGACAGGGCTTTGGGGTCAGAAGCACATGTGGCCATCACACCATGCCTCTGTGAATGGCTGCACGGATCTGCACGGAACAACCCCATGAATGGTTCCCGGCTAGAGCTGTGTGTGTCAGGTGACCCTGGGCAAGTCACTCTATACTAGTCACTCACTCCTCCCTGGTGGCTCAGACAGTAAAGGATCTACCTGCAGTGCAGGAGACCTGGGTTCGACCTCTGGGGTCACGAAGATCCCCTGGAAAAGGGAATAGCAGCTCACTCCACTATTCTTGCCTGGAGAATTCCAGGGACTGAGGAGCCTGGTGGGCCACAATCCATTGGGTCACCACTTTCACTTTTAAAATAATACGGTAACCTCCCGTTGCCTTCCCAGGGTTACTATGAGTGTCTAGGGTGTTTAGGAATATTTTATAAATCAGGAAGCAATGTGTGAAGGTCACCTCCTCCATATTCACCTCCGCTGCAGGTCTGTGAGGGGAGTAGGAGCCCAGAGGTTTGCTGAGAACTCTCAGGGCACACTGGCTCATGGCCTCAGCCCCGCGCTCCATTGCATGAGTTTATGCACAAGATCTCTTCTGGGCAGTCAGTGTGCCCTGAGTGCTCCGCGAGAATGTCCTCCTCAGGCAGGAGAAACCTGAGCAAAGGCTCCGGCAGGGCTCAGCTGGGCACCGCCTGGAAATGAGACCTCCTGTCACACATCATGGCTTAGACGGGGCTGCTTCGTGTAGCCGGCAGCCCACCAGCCTTTTCTCGGGAAGGCGACAGGATGCTGGCATAGGGGCAAGAAGGGAAGACGCACTTGGCAGCGTGAGCCGGCAGCCTCCATAAACTCTCCCAACGTGCCTTTGGTTTTTCAGCGGAAAAGTTCTGGGGAGGGTGGGGGGCTGCTTTCTGTGCCAGGTTTTCATTTCTGTTTTTCCTGTGCTCCACCGGCAGGAGGAAGTTAAGACTTTTTCCAGGTTCGTCATCCTGAAAAATAAAAAGATGATGAGGTGACAGATACTTCAGTGTTCTTAAAAGATGGCTGCCCCCCTGCTGTGCCTTCATTCTCTCTTCATATATATTTTTTAAAACCTGGCAGAGTGTCGGAGGCGTCGGTTTAATGGGCCGCGGCCCCCTCCCTCTTAAATCCTGGAGAGGCGGTGGGGAGAGCCCGGGCAGGCGCCAGAAGGCGGGGCGCAGCGCGGCTTCTCCCGCCCACCAGCCCGGTGACGTCAGGCACCGCTCCAAGCCTTTCTGGACCTAATGCCCCACCTCGACGTCAGTAATGGCAGTTGCAATGTTAATCACTCAAGTGTAGCGGTGACTCAGCTCGTGTTTTTTTGGAAGCTTCCTCTGGGTCATCCACTGTCTAGCGCCTAAGGTGGTAGTAGTAGACGACGCCCGTCTCCGGGGACTGGGGCTGTGTGGGAGGCGCTTGTGTGGTTTTCACGTTGGGATACCAGGGATGTTGCCCGTGAAGGCGTGCTTACCACTGCCAGACTTCGGAGGGGACCTCCCTCCATCCACTGTCCTGGCTATAAAGTTCCCACACCTGACAGTCAGAGGAAACCAATTCTGACACCTCTCTCCCTGCACGTTTATCTTCTTGATCTAGTTTTTAAGCAGAAACATGCCTCCCTTTCCCCATCGTAGTCCCCTTCCTGACAAGGCAGTGTGATGGCGGTTCTTTCTGAAGGCCTGGCCAGAGAAACGCTGGAAACAAAGGGAAGACACTTAATCCCAGCCCCTCATCGGCTCTTAGCACTTCTTCAGAGGTTTTCTCTGGGGTGAACGACGTCATCGGGTTTCCCAAACACGCCTGCCCAGGAGCAGCTTGTATCAAACTAGCCCTTTGTTTTTTTCTATTTCTGTCCATCTCTATCTCACACTAATTTAGACTATCAACTAAGAGGGGAAAAGACGTAATTAATTAAGGTAGCTTCTTTAAGCACATTTAGGGAGCTGAAGTTGTTTTGCTTTTGTTAAAATGGATGCACTGATTTATTTTAAGAATACTTAACCTTCCTTAGGTTCACCCCCGGCAGGAGGAAGTTAAGACTTTTTCCAGGTTCGTCATCCTGAAAAATAAAAAGATGATGAGGTGACAGATACTTCAGTGTTCTTAAAAGATGGCTGCCCCCCTGCTGTGCCTTCATTCTCTCTTCATATATATTTTTTAAAACCTGGCAGAGTGTCGGAGGCGTCGGTTTAATGGGCCGCGGCCCCCTCCCTCTTAAATCCTGGAGAGGCGGTGGGGAGAGCCCGGGCAGGCGCCAGAAGGCGGGGCGCAGCGCGGCTTCTCCCGCCCACCAGCCCGGTGACGTCAGGCACCGCTCCAAGCCTTTCTGGACCTAATGCCCCACCTCGACGTCAGTAATGGCAGTTGCAATGTTAATCACTCAAGTGTAGCGGTGACTCAGCTCGTGTTTTTTTGGAAGCTTCCTCTGGGTCATCCACTGTCTAGCGCCTAAGGTGGTAGTAGTAGACGACGCCCGTCTCCGGGGACTGGGGCTGTGTGGGAGGCGCTTGTGTGGTTTTCACGTTGGGATACCAGGGATGTTGCCCGTGAAGGCGTGCTTACCACTGCCAGACTTCGGAGGGGACCTCCCTCCATCCACTGTCCTGGCTATAAAGTTCCCACACCTGACAGTCAGAGGAAACCAATTCTGACACCTCTCTCCCTGCACGTTTATCTTCTTGATCTAGTTTTTAAGCAGAAACATGCCTCCCTTTCCCCATCGTAGTCCCCTTCCTGACAAGGCAGTGTGATGGCGGTTCTTTCTGAAGGCCTGGCCAGAGAAACGCTGGAAACAAAGGGAAGACACTTAATCCCAGCCCCTCATCGGCTCTTAGCACTTCTTCAGAGGTTTTCTCTGGGGTGAACGACGTCATCGGGTTTCCCAAACACGCCTGCCCAGGAGCAGCTTGTATCAAACTAGCCCTTTGTTTTTTTCTATTTCTGTCCATCTCTATCTCACACTAATTTAGACTATCAACTAAGAGGGGGAAATGACGTAATTAATTAAGGTAGCTTCTTTAAGCACATTTAGGGAGCTGAAGTTGTTTTTGCTTTTGTTAAAATGGATGCACTGATTTATTTTAAGAATACTTAACCTTCCTCTAGACTTACCATGCACAAAATTCTGTAGTATGCCCTTTCCATGCATTTTGTTGTTTAATCCCAGCAAATCCTTACCAAAAGCACCTTACAGAATACCTCTAGGGTTTGTCCTGTTCCTACAGCTATCTCTGTGTTACAGATACGACATAGCTGCCAGTGTTACTGAGTTCCCATGTTCCAGCCTTGATTTGAGCCTTGTAGAATCAATCCCTGTAATAATAATAATAAATATTGTACAAGTAGAGAAACTGGTTTGAGAATGGTTTGCCCACAGTTAGCACTGCTTGTGGGCAGGAGGGTTGAGATTCAAGACCATCCAGCCCCTAAGCTCCCGGCCGTCCCGGCAGGAATGTCTCCCTGGGGACATTCCTCTTAGCTGGGGACCCCGTCCCTCCCTGTGTCAAGCAAAGTTGGAAGGACGCACACGCCCCGAGTGGCTCGTGTGAGGACTCACTTGACTTATTAGGTCTCAGTGTTGTTTCAGCCTCAGATGGCCCCTGGACCATCATCTCTGAGACCTCGTCTGAGTGAGGCCTTCGATGCTTAACTGATGATGTCCCCTCTACCTCTCCACCCCAAGTCTGCAGGGCACCCCCAGGGGTCGGCGTGGCTCCTGTTGGCCGCTGCTGGGCAGAGTGGTGCAGAGCTGATTATGCAGCCCCTCGCCTAAAGCTAGGTGGTCTTTCTGGGCCTTAGTTTCCTCGTCTGTTAAATGGGAATGACAGAGGTTTGCAGGGAGGATTAGAAGGAAACCTGGCACATGGGAGATACTGTGTGTGATGTGTTGTTACGATTGTAACTATTCCGTAGCTTCTTCCTTCCTGCCCTTTTCAGATCCCTTGCCTGGCAGCAAGAGATACTCCAGATGTTTCAAGGAACCTCCCGGCCCCTTAACCAGCCCAGGTTTTCTATGGTTCCCCCTGAATTATAAACTAGCCTTTTTTTTTCTATCTCACACTAATTTAGACTATCAACTAAGAGGAAATGACGTAATTAATTAAGGTAGCTTCTTTAAGCACATTTAGGGAGCTGAAGTTGTTTTTGCTTTTGTTAAAATGGATGCACTGATTTATTTTAAGAATACTTAACCTTCCTCTAGACTTACCATGCACAAAATTCTGTAGTATGCCCTTTCCATGCATTTTGTTGTTTAATCCCAGCAAATCCTTACCAAAAGCACCTTACAGAATACCTCTAGGGTTTGTCCTGTTCCTACAGCTATCTCTGTGTTACAGATACGACATAGCTGCCAGTGTTACTGAGTTCCCATGTTCCAGCCTTGATTTGAGCCTTGTAGAATCAATCCCTGTAATAATAATAATAAATATTGTACAAGTAGAGAAACTGGTTTGAGAATGGTTTGCCCACAGTTAGCACTGCTTGTGGGCAGGAGGGTTGAGATTCAAGACCATCCAGCCCCTAAGCTCCCGGCCGTCCCGGCAGGAATGTCTCCCTGGGGACATTCCTCTTAGCTGGGGACCCCGTCCCTCCCTGTGTCAAGCAAAGTTGGAAGGACGCACACGCCCCGAGTGGCTCGTGTGAGGACTCACTTGACTTATTAGGTCTCAGTGTTGTTTCAGCCTCAGATGGCCCCTGGACCATCATCTCTGAGACCTCGTCTGAGTGAGGCCTTCGATGCTTAACTGATGATGTCCCCTCTACCTCTCCACCCCAAGTCTGCAGGGCACCCCCAGGGGTCGGCGTGGCTCCTGTTGGCCGCTGCTGGGCAGAGTGGTGCAGAGCTGATTATGCAGCCCCTCGCCTAAAGCTAGGTGGTCTTTCTGGGCCTTAGTTTCCTCGTCTGTTAAATGGGAATGACAGAGGTTTGCAGGGAGGATTAGAAGGAAACCTGGCACATGGGAGATACTGTGTGTGATGTGTTGTTACGATTGTAACTATTCCGTAGCTTCTTCCTTCCTGCCCCTTTTCAGATCCCTTGCCTGGCAGCAAGAGATACTCCAGATGTTTCAAGGAACCTCCCCCGGCCCCCATCAGTAGACGAGGCTACTGCTGGCCATGCGATTGAAAGTCTTTGTCTGGGGCTGGTGGGGAGCTCTGGGCGCCTCGGTGTCCCCTTGCCACGGCCTTCCGTCAGCTCTTTAGTGACACAACCCAGACACAGCTTTTCACATCTTAGGACTGAACTGTAGCCATCTTCGTCTCCTGCCCCAGCTCTCTGGGCCCTGTCCACAGCAGGGCTCTTGTTTGAACCGACAGTCGCCTAAGTGTCACCTGTTATGAAGTGTCGTCCTCTGGGTCGAAGCCGCTCCAGACCCTGTCAGACCCCATGTGCTCCTGGCCCCGGCTCCCCTCCTGCTGGCTTCACTCCCCGAGTCCTCCTGCTGCCCGTGAGGCCCCACCCCCCAGGCTCCAGCCTGGGTGACCTACCGCATTAGTCCGGGGGATCAGCTGCCAGGTGAGCGTGTGTAGACCCCTGAGGACTTAGTGAGTAAAGACGGCGGTATTGGCAGGACTCAGGGAGCAGCCAGGCAACTGCACAGGATCCAGGGATGAGAGCAGATGTTTTCCTCTGTCCGTCACACAGGACTTCAGGACGGGTGCATTTTACTGCCAACCTCAGGACCAAAGAGTTCTGATCTGACTTGTAGCAAAGAAGCCGCCTTTCCCGTGGACAGAATACCTCCATCCACCCGTTGTCCTGCGTTTGGTGTCTGTGTCCTGAACACCCCGTGCTTTCCTCCCCTCTTCTTATAAATGGCCAGGGATGGTCTTGACCTCTTTATGTTTATAAAGGACGGACTTCAGGGCTCCAGCCTGGAGTTGGGATGGGGTGTATCTGTCACATGTCCCAGAGAACACAGCCCCTCAGTCCACAGATTTGTCTTTCGACTGTCTCGGAGACAGTGAGTGATGAGCTCTCCAAAATCCTTTAGGGCCCCCAGTTTCCTCTGTTAAATGGGAATGACAGAGGTTTGCAGGGAGGATTAGAAGGAAACCTGGCACATGGGAGATACTGTGTGTGATGTGTTGTTACGATTGTAACTATTCCGTAGCTTCTTCCTTCCTGCCCCTTTTCAGATCCCTTGCCTGGCAGCAAGAGATACTCCAGATGTTTCAAGGAACCTCCCCCGGCCCCCATCAGTAGACGAGGCTACTGCTGGCCATGCGATTGAAAGTCTTTGTCTGGGGCTGGTGGGGAGCTCTGGGCGCCTCGGTGTCCCCTTGCCACGGCCTTCCGTCAGCTCTTTAGTGACACAACCCAGACACAGCTTTTCACATCTTAGGACTGAACTGTAGCCATCTTCGTCTCCTGCCCCAGCTCTCTGGGCCCTGTCCACAGCAGGGCTCTTGTTTGAACCGACAGTCGCCTAAGTGTCACCTGTTATGAAGTGTCGTCCTCTGGGTCGAAGCCGCTCCAGACCCTGTCAGACCCCATGTGCTCCTGGCCCCGGCTCCCCTCCTGCTGGCTTCACTCCCCGAGTCCTCCTGCTGCCCGTGAGGCCCCACCCCCCAGGCTCCAGCCTGGGTGACCTACCGCATTAGTCCGGGGGATCAGCTGCCAGGTGAGCGTGTAGACCCCTGAGGACTTAGTGAGTAAAGACGGCGGTATTGGCAGGACTCAGGGAGCAGCCAGGCAACTGCACAGGATCCAGGGATGAGAGCAGATGTTTTCCTCTGTCCGTCACACAGGACTTCAGGACGGGTGCATTTTACTGCCAACCTCAGGACCAAAGAGTTCTGATCTGACTTGTAGCAAAGAAGCCGCCTTTCCCGTGGACAGAATACCTCCATCCACCCGTTGTCCTGCGTTTGGTGTCTGTGTCCTGAACACCCCGTGCTTTCCTCCCCTCTTCTTATAAATGGCCAGGGATGGTCTTGACCTCTTTATGTTTATAAAGGACGGACTTCAGGGCTCCAGCCTGGAGTTGGGATGGGGTGTATCTGTCACATGTCCCAGAGAACACAGCCCCTCAGTCCACAGATTTGTCTTTCGACTGTCTCGGAGACAGTGAGTGATGCGGAGCTCTCAACCAAGGTTGAGATCCTTTGTTAGAGAGCGGTTTCTCCCGCCTGGCTTGTTTTATAGCGTGAACAATCTCATGATCCACTGGCAAGGCGACATCCATAATTTTGAATGAGAGAGCAAAGCTTGCCTTGTCGGCCCTAAGCATCGCTCCTGGTGACACACTTAGAAGTACTTAATCGCTTGCTACCTGGAGGCAATAAACGCACCCATCTTTCTGTTCCGTTGCCTCCGGTGTTTACCTGCAACATGCCCTGTGCTCACACAACACACGTCAGAGGTCCTTTAGCTCATGAATTGCACAGTCTTCCCTCACCCTTCTTCCACCAAAGGTGGTTGGGCCTTTCGTAGGCTTCGCCTGGGCAGCTTCTTTGCCTTAAAGCTCTTGGCTGTTGATGCTGCTTGTGAACTTGCCCTCTGATTGGCTCCCCAGTTCTAAGAAGGGGGACCTGTTCTTGGTTATAACGTCTCATTCAGTGCTTAGTTCTCTGCTGGAGTCCACGGTCCGTCCTGGGAGGTTAGGAGCCCGAGCCTCATTCACTCCCTGGATGTCAGCCCAGCCTGCAGGAGGCGCTCTGTGACTTCTGTGGTTGGCTTAATTCTCGAGAGCCAGCCTTTATGTCCGCCCTTCCCAGCTGTGTGCCTTTGGACAGTTTATATGACATTTGAGTCGTTTCCTCTTCTAAAAGCTGAGGACTAGGGATAATGTATATGAAGTGTCTTATACTAAGCGGGCCCACCAGAGATGGTCGCTAGAATGATGGTCGTAGACCCCGGCATTCCAGGGAGCACTGGTCTTCTTTCCCTGTGCAGTAGGAGCCCCCAAACCCCACCTAAAATGCAGTCAGGAGGGCTTTAAGGTAGCTAGGACCTGCCGGCAGGACCCTCAGTTCAAACGAATCCTGCTTTCCTCCCCTCTTCTTATAAATGGCCAGGGATGGTCTTGACCTCTTTATGTTTATAAAGGACGGACCTCAGGGCTCCAGCCTGGAGTTGGGATGGGGTGTATCTGTCACATGTCCCAGAGAACACAGCCCCTCAGTCCACAGATTTGTCTTTCGACTGTCTCGGAGACAGTGAGTGATGCGGAGCTCTCAACCAAGGTTGAGATCCTTTGTTAGAGAGCGGTTTCTCCCGCCTGGCTTGTTTTATAGCGTGAACAATCTCATGATCCACTGGCAAGGCGACATCCATAATTTTGAATGAGAGAGCAAAGCTTGCCTTGTCGGCCCTAAGCATCGCTCCTGGTGACACACTTAGAAGTACTTAATCGCTTGCTACCTGGAGGCAATAAACGCACCCATCTTTCTGTTCCGTTGCCTCCGGTGTTTACCTGCAACATGCCCTGTGCTCACACAACACACGTCAGAGGTCCTTTAGCTCATGAATTGCACAGTCTTCCCTCACCCTTCTTCCACCAAAGGTGGTTGGGCCTTTCGTAGGCTTCGCCTGGGCAGCTTCTTTGCCTTAAAGCTCTTGGCTGTTGATGCTGCTTGTGAACTTGCCCTCTGATTGGCTCCCCAGTTCTAAGAAGGGGGACCTGTTCTTGGTTATAACGTCTCATTCAGTGCTTAGTTCTCTGCTGGAGTCCACGGTCCGTCCTGGGAGGTTAGGAGCCCGAGCCTCATTCACTCCCTGGATGTCAGCCCAGCCTGCAGGAGGCGCTCTGTGACTTCTGTGGTTGGCTTAATTCTCGAGAGCCAGCCTTTATGTCCGCCCTTCCCAGCTGTGTGCCTTTGGACAGTTTATATGACATTTGAGTCGTTTCCTCTTCTAAAAGCTGAGGACTAGGGATAATGTATATGAAGTGTCTTATACTAAGCGGGCCCACCAGAGATGGTCGCTAGAATGATGGTCGTAGACCCCGGCATTCCAGGGAGCACTGGTCTTCTTTCCCTGTGCAGTAGGAGCCCCCCAAAACCCCACCTAAAATGCAGTCAGGAGGGGCTTAGGTCCACTAAGGCAGGGCTGGAGGGGAGCTCACAGATTGGACCCTGCCCAGGTCAGGATCCAAAACTCCACTCTAGTTCAGAAATCAGTAACTGCTTGAGATGTAAGTTTGTTGCTAGGTAGAACAGCTTTAAAGAGAACTTCTCAACGTTTAAATCAGCCTCCGATTTTCCCCTTCCCTCCTCATTGAATCCGCTCTGGACTGAGAAAGGGATATGTCTGTGCTCAGCGCTGTGAACTGTTTGACTTCTTTCTTCTTTGCCTTATGGTTTGTGGCTCTTTCTTTCCTGCCTCTCCCATCCCAGGACCCTTGCCCCAGAGTCCTGACAGATCTGTGAGCCAGGGCCTGGTCTCAGGGTCCGCAGGAGGCACACCACCCACCGGGCACACCCTGAGGGCTCCCTCCTGCTCCAGAGTGGTGGCCAGCCCGGTTGGATCCCAAAGGGCCCGTGCCAAAGGCCCGCATGGCCTCCACGGGACACGCCAAGCACAGAAGACCATCTTTCTTGGGTTGGGAAGAGTAGTTTAAGCAACTTTCTTAAACACTCCTGTCTCAGGAAAGGCTGCCAGGCCCTCTGTCGATGCTGAGGGATTGCTCCTTTTTTCAGACTGCCTTTTTTAAAAAAGGTATTGTACCTTTTATTTGGATTTAATGAGTACAGACATTTTAATCAGAGGTTAGTCATTTATTTTGCAAACTATTGTTTTGATTCATCATTTTGCAGATAATTAAATTTTTGGGACAGACATTTTAAACAGGTTTTCGAGTCCCGCTGCAGGGGAGGCTCATTCACTCCTGGATGTCAGCCCAGCCTGCAGGAGGCGCTCTGTGACTTCTGTGGTTGGCTTAATTCTCGAGAGCCAGCCTTTATGTCCGCCCTTCCCAGCTGTGTGCCTTTGGACAGTTTATATGACATTTGAGTCGTTTCCTCTTCTAAAAGCTGAGGACTAGGGATAATGTATATGAAGTGTCTTATACTAAGCGGGCCCACCAGAGATGGTCGCTAGAATGATGGTCGTAGACCCCGGCATTCCAGGGAGCACTGGTCTTCTTTCCCTGTGCAGTAGGAGCCCCCCAAAACCCCACCTAAAATGCAGTCAGGAGGGGCTTAGGTCCACTAAGGCAGGGCTGGAGGGGAGCTCACAGATTGGACCCTGCCCAGGTCAGGATCCAAAACTCCACTCTAGTTCAGAAATCAGTAACTGCTTGAGATGTAAGTTTGTTGCTAGGTAGAACAGCTTTAAAGAGAACTTCTCAACGTTTAAATCAGCCTCCGATTTTCCCCTTCCCTCCTCATTGAATCCGCTCTGGACTGAGAAAGGGATATGTCTGTGCTCAGCGCTGTGAACTGTTTGACTTCTTTCTTCTTTGCCTTATGGTTTGTGGCTCTTTCTTTCCTGCCTCTCCCATCCCAGGACCCTTGCCCCAGAGTCCTGACAGATCTGTGAGCCAGGGCCTGGTCTCAGGGTCCGCAGGAGGCACACCACCCACCGGGCACACCCTGAGGGCTCCCTCCTGCTCCAGAGTGGTGGCCAGCCCGGTTGGATCCAAGGCCTGTGCCAAAGGCCAGCCTGGCCTCCACGGGACACGCCAAGCACAGAAGACCATCTTTCTTGGGTTGGGAAGAGTAGTTTAAGCAACTTTCTTAAACACTCCTGTCTCAGGAAAGGCTGCCAGGCCCTCTGTCGATGCTGAGGGATTGCTCCTTTTTTCAGACTGCCTTTTTTAAAAAAGGTATTGTACCTTTTATTTGGATTTAATGAGTACAGACATTTTAATCAGAGGTTAGTCATTTATTTTTGCAAACTATTGTTTTGATTCATCATTTTTGCAGATAATTAAATGGTTCGGTTGGCACAGTGCATCTACCTTATTAAAACAGGTTATTTTGGGAAAAAAGAGATGCTGGTTTTTTGGATCACTGCACAAGAAGTGCTTTTATCTTCATCTTCGGGCATCGTTTCTGGTTGTTTTGCCAAAAGGCGCTCTCACCTGCTTTCAAGCATCTGGGTTCCTCTCTGGTCTAGGGGGCGGGGCTTGCCCGTGGACAGTTGGGGTGTTAGCCGCCATGCCCTTTGACCCAGGAGATGAAGAATGAATCCTTCGCTGGCACCTTTCAGAACGGCTCTTGCATTTTAATTGGATTGGGGAGAAGAGCCTACAAGTTACGAACTTTGCAGAGCAGCAGTTCTTCTGCTAAAAACAGATTAATTGTAGCCCTCACAGGAGGGCGGAGTTTAAAAGTCAATTACTGCTTGTCCAATTATAATTTACACACCTAGGAGTTGAAAAAGTCTGTCACTTGGCATAAAAATGAAAAGGTTATGGGTACCAGCTTGAGTATCACCCTGACTTTTCATTTGTAAATGCTGTAGCTACACGCGTGTGTATGTGTGCAACTTGTAGGCTCAGAGCTCCAGTATTGCTGCAGCCTAGGTGGGCTTCCCAGGAAGAGGAACCTTTACAACTTCATTCTCTAAATCCATAATGGCTTGGAATTTAGTCCTCTGACTGGCGGTTCAGCCCGTGGCAGCCCCTGCCGGGGCCTGGGGACTGCTCCACTCCTGGGGCATGAACCAATAGGAGAGGGCCCTTCAGGGGTCAGTTTTTAAAAAACAGATTGCTCCCGAGGCTTGCCTTCTTTGATTTGTCCGTGTTTGCATCCCAGATTCCGCTTACTCCTGAAAAGGATTTATTTTAGGTGGGCCAATTAAAACTTTGGATGCTAATTTTTGCCGAGCAGCCCAGACCTCAGGTTCTTCTTAAACACTCCTGGAAAGGCTGCCAGGCCCTCTGTCGATGCTGAGGGATTGCTCCTTTTTTCAGACTGCCTTTTTTAAAAAAGGTATTGTACCTTTTATTTGGATTTAATGAGTACAGACATTTTAATCAGAGGTTAGTCATTTATTTTTGCAAACTATTGTTTTGATTCATCATTTTTGCAGATAATTAAATGGTTCGGTTGGCACAGTGCATCTACCTTATTAAAACAGGTTATTTTGGGAAAAAAGAGATGCTGGTTTTTTGGATCACTGCACAAGAAGTGCTTTTATCTTCATCTTCGGGCATCGTTTCTGGTTGTTTTGCCAAAAGGCGCTCTCACCTGCTTTCAAGCATCTGGGTTCCTCTCTGGTCTAGGGGGCGGGGCTTGCCCGTGGACAGTTGGGGTGTTAGCCGCCATGCCCTTTGACCCAGGAGATGAAGAATGAATCCTTCGCTGGCACCTTTCAGAACGGCTCTTGCATTTTAATTGGATTGGGGAGAAGAGCCTACAAGTTACGAACTTTGCAGAGCAGCAGTTCTTCTGCTAAAAACAGATTAATTGTAGCCCTCACAGGAGGGCGGAGTTTAAAAGTCAATTACTGCTTGTCCAATTATAATTTACACACCTAGGAGTTGAAAAAGTCTGTCACTTGGCATAAAAATGAAAAGGTTATGGGTACCAGCTTGAGTATCACCCTGACTTTTCATTTGTAAATGCTGTAGCTACACGCGTGTGTATGTGTGCAACTTGTAGGCTCAGAGCTCCAGTATTGCTGCAGCCTAGGTGGGCTTCCCAGGAAGAGGAACCTTTACAACTTCATTCTCTAAATCCATAATGGCTTGGAATTTAGTCCTCTGACTGGCGGTTCAGCCCGTGGCAGCCCCTGCCGGGGCCTGGGGACTGCTCCACTCCTGGGGCATGAACCAATAGGAGAGGGCCCTTCAGGGGTCAGTTTTTAAAAAACAGATTGCTCCCGAGGCTTGCCTTCTTTGATTTGTCCGTGTTTGCATCCCAGATTCGTTCGCTTACTCCTGAAAAGGATTTATTTTAGGTGGGCCAATTAAAACTTTGGATGCTAATTTTTTGCCGAGCAGCCCAGACCTCAGGAAGCACAGGTTATAACAGGGCTCCCTCCCTTTTCCACCGAGAACCGGCTGATCGCGCTGCAGTCCCTGGCGCTCGGAGCCCAGAATGTCAGTCCTTTGCGGCGGGTGTCTCCTGGCCTCCATTGTTTCCTGGGGAACCCACAAGTCTGAGAAGCCCAGCCCGGGAGTGGCTCACAGGATTTGTTTGCTTGCAGAAACTCCACAGTTTAATTTTTTTTAATAGGAAGCTGCTGTGTCGTTTGGATATTTAAACAGTTATTAACCGAATGACAATTAACAGATTGCATAGACAGATTTTCTTTTGAAAACCTCTGAAATTGAGTACAGTTTGCAAAACTATCACAGCCTAGTAATGACAATGAATTTTGATTTCCCGGAACTGATATTAGACTCCTTATTAAACTATGTGCATCTGCTTTTAATTTACTCCAAATAATTGGAAAATGCAATGAAGCTTTCCAATTAAAGCACGGCTTTATGCTGTTTAATAATACCCCCATAATATTATAGCTTATGAAGTGACAGGTGAGTTGGTGTATGAATAAAACATAAAGGCAGCAATAAGGGACAGAAAACCGGAGACAGTTGTGGGGATTTTAAATGCTGGATGTAATTTGCATATATTAATCTCTTCTTTTCAGCCTTATCAGGCATTCTTCAGTATTTGAAGTTAAAATAGCGTTGACAGGCGGGAGTACGCTTAGTTTTTTCAAGGATTTATTACTTGTATAATTTCTGATCTTTAATAAGCAGATATGACTGATCCTCATAGTTCTATAGAAATCGGTTAATTGTTCCAGATGGCGTGTACTGATTATGCAAAATTACTTTTCACACCATTTTTTTTGTGATGGAGTTTGGAGTAAAATTAAATTTTTTATAGCCTTCTTATCATGCTGTTTTACAGTGGTTTTTTTCCACAGAAGTTGAATTTAATCTACTATATTACATTGACCAGCACAGTTATTCTAATGTAGCATTTTGTGATTTGACAAAGAATAATAGAACATACTGCTCATTGTTCATTACTGTGTCCCTAATAAAAAGGAGCTCCTGTGTATAGAACATAGCTGTTATTTATGAAGAATACCTAATTCATACAGTTAAAAATGCAAAATTGTACTATGCAGTGGTTCCTTTTAGGAAGAGAATATCTGAGAGAAGCAAATGGAAATAGGCTTGTTGCTACAGATTTTACATGCTAGAGGAGGGGTCTTCTTTTAATGACCAGAGGGTTTAAATTGGGCTACTTTCTTCTTCTGTGAGGGGGGAAAAAAATGCCTGAATAATCGCATTCTATTGATATTAAGAGAGGTGTCACCGGTTGACTTGTCTTGATTTACATAATCCTAGAAGCCTTTCGTAATTGAATAGTATTTATAAAAGGTGGTTATACTTGGTATAAAGTATCAAAAAAAAAAAAAAAAAAGCCTAAAGAGCCTCAAAAATTATTCGTCTCTAACGTTTTCCAAAGCGTCGGTTTTTGCAAAGTATCTTGTGCTGGTGTCAGATCCAAGTCCGGTCTGTGCCTTTCACCAGGTGACAATAATCTAGGCTTATCCTTGTCCTGGTTCTCAGACAACATTCTCTCTGCAGTTCAGCTGGTAGCGGGAGAGGACGGACTCAGCAGGTGCACCCCAAAATGGGATTGTACTGTGAGGCAGGGAGAGGCGCAGCTTCTTTCCTTTGGGGAGAACTCCTCCCAAGAGCAGACGGAAGGAGGAGAGGTTTTTCTGCGTGGAGAATCCTGTTTGGCTGTGTAGTATTTTAAACACAGTGCAGACAGAAGGAAAACATTTCTGCGTGTATAACCTGAACTTTAACTTGTTTTCTGGAGACCACTGTGTATGAAGCCTTATCAGGATTATTATAGACTTGGGATGTACATCTCTGTTTCAGGAAGCATGCAGAGAGAGTCACAGATCTTTCCGTGGCCCGACTGCTTCGTCCAGAGAGTTAGCTCAGTTCTGTGCATCAGCCCTTCCCACCCGCAGCCGCCCTCCTGCAGGCCCCGAGAACATGTCCTTGTTTGAAGACTTCCAGCTGATTTGGATCTGTTTAAAAGGTTCAGTTCCCTTAGCCCTGGGGTAATCAAATTTTTAGAAAAAATATTCTACTAGAAACACTGATGGCTATTCACAGTGCCCGCCTCCAACCCCCCAGTAGAAGCAGGACTTCACGGATGCCTCTGTAGCAGGCTGGAGGGGACCAGACCAAGCAGGTCTCAAACCTCAGAGGTCAGAGGTCGCCTGTCCAGCTGTATCTGCTGAGGATGGAGGCACAGGGTACAGGGCCAGGGTGCTCTCTGGAGTGTGGAATCTCCCTAGAGGGTCCAGAAAAAGCAGACTCAGATGCCCACCTGTTACCACGCCAGCATTGTATAGATCCTGGTGCATTCTGGTCTCCAAAATATTTTCAGTTGTACTTTGTATCTGGTCTGATCTTGAAATTAGTGAAATAGGAAGGTGAACATATCTGGCTGCCTGCACTACTGGAATGACTAGTTAAAAAACAAAACATGAAGAAATGTGATTCAGAGCCCAGAGCACTTTCAATAAACAGTACCAACTAAATGCTGTATTTTCTCTCCATCCAGACGACTTCCAAAACCTAAAACCTTTCACCTGCCCTCTTCTGTAAACCCAAGATATATTTTTGTGAAAATGAAAATTATATGAAAAAGAGCATGCATAAATCAGAAGTGATTAAAAATATTTGTTCTAATGCAGTAATAATGTGGTAGTAATGCTTTCATCAGTATAGCTTAAGGCTACATTAAGTGGACAGACTTTATATGGATTCTCTAATTTTAATCTTCAAAATGCTATCTAATGTCTCATTAAGACTTGCATATAATGTATCTTAAGTACAGTCATTAAATATAGTTTAGGGAGATTTATGTTCAGATATTGCTTAAAGATGTTTTAATAGGCCCATTTACTCTGATGATATTAATGAGCTCTTAATACAGACTAAGCTTCTAAAACTAGTTGTAAAGACTCCAGCCAGAACACAACAACTTGAGAGGAAAGCCTGGTGTGCCCGAGAGCCCGCAGGTTTGCTCCACTGACACGCTGGGTCAGGGCCACCTCTCTGTGGAGCCTCAAGCTTTTGGAAAAGGGTCTCCCTTGATTTGCTCTGGCTGCAGACCCAGACGACTCCTGCCTTCTCAGGAGACCCAGACGACTCCTGAATGCAGTCCCACACCATGCCCAGGACATGTGCTAATTTGGCCACATCACCAGTCTCCAAGGTCGTCTGAGCGGTGTCGACGCCCTTGGCGGTGTCGCTGGGGCACGGGAGGGTTAAAGGGGCTTCCCTGTGTTTCCGCTCTAAGCATCTGCCAGATGAGGTGTGCGCCGTCTGGCAGCGGCATGTGAACGGTGAAAGGTCGCATGGCTGTGCTTTCATCACAGACATTCACAGAGACTGGAAGATACGTGTGAACGTATCCTTCAGATTCACACTCAGAAAGAAAAGCCCCAACCTCCGGGAGTCTCCGTGTGTCCACTCCGGTCTGCAGCCACCACCCCTGCCCGAGGCCCACTTTTAAACATGTCTCAAAGAAATCTCTGTGGCCGTGTCTCCTTTTCTTTCAAAAAAATACTGAAAGGCATTTTTTTGGTTGTTGTTTCAATTATTTTAGGGGAGGGGAAAAAAAAAAAGAACCTATGAGTTCAGAGACTTTTCTAATTACTAAATTGGTTTGTTATAAAAAGATAATAGCAGATTTCTTCTTTTCATAATTGGACACTTCTTCCCTGTAGGCTAATGCATGCACAGCCTGTGCATGCACAATAAGTTGTGCTTTTGAAAAGCCATAACTAGCTAATAACAGCTACAGTGTCATCCGAGAGTAATGGTGTGCTGATTAGCATAATTAATGACAAATGGTAGTGCGGAATTGGTGGATTGGTTTAGCGGATGATGAATGCGGCCAGGCCTGGGCTGGGGCCTGCCAACGAGGCCTCGCTGGCTGTCAGCCCTTCTGTTCTCGCCAAGGCAGCCCTCATTAGTCACGATGGGAGGTGCCAGTTTGTATTCTGTTTGGAGCACAGAAAACTTAATAATCCCAGCAAATGTGGCTTCCCCTCTTCCTTCTGTATTTACTCACGGAACTCTGTCCTCGCCCAGTCCCCACTGTGGGCTGACCCATGAGGACACAGCTCCTTCAAGAGGCTGCTGTGATCCTAGACTGGGGAACAAAAGGTGCCGTCGAGAGACGCACGCGTGGCCTGGGTCTCCCCTGACCACAGGTGAATGATTCCCCTTAGGAGGACTGCAGCTCGTGGCTCTGTTTATCTGGGTATTTATAAGGGAAAAGAAATGAACCCGGTAGGCTATATACATCCTGTCCTGAAGTAAGACTAGCACATTCATCTTTGACTTAGTTAATCAGGCCTAATTTGCATTCTCAAATGAGACTGATAAAAATGGATCTACCTTTTAACCTTTAGAGGGGGAAAGTCTTTCTCTGCAGGATTTCCAGGGCTCTCTTTCCTTAACCGATAAGAAGCAACTCCTTTATCAATAAAGATGAAAATCCTTAATTTGCGTTAGTGAATGAGACTAATTATTATATAGTTAATTAGCATCTGGAAATGAGGATTATCTTAATTACAAAGCACGATTTCCCTAATAGCTACAAAACTGTAAGTTTGATCCGTGTGGAAATTGGTAACTATTATTATGTAATTAGTGATAACATTAATAGTACAGAGTATTTAGACATCATTTGCATATGCAAATGCAATTTACCTGAGCCAAGCAAGTGGACCACTAATGATTCAAGTGTGGAAGAGCTGAGTGGAAGTTCTAAATAGCTGAATGGTATCCATTATGCAGAGTATCTAAGTAATTCTGGTAGAGTACGTAAGGACCTTTTATATTTAGACGGTCAGAATGGTTTTTGTTTTAAGAAGAATTAGGACCAGAAAAGTTAAGCATGAGGCCTCACTGCTTAGGGAAAGAGCTGGCCACATGGTCACGTCCTTGACCCTGATTTCCCCATGCTTCCCAGTGTCCCTTGAATCTTACATGTACTTCCCTATGTATTTTAGTGTTTCTGAATATTGGTTACAATTGACGTGTACCCTTAATCAAGTATACATACACATGAGCGTAGTGAACTACCAAGTTGATGGTGCGGCTTACAGTTCTTGGGGGAGAATTCGGAACTTTCTGAGTTCTGTCTGTGTGGGCCCAGATCTCCTCCATTCAAAGCAGCTTCTTTATCTGCATCTCTCCTGATGCCCAGGCACACCCTTCTTCAGGCTGAAGTGGTGTTTCCCAGAAGGTGGGGGCAGGGGGCGGGTGCCCATGAGGGAGTGTGAGATGCAGATGGCCTTTAAAATTTTTTAACTTTAACTGTAATAGCATACCAGCAGATAATGTTGTTGAGAATAAGACTAAAGCATCTGCAGTCAGCAAACAATCCCCTCAAACCGCCATTGCCATACCATCCTTTGGTATGTCACTCAAGTTCCAGGGTGGGGACTGCAGGTTGATGAGGGTCCTGCTTCGTATGTTGCCTCTTCCTGGGACCCCGGCTGAGGTGCTGCTCCCATCTGCAGCATGCTGTTCTGGAAATAGCGGGCCAGAGCAGGGCACCTAGAAGAAACACCCAAGGGCTCTGCAGCCTCGGGTCTGACGTGGCAAGGCATCCAGGCCAGCCAGGTCTGGGTGGAAGCGGCATGCTTCTCCCCCAGGAGCTCTGACCTCCCACCTCTCACAGGCCAGTGGGAGCACACACCCAGGAGTGATGAGTTGGTGAGTTTTAAAAGGTAGCTCAAAAATTTAATTTAAAAAAAATATCAATTTTAATTTAATTTAAAAATATCATTTTTTAATTTAAAAAAACCTTAAGTGAGTTTTCAAAGGTAAAGAAAAATATAAAGCCAATAATTATACAGGGAAAAAAAAAGTGAACCTGGGACAGGAGATACCCTTTCCTGATATGTGGAAACCACGGACCTAGAGCGTTTCTTGTCTTCAGCTTTTCAGGAGCTTGAATTCTCCAGGGATGGTTAGGGAGGCCCTCAGGGCTTCGCACAGCTGTTTCAGGGGGAATTTGAGGCGCATTTTGACCACCTCCACACTTTAGGAAGCTGCTTCCTTTGTCTGGGCTTCAGTTTCCCCGGTGCAGAATGAAGCTCTTGGGCCAGGTGGTGGTTGTTGCTGCCTGGCCCTCCCACCTCCCCTTTGGAGCACCTGCTGAGAGCCTGCACCTGGCAAGGGCTGGAACCGAGGTCTTCCGGAAGATTTTGCCTCGGGGCTGGTGGGACTCAGCGGTTCCCATAAACACCTAAAAAAAAAAAAAAAGTTTTAAGACAGAACAGTTCATTGATTTTTTTTTTATAAAAAAACAGACACAAAGTTTTCCAGTTTATGAAAGGAGAAAAAGTTGGAAAGTATATAAAAGCGTTATGGAAGAAGATAAATAATCCTCTTAACCCCATTAGCGAAAGAAGTGGTTATTTTAGGTTGCACACAGTATATTTGTTCTTGTAGTTGTTTAGTCCCTAAGTCATGTCCAGCTCTTTGTGACTCCAAGGACTGTAGCCCGCTCCTCTGTGGGATTTCCCAGGCATGAGGATACTGGAGTGGGTTGCCTTTTCCTTGTCAAGGGGATCTTCCTGACTCAGGGATTGAATCCTCATCTCCTGCATTGGCAGGTGGATTCTTTACCGCAGCGCCACCAGGGAAGCCCCTATACACCATGCATATTTATGTATAAAAGTATTCTTCTAACTAACCATCCCTTATGGCTTTTTCTGTTAGATTTATTGAAGTATAATGTATATATGATAAAGTTCACCCTTAATTTTGTGTGTTTATTACAATTATAATGTATACAAGTTAATGAATTTTGATGAATACCAAGTCACAGGATAAATGTCATGTGACTACCACCAGAAGAAAGATATGGAATTTTTCCATCACCCCCCGAAGTTCTGTCATTCGGTTTCCAGTCACCGCCTGCACCAGCCCCAAGTCCCTGGCGGTCACTTCTGGGTCTCACGTATAATAATGGAATCATACAGAATGTGGCTTTGTGCGTCTCCTGGGATAATGTTTTTGAGAGTCATCCATGTCGTATCAGCAGCTCCTTTTCATTTCTGAGAATGTCCTCTCCTTTTTACTCGTCATTTCCAGAGCCTTCCTCGGGGCTTGTTGAACAATTACGTAGCCTTCCTTCCTCAGGAATCCAGTGCACTTTTTCTGACCAGTCCTCTGTTCCATGGTCTTTACTTCTCAGAGTAATACTTTGGTGGGCATTCCTTTAGATAAGTAAAGTCTTTGTTCTTTAGAGCAAGTGTACATTTTTAAACATTTTGGTGTGTAAGGACAAGATTGCCCTCCGAAGTGGTCAAATCCACTCACGCTTCCACATCAGCCCGAAAGGCTGTCTTTCCCCGATGCCTTACCTGCTGGCTGCTGTTTCCTAAACTCCGTCTCAGTCTAGAAGGTGAGGTGCTGAGGGCCGGTTCCCTGTGGCCTGTCTGGGGCCAGCCATCCCTCTCCCCTGTCGAAGTCCAGCTTTTGCTTGTTGTGCTGCAGCAGCTCCTTAAGGAGCAAAGTCTTTTTTTTTTTTTTTGGTGCTCCTGTTACTGCTGCCTTTTTTCAGCTTGTGATCTGACCTTGCATTTTCCTTTTCCTTTGTTCTGTTGTGCCTTTGCCGTCATGTTTTAGAAAGGCTTTTTCCATCTCACTGTATATTCCTGGTACCTTCCTCTTTCTTAACATTTAAATGTGAATTTCTTCCATAGGTTTTGATATATGACATAGGATCTAATTATGTTTTCCCAAATTACGTATCGTTGTCCCAGCACTACTGCCCTGGGTCGGGAAGGTCCCCTGGAGAAGGACATGGCAGCAAGCTCCAGTATTCTTGCCTGGAGAATCCCATGGGCAGAGGAGCCTGGTGGGCTACAGTCCATGGGGTCACAAAGAGGAGGGCACGACGGAGAGACTAACGTGTAACAGTGCTACTTGTTAAATCTTTTCTTACCAACTCATTTGAAAATACGTTAACCTCCTGTTATCTACTGTGATATATTTTGTGGCTTAGATCCTGATTCATTGGCCTGGATGTATATTCTAACAAGAGGATCATACCACTAAGTATTATGCATGTGTATGTCTTGATATCATGACTTATTCTTTCTAGTTGATTTTCAGAATGTTCCTCGTAATTCTAGCTCAGTTTTTCTACCCAGTTGAAATTTGGGATCACTTTAAGATTCAGGAAATACTTTCCAGAGCCTTCCTCCGGGAGCTTTCATTTCTGAGATGTCCTCTCCTTTTACTCGTCATTTCTTGAGCCTTCCTCGGGGCTTGTTGAACAATTACGTAGCCTTCCTCAGGAATCCAGTGCACTTTTTCTGACCAGTCCTCTGTTCCATGGTCTTTACTTCTCAGAGTAATACTTTGGTGGGCATTCCTTTAGATAAGTAAAGTCTTTGTTCTTTAGAGCAAGTGTACATTTTTAAACATTTTGGTGTGTAAGGACAAGATTGCCCTCCGAAGTGGTCAAATCCACTCACGCTTCCACATCAGCCCGAAAGGCTGTCTTTCCCCGATGCCTTACCTGCTGGCTGCTGTTTCCTAAACTCCGTCTCAGTCTAGAAGGTGAGGTGCTGAGGGCCGGTTCCCTGTGGCCTGTCTGGGGCCAGCCATCCCTCTCCCCTGTCGAAGTCCAGCTTTTGCTTGTTGTGCTGCAGCAGCTCCTTAAGGAGCAAAGTCTTTTTTTTTTTTTTGGTGCTCCTGTTACTGCTGCCTTTTTTCAGCTTGTGATCTGACCTTGCATTTTCCTTTTCCTTTGTTCTGTTGTGCCTTTGCCGTCCTGTTTTAGAAAGGCTTTTTCCATCTCACTGTATATTCCTGGTACCTTCCTCTTTCTTAACATTTAAATGTGAATTTCTTCCATAGGTTTTGATATATGACATAGGATCTAATTATGTTTTCCCAAATTACGTATCGTTGTCCCAGCACTACTGCCCTGGGTCGGGAAGGTCCCCTGGAGAAGGACATGGCAGCAAGCTCCAGTATTCTTGCCTGGAGAATCCCACGGGCAGAGGAGCCTGGTGGGCTACAGTCCATGGGGTCGCAAAGAGGAGGGCACGACGGAGAGACTAACGTGTAACAGTGCTACTTGTTAAATCTTTTCTTACCAACTCATTTGAAAATACGTTAACCTCCTGTTATCTACTGTGATATATTTTGTGGCTTAGATCCTGATTCATTGATCTGGATGCATATTCTAACGAGAGGATCATACCACTAAGTATTATACATGTGTATGTCTTGATATCATGACTTATTCTTTCTAGTTGATTTTCAGAATGTTCCTCGTAATTCTAGCTCAGTTTTTCTACCCAGTTGAAATTTGGGATCACTTTAAGATTCAGGGGAAATACTTTCAAGGTGTGGATTAAGAAAATATTGAAATTATAACTCAATTGAGGGAGAATGATCATCTTTAAAATACTTGACCTTTCCTTCTAGAAGTGTCATATGACTCTCCATCCATTCAAATATTCCTTTATATCATGCCGTAAAGTATTACAGCTTTCTTCCTAATTATCTGATTCGTAGGTTTTAAATTTGTTGTTGTTATTATTTCTGTGCCTATGATGTTTAACTGAGAATTGCTTATATATATTTTTTAAACTATGTATGGTTTCTCTTTTTTATTTCTTTCTCTTTTTAAAATTTATTTATTTATTTAGGTGGCGCTAGGTCTTCATTGCTGCTTGCGGGTGTTCTTTGGCAGGGAGCAGGGGCTGCTGTTCGTCTCGGTGTGCGGGTTCTAGAGCTTGGACTCAGCAGTTGTGGCGCATAGATTTAGTTGCTCTTTGGAATGTGGAATCCTGCCAGATCAGGGACCGAAACTATGTCCTCTGCATTGGCACTGGACCACCAGGGAAGTCCCTAGTGTTGGTTTTTGAAGATTCATTTTGCTGGTTATTTCTGGTAGCTTCTGATCAGTCACCTGAGTTTTCTAGATAGACAACAGTGTCATCTCCAAATATGATTTTGTCTCTTTGATAGCATTTAAACTTCACTTCTTTTTCTTGCTTTATATTGTTGGCCACAGCACCCAGAGCAGTAAATAGTGGCAGTAGCTTATACTGTTCTCTGGTTCCCAGCCTCAGAGAAGATCTTTCTGCTGTCCTACCATGAAGGCCAAGGTAGGCTAGTAATTTAGGAGAGATAGTTTGATTATGCTAAAGGAGTGATTCTTCTGTTTCTGTGTTCCTGGGAGTTTTTTTTTTTTTTTTTTTTAATTCAGATACTAATTTCAAATAACTTCAGAACTATCAGTGTGTTATTATTCATTCTCATTAAATGTCTTGATATCATGACTTATTCTTTCTAGTTGATTTTCAGAATGTTCCTCGTAATTCTAGCTCAGTTTTTCTACCCAGTTGAAATTTGGGATCACTTTAAGATTCAGGAAATACTTTCAAGGTGTGGATTAAGAAAATATTGAAATTATAACTCAATTGAGGGAGAATGATCATCTTTAAAATACTTGACCTTTCCTTCTAGAAGTGTCATATGACTCTCCATCCATTCAAATATTCCTTTATATCATGCCGTAAAGTATTACAGCTTTCTTCCTAATTATCTGATTCCTAGGTTTTAAATTTGTTGTTGTTATTATTTCTGTGCCTATGATGTTTAACTGAGAATTGCTTATATATATTTTTTAAACTATGTATGGTTTCTCTTTTTTATTTCTTTCTCTTTTTAAAATTTATTTATTTATTTAGGTGGCGCTAGGTCTTCATTGCTGCTTGCGGGTGTTCTTTGGCAGGGAGCAGGGGCTGCTGTTCGTCTCGGTGTGCGGGTTCTAGAGCTTGGACTCAGCAGTTGTGGCGCATAGGTTTAGTTGCTCTTTGGAATGTGGAATCCTGCCAGACCAGGGACCGAAACTATGTCCTCTGCATTGGCACTGGACCACCAGGGAAGTCCCTAGTGTTGGTTTTTGAAGATTCATTTTGCTGGTTATTTCTGGTAGCTTCTGATCAGTCACCTGAGTTTTCTAGATAGACAACAGTGTCATCTCCAAATATGATTTTGTCTCTTTGATAGCATTTAAACTTCACTTCTTTTTCTTGCTTTATATTGTTGGCCACAGCACCCAGAGCAGTAAATAGTGGCAGTAGCTTATACTGTTCTCTGGTTCCCAGCCTCAGAGAAGATCTTTCTGCTGTCCTACCATGAAGGCCAAGGTAGGCTAGTAATTTAGGAGAGATAGTTTGATTATGCTAAAGGAGTGATTCTTCTGTTTCTGTGTTCCTGGGAGTTTTTTTTTTTTTTTTTTTTTAATTCAGATACTAATTTCAAATAACTTCAGAACTATCAGTGTGTTATTATTCATTCTCATTAAATTTATTGATACAGTTATTTTATTTTGATGATTTAGCATTTAGAAAATTATTGCTATATTTCCAAAATAAATCTTACTTTTTTTTTTAAATCTTACTTTAGTATAGTGCATTATTCTTCATGGTACTAGATTGGAGCTCTTGTTATTTAAGTTTAGGATTTTGGTATTTTGTATGTGAAGTTGGATGTAATGCTCATTAAGATACTATCTTTTGTGTAAAAAATTAACTTTTTCAAATATAAGAAACTTTTTATCTAAAAATCAACCTTTTCAAATATAAGAATCCTTTTAAAATATTTTAATTTCTCTTCTTGGTGGGGGCAAGAACATGAAGAAAGTTCCCTGTAAAGACTAAATGGATTTGGAAGCATTTGGTAGAGGTGCTTTGGGAAGAAGGACTCAATTTCAGTTTCTTTCACAATGACTGATTTTTAAAATTTTGTCACTTACACTTTCATTGAAAGAGAAATCAGCCCTTTCTGCTAAATATTAAGTACAAAATTGTGCCTGAGAGTTTATTTTGATTTAATATACCCACGGTCATAGATATCAGTATGGGCTTTTTTTTTTCCTCCTTTTCTCTTAGTTATCTTTACTAAGTACTTGTTTTATTTGTCTTTCAAGCAGCCAGTTATTGATTTATTTATCAAGGCATTAGGCTTTTGCTTTACATTTCACTGTTTAATTTTATCTTTATTAGTTCTTTGTTTCCCACTTTCTTTTGGCTCATTATTGATTTTTTTATAGCTCCTTGGGTTGAAAGCTTATTTGTTTTCAGTTCTTTTTGATTTTTAGTAAAAAGTACTTAAGACTATATAAATATGTCTGTGTATTGCTTTGATGGTAGTCTTATATATAGTACTCACATTTATAAATACATAATAATTTTAGTTTCAATTGCCTCTTTGACTCAAGGGTTAGAAAAATTTTTTTCTGAGTGATTGGGATTTTGTGGAATTAATTTCTAATTTTATTGCACAGTGGTCTGAGAATGTGACCTCTGTAAAAGATTTTTTTTTTTTAATTCAGATACTAATTTCAAATAACTTCAGAACTATCAGTGTGTTATTATTCATTCTCATTAAATTTATTGATACAGTTATTTTATTTTGATGATTTAGCATTTAGAAAATTATTGCTATATTTCCAAAATAAATCTTACTTTTTTTTTTAAATCTTACTTTAGTATAGTGCATTATTCTTCATGGTACTAGATTGGAGCTCTTGTTATTTAAGTTTAGGATTTTGGTATTTTGTATGTGAAGTTGGATGTAATGCTCATTAAGATACTATCTTTTGTGTAAAAAATTAACTTTTTCAAATATAAGAAACTTTTTATCTAAAAATCAACCTTTTCAAATATAAGAATCCTTTTAAAATATTTTAATTTCTCTTCTTGGTGGGGGCAAGAACATGAAGAAAGTTCCCTGTAAAGACTAAATGGATTTGGAAGCATTTGGTAGAGGTGCTTTGGGAAGAAGGACTCAATTTCAGTTTCTTTCACAATGACTGATTTTTAAAATTTTGTCACTTACACTTTCATTGAAAGAGAAATCAGCCCTTTCTGCTAAATATTAAGTACAAAATTGTGCCTGAGAGTTTATTTTGATTTAATATACCCACGGTCATAGATATCAGTATGGGCTTTTTTTTTTCCTCCTTTTCTCTTAGTTATCTTTACTAAGTACTTGTTTTATTTGTCTTTCAAGCAGCCAGTTATTGATTTATTTATCAAGGCATTAGGCTTTTGCTTTACATTTCACTGTTTAATTTTATCTTTATTAGTTCTTTGTTTCCCACTTTCTTTTGGCTCATTATTGATTTTTTTATAGCTCCTTGGGTTGAAAGCTTATTTGTTTTCAGTTCTTTTTGATTTTTAGTAAAAAGTACTTAAGACTATATAAATATGTCTGTGTATTGCTTTGATGGTAGTCTTATATATAGTACTCACATTTATAAATACATAATAATTTTAGTTTCAATTGCCTCTTTGACTCAAGGGTTAGAAAAATTTTTTTCTGAGTGATTGGGATTTTGTGGAATTAATTTCTAATTTTATTGCACAGTGGTCTGAGAATGTGACCTCTGTAAATTTTTTTCACATTTATTGGATCTTTCTTTGTCATCCAGTACATGATCAGTTTTCATAAATGTCCCGTTGACACTTGAAGCTATGTCGTCTTCTGCGAGGCACAGAGTGTGACACACATACACTGCCATCCTTTGATCAGATAGGAATAGTGGGTCCGACACGTACACATGGACAGCCAGCCATCATATTTGACCCAAGATGGTAGCCTTTATTGTTTTTTAAATTTCTTCTTGTGTCGTTATCATTTTGAATGTCGGTTTTGAGTGTTTCAGCATAGTGTGATTCAGGCCATGAAGGTTTATGATGGTGTGTGTTACCTTTCATCAAAATGAAATTCCGCCCTTTTGTTCCATTTTGTGTCTGGGGCCTTCACGTCTCTACGGTTCTTGTCCTGTGTTGTCTCTTGAGCCCTTTGTGGGGCCCTGTGGCTGTGGGCTCAGTCACGCCTCCCTCTGCTCTGGCCGGGTGAAGCTCTACAGGGTGCTGCCCCCATGGGCCTTGCTTGGCTTCCTCCTGCCCTCGAGGGGAGGATCAGGGGACTTCGAGACCCCCGCCATCCTGTGTCTCGAGCTGCTCACAGTATCGGGCTCACAGGGCTCCCTGCGCCTGTGTCACGCTCAGTCCACGAGACTTCAGGAACAGGCCGTATGCTTGCTCAGCAGGCGGGTACTGAGAACGTCCTGGGGCAGAGAAGGGGGTGGTCAGCCTGGGGGCCAGGTGTGGTTGACAACAGACAGTGCCTGGCAGAGCCTGGAGCCATGGGCGGGCGCTCAGGGCGTGCCCTCCCCCTGCACTGCTGTGACCCGCCTCCAGAGGGTTCGGATCAGGCTGTGGGAACCAGACATGTGCCTTCGCTTGTGGAGATGTTGCCGAAGAAGGCTCGGTGGCCACAGGCACGCAGCGCCTCGTCCCCGGAGCGCAAGGCTCACAGCATAGCCTCCTGGTTTCCTGTCACTGGTGTGGGGACGTGCGCTGGCACCCCCTTGCTGAGGCTCATTTGCACAGGAAGGCAGAGGCTCATCCTTCACGGTTGAGAGTAAGGACAGCCTGTAATTGGGGCAGACTGTAGGTACTTCCTACGTTCCTGCCCAGACACCCCAGAATTTCCTGAACCCCTGGGCCTAGGAAGCCCGGAGCCTGGGAGCAGCTGTGCCTAGGCTGAGATGGCTGCCGAATTGTCACTCACACTGAGAAGGGCCGGCTCTTGTCCTGCCTGGACCAGCCTTCCCATGGAGAAGCACATGCCATACTCCTGTTTGGTTTCAACAATAACAATCCACCTTCACCAAGTGACGTGGCCTTCGTACAGAAGTTTATCTCACTGTTATTCCCATTTTACAAATGAGAAACAGAGGTCCAGGGAGGGTAGTGGATTTCCCAAGGTCACGTAGTAAGTCACTACAGAGCACCTGGGTGCGTCCGTGGTGCCCTCCGCAGGACGCTGTCGTGGCCGTTCACGATTGCCTCTTGGTTTCAGATCCTTCGTGTCGCCTAGACTGGACGCTTCATGAGGGTGGCACCCGGCCTCGTCAGGCTTTGCGCCCTCAGCCTCCTGAGGTCTGCAGCCACCGAGCTGACTGGCAGGGCTCTGAGGTCAGGCTCCTATCTCTGCCGGGCCTCTCTTGGCCCTGCAGCACAGCAGAGCCAGCGTGGCACGGGTAGGGCAGTCACCAGGTGGTGAGCCCACCCGCCCGGCATAGCATCAGGGCCCCAGCTCTCCCTGGGGAGGAAGGCCTGGCTCCCGTTCTCTTCTCTGATGGCCTGCTGAGCTTGCAGATCTGTCCAGGGGCTGGCGGGCCCTCCCGTGTGCTCCCCGAGCACCCTGGGAAGCCGGCCCCATTGGGGTGGCACAGATGGCAAACCCAAACAACAAAGTAAACTCCAATATGTCTTAGAGACATTGTCAGCCTGCAGCTTATTTATCATGTCACAGCAGCCCTCGTGGAGCGGGGACACCCCTCCCTCCGCCCAGACCTGTCCTGCTCTCTTCCTGTGTGAGGATTATTTATAGGAAACTGATTTTTGTAGACTTGGAAGCAGGACACAGAGACGGAGAGTTTCCACAACAGACATTGGTCATTTTCTTTCACATTTGGGAGGTGAATAACAAGGCCAAGTGCCTAGCCTTTATGAAGTGTCAGCCCCTGTTCTGGGAGCTTGACCCGCACCATGTCTATAACAGCCCCAAGGGGTGTAGATGTCATCAGTCCCAGTTTACAGATGCAGAACTGGAAGCTCAGAGGTTGATTAACTCTGTCATGGTCACACAGCTCAGGTTGCCCAGCAGCGGCTCTTGTCCTGCCTGGACCAGCCTTCCCATGGAGAAGCACATGCCATACTCCTGTTTGGTTTCAACAATAACAATCCACCTTCACCAAGTGGCGTGGCCTTCGTCAGAAGTTTATCTCACTGTTATTCCCATTTTACAAATGAGAAACAGAGGTCCAGGGAGGGTAGTGGATTTCCCAAGGTCACGTAGTAAGTCACTACAGAGCACCTGGGTGCGTCCGTGGTGCCCCCCCATGGGGCGCTGTCGTGGCCGTTCACGATTGCCTCTTGGTTTCAGATCCTTCGTGTCGCCTAGACTGGACGCTTCATGAGGGTGGCGCCCGGCCTCGTCAGGCTCTGCGCCCTCAGCCTCCTGAGGTCTGCAGCCACCGAGCTGACTGGCAGGGCTCTGAGGTCAGGCTCCTATCTCTGCCGGGCCTCTCTTGGCCCTGCAGCGCAGCAGAGCCAGCGTGGCACGGGTAGGGCAGTCACCAGGTGGTGAGCCCACCCGCCCGGCATAGCATCAGGGCCCCAGCTCTCCCTGGGGAGGAAGGCCTGGCTCCCGTTCTCTTCTCTGATGGCCTGCTGAGCTTGCAGATCTGTCCAGGGGCTGGCGGGCCCTCCCGTGTGCTCCCCGAGCACCCTGGGAAGCCGGCCCCATTGGGGTGGCACAGATGGCAAACCCAAACAACAAAGTAAACTCCAATATGTCTTAGAGACATTGTCAGCCTGCAGCTTATTTATCATGTCACAGCAGCCCTCGTGGAGCGGGGACACCCCTCCCTCCGCCCAGACCTGTCCTGCTCTCTTCCTGTGTGAGGATTATTTATAGGAAACTGATTTTTGTAGACTTGGAAGCAGGACACAGAGACGGAGAGTTTCCACAACAGACATTGGTCATTTTCTTTCACATTTGGGAGGTGAATAACAAGGCCAAGTGCCTAGCCTTTATGAAGTGTCAGCCCCTGTTCTGGGAGCTTGACCCGCACCATGTCTATAACAGCCCCAAGGGGTGTAGATGTCATCAGTCCCAGTTTACAGATGCAGAACTGGAAGCTCAGAGAGGTTGATTAACTCTGTCATGGTCACACAGCTCAGGTTGCCCAGCAGCTGCTCTTAACCTCTGCACTCTAGCATCCAGTGGGTGGTGGAGGCCAAGAGGGCACTTACCCCTTACTCGGGGCTGCCACCCGGGGCTGAGGCCACTAGCGCAGCTGCAGGACCCCAGGGACATCCCGTGGGTGCAGACCAGCTGCTCCGCTCAGCCTGAAACCAGAGACGCTAAGGCAGGGCGTCTGGGCCATCGGGCCTTCCTCCCCCAGTGACAAGGCCCCCTGGAGACGGCCTGTGGCAGGGCTAGGCCGAGACGGCTGCTCCAGCCCAGGTTGTGGCCCAGCTCCTCAGTGGTGACATCTCTGCATCGCTGGAAGGGCAGGGGTCCAAGCAGGAGCAGGGGGCCTGGGAGCCGAGTCTCCCCGAGCTCCACCTTTGACCCCAAACTGCGGTCAGAAGGCAGGCCACCTGGGCCTCAGTTTCCTCAGTTGTAGAAACAGAAATGCAGGCACAGAAAGCCTCCTTGGAGAAGACAGTGACTCTTCAGGGAGATAGGCTGGCCCACAGCAGGAGCAGAGCTGGGGCGCAGCGAGGAGGGGACAGCCCTGAGGGCCGGCTGCACACACAGGCCCCTCAGTGAGGAGCCCCGGACGCCCGGCCATCGGAGGACTTTCACAGGGGGCGTGAATCGAGCCGCATCACCAGCCCCACGGGCAGCAGGAATTCAGACATCCTGGATGGGGGAGGGGGACGGGAATGAGTGAGAGGGGCCGAGGGGAGCCGCAGGCAGGACTCCCTCACCTCCGCCTTCCAGAGATGCGAAGAGAAGACACTCAGGGCCGGGCCGGACGCCCAGAATGCATGTCCTTTGAAATAATTTGTTTACCTTTCTGATCTAAAGATGCGGGGGAACGCACAGACTCTGGTCACAGGTGAGCCGTGGAAAGCCAGGTGGAATGTAAGGAGCAGCCCAGCCGAGCCGTGGTGGCTGCCGGGCTGTGCGCCGAGCCTCCGTGTAAATTCCAGGCCCGTTGCCCGACGGGGGCCACCTGGAATGTCCCGGGCCGGGCGGGGATGCGTCACCCCACCTGGAATGTCCCGGGCCGGGCGGCGATGTCACCCCCACCTGGAATGTCCCGGGCCGGGCGGGGATGCGTCACCCCACCTGGAATGTCCCGGGCCGGGCGGGGATGCGTCACCCCCACCTGGAATGTCCCGGGCCGGGCGGGGATGCGTCACACTCTTCGTCCTTGGGCCCGCTCACGGCCCAGGTGACAGTTGGTAGGAAAACCTCGTTCGCAGCAGCGCCAGTGTACACGGAAGCGGGGCAGCTGGTCAGAGCCTGTTCGATCAAAATGAGGTGCCTTTTCTCCTCTGGGAGATGGAGGAAGGAGAGACGTTGCTGAGTGTCCCGGAGAGTCTTCACGCTCTGTGGACCCGTCCAGACACCACATCTGTGTGGCCACGTGCACGCATGGAAGTGTGCACCGACACAGCCAGGGCTCTCAAGTAGGGCACAGTTTCTGCTGTCGAGTGTAGGCCTTTCCGTCCATCCTTTATAAAAGCCTGAAACCCTGCTCCCTGCCAGTCATCCTGCTCGAGTCTAGCCTGTAAACGGCGGAGAAGGCTGCCCTGGCTTGGCATGGGCTCTCCTGCAGGGACACGTGTCCACCTAGCCCCGTCTCCTGTCCATATCATCAGCATCCCCAACCCGGCCACCGTCCAGACCTGGGGGGAGGGTTCTCCATGCCCCAAGAGGGCAAAGTGAGAGAGAGAAAACAAAGGTCTCTCATGCCATCAGGGAAGCTCTCAGCCAGGAGGAGAGGCGGGAAACCCAGGGCAGGCGTCCAGAAACGGACGTGTGAGCCCAGAGCTTTGATCCGGCGCCCCTGGCCGCCCATTAGCACCTCCCCCAGCCCTGTGGTGGTCGGAAACCATCTTTCTGGACCCAGGACCTGGCGCTTCTGCTTTTACTTTCCAACTTCAAAGATGCCTTTTGAAATAGTTTTTCCAGTGAAATTCCAGAGGTTTTACACATGTGTGAAAGGAGGAGTCTGGCTGTTAAAATGTGTTTGCTCTGCCCCTCGGTCCTCTTAACTACAAAGGTTCCGAGACCGCCTCCACTTTGTTCCCTTAAATGTTAAACCAGCTCCCTCACCGCCATGTGCTGCATTGCCCCAGCCTCTTCCCGGCGTCCCCAGGCTGATTTCTGTTCAGCTAGAGCCTCATGGGGCAAAAGTGATTTTTTTTTTTTTTTTTTTAAATAGTGGAAGAAACATTTGGTGTTGGGACACTGTTCACAGCTCACAGCCGCCGTCATGAACCCCAGTCTGTGTAAGTGAGATAGATGCAGTGTCCACAGCTGGGCAGAAGGGCTGGGGGCCCGGGGCCCAGCCAAAGGCACTTCCCATCTAAGAGCAGGAGGGAGTTTTCCACGGCCGGAGTGTGGGTCTGGTTGATTGTCTTTAACCCCACAGAGACCAGCTAAATAATTGGGATGACGGTGGGTTTCTATGCCTCTGGGGCCCCATGTTGTTGTTTTGTTGTCATGGGTGATTCTAGACCAGTAGACTCTGGTAGGCCATCGTAAACATCTCTTCCAAATCCAGCCGTTAGACTACGGATGTTTTCAGGGAATGCCTCCCTGAAAGATACTCCCCAAAAGCCCAGACTTAAAAACAGCCCTTCAGCACATAATTTCTCCCACAAAAACCCAGTCATGTAAAAGTGAAACATTTTGGTGAACCTGTAGAAGTAACAATTCTATCAGTAAAAGCTGACATCATTTATAAAGTTTTAAAAATACATTTTGTCATTTCAATAAATTCCTTCATATATTACACCACCGTTCATAATAATTTTAACTGTGGGTTTTATTGATATACCAAAGAACGGGGCCAGGACCTAGGCTTTTACTGATCAGGCTGTTGGGGTACTTGGTCCAGGTTCCCATTCCGCCCCTTCCCGTGCCTCAGATCAGGATGTTCACTGACAGCGTGAATCTGAAGACAGCTACGGAGGGACTTCCCTGGCAGTCCAGTGGTTAGGACTCAGAGCTTTCACTGCCGGGGTCCGAGTTCCATCCCTGGTTAGGGAACTAAGACCCAGAAAAGCTACACAGTGCGGCCAAAAAACTAAAATATATAAACATGCCTCCAAGCCCAAAGAGCAGTTGTTCTTAGGCCACCTTGAACTTGGAAGTTCCCTCCGCTCCAAGATATGAGGTCTGGGACGGCCTTTCTTACATCAGAGACCAATTTCATCCCCCTGAGTTGTTTCGCCTCGGCTCTCGAGCCTGGTAATGAGGTTCACCAGCAGCTGCGTCTGCCCGGGCCCCTCTCGGGCTCCCCTTATAAAATTTATTTTTTTAAATAGTGGAAGAAACATTTGGTGTTGGGACACTGTTCACAGCTCACAGCCGCCGTCATGAACCCCAGTCTGTGTAAGTGAGATAGATGCAGTGTCCACAGCTGGGCAGAAGGGCTGGGGGCCCGGGGCCCAGCCAAAGGCACTTCCCATCTAAGAGCAGGAGGGAGTTTTCCACGGCCGGAGTGTGGGTCTGGTTGATTGTCTTTAACCCCACAGAGACCAGCTAAATAATTGGGATGACGGTGGGTTTCTATGCCTCTGGGGCCCCATGTTGTTGTTTTGTTGTCATGGGTGATTCTAGACCAGTAGACTCTGGTAGGCCATCGTAAACATCTCTTCCAAATCCAGCCGTTAGACTACGGATGTTTTCAGGGAATGCCTCCCTGAAAGATACTCCCCAAAAGCCCAGACTTAAAAACAGCCCTTCAGCACATAATTTCTCCCACAAAAACCCAGTCATGTAAAAGTGAAACATTTTGGTGAACCTGTAGAAGTAACAATTCTATCAGTAAAAGCTGACATCATTTATAAAGTTTTAAAAATACATTTTGTCATTTCAATAAATTCCTTCATATATTACACCACCGTTCATAATAATTTTAACTGTGGGTTTTATTGATATACCAAAGAACGGGGCCAGGACCTAGGCTTTTACTGATCAGGCTGTTGGGGTACTTGGTCCAGGTTCCCATTCCGCCCCTTCCCGTGCCTCAGATCAGGATGTTCACTGACAGCGTGAATCTGAAGACAGCTACGGAGGGACTTCCCTGGCAGTCCAGTGGTTAGGACTCAGAGCTTTCACTGCCGGGGTCCGAGTTCCATCCCTGGTTAGGGAACTAAGACCCAGAAAAGCTACACAGTGCGGCCAAAAAACTAAAATATATAAACATGCCTCCAAGCCCAAAGAGCAGTTGTTCTTAGGCCACCTTGAACTTGGAAGTTCCCTCCGCTCCAAGATATGAGGTCTGGGACGGCCTTTCTTACATCAGAGACCAATTTCATCCCCCTGAGTTGTTTCGCCTCGGCTCTCGAGCCTGGTAATGAGGGTTCACCAGCAGCTGCGTCTGCCCGCGGGCCCCTCTCGGGCTCCCCTTATAAAATGCAGAAGAGACAGAAAGGCCTCTGGAAATTCTCAAGCCACTTCTAGTCTTGGAGGTGTCCCCGGGTCCCTGCTTTCTCTGGAACCACCTTGAGGGTCCGTACTTGCTGCGAACGTCCTCACACCACAGGGCAGCCAGCTCTTTGCTCTCACCCAGGATCCCGGCTCTGTCCCTCGACGAGCAGTCCTCCCCAGGCCGGCAGTCCCCCTTCCCACCTCCCCCTCCCGCTCCGTGGTCAACCCCACCCTCCACTCCTCACCGCCAGCGACGCCCTTTCACCATCGTAGACCTTTTGGACTCCCTCTTCCCTTCTAGCATCAGCAGCTGGCTCTTTGTTGGGGTCGATTTTTTTTTAAAGTAAAGGATGCTTTACTTTAAAAACATTTTACTAGTCTTGCAGGAAAAAGGCGGGGAGTAGCCCAGTTGGGCTGAAATTCAGGTGCAGCGTGTCTGATGGCCTTCCATGCTGTCCAGATGCCCCACTTATGAAGTTCCAGCGGTGCTTTAGCAAAATGACCAATTATTTCACAGCACAGCCTGCAGGGTTTTCGCTGATAGCAGACAGCACAACCTTCAGCACCAGGTCCAAGTCCCGAGGGGGAGGGCCATTGCAGGGGCCAGGACAGCTCCCTCTTCTGCCCTCTCTGCTTCGGGTGACACCACAGATGACCTCGGAAATGGAGGGTGGGGCGTGTCACCTCTCTCTCCAGAGGGAAGAAGAGGTAGCCGGAGGGGCACCCCTTGCTCCCGGCCACGAGGGCTTTATAGGCAGAACCGTTTAAGCCGCCTGGTGTTTTCACAGCCCTCCGTGAGAATGAAATCACAGCTTGGTGGTTGTCCAGCAGCCAGGACAGCATCTAGCTGCGGGCCCCAGCCAGCACGCCCGATTGCTTTCCGCCAAAAACTCTACAATAAAAACAAGCACAAAAGATGTACCTTCACAGTGCGCCTGTCCAAAGCCCAAGAGCAGTTGTTCTTAGGCCACCTTGAACTTGGAAGTTCCCTCCGCTCCAAGATATGAGGTCTGGGACGGCCTTTCTTACATCAGAGACCAATTTCATCCCCTGAGTTGTTTCGCCTCGGCTCTCGAGCCTGGTAATGAGGTTCACCAGCAGCTGCGTCTGCCCGCGGGCCCCTCTCGGGCTCCCCTTATAAAATGCAGAAGAGACAGAAAGGCCTCTGGAAATTCTCAAGCCACTTCTAGTCTTGGAGGTGTCCCCGGGTCCCTGCTTTCTCTGGAACCACCTTGAGGGTCCGTACTTGCTGCGAACGTCCTCACACCACAGGGCAGCCAGCTCTTTGCTCTCACCCAGGATCCCGGCTCTGTCCCTCGACGAGCAGTCCTCCCCAGGCCGGCAGTCCCCCTTCCCACCTCCCCCTCCCGCTCCGTGGTCAACCCCACCCTCCACTCCTCACCGCCAGCGACGCCCTTTCACCATCGTAGACCTTTTGGACTCCCTCTTCCCTTCTAGCATCAGCAGCTGGCTCTTTGTTGGGGTCGATTTTTTTTTAAAGTAAAGGATGCTTTACTTTAAAACATTTACTAGTCTTGCAGGAAAAAGGCGGGGAGTAGCCCAGTTGGGCTGAAATTCAGGTGCAGCGTGTCTGATGGCCTTCCATGCTGTCCAGATGCCCCACTTATGAAGTTCCAGCGGTGCTTTAGCAAAATGACCAATTATTTCACAGCACAGCCTGCAGGGTTTTCGCTGATAGCAGACAGCACAACCTTCAGCACCAGGTCCAAGTCCCGAGGGGGAGGGCCATTGCAGGGGCCAGGACAGCTCCCTCTTCTGCCCTCTCTGCTTCGGGTGACACCACAGATGACCTCGGAAATGGAGGGTGGGGCGTGTCACCTCTCTCTCCAGAGGGAAGAAGAGGTAGCCGGAGGGGCACCCCTTGCTCCCGGCCACGAGGGCTTTATAGGCAGAACCGTTTAAGCCGCCTGGTGTTTTCACAGCCCTCCGTGAGAATGAAATCACAGCTTGGTGGTTGTCCAGCAGCCAGGACAGCATCTAGCTGCGGGCCCCAGCCAGCACGCCCGATTGCTTTCCGCCAAAAACTGAACAATAAAAACAAGCACAAAAGATGTACCTTCACAGTGCGTCTGTCCAAAGACAGTTTGGAAGCTCTTTCGCAGTGAGGACTGAGCAGACTGGGCGTCCTCAGAGCCTCCAGGGCCCTGAACTCTCTCTCACCAAGAGGCAGCCTTTGACTTTGGATTTGGGGTCTATTTCAAACAGTTTTTCCACTGCCTCAGTAAATGACGACACAGCAGTCAGGAGACCCGTATTCAACAGCCGACTTTGTTACTGGCCCTCTGGGTCACGCTGAGCAAGCCAGTAAACCAGAGGTTCTCTGAGCCCGGTGCCATCATGGTGAAATTGGGACAGGGCGGAGACCGGGCTAATGGCGATCACAGGCGGGGGCTGGAGGATGGTTGTGAGGCCCTGCAGGAGCCCACCCAGGGCTGCTCGCGATGCTGGTCAGGGCTCCCTGGGCCGGCCCAGCCTTCCCTCCTCACTGACCCTGGAGTGTGCCCACCTGCAGGGTTTCTGTTTCCCCTGAGGGTGCTGATCATTTTTCTTTTTCTTTTTTAAAAAATTCATATAGTGTTCCCCCTCCCCTAGGCCTTTAAAGAAATGTATTTTTAAGACCAGGCCCCTGATTTCCTACTGACCTGCGTTTCTTCTTTTTTCCTTTTTTTTTAAATTGTATTTATTTACTTATCTTTGGCTGTGCCTGGGTCTTCGTTGCTGCACAGGACTTTCTCTAGTTGTGGTGGGCTTCTCGTTGCAGTGTTGCTCTTTTTGTGGAACATGGGCTCTAGGGCGCACAAGCTGCAGTAGTTCCAGCCTGTGGGCTCAGTAGTCAGGGCTCCCTGGCTCTAGGGCACAGACTTAGGAGTTGTGGTGTACAGGCTGAGTTGCTTCTCAGCGTGTGGAATCTTCCTGGACCGGGGATCAAACCCGTGTCTCCTGCATGAGCAGCCAGATTCTCTTACCACTGAGCCACCAAGGAAGCCCTGACCTGCATTTCTTGGTGATTTCCTACTCCTGGCCTGCAGTTTTTCCTCCCATGTTACCTCAACATCCCTAAAGTACTCCTGGTAGAGACATCACTTATGTGTGCCTTTTTGAGCTCTTTGTTCACCCTTTGTCCTGACAAAAAGATCCCTTTAAAAAATCCAGGGCAGATTTTTCTGCAAGCGCCTGGAAGTCAGAGAAACAGAGGAAGGTTTAAGAAGGAAGTTCAAGAATCCGGTACAAGTGCGAAATGAGTTCCTCAGCTTCAAAATGTGAAGAGTTCACTTTGAGTTAGGTAGACGCAGAGAAAAAAGCCTTCTGTGGATTCCAGAAAGACAGTCACAAGCCATGTGAATCTTTTTTTCCTGCTATTGAAAGTAAAAGCCCTAGAAATCCTGAGTACCCAGAAAACTGGCTGGAGAGACAGACCAAGGACCATCCTGGGTTCTTTTCTGCTTATGAGTTTTAGAGGCATAATCCACGGAGGGTCTGGACCAAAGAGAAACCCAGGGTCAGACTACAGCACAGCAGTGATCCCCTTCATGGCTCACAGGCTTGTTGTGGCAAAGGGGCTTGCATAATTCAAGGAAGCGATGAACCATCCTAAAGGAAATCAACCCTGAATATTCATTAGAAGGACTGATGCTGAAGCCGGAGCTCCAATACTCTGACCACATGGCGCGAAGAGCCGGCTCATTGGAAAAGACCCTGATACCGGGAAAGACGGAGGGCAGGAAGCGAAGAGGGAGGCAGAGGATGAGATGGTTGGATGCATCACCGACTCAATGGACGTGAGTTTGAGCAAACTCCAGGAGATAGTGGAGGACCGAGAAGCCTGGCCTGCTACGGTCCATGGGGTCCCAAAGAGTCAGACACAGCTTAGCAACTGAACAACAGCACAGTGAATAATCAGAGTAGAATCTCTGATTGTACTTTGGCACTGGTGTTACTTGACACCAAGTTATATAGGAGTGTCAAGAGCCTGGCCTTCTGAGCTAGATGTGGGTGGCAGTCCTGGCTTCCCCTTTCGACTGGAAGCAGGCCTCCCGTGCCGCTCCCAGACACGGGACAGTGATGACGTCTGCCTCGCAGGCTTGCGACAGGAAGGTCGTGACAGCTTTCTCCAAGGGGCAGCTGTGGCCGGTGCTGTGCCGCTGCCCACCCTTACGGAGAACGGAGAGCCTTGCTCGTGCAGAAAAGTTTCATGGAGCCAGACCCACGAGCCCCTCCACGAAGCACTCTCTGGCTCCGGCCCCAGAGCCGTCTCTCCTGTGGTCATTGTCCCTGGGTGCCTGAGCCAGTCTCTGGAGGTTTGGGGCTTGGGAGCTGCATTTTTAATAAGCCTCCCTGGCCATACTGACACACCTGGAAGTCTGAGAACCTGCGGCTGGAGAGAGATTTCTCCTCTGGAGTCTGGGGCCCGCTCTGAAGGTGCCGCCGTTAGACCACTCACAGATGCCCACCCTCCCGACCTCCCCCGTCTGGACCAGCACGTCGCCTCTGGTCTTGTTGAGGGATGTGGTTGCTCTCTAGAGAGAGGGCTCCCTGGTTAGGAGCGTGAGCTGGCTTCCTGAGTCGAGGCGCCCTGGGTGAGGAGCCGTGTCCGTGGCCATTAGGATCATCTGCCTGGACTTCCATCAGGGCTTCTCCGAAAACCACTGTTTTTCCCGCCTGGGGCATCTGTGATCTCACGGAGTTCAGCCAGCTGCCCTGAGGGTTGCCTGCCAGTCTCTCCGAGGGTCCCCGGCATTCTCCCAAGGAAATCTGCTGTACCCCTCACGGCCTCTAAACCTGGGTGATTCCGTCGAATCACGTTTGCCTGCGGTGGCTCTGCCCTGATGGGACCAAAAGAGGCCCTGCTTCCCCCATGGGGCTCGCACTTACTGCAAAACGAGGCAGGACCTGGACAGAGGTGCCCGGTGGGGTCTTCGGCAACCTGGACCTGAGCTCTGGCTTTGTGGCCACCTTGCTGTGAAATCATGAGACTCTGACCCACGTCTTCACCTGAAAAAGGAGGGCATTCCACAAACAGGCCACCAGATGGCTGGCTTGGGCCTTCCTGCGGCCTTTGACTTGTTTACACTCAGAGTTCGAACACCCATTTCCGCTCCCATCAGCCGTGTTTTCGGCTGTCCACGATGTGCTCCAGACGCTCCACTTTTGCTGCGCTTCCCGTGACTGAAATAATAATAATACATAGCCTTATGGGATTGTCATGAGAAATCAGTCAACACACGGAAAGCACCCAGAGTAGGGCCTGGCACAGAGCACTTCAACCAAGTGTGAGCGCCCCCACCACCCTCCCCGGATTGAAAGGACTGATGACAGGCGTGAGGGAAGGAGGAGGGCCGTGTGACTCCAGGCCCCCCAGGCAGGGACTGGGGGAGGTGGTAGAGCCCTTCGCCCGGACTGGGAAGGTGAAACAGGAAGCTCACAAGGCTAGAGAGATCTGGATCCACCCTTGCTCGCTCCGCCTTCCAAGGATGGCAGGACATTCCTGCTGCTTCCACCGTGATCCCCTCGTGGCTCAGCCACGTGCAGCAAGCGATTCCCGCCCATAGGCTGTGCTGTGGCTCTTCGGGGATCTCTGTCTTGTCTGTAATTCACAGTGCTGGGGAGTACTTTGCATAGATTCCCAAGTTTGTAATTAAAACAATTGGGAAGGAATTTTCACTTATATAAAGCACAGCTGAACAGGAAATGTCTTTTAAGCAGATGTTGTGCTGTGAGCCCTGTAGAAATATTACCTTCTCATCAACCCAGCACAGTTCTCTCCAGGCTGGAAAGAAACTACGGGAACATCTTTTCTCCTAACCCAGCATTTCTTTAGCGCCTAATATCATTTCACATTTAAAGGTGACAGCAATATCTTTAACGTTTTTCTACTGGATTAATAACATTTAACGTTCAAAGCAATAAAGCGAAATGTTTTCGTGAGGGTGCCTTATATCACTAGCGGAAGATTCAAGTTCAAAAAAGAAAAGAAGAAAAAAGAAAAAGACCACACAGGCAAAGTAATAGACGTTGAAAACCATAAACTCCAAAGGGAGCCCGGGCCTGGAGGTGATTTCGTGGAGCCCGCGGATGTGGTGTGCAAGGCGTGAGCCCTGCCCCGCCCAGCGCCAAGAGGGACTCCTACACTTGGCAGGGCACGCTCGGTGCCCTCGCCCACTCCCCCAGCCATTCATCTCCCCCCAGCAGCGGGATATGACAATGTTAGCATTTTTCATTTCCCTGACGTTACCATTAATAAAGCAATGATCCAAAAGGGGCTTTGCTGACTCTGTTCTTTATGCTGCCATCACTCACGACTAGATAATTTCACACAGGATCGTTTTAAAATTAAATGACGATAAAAACGCTCTGCTGTTCTGTGTTCACCAGTTCATAGAAGTCTATCAAGTCATTAATGTGTCATGACAAACTGCTCGATGGATACAAGAGTAATTAATTATTTGAATAAATAACAAGTTGAACTTGGGGCTCTGAACCACAGTGACACACGCATCCCATTAAGGGCGTCTTGGAGCCTTTTCAGGGCGCCAGTCTGAAGCGTTAAAACACAGGCCAGGGTACTGGCAATGAGGAAAAACAGTTTTGTAAACGCAGGGTAACGTTTTAAGGGGAGGACGCCAAAGTGTCACGTTTCTGTGCCGGCGTGGCGCTCCGTGTTGAAAGTTCTCCGGCTGTGGCCACTCTGAGATACCACTTCATCAGCGCTGATTTCAAAGAACCATTGTACAGATTTTCATAATCACCATTAATCTCTGCATATTTTTTCAAGATAATTACAGCAATTATTGTTTAGATTTCTCTTTTATATGCCCATTGTGGAAAGGAACAAGTGCTTATTATACTGGATCGTTCAAAGAACCTTGGATTAGAATCCTTTGTCATCTCTGTGCTCATTATTTCAACCCGTGTCGCCTCTGAAAGTTCATCAGCTCCAGAGATGAGAGCAGTATTAGCAGGCGCTATTATTAAAGTCTGAAGGTTGCGCTCAGCCCGCGGTTGGCGGGGGAGGGTGGGATTGCTCGTCCTGGGCCTGCTGGGCTCGGCTGGAATTGCTGTCGGGTGGAGGGAGGCGTAGTCAGAGGGGCAGCAGCCCCACACCCACTTTCCGTGACAGACTCACCAAGTGAGCTCACGACCCGTATTTAGGGGCTATGTTTCCGTGACATGCCCTTTAAACGTTAATAGTGGATCTGAAATCTGGGCACTGGGTGGCGTTGTACTTCAGAGGCGCTCCCCGATACTCCCGATGAAAGCGGGTGTCAGCCCAGGCGTCCCTTTTGTCTCTGGCAGCTCCTTTTCCGCAGGTCACCGCGGGCCAGGGAGCTCATCCGTTTGGGGCGCGAGATGACCTGCCCTCTGGTTGTGTGATGCTCTGGCCTGTTGGCCTGTTGTTAAAGTATTTGGGCAAATAAACAAGCTTTACTCATTGATCATCGAGTCAGAAGAAAAGGAGTTTAAATGTCTTTTCCACAGAGTCCTAGAGAATTCCCATCTGGAAACACAGCTTCCTTCTGGAACACGGCCTTCCCTCGTTTATCCGGCGCTGCCGCGTCCTCGCAGGCCCTGGGCCAGCAGGAAGCTCGTGATCGGCGGAAGGGCACTGGGGTGGGTGTCTCAAGCAGAGTGGCAGTGGGAGCAAGGCCACTCACTCCGAAGAGTAGCACCTCGGGAGGTGGCCCAGAGGGTCACTCTCAGCCGGTCTGGAGGGTTCACGGGCAGGAGCAGGTTCTCCAGGCCAAGCACACAGCAAGGAGAAGGGCACATCGCAAGCAGAGTGAGCGGCTTGGTCAGAGGCGGTGAGCAGGTTAGGGAGCTCGATCTCAGTGTGTACGGAGCAGGTGGGGAAGGGGCAGCTCAACCGCAGAGCTGGGCTGGGGTTGGCATGCCAGGCCCTGGGCTAAGGCGTGTGGACGTCATCCTTTAAATCTGAGGCTACAGTCAAGTTCAAATAAAGGAATGGTGCAAGGACTCCTGCACTGAAAGCCAACTCCAGACATCCCTGGGGTGGCCGTGTCTGTCTGGGCTATAAGCGGTGTTCTCCTGGCGTGAGCCCCTGCAATAGAAGACCCTGTGGAGACCCCCACACACTGGCTGCCTCCCCGCTTGCCCCCCACATACCTTCACCCACAGGCCCGCCCTTCCTGATTGCTGCTGTCTGCTCCTGTCCTTCCACGGCAGCTGTGTGGACGCTTCAGGTGTCCCCCTGATCTCCTTTCTGCACCAACTTTGTGACCCTGACCTGGCCCCTGCCTTCTGGGCTCCAGGTCCCTTTGCAGAGCAGGGGAGGTGACAGACTCCACTGGAAAAGTGTATAAGTGTCCCCGATGCTGTCCCTTGGACAGACCCCCCAGTGCCGTGCTCCCTGGAGCGTGGGTCCACACTGGCCACTCCGGACACCTTTTCTCTTTGCCCTTTAACCCCAGGGACAGGGGAGTCATCTATAACCCTTCATGATTGTTGCTCTTGAGACGGCTTTTTGAGTAGAAGCTGGAGGAAGGGTAGAGAAATCAGCTGTGACCTAGAGCGGGCCAGGCTGGGTGGCTTTCAGGCATTGTATCTTCTGAGGTTCAAATCCAAGTCTCGAGTCACCAGTGCAGATTTCATATTTAGGGTTATTCTTATCATTCGTGAGATGAAGCAGGTGAGGGCTGGGAGGGATTTTTACATCCTCTCGTGGCCCAGTGCTGCGCAGACCTAGCTGCACGTGGTGGTCATCTGGGACCTTCGATGACTCACTGATGCCCAGGGTCTAAGTCTACCCCTCAGACCCAGTAAATCAGAGCCTCCAGGGGAGAAGTAGCAGCAGCAGTTAGAATGTTTGGAAGTCGCCAGGTGAGCACCAGCCAGGTGGCCGATGTGTAGCCCAAGCCATCGACTCACAGATGAGGCCTCTGAGACCAGCCTGCACGTGGGCCCCTGGCCAGTTCTTCTCTTCCTGGCTGTTTATTCAGCAGGTGTTTGTTCTCGGTTCATTGTATCAGGAGGTCCGTGATGTGGGCGTGACTCAGCCTTGGTGAAGTTAGCTGTTTGCCAGATTTCTTCACTGTGAAGTTTCTGTTTTTCCTTTGGGAATCGTAGTTTGTGCGAAATATTTCAGGACTACGTAAACAGCTCATTTCTCATCCGATTTTCACCTCCTGCTGGATTTTGTAACTCCAGCCTTCCTTTAGTATTTCTTAGTTGGTATTCTATCATAAGGAAAAGTTTTCTTTTATCTCCAGGTTGGGTATATCGGTGTGAACCAATGGATTCATACTCACTCTTACCATTTTTTATTTTGATGCTCAAGTGTTTTCCCTGCATCGCACGTGGGAGCCCCTTCAGGCTGGCTTCTGTGTCCCTGCTGCTGCATTTCCCTGATTCATTGAGGATGTCTTTCCTTTCTGGTGCAACAAGCTGTCCCAGGCGTGTTCCTTCCCTGCCCAGCACGGAATCGTCCACTCCTCTGAAGAGTCCCACTCTTCTAGAGGTGGATGCTGGGATCCACAATCCGGGCACTGGGCACGTTCACCACTCTCGGGGTGCCTTTGCTCCTCTGGCCTTGGCAGATGGCAGTTGTCTTGACGGCTTTTTGAGTAGAAGCTGGAGGAAGGGTAGAATCAGCTGTGACCTAGAGCCAGGCTGGGTGGCTTTCAGGCATTGTATCTTCTGAGGTTCAAGTCCAAGTCTCGAGGCACCAGTGCAGATTTCATATTTAGGGTTATTCTTATCATTCGTGAGATGAAGCAGGTGAGGGCTGGGAGGGATTTTTACATCCTCTCGTGGCCCAGTGCTGCGCAGACCTAGCTGCACGTGGTGGTCATCTGGGACCTTCGATGACTCACTGATGCCCAGGGTCTAAGTCTACCCCTCAGACCCAGTAAATCAGAGCCTCCAGGGGAGAAGTAGCAGCAGCAGTTAGAATGTTTGGAAGTCGCCAGGTGAGCACCAGCCAGGGGGCCCGATGTGTAGCCCAAGCCATCGACTCACAGATGAGGCCTCTGAGACCAGCCTGCACGTGGGCCCCTGGCCAGTTCTTCTCTTCCTGGCTGTTTATTCAGCAGGTGTTTGTTCTCGGTTCATTGTATCAGGAGGTCCGTGATGTGGGCGTGACTCAGCCTTGGTGAAGTTAGCTGTTTGCCAGATTTCTTCACTGTGAAGTTTCTGTTTTTCCTTTGGGAATCGTAGTTTGTGCGAAATATTTCAGGACTACGTAAACAGCTCATTTCTCATCCGATTTTCACCTCCTGCTGGATTTTGTAACTCCAGCCTTCCTTTAGTATTTCTTAGTTGGTATTCTATCATAAGGAAAAGTTTTCTTTTATCTCCAGGTTGGGTATATCGGTGTGAACCAATGGATTCATACTCACTCTTACCATTTTTTATTTTGATGCTCAAGTGTTTTCCCTGCATCGCACGTGGGAGCCCCTTCAGGCTGGCTTCTGTGTCCCTGCTGCTGCATTTCCCTGATTCATTGAGGATGTCTTTCCTTTCTGGTGCAACAAGCTGTCCCAGGCGTGTTCCTTCCCTGCCCAGCACGGAATCGTCCACTCCTCTGAAGAGTCCCACTCTTCTAGAGGTGGATGCTGGGATCCACAATCCGGGCACTGGGCACGTTCACCACTCTCGGGGTGCCTTTGCTCCTCTGGCCTTGGCAGATGGCAGTGTGTGTGTGTTGGGCACATACACATACGTGTAAATGTACATATGTACATATCTGCATGCATTTACGTCTATGTGTGGTTTGCTGGTTTTGAAGGATAGTTGGCTTACCGTGCTGTGCTAGTTTCTGCTGTACAACAGAGTGACTCAGTTATATACACATAAGCATTCTTTTTTATATTGTTTTCCATTATGCTTTATACAAGGAGATTGGATATGGTTCCCTGTACTGTACAGTAGGACCTTGTGGTTTAGCCATTCTAGATACAACAGTTTGCATCTGCGAACCCCAAACTCCCAGTCCCTCTCTGTCCTACTCCCCCTGCCTCTTGACAGCCACAAGGTTGTTCTCTGTACAGTGGAATACTGTACTCAGTTGCTCAGTTGTGTCCAACTCTTTATGACCCCATGAACTGTAGCCCACCAGGCTCCCCTGTCCATGGAATTTTCCAGGTGATACTGGAGTGGGTAGCCGTTTCCTCCTCCAGGGGATCTTCCCAACCCAGGGATCGAACCCGTGTCTCTTGCATCTCCTGCACTGGCAAGCAGATTCTTTACCACAGGGGAGCCCACCATGGACTAGTACTCCCCATAAAAAAGAATGAAATGCTTGCAACAGCATGGATGCAGCTAGAGATTATCATGCCAAGTGAAGTCAGTCACTCAGAGAAAGACAAATACCGTGTGACTTCACTTCTCTGCAGATTTAATAATGGCCCAAATGAACCTATCTGCAGAACAAAAGCAAACTCAGAGCCGTGCACCTGCGCGTCACAACCAGGTTTGTCCTGACACCTCCAGTCTCAGAGAGCAGGCTCACCTTCTTCCCTCGCTTTGCCAGTGTTTTCCCTGCATGACGTGGGAGCCTTCAGGCTGGCTTCTGTGTCCCTGCTGCTGCATTTCCTGATTCATTGAGGATGTCTTTCCTTTCTGGTGCAACAAGCTGTCCCAGGCGTGTTCCTTCCCTGCCCAGCACGGAATCGTCCACTCCTCTGAAGAGTCCCACTCTTCTAGAGGTGGATGCTGGGATCCACAATCCGGGCACTGGGCACGTTCACCACTCTCGGGTGCCTTTGCTCCTCTGGCCTTGGCAGATGGCAGTGTGTGTGTGTTGGGCACATACACATACGTGTAAATGTACATATGTACATATCTGCATGCATTTACGTCTATGTGTGGTTTGCTGGTTTTGAAGGATAGTTGGCTTACCGTGCTGTGCTAGTTTCTGCTGTACAACAGAGTGACTCAGTTATATACACATAAGCATTCTTTTTTATATTGTTTTCCATTATGCTTTATACAAGGAGATTGGATATGGTTCCCTGTACTGTACAGTAGGACCTTGTGGTTTAGCCATTCTAGATACAACAGTTTGCATCTGCGAACCCCAAACTCCCAGTCCCTCTCTGTCCTACTCCCCCTGCCTCTTGACAGCCACAAGGTTGTTCTCTGTACAGTGGAATACTGTACTCAGTTGCTCAGTTGTGTCCAACTCTTTATGACCCCATGAACTGTAGCCCACCAGGCTCCCCTGTCCATGGAATTTTCCAGGTGATACTGGAGTGGGTAGCCGTTTCCTCCTCCAGGGGATCTTCCCAACCCAGGGATCGAACCCGTGTCTCTTGCATCTCCTGCACTGGCAAGCAGATTCTTTACCACAGGGGAGCCCACCATGGACTAGTACTCCCCATAAAAAAGAATGAAATGCTTGCAACAGCATGGATGCAGCTAGAGATTATCATGCCAAGTGAAGTCAGTCACTCAGAGAAAGACAAATACCGTGTGACTTCACTTCTCTGCAGATTTAATAATGGCCCAAATGAACCTATCTGCAGAACAAAAGCAAACTCAGAGCCGTGCACCTGCGCGTCACAACCAGGTTTGTCCTGACACCTCCAGTCTCAGAGAGCAGGCTCACCTTCTTCCCCTCGCTTTGCCAGTGTCTCTGCCCCTGCCCGCACGCCGGCCGTCAGCACCCTCAGTGCTCCGTCCTGGGCCCGCCCCCTCCTCGTGTGTTTTCTCCCCTGCTTTCCTGTCCTCAGTTCTCGCGATGCTGGTACCTCCCAAGTGCTCCCTCAGGCCTCACTCCTGCACTTGCCTCCAGGCAGTCCTCACCGACCAGCCTTGCATTCTTGGCCGTTATTTTCCAACCGTTGTTGACCAGCGCCTTCCCTTGGCTATCTCACAAGCCATTCAGACCTGACCCATCACAGGACCCTCCAGCTCCCCCTGCGCTGCCCCTGCCGACCGCCACATCCATGCCTGGCGTCCCCGTCTCCCAGCTGTCCGAGGCAGGCCCTCAGAAGCGCCCTTGGCCCCTCCTCCTCCCCCCTTGCTCCTCTGCACCCCGTTGCCACATCTCTTGATTCCGCCGCCTAAATACCCCTCCCCGGTCCCTCCCCTCTGCCGTCACTGTCCCAGGCCCAGGCCAGGCCCCCAGCATCCCTTGATTTCCCGTCAGAGCCTCCTCCCCGCGGTCCTGCCTCCGGCCTCTCTCTCATCTGTTCTTCTGCACAGCCCGGGAGACATCCCTAAAATACAAACAAGACACAGCGCTCTCCAGCTCAGAGCCCTTCAGTGGCTCCCCAGGGCCCTCACGGGGACATTCGGGCCACCTGGCACGGCCATCAGGGCCCCTTGTGAGCTGGCCTTCGGTTGTCTCCACCCTTCCTCTTCTGTGCGGCTGTTACAGACTGAGGTCGACCTGTAGTCACCCTGACACAGAAACCTCTGACAGGTAGAAGAAGCAAACTGCAGAACAGTTAGTTGTGCTGAGACGCTATTTTTATTAAAAGCACAAATATATCCTCGAAAAAATTCCACATTTCTTGTATACATGCAGACACATAGGTAAACCCACAGGAAATGGACGGGAAATACCACAAGGACTGTGTGCAGACCGCTGCCCCAGCTGTCCCCAAAGGGCAGGGCTCTGGAGTGGAGGGGAGCGTTAACAAAGCTCAACTATTGAAATTGTCTCTTTAGAAAATACTCCTTTACTGAGAGGTTAAAAAAAAAAAAACATACGAGTTGGTTTTGAGACGTCAAAAAGAGCCCTGGGACAGAAAGCGTGTCTCCCTGCCGGGTGCCGACCGCCCCTGGCCAGGCTCTGCCTCAGTCACGGGACAGTGGCTGTGGGTCAGCTGGTTCGGTGGAGACCTCACCCGCCTTGAGCGACGGGCTTGCTCCCGGTGGCCGTGCCCGGGGCGGGCGCCTCGGGCCTGCTGCTGCTTCTGCACTCACAAGAGTGCAGTGTTGCTCTCCAGTCCGTGGAGGAGTGTGCGTGTGTGCACACTAGGGAAGCAGGTGTGAACACGTGGTGGTGGTGACCCGCCCAGGAGCCCCTCAGCAGCCAGCAGGGGAGGGCTCACTTTACTGGCTTTTGTCTTTACTCTGAAGAAAAGGCAGTTGGTCCCTGCCCCAAGTTTTAAGTACTTAGGAAGTTCTATAAAGCATTTCTGTAGCAAGTGAGGGTGTTCTCGTTCATGTATAGAGTCCCCGATTGGGGGGAGCGGGGCGCGGCAGCCACCCGTGGCGCAGCTCTGTGGGCTCCGGCGGCCCAGCAGAGAGCCTCGAGGTCCTCCTGCACAGCCCAGGCGCCCCCTGGGGGGCTGCTCCCAAAGGTGGGGATGGAGGGCCCCAGGCTCAGTTCCCAGGGTGCAGGGCTGCAGGACTGGGGTGACAGTTACTCTCGGGTGTGTGGGAGGTGGGGCAGAGAGATGAGGGGGTGGCTTCCTCATTACCCGCTCAAGGCAGGACCCAGAGAATAGTCATTTGTGGTGTGAAGACATCTTTGTTTGAAAGGTGCAGTGTTCCTGACACCCGGGGGCAGTTTTCTTCTCTTGGCTCTGCAGGCCCTTTCCCAGGGGACATTTGGGACCTGTACCCGACGTGGGCCTGGCTCTTGCAGCTGAGCTTGACCTGGGCAGGCTTTGCCTCCGCACCCCCAAAAGCCTTTGGCCTCAGGTTACCTGATTTCATGTGGACGCTCTTGTGTTTTTTTGTAAGGGCACAGAGAAAGACCAGAAGGTCTACCTTGGAGGAGCTTTTCCTCTCTGCAGGGCTGATGACCGTCCCCGAGGACTTCGTTTGTACCTGGGGCTTTACGCTTTGACCTCATTTAAACTTCACAGCCGTCCAGGTAGGACCTCCGTCCTTCCGCGTCAAGGAAGCAGGCACAGGAGATTACACACGAGCCCGACTCAAAGCTGGGCCAGGGGCCTGCCTGGAGACGCCTGCTCCGAGGAAGGCGCAGTGGGCCGCGTGGTGTGCCTGCCGCAGGCCCCCGGCCCCTCCTGGCCCTGGCCCCGCCGTGTGCTGCATGAGGCCTGGGTGTGCCTGACCCCTCCACAGGCCAAGTGCCTCCTTCCTCCCACGGAGCCGCCTCATTCGTGGGGCTTGGGCAGCTCTCGCGGTGGCTGATAAATCACCCCTTTGGGTTCATGAGGAACGCGGCCGAACAGAGGACTCTGGGGACCTAAAGGAAGTTGTCGGCCTTGTGTAAACTCAATTGGAATGTCACCCAGTAGACAGCCCTGGGGCGTCCACAAATATCGTCCAAGGAATTTCCCTAAAGTGAAATCACCAAGAAAGCAGAACAGACTTGAAGTTTTGGTTTGCAAATGAGTTTTGAGAAATGGCCTTGAGATCCTGAGTTGTTGGCATTTTTCCCATCACAGACTGTAAAGGACTTTTGAAACGCCGCAGGAACGGGGAGAAGAAAGGGCCGGGTTGCTGATTATTTACGGCTCTGAGCCCCAAGCAGGTACCCAGAATTAAAGGCCCCCGCCCATTCCATCTGCATTGAATTTTATTGTGAAAATAACTGCCTGCCAATAAGCCACATCGTTCACCCTCCTCGGTGCGAGGACCTCAGAGAAACCATGACCGAGCTCACTCAGCACCACTTGGCCGCTGTAAACAGATGACCGTTGAGATGCTGGTGATGGAGTCTTTTTAAGAATTTTGTATTTTCACCGTGGTTTGGGACCTGTACCCGACGTGGGCCTGGCTCTTGCAGCTGAGCTTGACCTGGGCAGGCTTTGCCTCCGCACCCCCAAAAGCCTTTGGCCTCAGGTTACCTGATTTCATGTGGACGCTCTTGTGTTTTTTTGTAAGGGCACAGAGAAAGACCAGAAGGTCTACCTTGGAGGAGCTTTTCCTCTCTGCAGGGCTGATGACCGTCCCCGAGGACTTCGTTTGTACCTGGGGCTTTACGCTTTGACCTCATTTAAACTTCACAGCCGTCCAGGTAGGACCTCCGTCCTTCCGCGTCAAGGAAGCAGGCACAGGAGATTACACACGAGCCCGACTCAAAGCTGGGCCAGGGGCCTGCCTGGAGACGCCTGCTCCGAGGAAGGCGCAGTGGGCCGCGTGGTGTGCCTGCCGCAGGCCCCCGGCCCCTCCTGGCCCTGGCCCCGCCGTGTGCTGCATGAGGCCTGGGTGTGCCTGACCCCTCCACAGGCCAAGTGCCTCCTTCCTCCCACGGAGCCGCCTCATTCGTGGGGCTTGGGCAGCTCTCGCGGTGGCTGATAAATCACCCCTTTGGGTTCATGAGGAACGGGGCCGAACAGAGGACTCTGGGGACCTAAAGGAAGTTGTCGGCCTTGTGTAAACTCAATTGGAATGTCACCCAGTAGACAGCCCTGGGCGTCCACAAATATCGCCCAAAGGGAAATTTTCCCCTAAAGTGAAATCACCAAGAAAGCAGAACAGACTTGAAGTTTTGGTTTGCAAATGAGTTTTGAGAAATGGCCTTGAGATCCTGAGTTGTTGGCATTTTTCCCATCACAGACTGTAAAGGACTTTTGAAACGCCGCAGGAACGGGGAGAAGAAAGGGCCGGGTTGCTGATTATTTACGGCTCTGAGCCCCAAGCAGGTACCCAGAATTAAAGGCCCCCGCCCATTCCATCTGCATTGAATTTTATTGTGAAAATAACTGCCTGCCAATAAGCCACATCGTTCACCCTCCTCGGTGCGAGGACCTCAGAGAAACCATGACCGAGCTCACTCAGCACCACTTGGCCGCTGTAAACAGATGACCGTTGAGATGCTGGTGATGGAGTCTTTTTAAGAATTTTGTATTTTCACCGTGGTTACTCAGTAGCTCTGTCGTGTCCGACCCTTTGCGACCTCATGGGCTACAGCGTGCCAGGCCTCCCTGTTCTTCACTATCTCCCGGAGTTTGCTCAAAGTCATGACCATTGGTCGGTGACGCCATCCGACCATCTTGTCTTCTGTCGTCCCCTTCTCCGCTGGCCTTCAGTCTTTCTCAGCATCAGGGTCACTTTTACCACATGACTTTATGAATCTCCTGACCGAGCGGGCTGGAATTGAAATATTTCCTCACCGAGGAGGGAGTCGGCTGGTCCTGGCCCCGGGGCCTCTGCAGGCTGGTCACTCGTGGGTTTCTGTTGAGCCTGCAGAAGTCTGAAGGTATGTGTTTGGAGGGGAGAGTGAAGGGAAGGCCCTAAGGGATTGCCTTAGCAAGTAAAATTATGGTTCCCATGCACGGGAGCTGTGGCCCTCTCCCGTTGCCAGGCAGAGTTTCTACAGACTCGCGGCAGAGGTGTCTGCGAACAGGAATCCAATTTATGTCCGAACAGAAATGACATGCAAATCAGACTTTTTCTCCCAAAGAAAGCAAAGGCAAGTATCCGGGTGACTTGGAAAAAAAAAAAAAGGAAACACAACAAAATCCCCCCTCCTTGCCTCCTTCAGAAGAAGGGGTGGCATTAATACAGTAGCACATTAGAGCTTTATTTGTTTAAGCCTTGCGGATTCTGTAAGCATTCACAATCCTCTTGACTTGTAGTGCCTGATTGTAAAAAGAACAGTTGAATGAGCTCATTGTTTCCTGGTTTTTTTCTGTAATGTATTTTACAAACACGCTGGTGACAGGCCTGACATGCTGATTTCTATGTACTCGCACTTCAGTTTGGGATTACAGCATTAATAACAGAGTTCCATGCATCATGCCATTTTTAAGCATGATCGTTATGATAAAGGGCATATACTTAATTACAGGCCTGCTTAATTACAGCTCTGTTGAAGCTCGTTTGTTTAGGAGAATGCTAATTGCGCTACGGAGCCCGCGGCACATCCTTGCTTTCATCTGCTCCATGCCGCTCGGTGCGGAGGATCAGCGTTTTGTTAAAACTGCCACCAAAAATAAAATTGAAAAATAAAAAAGGGAGAAGACGAAGAAAGCACTGGTGTCCTGGTCCTGAACGGGGGTGCCTGTCTGGCACCGGGCTGTGGATCTGCCGTGCACCCCTTCCACCCGCACGGCCCGTCCTGGGATGGCTTCTGTGTTGGCCCCGCTTTACAAGCTGGAAGGCCAAGGCTCAGAGAGGTGAGACGGCCGCACGTCTGCCACAAATCCTCCCCACCACACCCACGGCACTGACACCACCAGCTGGGCCCTGGGCTCGGATCTTGGCCGCACCAAAGTACCTAACCCCTCCATCTCAATGCCTTAAGTGTAGCTTGCCCGCGATTATTTGGAGAGCTATGTTGTTTGATGTGCGTTCACTCTCTCTTGCATGGTTGGTAAACGTGGTTTCTTTTCCTGTCCTATCTCTCTGGCCTAGAGCTGGGCTAGTGGAGAAGCTCTACTATGGCCAAGGTTTAAGGGGACCGAGGAGCTTGGGCAGCAGACTGCCCTGGGCCCTGGAAATGCCACCTTTGGTGCCAGTGAGGAATGGACAGACCTTTGCATCCTGCCTCTGGGTTGTGCCCATGGATCAGTCAGGCCGTGCCCACGTGAGAACTTGTACAAGTGCAGGCTTCCTGGGAGGGCCAGTGGTGGGATGGGGCAGGGGAACGTGACAAGCATGTACCCCCTCAGCAGTGGCTCTGTGGGAACTGCCTCTCCACCGCGTGTCCCTCTGCCTGGGACTCGGCAATGGATGAAGGCTAGGAGGAAAAGTGCAATGAGGAGGAAATACTGGCGTCGACCCAGGGAAAAAGAGAGGAAGGAAGGAGGCCTGGCTCCCCCACGAGGAGCCTGGATGATGATTTATGGGCATCTTTTGGAGCACATGAGAAATGAGTGCCATTGATTTTAAGAATTATGTTTGGCCAACCTCTGGATATCTTAAAATCTGGAAAGGCTGCCCAGATAAGGAGAATAGAAATGGATGTCCTGGAATTAGCAGGGGATTTAGGAGCGCCTCAAATCCGCTTTCTGCAACACACAGAATCCCTCCCTAACCCCATGACAGGTGCGCCTGGACCTTTGTCAGTCAGTTCTGTGGGTCCTCCCTTCCGCCTTCCCCAGAGCAGGGCAGGGCCTCCTTGGGAATCGTGTTCATCTCTCCAGCCCCTCTTCTTGTGCCAACTCTCAGAACACGTGTGAACACTTTGACCACGTTCACCTTCAAGGCTTCTCTTGCTGTGGTCGTTTTGTCACTCAGTCATGTCTGACTTTTGGACCCCATCGACTGTAGCCCGCCAGGCTCCTCTATCCATGGGATTTCCCAAGCAAGAAGACTGGAGTGGCTTGCCATTTCCTTCTCCAGGGGATCTTCCTGACCCAGGGGAACTTCCGAACCTACATCTGCCGCATTGGCAGGTGGGTTCTTTACCTCTGTGCCACCGAGAAAGCCCCTCTCTTGTCTGGACCAGACCCCATGTCGCTGGGATCCTTCCCACATGCCGAACACTGGGCTCTCGGGTGCCAGGTGGGGTCAGGCCTTTCTGGAGCAGCAGGTCTGATGGCTTCCTTTCCTTCTTCCTGTGGGCTGACTTCAGGTCCCTCACCATCTGGAAGACTGCCCAGGACGACCCTCTGACAGTGCCGTCCCAGCAAGGAACCCCGCCCTCAAGCCCGGAACAGACCAAGGTGGCAGTTCCCCTACCCTGGTGCCGGGACAGCTGCACAGTCACTTACTGTGGCAGTCCCCACCCCAAAAGAGGTCACGTTTTTGACTCAGAGAAGCTTTTTTTTTTTTTTTCACGTCTTCTGTTGTTGTTCCAGCATGAACGTGTCTTTCACGCCATCTGACACAGTTGGTATTTTGGATCTAAAGTACAGGACTTAACATTGACCTTTAACAAATTCCATCTGTTAAATTTAGCCCATGACCCTGACTTTTTGAGATCTCGATTGGATTTCTCTCCCTTATCCACTTTGTGAACTGTCCTCATCAGCCGCACACCAGATAAGCCTACTGTACAGCCTACTGTACGTGTCTTCAGGAAGTAACTGATAATGCCCTGGCACCCTCCAGAAGGTCTCTTGAGGTCAGTGTCAATCTATTAATCAGCTTCTTGAACGTGGAGTCCAACCAGTTATGGATTCTCCTGCCCTTCACATTGTCCAGCCGTGTTTATCTGTCTCGTTCGTTTGGATAACGTGAGAAATTTGTCAAAGGCTTTCCTAAGACCTGCATTCTTTCATCTTACCATAATCTTGACATATGCTAGATTTCTTAAATAAAAGCAACTCCGTCAGCAGGTCGTCTCTTCAGCAGCCGCTCAGTGGCTCCTGGGGACCCGGCGCCCCGCTTCAGAGACTCTGAGCGTCACCAGCGAGGCTGTTCTGCTTGAGACAGCATTCAGGAGCTTCAGCCCTTAGGATCCTGTGAATCCGCTTCCTTTCCCTCCAAGGTTGTTAGTCTGCTTTCCAAAAGAATATAAGGAGTATGTGGCTATGCCCTTCTTTCCATCCTGAACTCTTTAAAGGGATAATGTAGCCCCCAGGTTCTCATCTCTCTCCCTCCGCAGACAGCTCCCCTCGAGGTCGAATTAGGTCCAAGTGGTTCTCCACACCCGCTCCTCTGTAGCTCAGCCTGTGAGGAGGCCGTCGCCCCGCTGCTGAGGGCCACCCTGCTGCCTCTTGCTTCTCAGACAGTCTTGGGAAGGCATCTTCCCGTCTATCCAAATGTCTCCCAGGCTGGAGCCCCGTTACAGGGGCTGCTGAGGTCCCCAGGCACCCCCTGTGCTGGGACAGGAGCACAGAGGTGGCTCACACGGGGACAGCCAGAGGCCCACGGCCAGGAGAGGAGACGCGGCCCTGGCCAGGCACCCAGGGGGCGGGCAGGGCTGCGGGGACGGCTTCCTGCAGGAAGGCGCTCTGAGCGACCCCCAAGGGATGGCAGGTGGGCATGGGGTGAAGGGAAGGGGCAGTGAGCACCCCTCCTTGGAAATCCTCCCATCTCTTCCCTTTGGGTGCCAGTGTGACTGCAGCCTCGCACTGGGCAGGGGTCACCTCCCCTACTTGCTCCCACCCAGTGATCCCTAGGCCTCTTATTTCCCAGGGTGACTGGGCCTTTGCAAGTCGCCTTGCCACCTTTTCAGAGCACAGGTTCTCTGAGCAGACATTGACTCTTGGGTGGGAACAGGCGTCATCAGTGAGAAGGGAGATCTTCACCATATCTTTCCAAACCCCCCAAACACTATGAAGGTCTTTAAACACCAGAGGCAGAAAATGCAGTGAGTGACCTAGGGAGTTCTCAGCTGAGGGATGCAGCCAGGGGAGGTGACCACAGGCAGCTTTGAGAGTTAGAAGGAGAGGTGGAGTAGGCTATGACTTCCGGCGTCCGACATGGGGAGGCCAGGCTGTGGGCAGTGCCTTAATGACGAGGGGCCTGTGGAGGGAAGAGGGGGCTCAGAGGACAGTGGTGGGCGTGACTTGGGGTCTTTGGCATTGACACGCACACCCACCTCCTGGCCCTTAGGTCTGATGGGAAGGAGCTGGTAGAAGGGGCAGCTGAACGCTCAGCGGGCGTGTGGTATTGTCATCAAAACTGCTCAAGGGGGCTTCCCTGGTGGTCCAGTGGGTAGAGATTCCGCCTTGCAGTGTAAAGTGCACGGGTTCGATCCCTGGCCCGGGAAGATCCCACGTGCCACGGAGCAGCTGGACCCGTGTGTCCAATGACAAGTCAGCGCTCTGGAGCGCATGCGCCCAGAGCCAGTGCTCTCCAAGACAGAGGCCACTGTGATGGGAGGCCCACACAGGCCAAAGAATAAAGATGGATGAAAATAAATAAATAAATAACCAATAGAAGAGACCAAATTTAAAAAAAAAAAAAACAACCAACTGTGCAAGGCCCTGGTGTGGAAGAAGCAGGTTTGTTCCCAGACATCACATGCAGCCCTCATGGAAGGGCCAGAGATGAGAGTCACGCCTCCAGCTGTGTGGCCCCCGAGCCCCACCTGTGAGTGATCAGAAATGCCGTCCGTGCTGTGTGCCAGCCTCCCTTGGTGGCATCGGGAAGCAGCTGGGATGAGAGTGCCCTGTGGGGTCGTTGGGTGAGCCTCGACTCCCAACCTCAGTGGCTGGACGTTGGCACCCGCGGGGAAGGGACCTTGGCCTCTCCCTGGGTCCTGGGTGGACCTTGTCCCGCCCTTTCTAGACGGCGCCGTGGCCTGTCAAGGATCATCTGTTCCTGGATGATTTCCCAGCTGTCAGCGCTCGTGGGTGCTCAGATTGCCCCGAGCATATTTGCGTGTGCGCCGTTCTGCGTAAGGTCACACGGTGGGCTGCCCCCTCCTGCCTGGGGAGGTGTTACACTGTCCCCAGTGCCTAGCTGGGTCTCCAGGCAGTGCGGGCAGGTCCTGGGGCCTCTTGTGGTGCGAGCTCCGTGGCCATGCAGCCCTCCCAGGAAAGGGGCGTACGTGCCCTCTGCTTTTGTGGGGCTTGGCTGCCCTGGTTCCTCTTCAGACTTACCAGAGAAGGGTCCACGCTTTCTTCCCTGGGAATTGTGAAGGTCGCTTTACCATGAGACACTTGGTTCAACTTGGCGGTCAGGGAGGATTTGTCCCAGAATTCTTTACTTTCTCTTGCTTGCTTTTCTTCTTTCTGCTTCCGCCATTCTTATTTCTTAGGACTTGGAAAAACAGTGTCCACACTTGTGTCCCAGGGAAGGTCGCACCTGAGGGGACAGGGCAAGCAGAGATCTTCACTTCTCCCTGTGTCCACAACTCGCCAAAACCCATGAGGCCCCCATGCTGTGGGTCCAGCAGGGCTGGCTTGGCCTCTGTTCAGAGCTGAGGGGGACGCTGGGCCCCGGAAGAAGCCCCTGCCAGTCTGCCCGTGCCACCCGGCCTCCTCCCGGGGGTGCTCCTGTCCCACTCTGACCAGGATGATCCGTTCCCCTGTGTGCCAAGGATGATGGTCGTCATAATCCCACTCGCCCCGGGAGAGGGCGCGCTGGGAGTCAGGGGTCGTGACTCGGTGGCGATGATCCGGGGACGCGGTGGATGCGGGGCCGTGGGAAAGGACCTGAACCGCTGAGCCCCTGCCTTTCCCCGTATTCCTTTCTTGCAGGCCCGTTCCCACCGCCTCCGTGCCCGTTAACCCTGAGCAGGCAGGCGAGCTTTGGTTCAGCCCAGAGAGACCCAGAGCCAGCGATGGTGGCCGCACAGCCGCGCCTGCCAAGCGCACACTGAGAGCTCACGCCTCCTGCTACGCGGGCCACGCCATCCCACTTTTAAGCCCAAGCACGCCCAGAGTCGTGGCCAGGGTTCAGCCCCATCTGTCTGACCCCAGAGCCCCTCTCCCCTCCAACCTTGACCTTTCCTGTGCGCCTGACAGCCTGGCCGTGACCAGGCTCGGCCAGGAAAGCCGCTGTCCTGCCACCTGCCCTCAGCGACTCCGTCATAGCGCAGGCCCTAGGCAGGCTCTGGAGCCTCGTGCGCCGGGGGTGGGTCCTGGGAACAGGGATGACACCTGGGCACACGTGCCCCGGGCCACTCCCCCGTGTACGTGTGGCCGGCTGCAGCCTCTGCCCGGCCTGAACCCTGTCACTGTCTCAAGTTACTGAACGTCTCTTGTTCTCTTCTTTTGCAGCAATGGATGGTGTGCCTTTTATGATTTCAGAGAAGTTTTCTTGTGTTCCAGAAAGTGTAAGTTTCTTGCATGATCGACCTCCCCTCCTGCTTCCCCCACCCCCAGCCTAAGTTCTCTTCCCAGCCTGCAGGGCCATCCGGGCAGCCCCCACACCCCTCTCCTGGCAGGATCGCTGCCCTGTACCCCCTTCCCCACCACCAGAAGCTCGTCAGCAGGGGGGGCTTCGTCCACAACTCGCCAAAACCCATGAGGCCCCCATGCTGTGGGTCCAGCAGGGCTGGCTTGGCCTCTGTTCAGAGCTGAGGGGGACGCTGGGCCCCGGAAGAAGCCCCTGCCAGTCTGCCCGTGCCACCCGGCCTCCTCCCGGGGGTGCTCCTGTCCCACTCTGACCAGGATGATCCGTTCCCCTGTGTGCCAAGGATGATGGTCGTCATAATCCCACTCGCCCCGGGAGAGGGCGCGCTGGGAGTCAGGGGTCGTGACTCGGTGGCGATGATCCGGGGACGCGGTGGATGCGGGGCCGTGGGAAAGGACCTGAACCGCTGAGCCCCTGCCTTTCCCCGTATTCCTTTCTTGCAGGCCCGTTCCCACCGCCTCCGTGCCCGTTAACCCTGAGCAGGCAGGCGAGCTTTGGTTCAGCCCAGAGAGACCCAGAGCCAGCGATGGTGGCCGCACAGCCGCGCCTGCCAAGCGCACACTGAGAGCTCACGCCTCCTGCTACGCGGGCCACGCCATCCCACTTTTAAGCCCAAGCACGCCCAGAGTCGTGGCCAGGGTTCAGCCCCATCTGTCTGACCCCAGAGCCCCTCTCCCCTCCAACCTTGACCTTTCCTGTGCGCCTGACAGCCTGGCCGTGACCAGGCTCGGCCAGGAAAGCCGCTGTCCTGCCACCTGCCCTCAGCGACTCCGTCATAGCGCAGGCCCTAGGCAGGCTCTGGAGCCTCGTGCGCCGGGGGTGGGTCCTGGGAACAGGGATGACACCTGGGCACACGTGCCCCGGGCCACTCCCCCGTGTACGTGTGGCCGGCTGCAGCCTCTGCCCGGCCTGAACCCTGTCACTGTCTCAAGTTACTGAACGTCTCTTGTTCTCTTCTTTTGCAGCAATGGATGGTGTGCCTTTTATGATTTCAGAGAAGTTTTCTTGTGTTCCAGAAAGTGTAAGTTTCTTGCATGATCGACCTCCCCTCCTGCTTCCCCCACCCCCAGCCTAAGTTCTCTTCCCAGCCTGCAGGGCCATCCGGGCAGCCCCCACACCCCTCTCCTGGCAGGATCGCTGCCCTGTACCCCCCTTCCCCCACCACCAGAAGCTCGTCAGCAGGGCTGTAGATGTGGGTAGTAGGTGCTTGAGGAGGGAAAGCAAAGAAGGGATGAGGTGGGGAGGGATCCGGACAGACGGGCAGGCACACGTAGATGCAGCCATGGCCCAGGCTTTTCTTTTTTTCTTTTTTTTCTTTTTTTTGCTTTTACAGAGTTTTGTTGTTTACAGCTCTGTATCATCCCACATCCATCACAGGCACATCCTTGCTCCCTCCCACTCCCCCCACTTCCCGCCCCTCCAGGTCGCTTCCCAGCGCCCCTGTAAGATCCCTTAGTTCCACAGCACATTCACAGAGGTTATCTCTTTTACATATGATAATGTAGGTTTCCCTGTTCCTCTTTCCACACTTCTCTCTCAGTCTTCCCTCCCCGCACTGTCCACATATCTGTTCTCTAAGTCTGTTTCTCCATCGCTGTTCTGCGTGTGTATTTATTGGTACCATCTTACTAGATTCCATATATACATGTTAGTATACTGTATTTGGCCTTTTCTTTTTGACTTACTTCACTTGGTATAATGGATTCTAGATTCAGCCACCTCATTAGGATTGATTCTTCTGCGTTTCTTTTTGCCGCTGCCCAGGCTTTTTGATTCAGGTGGGGTGGTAAATTAAACTGAACTTCACTGGCGGTAAATGTTCCTGGTTTCCAAGCTCACCTGTTGACGTTCTGTTCTTCATTTAACAATGGCAATGTTCAACAGAAAGTCGGCTGCCTCTCTTTCCCACTGTCATTGCTGCATCCCATGAGGACCATTCTTTGCTCTGAATCGCAGGCATCTGAGTGGCAGGGCTGGGTGCTGGTGCAGGGTGCCCAGCAGCTGTGGGTCCCCCACCATGGCAGGAAAGCACAGACCCCACGGTGCACATGAGGGAACTAGGGCCAGGCTGGGCCCCGGGTCACCCTCAGTGACAGAGGGACTGGGTGAAGTCGCTGGGCTTGAAGGCCGGACCCCAGGCCGTGAGGGGCCCCCGGCACACACAGCCTTGCAGGGCCCGTCTGGCCCCCCTGAGCCCCCTCCAGCAGCGTCTGCCCCGACCCCCAGCTGTGCAGGCCTGGCCTGTGGGCTCGGTCGACCGGTTTCTGGATTTTTAAAACTCCTTTCTACAGAAGTGTGCTCAGAGTAGTTCGTGAACACAAAGGCCCTGGTTTGGGCACCCGCTAAGAGTCCCTCAGTGTTTGTCTTGGATCCAGTGTAAAACCACCCAGCTTGCGATGTGACCCGCACTGGAGTTTCCATTTTCATGAAATATAATAGGCCTCCCCTGAACCCTTCTGGTAAGCAGCTTAATCTTGAAAAAACGCCCGTGACGTGACACGCAGAGCATGAGTAGCTTCAGCCGACTCCACGGGGCCGCGTTGCCATGGAGACGCTGGCACCTCTCCCGCCAGCTCCCTGGGAGAGGCTGTTCTGTCCTGGCTCCGGCTCCAAGCGGGGAAAGTTTAGTGGGGCAGTTAGAGCCTAACGATACAACAGCTGGACCTCTGCTGGATCCCGGGCCGCGCGGGCAGGCGGCCCCGTGCTCGCGCCACGCAGGCTGGCAGCGGGAGAGAGCCAGACTGCTTTGTGGCTGCTGGCAGCACCGCCCCAGGAGCCGAGAGCCGAATTCTGTGGCCCCGTCCCAAGACCGGGCTCTGCCGACTCAGCGAGCGCTCGGGCAGGCAGAGCCGGGCCAAGCCCAGTGCATGCTCTTCCCCGCGCTTCTTTCATCTCCTGCCTGCCTGCCTGGCCTGGACAGGCCGCCCGCTGCCCGCGATGCTCTGTAACCAGAGAGGAAGTGACAGCGTGATTAACCTGCCCTGCTGCATCTCGCGAAGGCACTGAGCCCTGTCAGAATCCAGGTCCTTGGACTCCGAGCCAGTCTCTTTCTACCACCCCTGGCAGGAAATCCCCGGGCCCAGCCTGGGCTCCAGCCCTGGCCCCTGCCTCTGGGCTGCAGTTCAGAACCTCAGAGGCCCCGGGATTTTGTCAGACTCTCAGGTTTCACCTGTTCATCCCCGGCTGCCGGCCTGGGCCTCGCGAGGCTGGGCAGGTACCCGTCTCGAGAATGCAGACCGTGAACATCCCAGAGGGGACGGGGCCAGGAACCTCAGAGACAGGGCTTCCTCTGTCCCTCACTGTGCATTTCAGCCCAGGCTCCTCTGGGCCTCCAGCTGACTCTTATCGCCATGCATGTTTAATTTTTCATTCTGTCTGTGGAAAAGCCAGTGTTTTCAAAGAAAGGTCCCATCTCTGTGACGTTTAAAAGCACCCATTCATCGATTCTCGGCCTTTTGGCTAAGATCAAGTGTAAAAGCACCCATTCAAACAGTATTATTATTTTCCACCACCATGGATTTCCCCAGCGGTAATTGATGGACAGTTGCTGATTTCATTCACCTGCCATTCTCAGTGATCTAGAATTCCCTCCCAACTCCTTCCCTGATGCCAAGGAGTCCCAGGCAAGAGATGGGCCGCCTGCCTCCCGGAGGTCCTTAGACCTGCTCCAGCACACAGGTCGGGTGGACCGGGCAGCCTGGGGCAGCCGTGGATACCTCCATCCCCCTGGCTACTGAAGGAGCACATCAGCCTTTCCATGGCCAGGGAGAGACGAGAGGCACGACTTACTGGTGGCCGTCACGGTCTTTCAGGAGAACCATGACCCCCTCCCAACCCCTGCCTGCGTGCTGTGGACAGGTGCCCGAGCAGAGGACCCCACCAGATGGGACCCCAGGGGCAGCCAGGCTTTCTGAGTCTGTAGAGTCACACTGGTATTTTTTGTGGAAAAGGAGAGGAAGAAACGCCAGGTCACAGAGGGGTTTGAAGTGCTGCGACTGCGAATAAATGGGAATGTGAAGCAAGCGTTTTCCCAGCCATTTAAAAGGATGACTTGGTGTATTTTCAGATGCAGCCCTTTGATCTCTTGGGAATCACCATCAAATCTCTGGCAGAAATTGAGAAAGAGGTAAGCAAGCTCCCCAGAGAGGGGCAGGTGGGACCCGAGTCACCGCAGGCTGGTCCAGGGTTTCCCATCCCCATTAGGGGTGTGCTCCAGCAACAAGAGGGACCTCAGGATGGGGTGAAACCTCTGAGAAGGACACTTTCGTGTCACTCAGGTTTATTTTGTAGAAAAAGCAACTCACTTTTAATGTGTATATTACTTTAATAAGACAGAAGGCTTTACACCATACACAGGATAATCAATTCTGCTTCATTTTTTTTTTAATGTCTCAGCTTGAAAAGGGGTTCAATGTTTTTTATATGTACTTTTTTAGTTAGATGTTTTACATTCTGTCTGTGGAAAAGCCAGTGTTTTCAAAGAAAGGTCCCATCTCTGTGACGTTTAAAAGCACCCATTCATCGATTCTCGGCCTTTTGGCTAAGATCAAGTGTAAAAGCACCCATTCAAACAGTATTATTATTTTCCACCACCATGGATTTCCCCAGCGGTAATTGATGGACAGTTGCTGATTTCATTCACCTGCCATTCTCAGTGATCTAGAATTCCCTCCCAACTCCTTCCCTGATGCCAAGGAGTCCCAGGCAAGAGATGGGCCGCCTGCCTCCCGGAGGTCCTTAGACCTGCTCCAGCACACAGGTCGGGTGGACCGGGCAGCCTGGGGCAGCCGTGGATACCTCCATCCCCTGGCTACTGAAGGAGCACATCAGCCTTTCCATGGCCAGGGAGGCGAGAGGCACGACTTACTGGGGGCCCGTCACGGTCTTTCAGGAGAACCATGACCCCTCCCAACCCCTGCCTGCGTGCTGTGGACAGGTGCCCGAGCAGAGGACCCCACCAGATGGGACCCCAGGGGCAGCCAGGCTTTCTGAGTCTGTAGAGTCACACTGGTATTTTTGTGGAAAGGAGAGGAAGAAAGCCAGGTCACAGAGGGGTTTGAAGTGCTGCGACTGCGAATAAATGGGAATGTGAAGCAAGCGTTTTCCCAGCCATTTAAAAGGATGACTTGGTGTATTTTCAGATGCAGCCCTTTGATCTCTTGGGAATCACCATCAAATCTCTGGCAGAAATTGAGAAAGAGGTAAGCAAGCTCCCCAGAGAGGGGCAGGTGGGACCCGAGTCACCGCAGGCTGGTCCAGGGTTTCCCATCCCCATTAGGGGTGTGCTCCAGCAACAAGAGGGACCTCAGGATGGGGTGAAACCTCTGAGAAGGACACTTTCGTGTCACTCAGGTTTATTTTGTAGAAAAAGCAACTCACTTTTAATGTGTATATTACTTTAATAAGACAGAAGGCTTTACACCATACACAGGATAATCAATTCTGCTTCATTTTTTTTTTAATGTCTCAGCTTGAAAAGGTGGAGGTTGGGGGCAGGGCTGGGAGTTGGCTCTCCTGTTTTATTATTTGCCTCCAGCAGGGAGTTGAGGAAATGTCCAAACCTTTTTGTGATTTAGAGGAAGGATCAGGACACATTCCATTGTGCTCGATAAGCCAAACCCCACTTGGCAGCTGGGTTAGAGAGAGTTTGGATGTTCTCCTAATAAAAAAGAAAGAAATCCCAGGATTTGGGAGCACATGCGACAGCTCCAAGGAAGGAGAGTGGAGACGGTAGAACAAAACCGGGGCTCAGCTCTGCCGCTGGTCCCCCCGCTTTCGTCCAACGGCGCGGGTGCGTGCTGCGTGCGTCGTCTTCCCCACATAGGGAGGTTAAGCGGTCACATGCTCGCAGTCGGCTCTCCTAGGAGAGGGACGTTTGTCTGAAAAATGGAAATGGTAGAACCATTTCAATATTCTCGGCTCCTCTGGGTTTTCTCTGTGTGCCCAGCTAGCAGAAGCAGGTTGCATTATTGAAATATGGCTGAAATCAAGGGAAATTGAATCAGTGTAGTACAGCAAATTTCCAAACCTGTCATAGTGAAAACAAGACAAAAAAGTCCCCCTTTGTCTTTGATTTTCAGTCTATCAGAAAACCCAAGCTGACTGTCATCTGTAGATTCTGGGGGGTAAAGGAGAGCCCGGCTAGCACATCTGAAATACACATGTGTGTGTAAACCCCAGGCCAGCCCTGGCTGAAAGTGAAGCGAACGCCCCCCAGACTGCCTTGGCGTGGGCTCTCCTCAGGGTGGCGCTGGCAAGCACATGGGGAAGGCCTCTGCAGACTCCTACTCTGGCCACAAGCCCTGACGCCTGCGACCTTTCCAGATGGACACACAGACTTGACTTGAGGGGCAGGGGTGCTCCCCCTCTCTGCTTAAAGCCAGGATAACAGGAAAACCTGTCTGTGAACACTAAACGGACAGGTGTGAAAAACACCACAGACAGCAAGTGACCATCACGGTGGGTGGCAAGGGCCAGAGACAGGGCAGCTGTGAACGTCACCCTTTCTCTCCCTGCCCGTCCTCCCAGACTGTGACCAGAGCCCCGTTTGTTTAAGCACCTGCCACGTGCTTGGCTCTGGACTTGACCTCCATCGGCACCACTTCTCACCCCAGGCTGGCCAGGTGACATTGTTCCTCCCTATTACATGGGGCAGAAACTGAGACTCAGAGAGACCGAGTAGCCTGCCCAAGATTGAGAGCTAGCACGTTGTACTCCAGACCCACTCTGTTATGATGTGAAGTCCGTGGCCCCCTGTCGCTGGGGGCTGGTGGGACTAGGGAGGCCCATCGACCTGGGTCATGACCCCACCCAGGCCTTCGGGTGGCCAGGATGGACTGATAAAGGAGAGAACCCAGTGTGGAGCCATTGCCCGTGGTGGAAGCCATCATAAATTCTCTTGATTCCCTTCCCATTGAAGGGCCAAAAATATGTTTGATTAGAGTACGTTGTGTTGATGTCAGGTGCTCTGAGCAGAGCTTGGTGGGAGCAGCATCCTCAGCTCTTCCACTTAACCTCTCTGAGCCTCAGTTTCCTCTTCTGTAAAACCAGGAGAGTATTAGTAATAAAAATGTCAGGTAGCGTTTATGGGTGTCACTGAGACAGTCACAGGAATGGCTCAGAATAGCCCCGGCCGTGGCTGCTGCCCGGTTAAGGGTGTACAGGTGGCTGCCGCCATGGTCAGGGCAGGGTCTGTTTATTTTTGGCTGTGCTGGGTCTTCATTGCTGCGCATGGGCTTTCTCTAGTTGGGTCGAACCGGAGCCCCTCTCTGGCTATGGTGCACAGGCTCGTTATTGTGGTGGCTTCTCTTGTTTCGCACCATGGGCTCCAGGGCACGTGGGCTTCGTTAGTTGCAGCGCACAGTCTTAGTGGCCGCAGCATGTGGCATCCTCTCCGGCCAGACATCAAACCTGCATCTCCTGCCTTGGCTAGGTGAAGTCTCAACCCCTGGATCGCCAGGCACGTCCAGTCGTGGTCCCTGTCACCACCGCCCTCCTGGTCCCCAGGAAGCAGGGAGAGCTGGTGGAAGTCCGGCCCGCTGCGCTGCCCTCTTGCTGGGGCCAGAGCAGAGACGGTGGGTGGGCCAAGCCTGGCCCGCATCCTTGTTTTCAGGGATGGGTTAGAAGCATGCGTCTGTGTTCTCTGTTGCCACGTAAACTGCCCTGAGGCAGGAGAGAGTGTTCTTCGCTCATCTGCCCTCCGCCACGGCAGGTGAGCAGGGAGTAGTAGCCAGCAGCAGCCTTCAGCGGGAGGGGCGGGGCGTTCTGGCCCTGGCCCCGCCCCTCACCCTGGGCCGCAGTCATCTAGCTCTGCAGGAAGGGCAGGGGCCCAGGAGGGCTGCATCCCGTGTGAAGCCCTTAGCGCGCTCCCTGTTGCTCAGACAAAAGGTTCTCTCTGTTCAAGAGTCAGGAAAAGTGTAATTTTGCCGCCGACCCTGTGATGAAGCGTCTTCTCTCCGCACAAGACGACGGGCGTGTAAATATTCTGTCTCCGCCGTTCTTTATTTCCCTTGTAAGCAGGCGCCCCATCCCTCCATCTGATGGATCCCCCTTGGCAGCCAGGGTGGGAGCTCCCCAGCTCCTCAGCTTCTGAACCAATTCTCTGGTCGCCTTCCCTTTCCCACAGCCTGTTTGTCCTCCCGCCCTGCCCAGGGCCCCTCCATCTCCAGGGCCCCTCCATCTCCAGCCCCACCTCCCTCGCCGCCTGCCCTGTCCCTTGTCTCACGAGCTGTGGCCCAGGGACAGTGGCCTCGACCATAGATTCCTTGCCTCCTGCTCAACACTGTGAGCCTCTAAAAATAGGAGCCAAGGGCTCCTGGGACTGAAAGGGCAACCAGAGCCTCCCAGTCCCATATGCAGAGCCTTTCCCCACCTGCCGCGGACCTCTCGTGGGAAAGACCACCCCCTTCAGTGGACGCCACTCGCCGAAACGTGGCAAGGAGTGTCCTCAGCCCACCACACTTCCTGGTGGAGCCGACGGCCTCCATTTGCACTCGACTTTAAGGCTGGAAGACAAGGGAGAGTCTAATTAGTAAAGGGACGATCTGATATTAATCACTCCCTTAAAATTGACAAGGGAGGCAGTTCATTTAACCACTTAATTGCTACAGGTTTTTATGGGCTGCTGTTTGCAGATGTATTTAATGAAGAAGTTATAAATCCAGAGGAGCTTAAAATTTTAATTTTATACCTAAATATTTTCCTTGTTCTCATGTTTGTAGTCAGTCCTCCAGAGTGTAGTCACGTGGAATGTTCTTTAAATGAACATATTTGCTAACTGGCGTGATTTCAGTTTTTAAAACATTGGTTCCAGCAATTAGGCATTTTTTTCAGTTCCCAAATGACTAGAGAAATTCGTCTTGATTATAATTGCTCTTAGCCACGCATATCTAATTTGTGTCTTTTTAAGTGTTAATTAGTAAACAGTTTGAGCTGACATCTTTATGTGTTTGTGTGTTGAAAAATGGGGCTTATTGCTTATTTAGCTTGGGGCCGATTCGACTCGCATTTACGTCACGACACTGAGGTGAAATTAATGGAAACACATTTGGCATCGGCGAGGTAAAGAGAATTTTTGAATCCAACTTGTGGACGTCCACTCTGCATGGACTTCTGCCAGCCCCTTCCCACCTATGAGATTAGAGTGGATCTGAGACCTCCATGTGCGGGAAGAAAGTGAGGCGGAAGATTTTTGTATCCGTAATGAAATGGCGGAGTCCCAAATTTATAAAAGCAAAATGTTCATATCCCAGTGCAATTGTTCATTCTTTCTACTTTTGGAAAGCTTTCATTGTGCTTATTAGTGTTCAAAGAATTCCGCAGTGGGAGATGTCGCAAAATGCGTGATCCCTTTGCACCATCTAGTGGCTTGGCCTTAAACTGCAGCAGGAAATAAGGTGTCTGTTCTCTTTTATCTGTGAGATTTAACGTTTTCATCATCCAGAATCTTTTTTTTTCTTTCCTTTTCAGTCAGGAAGCTGATATGTTTGGAGAAAAAATTTGGCCTACTTCATTTATCAAATAAGAGTTAGTTAATTAGGTAGAAGTTAACGTTTCTTATAGATTGTTCTGCTCCGCTTTTTTATATTATTCAAAGACCCAGAGCTGCCACTAAATTCTTACAGAGCTAGCACACTGAGTTGAGATCATTTCAGCCAAAAACAAAGGAACCCGTGGATTGGTTTGTTGGATAGCCATCCCAAAGGCATAAAGGAAGGGCTCTTGTTCAGGTGCCGGGTAGCATCTGACTCTGTGACCCCATCATGGACCACACAGCACGCCAGGCCTCTCGTCCCTCACGGTCTCCTGGAGTTTGCCCAAGTTCGTGTCCATTGAGTCGGTGATGCTGTCCAACGGTCTCACCCTCTGCCACCCTCAGCATCTGGGTTTTTTTCCTATTTGAAGTGTGGGAAGTAGCCTTGGCACCTCCACTTCATGGACTCTTTAGGAATCTGACCACAGCTTGGAAACCACTGTTTGATGCCACAGACAAGACTGGTTCTCTCCCCATAAATTGTGGCAGTCACCGTGGGCAGTTGATCATATTAAGTATCTACCCCGCCAATCAGAATCAACTTCTTAACTTTTAGTGTTTTCTTTCCAAGTGCAAAGGTCATACGTGTTTATTAAAATGCGAACCCTACAGAAACATGAGAAGCCCCCCATGGTCCACTCCTGGGAAAGAGACGCACACACACACACATGAACATCCCAGGTGTTCCGCACCGGCCACAGTCTTTCTGCAGCTCGCTTTCACACCGACCAGTCCATCCTGCCCAGCTTTCCGTGTCCTCTCACGCAGACCTGCCTCATTCTTTTTAATGACTACATGTGGTTCCCTTTTACGATTGTGTCATAATTTATTGAAGCAATGCACTATTGATTGACTTTTGAGTTGTTTCCAATTATTCGCTATTACACTGCTGCAATATATTTCCTTGTACATGTCTTTGCTCCCCTGGGTCTTTCTTTAGAAGAATGCGCAGTACTACCATTTGCCTTCCAAAAAGCGGGTGTCCATTTAACGTTTTCATCATCCAGAATCTTTTTTTTCTTTCCTTTTCAGTCAGGAAGCTGATATGTTTGGAGAAAAAATTTGGCCTACTTCATTTATCAAATAAGAGTTAGTTAATTAGGTAGAAGTTAACGTTTCTTATAGATTGTTCTGCTCCGCTTTTTTATATTATTCAAAGACCCAGAGCTGCCACTAAATTCTTACAGAGCTAGCACACTGAGTTGAGATCATTTCAGCCAAAAACAAAGGAACCCGTGGATTGGTTTGTTGGATAGCCATCCCAAAGGCATAAAGGAAGGGCTCTTGTTCAGGTGCCGGGTAGCATCTGACTCTGTGACCCCATCATGGACCACACAGCACGCCAGGCCTCTCGTCCCTCACGGTCTCCTGGAGTTTGCCCAAGTTCGTGTCCATTGAGTCGGTGATGCTGTCCAACGGTCTCACCCTCTGCCACCCTCAGCATCTGGGTTTTTTTCCTATTTGAAGTGTGGGAAGTAGCCTTGGCACCTCCACTTCATGGACTCTTTAGGAATCTGACCACAGCTTGGAAACCACTGTTTGATGCCACAGACAAGACTGGTTCTCTCCCCATAAATTGTGGCAGTCACCGTGGGCAGTTGATCATATTAAGTATCTACCCCGCCAATCAGAATCAACTTCTTAACTTTTAGTGTTTTCTTTCCAAGTGCAAAGGTCATACGTGTTTATTAAAATGCGAACCCTACAGAAACATGAGAAGCCCCCCATGGTCCACTCCTGGGAAAGAGACGCACACACACACATGAACATCCCAGGTGTTCCGCACCGGCCACAGTCTTTCTGCAGCTCGCTTTCACACCGACCAGTCCATCCTGCCCAGCTTTCCGTGTCCTCTCACGCAGACCTGCCTCATTCTTTTTAATGACTACATGTGGTTCCCTTTTACGATTGTGTCATAATTTATTGAAGCAATGCACTATTGATTGACTTTTGAGTTGTTTCCAATTATTCGCTATTACACTGCTGCAATATATTTCCTTGTACATGTCTTTGCTCCCCTGGGTCTTTCTTTAGAAGAATGCGCAGTACTACCATTTGCCTTCCAAAAAGCGGGTGTCCATTTAAACCTCCCTGCTTCCCCTGTCCTGAGGTTTAACCAGGGGGTACCTGTTTCCCACACCCTCACTGTAACTTAAGCAGCAGTGGTATTTAAAGGTGAACACCTTTTCCCGTGGTTTATCGGCGAGTCTCTTCTGTTTGTGCCCTTTGAATGAAAGATGCTAAATAAGTCAGTAGGAAAAAATGTACATTTTTGAGTTCTGTATGTTCTTTGTAACACCCTTCTTTCTGCGCTGTGTTCAGACACGCACACTGTAACCCGCTCAGTCGCATCTGACCCTTTGTGACCCATGGACCACAGCACACCAGGCCTACCTGTCCTCACCGTCTCCTGGAGTTTGCCCAAGTTCATGTCCATGAGTCGGTGATGCTGTCCAACCATCTCATCCTCTGCCACCCTCAGCATCCACCTTGTTAAAGAGGTGTTCTGCTATACAATGTTTTTTAATTTTTTCATGGGCAATTTTGACTTTGTGTTTATGTTTTGGTTTTGGCTTCATGTCATACTTAAAATTATGTTTAAAAAAATACTTCTATTTTCTCATACCCTTTTGTGTTTAAATGTTCCCTACATTGCAAGCAGTCTCCTGCATAGCAAGGGGATTGTAGCTCGGCCGGTAAAGAATCTGCCTGCAAGGCCACAGACCCCAGTCTGACTCCTGGGTTGAGAAGATCCCCTGGAGAAGGCATAGGCTGCCCACTCCAGTGTTCTTGTCTGGAGAATTCCAGGGCTTTTCCAGGGCTTGCGAAGAGTTGCACACGATTGAGCAACTTTCTGTTTTCTTTCTTTACTGACTGAGCCATCTGGGAAGCCCCGTGTTTAAATACATTACAGTAGTAAATACTTTTCAACTCTTCGACCCATCTGAAGTTTATTAGAAGGTAAAAACTAGAACCAGCTTCATTTTGTCCTAAATTGTTAGCCAGTTTTCTTACCATTGTTGATTTTCTTCCATAGTTTTAAGTGTCACTCTTATCATATAATTCCGTCTGTAAGTTGGATCAATGGACATTTCCCTTGGCTCTGTCTCTGGTCTTTTTATATGATTGCCACACTGCTTTGAATCAGATAGCTTCATAATAAGCTTTAACAGATGATAGGGTTAGTTCTTCCACCTCCCCACACAATTATTCTTCCAGCCAAAGTTTAGACTCTTTTGTGGGGAGAAACTCCATTCTAGATGTTTGTCGTAACCACATTGAGCCTGTCGGTTAATAGCGGGGATGCCTGGCAAAGCGTCTCCCCTGGGGTCTTTGTGTGTGTCGCTCAGCTGGGAGAAGGGTGTTCTTTGCAGAGTCTGCACACTTCTTTGTAGGTTACTAAGTGTTTGATGTTTATGTGGCTCTCATGAACAGGGAGAATTCTTTGCGAGCTCACCCTTTTTTACCTGGCCCTCACAGCACACCAGGCCTACCTGTCCTCACCGTCTCCTGGAGTTTGCCCAAGTTCATGTCCATGAGTCGGTGATGCTGTCCAACCATCTCATCCTCTGCCACCCTCAGCATCCACCTTGTTAAAGAGGTGTTCTGCTATACAATGTTTTTTAATTTTTTCATGGGCAATTTTGACTTTGTGTTTATGTTTTGGTTTTGGCTTCATGTCATACTTAAAATTATGTTTAAAAAAATACTTCTATTTTCTCATACCCTTTTGTGTTTAAATGTTCCCTACATTGCAAGCAGTCTCCTGCATAGCAAGGGGATTGTAGCTCGGCCGGTAAAGAATCTGCCTGCAAGGCCACAGACCCCAGTCTGACTCCTGGGTTGAGAAGATCCCCTGGAGAAGGCATAGGCTGCCCACTCCAGTGTTCTTGTCTGGAGAATTCCAGGGCTTTTCCAGGGCTTGCGAAGAGTTGCACACGATTGAGCAACTTTCTGTTTTCTTTCTTTACTGACTGAGCCATCTGGGAAGCCCCGTGTTTAAATACATTACAGTAGTAAATACTTTTCAACTCTTCGACCCATCTGAAGTTTATTAGAAGGTAAAAACTAGAACCAGCTTCATTTTGTCCTAAATTGTTAGCCAGTTTTCTTACCATTGTTGATTTTCTTCCATAGTTTTAAGTGTCACTCTTATCATATAATTCCGTCTGTAAGTGGATCAATGGACATTTCCCTTGGCTCTGTCTCTGGTCTTTTTATATGATTGCCACACTGCTTTGAATCAGATAGCTTCATAATAAGCTTTAACAGATGATAGGGTTAGTTCTTCCACCTCCCCACACAATTATTCTTCCAGCCAAAGTTTAGACTCTTTTGTGGGGAGAAACTCCATTCTAGATGTTTGTCGTAACCACATTGAGCCTGTCGGTTAATAGCGGGGATGCCTGGCAAAGCGTCTCCCCTGGGGTCTTTGTGTGTGTCGCTCAGCTGGGAGAAGGGTGTTCTTTGCAGAGTCTGCACACTTCTTTGTAGGTTACTAAGTGTTTGATGTTTATGTGGCTCTCATGAACAGGGTCTTCTTTTCCGTTATATTTCCTGTCACTTTTATATCAAGGAGCTGTTGACTTTTGCATTTCATTTTAGGGGCTGGCTCTCTCACTGACTCCTGTCTCTGACAATTTTTCCGTTGCTTTTCTTTGGCTTCTAGGCCGGTATTTATGTCATCTGCCAACGCCAGTCCCGCCTCCTGCTGCCCCCTTCCTGAGCCTTCACTTGGCACTGCGGCTGGCACAGTCAGGCCACTGGGCCTCCTCGTCTGAGTGGAAGTTTCTAGTTTCGACACTAAGGCTGCATTTTGGCTTGCTAAATATAGGTCTCATTTTTTTCTTATCACGTTAAAGAATTAGCCATCTATTTCTATTTCCCTAAGTGTTTTTATCAGGATTGGATGGTAGCTTTTGATAAATGTCATTTAATCATCCATTGAGATGATCATATTTTTTTTCTCTGTGGGCATGTGAATATGGTGGGTTATATTAATAGAGGTCCTCATTCTGAGAGTCTGAGGCCCCCTCCGCCGCCACCCTCTCTGGTTCCGTCAGCAGCCGCGGTGCCAAGCGGCAGCGTCCCCCCAGGTCACCAGGTCGCTCCCACGGCCCAGGGCGTTCATCATACAAATGAGGGAGCGAGGCGGAGCCCTTGGACATGAAGCTGCGGCAAAGCCAGTGATGGGCAGACAGAATGCCCTGCCCTGCATACTGCCGTGAGCGGCACACCTGGCTCACGCAGAATGGAGGTCAAGGTGAATATCTGGTCTTTGTAAAAAGTCCATTCTAAAAGAATTTTTCTGTCCTTTTCTTATGGTTTGGGGAACTCTCACGCCCCAGGGGGACTGCCCCTTGGCAGTCAGTGTTTGAGACTCTGCCCTTCCATTGCAGGGGGTGTGAGTTTGATCCCTGGTCAGGAAACTAAGATCCCACAGGCTGTGCCACATGGCCACAACAATAGTAATACCCCGCCCAATAGCACTCTTGGAGGGTTGCCTGGCACGCAGGTGAAAAAGAACATAAAGATGGGAAGGGCATCTGCCCATGGTCACCCCAAGCTTCTCCCTCTGCACTCAGAAATCAGCCTTAGAAGACAGCATTATTCTGCTTTCCACAAATAACCTCGCAGAGGGGAAAGACTTATTTCTTATATGCTATTTAGACGAATTCTGAAAAACCCGATTCACTGAGGGGTGAGCCCCATGCTGTCTTCTGACACAGAACCGGTGTTTCTTCAGCATGGAAGTGTCTGTCAGCCCCCCGCCCCGTCCAGAGTCCCCCACAGACGACATGGCGCCCGCCCGCCCCCGCCGCGGAGCTCGGGAGGCCAGGAGGAGCAGCGCTCCCTGGCCCGCAGGCGGCCGTCTCAGCCCCAGCACTGGAGGCGCTTCCCCCACTCTGCTTCTCAGTCTCTCTCGTTTTCCTACTTTTAAGCGTCATGGTTACAAGAAATACTTCCCGTTCTTGCTTCCTCTGTCCCCATCCGTCCACCCAAAATTCAGGCATGGTGATACAATGGTGGAGCACGCTGGCTGGGTGCTGACAGGGTCTGGTCAGGACTGCGGCGATCGGAACGCCCAGGTCTCTCCAACGGAAACCGGAGGGTTGAGCGGCAAGAGGAAAGGTCCAGAATTGCCATAGCACCCTATTGTTTTTTTATAAAATCTTGGCATTGCCAAGTCTCTCAACCTCTCAATGTTTATAACTATGTCAAACCACCACACAGGCCAGCAGCATGCGAGCCCCCAGCTCGCACATGTCTGAGCGTGAGGATACAAACACAGGCCCCGTCTGGACTCAAACCCAGCCCTCACTGCGCCGTGCTGTGGACCAGCCCTGGGTCCGGCCTCCACGAGTTAACCGCCACAGGACGGGCCGTCACACCACCAGCCCCGAGGCCATTCAGATTCCTCTGTCGATCCATGCGTTCGTTCATTCATTCATCTGTCCGGGGCCACGGCCTCTGCCAGGCTCTGGAGCTGTAGGAATGGCTGAGGCCCCATCCTGACCCGCCCTTCAGGAGAAAACGGACAGCGATGTGGGGCCTGGAGGCCCCTAATTGAGCGTCCCTGGTGGAGGAGGAATGTCCTGGGGGAAGAGCCTTCACAGGCGCCAAGGCGCGGCGCTTGGAGGAAGGTGGGTGGGGATCTGAGCAACCGCGGGTGGGAGTGGTCTGTGCAGAGCCTTCCACGCCTGACGCCCGGGGTCGGGGCTCCGCCCAGGGGGGTACTGCCTGAGCGCTGGTGCCTGCCCTGAGAGGGCGGGCTCTCCTGGCGCTGAGCCCAGCGGGGCAGGCCGTGGCGTGTGGAAGTGGGGGTCGCCAGCCCCTCCTGGGAGTCCAAGACTCAGCGCAGGAAATGGGCACGGGGTGCTGACAGGCATGGGTGAAGATGACCCGCAGTCAGAGATGTAGGCGCTGCATCTGCACACAGTCCTGTCCAGCGGGCAGCCGTGCGGGGCGCTGCGCCGGACAGACGTGCTCCCTGCTCCTGGAGCCGGTGGGTCTCGGCGAGTTCCTTTTCCAGCCCCTCATGTAGGGTGGGACCGAGCAGTGGGACTGGGCGGGGCTCGGGCTTTCTGACTCGGGCTGCTGCTCCCGGCTTAGCACGGGGGAGCCGGAAAGGAACACGGAAGGGGTTCCCAGAAGATCCACGCGGGCCCCACGGTGGGCTTGTTGTGGGACCCGCCCGCTCCCTGAGCCCGGGGCCTCCGTCAGGCCACTCCCCTCCCTGAGCCCCTCCGTGCTCACCTTCCGTGGGAAGGGCAGTGGTACCAGCTTCACCGGCCACGACTCTGCCTTGGGACCCCTCCTGCCTCCTTACCAGTGACCACAGGGCGTGTGGCTGTCACCCAGAGGCCCTGACCCCCAGGCCTGGCTGTGGACTTTCTGCACCTGAGGGGTGGACAAGCCACCTCCCAGCTCTGGGCTGTTCCAGGACCCGCTCCAGGTCTGGGGGCCACTTCTGGCTTCCCGGTGTCCCCTGAGCCGTGACCGCCCCTCCCTGGACAGAGTTCGTCTGTGGGCTTGTCAGCCCGGGGCCTCCTCTCTCACCTGAGTTTTCGGATGTTTCTCTGGAACTGTAATCCAAGTGTGAAACGAGGCTCCGTGGGGAACTGAGGAAACCCGGATTCTCCTGCCTTTCTGGTCCTCCGCGTCCCTTTCAGTAGCTCGAAGGGATGGGTGTGTTCACATCAGCTGGACGGGCCCCCGCACTCAGAGGCCTGCACCCTGGGCTGTGGGGGCCCTCGGGGCCCACTCCTCACCGGGGCACCGGCCCTCTCCCTCCCACAGCCAGGCTTCCAGGAAGAGACGGGAGGTCACTGGCCCTCGCGGGCCGGGGAGGAAGCTCCCAGAGCTGGAGGTGCTGGCAGGGCGGAACGGCCTGATCAGCACGGCAGGTGTCACGGGCTGGCCCCCGGGGCCGGGCAGGCGCCGGGACAGGCTTGGGAGGAGCAGGCTAGGGGGTGGAAGGCTGACTGCTCAGAACCTCAGAACCTCACCCCTGCCGCATGCCCCGGGACCCTCGAGACTCGCTCCAGCCCTGCACCAGACTGGGCGCTGGGCCGGCGCCTTGCTCCCCCAGCCTGTCCTCACCCAGCCAGGTCCCTGAGGCCCAGCCCCGGCTGCTTCCGGCCTGCCTTTGCTGCCATCCTTCCAGGCCCTTCCGTGACCCTCCCTTCCCCACCCGCGTGAGTGGCGGGTGTAGACTTCTGTCCTGAGGCTGGCTTGCCTTGGCACTCCTGGGGCCTCGTCCAGCCCCGGGGACCTGGGGAAGGCTGACCCTTCCCCGAGCCGCAGCTTCCGCAGCTCCCAATCCAGGTTCTAAAAGCAGCCTCTCACGGCTGTTCCTCGTCTGGAACCTTCTCGCTGGTGGGATGCTTACAAGACCTAGAGAGAGGAAGGTGGGCGGGCGTGTGCTTGCCCCACTCCTCTCCGCTTTATTTAGCGGGGGTTCTCTACCTGCCTCGCCACTGAAATCATGGGGTGCTTTTAGAAAATGCGGATGCCTGCTCCCCCCACCCCCACCCCGGCCGTGCCAGTCAAACCAGAACCACCCTCGCCTCAGCCCCTGCCAGGCAGGACCCCAGCAGCCCTGGCTCCGGCTCCGACCCTTCCTCTGATGCACGGGGAGGACTGGGTTTTCCCTCTCAAGGCGTTTCCACGAGAGCTGTCTTAGGTAATTCTCATATCTCTGTGAGTGGATGGGGGCTGGAGCCCCATCCCTTTCTGCCATGAGGCCGAGGCTGACGGGCCTTTGCCTCCACAGCAGCTGGAAACCAAGGTCAGCATCTCCCAAGGCGGGGATGCTGGCCTCACTGTGACAAAGGGCTCTTGGAATTTGGAAATTGAGGCTCCTTGGCTTAAGCCGTCTGATGCGGCGGTGGTTGTAATGATGGCCCGTGTCCACCAGAGGGCGCGGTGGTCAGGCGGGGCTCGGCGCTGTGAACCCAAACGCTTTTTAATTGAAAATTTTTTTAATTCAAAAAGGATTTGCTGTTTGTGCGCGAGTGCAGGTTTTCCTTCTGCGGGAGGCTAATGTCTTGAGTAAACAGATCCGGGCCCAAATCCACCTTCAAAGGTACTCGCTGTTTGCCCAAGGGAGTGCAAGGGCTTCCAGAAGCGGCCTAGTCTCTTGGGCAAACACTTGGGGCCGGTCGTCCCGGGCAGAGCTGGCGTCTGTGGGAAGGGTTATCCGCGGCCTAAGGGGGATTATGGCGAGGGACATATGTTGAAATTTCATTTGGGAAGCTAGAGAAAACAAGAAGCGGAGGGCCAGCGCATTTCTCCTGCCAAGATGACCTAAAAAGGGAAGAATCCCAAGGGCAGCGGCGGGTGGTGGGGAAGCAGGACAGCAGTCTGTGCACAGGTCCCCGGCCCTCTGTGGGGGCGGCGGCACACACAGCCGTGAGCCAGGAGAAGGCGGCCGTGGACCCCTGATTCCCCCCATGGGCCCCCGCCCCGCCCCGAAGGGTGAAAGAAACTGGAATTTCGTTTATCTTTGGAGGCCCTGCTATTCCCCAGGGACCCTGTCCCTACCTCTGGCTACAAAGACTGGCTTCAGGCCACTCTCCCAGCAAGACGCTTCCACCCTGGCCTGCCCACCCGCACCCCCCCACCCCCCGCCCCCGCAGGCCCGCAGAAAGTGCCCTTCCCAGGCCAGCCCTGGCCACATGCAGTTTTCGGGCCCCCGGCCCCTGGCTGTGGCTGGCTGGGGGCACCTGCCTCCATCTCCCTTCATGTACCCCGGGCCCAGCCAGCCCCCAGCAAACTGAGGAGGCCTCGCTGCCCTGGTGCTCCTGCCGCCTGGCAGCCGGGCCCAGCGCAGAGGTGGCCTAGCCCACAGCTGTCTCCCCACACCTGGCGGTGCCATTGCAGTGCCTGGCACTGGGCTCGCGCCCTCACCTGAGTGCCTCAGCTCAGCGCGGCAAGGCCTCGGGGCAAAGTGAAGCCCCCCCTCCCAGCCTCCTCCCTGCACCCCCATCCCCTCCTCAGCGGCCCCTCGCCCCTGATATCCCCAGCCCTTCCTCTCTGCCCCTCCCATCCACTCCACGTCCCCCTTGGGGGCCACAGGACTGACCCACAGCGTCGGGTCGCCTGGGAGCCGCCCGACGAGGCAGAATCTCGGGCCCCACCTAGACCTCCTTTGTCGGGGCCTGTGTGTGAAAGGCTGAGCGGCCTGTTAGCAGCAGCCCGGCTGCCCAGCGCCGCTCCTGTGCGTGTGTTAGTGACCCCACCCCCGGCCTGGGCAGCTCGGGCACCGCTGCTCTTTGCCCCCAGGGGCTTCTCCTTCCCATCCCTTCATTCCTGGTTCCATGTATCTCCAGTCAGGCAGGTGCCCCCCACCCCCGGGTGCTCCTCAGGGACCACCCTCAGCCATTGGCAGAAATGCCCTCGTGTTCTCTCCCCCAGGCTGCTCTTTTCCTGTGTTCTTCCTTTGGGTTAAAGGTGCCAGGGTGCCCACCTTTGTCCCCTGCCACTCTTGGAGGGCTCTCTCTCGGCCCCAAGGCCCAGACGGGCGGATGGGGTGGGTGCTGATGGAGCCCAGGAGGGATTGTTCCCTGCCGTAATGCGCCAGAGCAGCCACCAGGTGGCGGTATTGTCCCAAACTTTGCCTGAAGTCATCCAGGTCTGAGGCTGCATGGCTCCTCTGGCTTCCTGGAGCTGGGGTCCCCAGGCCGTGGCTAGGGCCCGGGTCATTACCAGAAAGAACAGTGGGATCGCTTTGATGGCCTCTCCCACGTAGCCGACAAATGTGCAGTGAGTGCTTGCCCGGCGCCGCAGCGGGCGGGCCCTTCACCTGCTGCGCCTCATCCACGCTCACGAGAGGCCCTGGGAGTAGAGATGGTCACCCTACCTTCTTTATTGAGGTATACATGGCATATTAGCTTCAGGTGTACAGCATGTTTCGATGTTTGTGTATATTGCAAAGTGATTATCGTAGCAAGTATAGTTACCGTCCCTCACCATACATAGTAACGTTTTTCTTCTGATGAGAATTTTTAACATCTACTCTTAGCAACTATCAGATATGCAGTACAGTGTTGATAGCTATATTCCCCACGTTGCACATGATGTCCTGAGGACCCAGCTCCCCCACAATGGGAAGGCTGTGTCCTCTGACCCCTTCCCCCACCCCCCCACCCCGCTCCGGCAGCCACCCATCTGCTGTCTGCATGGTGGGCTCAGTCTTGTGGCTGTGTTCTGACTCCACATGCGGGGGGCATCACGTGGTGTCTGTGTCTGACTGACTTCATTCAGCATAATGCCCTCAAGGTCCATCCATGTTGTTACAAGTGGCAAGATTTCATTCTTTTATTTTTTATTTATTCTTTAAATGCTTGTATTGAGTATAGTTGATTTACAATGTTCTGTTAGTTTCAGATGTACAACAAAGTGACTCAGTTTTACATATATATACATATATATACACACACACACATAAATATGTATATTCTTTTACAGAGTCTTTTCTCTTATAGGTTACTATGAAATATTGAGTACAGTTCTCTGTGCTATTCAGTAGGCCCCTTGTTGGTTATCTGTTTTATATACAGTAGTGTGAATTTGTTTATCCCAATCTCCTCATTTATCTCGACCCCCTGCTTCCTCTTTGGTTACCGTAAGTTTGTTTTCTATGGCTGTGGGTGGGTTTCTGTTTCTATATAAACTTATTTGTATCCTGTAGATTCCACATGTAAGTGATGTCATGATATTTGCCTTTGATTTGCTTTACTTAGTATGAAATCTCTAGATCCAGCCATGTTGCTGCCAATGGCATTACTGATGTCTTTATCTGTCGAGGAGTATTCCACTGTGTATATGTACTGCATCTTCTTTATTCATTCTTGTTGAAAGTTGTTTCCACGTCCTAGCTATTGAAAAGAGGGCTGCAGTGAACATTGGAGTGCATGTATTTTTTTTAATTATGATTTTATCCAGATACATACCCAGGAGTGGGATTACAGGATCATATGGTAACTCTATTCTTGTTTTGTTTTTTAGGAATCCTCATACTATTCTCCATAGTGATGAACCTATTTAAATTTCCACCGGTGCTGTAGAGAGTTCCTTTTCGCTCCACACCCTCTCCAGCATTAGTTGTAGACTTCTTGAGGATGGTCATTCTGACCAGGGTGAGGTGGTACCTCATTATAGTTTTGGCCCACATTTCTTTATTAGCAGTCTTGAGCATCTTTCCATGTACCGTTTGTATGACTTGTATGTCTTCTTTGAAGAAATGTCTGTTTAGATCTTCTGCCCAGTTTTTGATTGGTGAGCTGTACAAGCTATTGGTATTCATGTATTTTTGAGATTAATACCTTGTCAATCACAGAATTTAAAAATATGGCTTCCAGTTCTATAGGATTTTTTTTATGGCTTCCTTTTCTGTGCAAAAGCTTTTAAGTTTAATTGGGTCCCATTTGATTTTTGTTTGTTCATTGGTTGGTTTTTGTTTTCATTACTCTAGGAGATGGATCCAAAACGAGATTGTTTTTATTTATGTTAAAGAGTGTTCTGCCTCTGTTTTCCTCTAGGAGTTTTATAGTATCTGGTTTCACATGTAGGTCTTTAATCCACTTTATTTTTTATGCATGGTGTTAGAGAATGTTCTAACTTCATTTTTTTGGCACGTAGCGGTCCAGTTTTCCCAACACCACTGATTGAAGAGATTGTCTTTGCTCTTTTGTATGTTTCTTCCTCTTTGTTGTAGATTAATTGACCATAATTGTGTGGACTTATTTCTGGGCTTTCTGTCGTGTTCCACTGATTCTGTTTTCTGTTCTATGCCAGTGCCAGACTCTTTTAATTACTCTAGCTTTGTCGGATAGCCTGGAGTCTGATCCCTCCAGTTTCATTTCTCTTTCTCAAGGTTGCTTTGGCTATGTGGAGTATTTTGTGCTTCCATACAAATTTAAAAAAAAAAAATTGTTCTAGTTCTGTGAAAGATGCTGTTGGTAATTGGATAGGGATTGCATTGAATCTCTAGGTTGCCATGGGTAATATAGTCATTTTGACAATATTGACTCTTCCAATCCAAGAACATGGCTTAACTTCCCATCTGTCTACGTCATCTTGCATTTTTCATCAGCATCTTATAGATCTTGGAGTCCAGATCTTTTGTTTTTTTCAGGTAGGTTTATTCGTAGGTATTTTATTCTTTTTGATTTGAGGCTAAATGGGATTTTCCTTAATTTCTCTTTCTGACATTTCATGGTTATGATTATAGAAATGCAACAAATTTCTCTGTGGTAATTTTGTATCCTGCAGCTTTACTGAACATGTTGATGAGCTCTAGTAGTTTTCTGTTAGCATCTTTAAGATTTTCTGTTAATATGTATGGTGTCATGTTATCTGCAAACAGCGACAGTTTTACTTCTTTTCCAGTTGGGATTCCCTTTATTTCTTTTTATTCTGTGATTTAATTACTGTGACTGGGATTTCCAAAACGATGTTGAGTAACAGTGGTGAGAGTGGACATCCTTGTCTTACTCCTGATTTTAGAGGAAATGGCTTTCAGCTTTTCACCACTGAGTATGATGCTACAACAGCTGTGAGTTTGTCATATGATGCTACAACAGCTGTGAGTTTGTCATATATGTCCTTTGTTATATGGATGGTAGGTTTTCTGTATGCCTACTTCCTGGAGAATTTTTATCATAAATGGATATTGAATTTTCTCAAAAGTTTTTCTGCATATATTGAGATGATCATACGGTTTTTACTCTTCAGTGTGTTAACATGGTATCACATTGATTTACAGACATTAAAAAAAAATCCTTGCATCCCTGGAAGAAACCCACTAGATCATGATATATGACCCTTTAATGTATTTAACTTAATGTGTTGTTGGATTCAGTTTGCTAGTATTAAGGATGTTTGCATCTGTGTGTATCATTGGTATGTACTTCTTTTTTTTTTTGTAGTGTCTTTGGTTTTGGTACCAGGATGATGGTGGTGGCTTCATAGAATGAGTTTGGGCGTGTTCCTTCCTCTGCAATTTTTGGAACCCTTTGAGAAGGTCAGGTGTCACCTCTCCTCTAAATAGTTGATAAAACTCGCCTGTGAAGCCATCTGGTCCTGGACTTTTGTTTGTTGGATTTTGGAATCAAGTTCATTCCTCTGAATTTGTTAACTTCCCATCTGTCTACGTCATCTTGCATTTTTCATCAGCATCTTATAGATCTTGGAGTCCAGATCTTTTGTTTTTTTCAGGTAGGTTTATTCGTAGGTATTTTATTCTTTTTGATTTGAGGCTAAATGGGATTTTCCTTAATTTCTCTTTCTGACATTTCATGGTTATGATTATAGAAATGCAACAAATTTCTCTGTGGTAATTTTGTATCCTGCAGCTTTACTGAACATGTTGATGAGCTCTAGTAGTTTTCTGTTAGCATCTTTAAGATTTTCTGTTAATATGTATGGTGTCATGTTATCTGCAAACAGCGACAGTTTTACTTCTTTTCCAGTTGGGATTCCCTTTATTTCTTTTTATTCTGTGATTTAATTACTGTGACTGGGATTTCCAAAACGATGTTGAGTAACAGTGGTGAGATGGACATCCTTGTCTTACTCCTGATTTTAGAGGAAATGGCTTTCAGCTTTTCACCACTGAGTATGATGCTACAACAGCTGTGAGTTTGTCATATGATGCTACAACAGCTGTGAGTTTGTCATATATGTCCTTTGTTATATGGATGGTAGGTTTTCTGTATGCCTACTTCCTGGAGAATTTTTATCATAAATGGATATTGAATTTTCTCAAAAGTTTTTCTGCATATATTGAGATGATCATACGGTTTTTACTCTTCAGTGTGTTAACATGGTATCACATTGATTTACAGACATTAAAAAAAAATCCTTGCATCCCTGGAAGAAACCCACTAGATCATGATATATGACCCTTTAATGTATTTAACTTAATGTGTTGTTGGATTCAGTTTGCTAGTATTAAGGATGTTTGCATCTGTGTGTATCATTGGTATGTACTTCTTTTTTTTTTTTTTTTGTAGTGTCTTTGGTTTTGGTACCAGGATGATGGTGGTGGCTTCATAGAATGAGTTTGGGCGTGTTCCTTCCTCTGCAATTTTTGGAACCCTTTGAGAAGGTCAGGTGTCACCTCTCCTCTAAATAGTTGATAAAACTCGCCTGTGAAGCCATCTGGTCCTGGACTTTTGTTTGTTGGGAGTTTTGGAATCACAGATTCGATTTCAGTACTTGCAATTGCTCTGTTCATATTTTCTCTTTCTTCCTGTTTCGGTCTTGGGAGCTGTACCTTTCTAAGAATTTGTCTCTTCTAGGTTGTCCAGTTTTGTGTGTAGATAGTTGTTTGTGGTAGGCTCAGGGTCCTTTATTTCTGCGGGGCCAGTTGTAACGTCTTTTCATTTCTGATTTTGTGGATTTCTCTATGAGCTTGGCTAACGGTTTATCAGTTTTGCTTTTCTCTTTTCCAAGACCCAGCTTTTCGTCTCACTGAAAACGTCATTCTTTCTTGTGGCGGAAGACCAGTCTACTGTGTGTGGCCACATTTTCTCTACCCATGCATCCATCAGTGACCACGCAGGCTGTGTCTTGACTCTTGTAAATAGGGCTGCAGTGAACACAGGGTGCTCCACGTTTTCCTCGAGGTGAATTCCCAGATGTGAAGCATACACGAGTTCTAGCTTCAGTTTTTGTGAGGCCCTCCATACTGGTTTCCACAGTGGCTGCCCCAGTTCCCATTCCTACCCGCCGCGCACAAGGGTCTCTTGCCTGCCCATGCTCGCCCACCCTTGTTGTTTCTTACTGTGGCCCTTCTTGAGAGAGGACATCCCCAAGGCTCAGAGGTGAAAAGGCCTCGCTGAGGTCACTCTGCAGGGGTCACGTCCTTCCCTCCCCACCCCTTCTAGTCCGCAGGGGCCACAGTCCTGTTGCCGGTGTCACCTGGCCCCTTCGGCCGCAGGGGCTGCTCGAGGCTGCTCACCGCTGCTGTTGGCAGGGGCCCGCCGGAGCCCGCCCAGGCCCCACCCCCACCCCTAGCGCCCGCCAGCCCCCGCCTGTCCTGGGGCAGCCAGTGGGCCCGTCAGCAGGGTGGCCAAGGACACAGTGCTGGGCAGGGAGACTGCTTCCTTCCCCCAGCCTTTCCCTTTGGGAGGAGTGAACCCCTCCAGAGTCCCCCGCACTCCCCATTTCTGAGTGATCCCTACAGCCCCTCAGCTGTGCTCCCTGCTCTGCGCGGCCCCCAGGGCCTCGGTGCCGCAGGCAGCTCGCTTGGGGCTCGGGCGGCATTGGGAGTCCAAGGCTGCGACTGGGGCCTGCGCCTCCCTGGGTGGGCACCCAGGGGTCCTCCTCCTGCTGGGATGGTTCCACATCCCCCTGGCCGCTCCCCAGCTGGGTCCTGGACGAGGCACCTTCAGGAAGTGGTCCAGTTCAGCCAGGGAGTTCAACTTTCAACCAGGCAGGGAAGCCCTTTTTATGGCAATTCTAGTGCTAAAACGTTTAAAAATATCATTTAAAATGTTTCATGACCCCTGATCTAATCTAAGCAATTTACTCTAAGTGCCAGGGGCCCTCATGGCAGCCCCATGTGGGTCCAGGCTGTCCCGCAGTCTGTAGGCCCGTCTGCCCAGTGGGGACACCCCACCTGTGCCTACTCTTCTGTCCGGCACATACTGCCCATATCTGGAAGTGGAAATCCCACTTGGCCTTCAAGGTGAACCACAGGTGTCCCCCTTCCTTCTCTAAATTTCCACCAGCCTACCTGTCATTTCCTTGACCCGGCTCAGGTAGGTGGACTCAGGTCTCCTGCCTGCGGGTTGAGCCCAGGTTCAGGCCCGCAGCAGAGAAAGTGGAACCGGGAGTTCAGGGAAGGAAGCCCCGCAGCTGGGGGGTGGCGCCCTCCCCTGGGTCCCTTGCGGTTCGTCTTCAGCTCGGGCAGCACGGAGCCGAGGCAGCCCAGGGATCTCCCCAAGCCTGCAGGCCGCGGCCAGCCCTGGTCGAGTCTGGGACGGAGGCCCAGGGCGGTCCCTCCCCGTCCACGCAGGGTCCGCCTGCCAGGAGGCGGGAAGGCACGCGGCCCTCAGCCTGGCACATGGGCAGCCGTGCGGGGTGTGTCTGCTGCTGGCATCGCGGCTTTGGGTGCTGCGGGCTGGCCTCATGCGGGGGGAGGAGGGGCGGGGACGGTGAAAGGGCCCGTCGTCACCAGTGAGCCAGCCGCCTGCAGCACAAGAGGTGCCCCTCCCCGTGCACACAAAGCGCAGAGGCCAGCCAGCCCTGCGGTACGTGGCCACGTGCATCCCATTTCTGAGTGATCCCTACAGCCCTCAGCTGTGCTCCTGCTCTGCGCCCCAGGGCCTCGGTGCCGCAGGCAGCTCGCTTGGGGCTCGGGCGGCATTGGGAGTCCAAGGCTGCGACTGGGGCCTGCGCCTCCCTGGGTGGGCACCCAGGGGTCCTCCTCCTGCTGGGATGGTTCCACATCCCCCTGGCCGCTCCCCAGCTGGGTCCTGGACGAGGCACCTTCAGGAAGTGGTCCAGTTCAGCCAGGGAGTTCAACTTTCAACCAGGCAGGGAAGCCCTTTTTATGGCAATTCTAGTGCTAAAACGTTTAAAAATATCATTTAAAATGTTTCATGACCCCTGATCTAATCTAAGCAATTTACTCTAAGTGCCAGGGGCCCTCATGGCAGCCCCATGTGGGTCCAGGCTGTCCCGCAGTCTGTAGGCCCGTCTGCCCAGTGGGGACACCCCACCTGTGCCTACTCTTCTGTCCGGCACATACTGCCCATATCTGGAAGTGGAAATCCCACTTGGCCTTCAAGGTGAACCACAGGTGTCCCCCTTCCTTCTCTAAATTTCCACCAGCCTACCTGTCATTTCCTTGACCCGGCTCAGGTAGGTGGACTCAGGTCTCCTGCCTGCGGGTTGAGCCCAGGTTCAGGCCCGCAGCAGAGAAAGTGGAACCGGGAGTTCAGGGAAGGAAGCCCCGCAGCTGGGGGGTGGCGCCCTCCCCTGGGTCCCTTGCGGTTCGTCTTCAGCTCGGGCAGCACGGAGCCGAGGCAGCCCAGGGATCTCCCCAAGCCTGCAGGCCGCGGCCAGCCCTGGTCGAGTCTGGGACGGAGGCCCAGGGCGGTCCCTCCCCGTCCACGCAGGGTCCGCCTGCCAGGAGGCGGGAAGGCACGCGGCCCTCAGCCTGGCACATGGGCAGCCGTGCGGGGTGTGTCTGCTGCTGGCATCGCGGCTTTGGGTGCTGCGGGCTGGCCTCATGCGGGGGGAGGAGGGGCGGGGACGGTGAAAGGGCCCGTCGTCACCAGTGAGCCAGCCGCCTGCAGCACAAGAGGTGCCCCTCCCCGTGCACACAAAGCGCAGAGGCCAGCCAGCCCTGCGGTACGTGGCCACGTGCAGGGGGCGGCCCGTCCGCGTCCCCAGGGCCTTCGCCCAGCTCGTCCGAGGCGGTGGGCTGGTGGGGAGCACCAGCGTCTCCCCCTGACGGTGCTTCTGTGCCCCCGACCCCCGCAGTACGAGTACAGCTTCCGCACGGAGCAGAGCGCCGCCGCCAGGCTCCCGCCCAGCCCCACCCGGTGCCAGCAGATCCCGCAGTCCTGAGGCCGCCCGCCTGCGGAGACGACGCGTCGCCCCGACTGCTGAGCGCCCCCCGCCCGGCCCCTCCCCGCCGCCCGTCCACGCTGCCTGCCTGGCGCCGCCGGGGGACGCTGGGCAGGGAGCCGCCGCCGCCGCCGCGGTCCTCGGCTTGCCTGGCGCGACACCCCGCCTCCCCAGGGATGCTGCTCCTACCCGCCACTAACCTGCGTGCGCTGGCGTGGCCAGCGGCTCCCGCCGTGTCTGTGTGTGACCAGTAGTCCTCCGAACCCCCCTGCCCACCACGGGAGCCACCCGAGGGCCCTGGACGGTGGTCTGGCTGCCCAGTGACGCCAGCGGCTCCCTGCACGCCTGACTTTGCACCACGAAGCCATCGCTTCCTCGCGGAAGACTCCGAGGCGCTGGGAGCTTGGCACAGCCCCCCGGCACTGACGGATCACCCCAGACCCGCGGAACAGGTCTCTCGTGCGGGTGGCGTCCAATGCCCGGGAACCTCACGGGGACCCTAAGGAAGCACGGAGGCGGCTGCCGGCGCGTGCCGCATGGACCCTGCCCGGCTCCCCGCCCGCCCCGGAGACCCTCCACTCGCCCCTCAGTTCACACACTGGACGCCCTGAGGACAGGGGCCAGCCGTCCCCCAGCCACCGACCAGTGAGGACGCGCCTCCCCGACGAGACGGCCGAGTGGCCAGGTGCTCGCCTGGACGTGAGCTTTGCTGCCAGGACGCTGTGCTCCCCACCGCACCCCCTCATCCCCGCAAAGGGCTCATCTCTGCAGTGCCCACGTGCCAACAGCAGCTCCAGCTGCCCGGCCCTGCGCCCTGACCACCACCTGGGTGAAGCCACTCCGCGAGCCGGTGCCCAAGGACGTGGACACGCTGAGTGCCAGTGACCCTGCTGTCACCCCCAGCCACCCAGCCCAGCCCACACACGGGTGCCGTGGGAGCGGGCCGCTGCGTCCCTGGAGGCCCAGTCCTCGCCTTGTGGCTGCCCCTGTTGGCTATGGGACGCTGTCCTGACTCCCCAGAACGTGGTATCTCATACCTTGGGGGGATCATGAGATAGTTGGCGCTCTGGACATGCAGTCTGACCTGTGGCTGGCCTAAGAAGGCAGCCCAGGAGAGCCGCTGCCCGGCGGGGACAGCGCCCCCTCCCGCCGGCTCCTAGGATGACACGGGGTGGCGGGGGTCCAGTGGGAACTGGCCAGCCCCGTCAGGAGGGACGGACGCTGGCTGAGACCCGGGGCAAGACATACCTCACTCACCTGCATCAGCCCCTCCATCTCCAGACCCTCCGCCTTCTTCCACGTTGTCCCCGGTCTTCATTCCAGTACCTCCTGACTTCTGTGTGTTAGAGACGCGGGCCCCTCTCGCCTCTGTCCCCGAGACCTGAGGATGTCCCTGGCGGGGCTGGCCTTCCCGGGCCTCCCGAGGCAAGTTCCTTGGTGCAGCTTGCCTCTAGGGCCTGGGAGGCGCAGGTAGAAAGTCCCCGGGAGGACCTCTGGAATCGGTGCTTACCCAGGACAGAACCGATGATAAGCTGGCCTCAGATGCACCCACTGAAATGAGCTGGTGGTTCCTGGAAATCGAGGGGGCCCCCGGGGGCCCAGAGAACCTGTGTCTGCTGCTGCTGCTGTCTGGGTGGTAGGGCTGGGCCAAAGCCAAGGCAGGAGGTGGCGCCTCCGCTCTCCTGTGTTCGGCTCTGTGGGCTCCGCGCCCTGTCCGTCCGTGTCGCCGCATGCCTCCGCTGTGGGGCTGTCCCGCCAGGCAGTGCCCGCGGCCTTCCTCTCTTGGCTGAGAAGCAAGTATTTCGGCTCCATGGGCCCGAGGAGGCCCAGAGAGAGTGGGATTCCTTATCAGGGAGCAGGAGGGCAGTGAGGGTGACTGCAGGGGAAAAGGGGCCCCCACCCCTTGCCAGGCCCCAAGTCCCCCACCCCGCCCCCACCCTCACCATTGCCCCACCAGCCCCCTACCCCATGCCAGCCCCCACAGCCCTGGGCCACCTTGTGGCTTTGACCCTGGCAGAGCAAGGCAGGGTCCAGGGCCACCAGGAGAATGCACACCTGTGCACGCCCAAAGGCCAGCCATCCGGGCCTCCCCAGCATCCGACTCAGCGTGAGTCTAGCCGTGACTGCGGACGTCGCCATGACATCAGCTTAAGACAGCGAAGCAGCAGCGGTGCTGGAGAAGCTGGTGTGCCTGGGAGGGCTCAGCCTCTTTCCTTCTGAGCAGGAGCCTGCCTGCCCGCGTGGCCACGGAGCTCGTCACCCGGGACTGAGCCCCTACCCCCCACTTCCTTCCCGGGACGGTGCTTTTCTCTGCGAACCCTCTGGCCACGTGGAGAGGGGAGGCAGGGATCCCCTCCAGAGCACAGCGCCCCCACTGCCTCCTCTTCCCCGAAAATGCCAGGTCTCTCTCCACAGACCTTGGAAAGGGCACAACAGTGACCGGGAGCAAGTAGCCGGCTCCCCGTTCACTTGCAAATTTATAACAAGGCTTCCCCCGAGTCCAGGAACTGACACCGGCCAGGACCTCCACTCAGAGGGATGGGCAGGGGGGCAGGGGGCGAGGACCAGCCCGTTTGAAGCACCTCCTCCTTGCCGGACGCTCCACCGGCACCTGAAGCACATTTTCGGTCACTCTCCCTGTCCCCCGGAAAACCAGCACCCGGAAGCGGGTGCTCTCTGCTCCTGGTTTCAGATGAAGGCGCTGAGACGCGTCCGCAGGCACTAACCTGGTGAGCGGCAGAGGTGGGGTCTGGTCCGCGAGCCCCCCCGTCACGAGCACCTGCCTCCTGTCCAGTCACGGGCCTGTGGGGGGACGGGGTCTCACTGGGCACACGCTGAGGGCTGGGTGCCGCCCTCGCCGCTCACAGGGACCCCCAGCCCGCAGCTCCCCGGAGCCAGCGAGCCTGAAGGTGAGCGTGAAAGCCCAGCTCCCCTCGCCTGGGAGGGGCCGGGCGCCCGCTCTCACCCCAGCTGCCCGCCCCCTCGGGGTGGCTGGCCGGCCTCACCTGCCGGGCCCCACCGGCCAGGCCTGTCCCAGCAGGCGCTGGGTGCGGGCGGGCGGCCACGCGAGCCTAGGGCTACGTCCTACTGGGTGTATTTATTTGAGGTGACTGTAGTACTTGGCAAAGGGAAGTTTCACTGTGTGATTGTCTTCTTAATATAATTTGTTAAATAAATGTTTGTTTTAACCTCGCTGACTACGTCTTCTACTGGCCCCAGCGTGAGTCTAGCCGTGACTGCGGACGTCGCCATGACATCAGCTTAAGACAGCGAAGCAGCAGCGGTGCTGGAGAAGCTGGTGTGCCTGGGAGGGCTCAGCCTCTTTCCTTCTGAGCAGGAGCCTGCCTGCCCGCGTGGCCACGGAGCTCGTCACCCGGGACTGAGCCCCTACCCCCCACTTCCTTCCCGGGACGGTGCTTTTCTCTGCGAACCCTCTGGCCACGTGGAGAGGGGAGGCAGGGATCCCCTCCAGAGCACAGCGCCCCCACTGCCTCCTCTTCCCCGAAAATGCCAGGTCTCTCTCCACAGACCTTGGAAAGGGCACAACAGTGACCGGGAGCAAGTAGCCGGCTCCCCGTTCACTTGCAAATTTATAACAAGGCTTCCCCCGAGTCCAGGAACTGACACCGGCCAGGACCTCCACTCAGAGGGATGGGCAGGGGGGCAGGGGGCGAGGACCAGCCCGTTTGAAGCACCTCCTCCTTGCCGGACGCTCCACCGGCACCTGAAGCACATTTTCGGTCACTCTCCCTGTCCCCCGGAAAACCAGCACCCGGAAGCGGGTGCTCTCTGCTCCTGGTTTCAGATGAAGGCGCTGAGACGCGTCCGCAGGCACTAACCTGGTGAGCGGCAGAGGTGGGGTCTGGTCCGCGAGCCCCCCCGTCACGAGCACCTGCCTCCTGTCCAGTCACGGGCCTGTGGGGGGACGGGGTCTCACTGGGCACACGCTGAGGGCTGGGTGCCGCCCTCGCCGCTCACAGGGACCCCCAGCCCGCAGCTCCCCGGAGCCAGCGAGCCTGAAGGTGAGCGTGAAAGCCCAGCTCCCCTCGCCTGGGAGGGGCCGGGCGCCCGCTCTCACCCCAGCTGCCCGCCCCCTCGGGGTGGCTGGCCGGCCTCACCTGCCGGGCCCCACCGGCCAGGCCTGTCCCCAGCAGGCGCTGGGTGCGGGCGGGCGGCCACGCGAGCCTAGGGCTACGTCCTACTGGGTGTATTTATTTGAGGTGACTGTAGTACTTGGCAAAGGGAAGTTTCACTGTGTGATTGTCTTCTTAATATAATTTGTTAAATAAATGTTTGTTTTAACCTTTCGCTGACTCACTGCTGTCTCTGAGGCATGGACACTGGTGGCCCCCAGGGAAGCTCTGGGCTCCAGCTCGTCCCGGATGTCGACCTGGCCTTCCAGCCTTCTAGAAAGAGCTGGTAGGTTTCCTTGTCCCCGTGTAGATGATCCGGTGACAAGCCAAGAAGGATCCGGGACGAGCAGCAGCCCTCAGGAATGCTCCTGGAGGGAGAAAATGCCAGTTCCCATAAAAGCATGTGAAACGCACGTGTCCTAATGGCCTCCAGCACGGAAGGCGGAGGGCCCTTTCAGCCCTGGCTCACCTGAGCCCCGTCTGTGCCGGGCGGGGCCGTCTGGCAGCCAGGGCAGGAACCGCGCTACCCCTCGGCTTCGGCGCCCCTGACTTTGTCCCGTCCTCTCTGCTTACCTGCTGGCAAGATGCGGCCCCAGATGCCAGGGAGGGGCTGCCAGCCCTGGACGTGCGCGGGCTCCTGGTGGGACGTGACCGGTCAGCTTTCTCCGTCAGAACTCTTTGCCTGCTTTATAAAGTGACCTTAGTGGCTCAGAATCTGCCTGAGACCTGGTTCCATCCCTGGGTGGGGAAGATCCTCTGGAGAAGGGAATGGCGACCCACTGCAGTGTTCTTGCCTGGGAAATCCCACAGAGGAGCCTGGTGGGCTACAGTCCGTGGGGTCGCCAAGGGTCCAACACAGCTGAGCGGCGGACACGTTCACATTTCCATTTTGGTGCTAGACTCCTGGGTCTGAGCCGTCTCTAGCTCCAGGCCCGTTAACCCCAGGCTCAGGTTACCCTTAGCTCTCATCTCTTTAGAACCATGAAAGTCCCCCCAAAGGTGTTGGCACCTGCAGCCCCCACGTGCAGCACCCCTTGGATCTCTTTCCCACAGTGGCAGAGGGCGAGCAGCCCAGAGAATTCCACGAGAAGCTGACGAACCCCACTCGACTTGCAGATCTGACCTCCAGTTCCGGCACAGCCCCTTCCTGAGCATGTAGCTCGTGGCGGCCTCTCCCGGGGAAGACGGAATGAGGAGGTCTGCAGGTCCTTCGGCACAGAAACCGTGTGATCTGCCAGAGTTCTCTTTAGGACCTGGTTCTATGTTGCCACCCACAGGATAGGCCGGGTCCCTCCTGGGGCTGAGTCGCCCAGGAAGTCCAAGCAGCGGCCTTTGACATCCAGGACGCGGGCCTGGATGTGGGAGGCCACCAGCACTGCTCAGGAGAAACCTTTGGGCAGCAAGAAACGGAAGTCCACGCACAAGAGCCGGAGCCAAGGAAGGCTCAGTGGCCAGACCGCCAGAGACCCCTGGAGCCCAGAGCCGGGCGGCGCCTGTTTGCCCTCGGTCTCACCCACGCCGCCGCGTCTGTGCGTCTGCTTGCTTCTCGCCCTCTCACATCCGGGCCCTCGCTCTCGCGTGCCCTGTGCACCGGCACACTGGGCCCTCAGACACTCACACCCACAGCGCTCCACGTTCACAGGGTCTCAGTTCAGGAGAGCCAGAGACCAGAGTCCCAGGACAGCCTCTGACTCTCTGCCTGGGTCAGGTGACCCCTTCTGCCCCGGCGGCTCTGGCCCCGTTTGGAGGGGGATAGTGTGACCACTAAGCACCTGCAAGAGGCATAACTTTAGACCCTCAGGAGGCACCGGCTGCAGAGGGGGCAAGGCCGCAGGCAGAGGGGCAGGACACCTCCCCGGGGCAATGGCCGAGCCCTCCTCCGCTCTTAATGAGAAAGACAGTGAGGTGGGAGGGTCCACACATCCGCTCAACTGTCCGTGTGGTGGTCTACATCCATGTGCAGGCCCCAAGACGGGCGCTGGGGACAGAGCAGTGACTGATACCATGGACATCCCTGTCGTTGTGGGAGGCTAGCTCTCATCTCTTTAGAACCATGAAAGTCCCCCCAAAGGTGTTGGCACCTGCAGCCCCCACGTGCAGCACCCCTTGGATCTCTTTCCCACAGTGGCAGAGGGCGAGCAGCCCAGAGAATTCCACGAGAAGCTGACGAACCCCACACGACTTGCAGATCTGACCTCCAGTTCCGGCACAGCCCCTTCCTGAGCATGTAGCTCGTGGCGGCCTCTCCCGGGGAAGACGGAATGAGGAGGTCTGCAGGTCCTTCGGCACAGAAACCGTGTGATCTGCCAGAGTTCTCTTTAGGACCTGGTTCTATGTTGCCACCCACAGGATAGGCCGGGTCCCTCCTGGGGCTGAGTCGCCCAGGAAGTCCAAGCAGCGGCCTTTGACATCCAGGACGCGGGCCTGGATGTGGGAGGCCACCAGCACTGCTCAGGAGAAACCTTTGGGCAGCAAGAAACGGAAGTCCACGCACAAGAGCCGGAGCCAAGGAAGGCTCAGTGGCCAGACCGCCAGAGACCCCTGGAGCCCAGAGCCGGCGGCGCCTGTTTGCCCTCGGTCTCACCCACGCCGCGCTCTGTGCGTCTGCTTGCTTCTCGCCCTCTCACATCCGGGCCCTCGCTCTCGCGTGCCCTGTGCACCGGCACACTGGGCCCTCAGACACTCACACCCACAGCGCTCCACGTTCACAGGGTCTCAGTTCAGGAGAGCCAGAGACCAGAGTCCCAGGACAGCCTCTGACTCTCTGCCTGGGTCAGGTGACCCCTTCTGCCCCGGCGGCTCTGGCCCCGTTTGGAGGGGGATAGTGTGACCACTAAGCACCTGCAAGAGGCATAACTTTAGACCCTCAGGAGGCACCGGCTGCAGAGGGGGCAAGGCCGCAGGCAGAGGGGCAGGACACCTCCCCGGGGCAATGGCCGAGCCCTCCTCCGCTCTTAATGAGAAAGACAGTGAGGTGGGAGGGTCCACACATCCGCTCAACTGTCCGTGTGGTGGTCTACATCCATGTGCAGGCCCCAAGACGGGCGCTGGGGACAGAGCAGTGACTGATACCATGGACATCCCTGTCGTTGTGGGGCTGATGGTCTAGCTCATCCCTCGCCACACACACCCCCACACAACCCCACTTCTGCCTGTAGCTCGCCACTAACTGGCTCATCCCTAAAACCCTGGACACGCCCTGAGCCCCACCCTCGCCTTTCCCTTGCTCTCCCTGCTGCCCCCTCCTGGCAGCTGGGAGCAGGTGCATCTTGATGCTTACCTCTGGTACTGCCTGACTGCTTGAGCTCCAGCCTCAAGGCCCCAGCGGTGGTCTCCACCTTGACCTCGGCACCTCCCGAGCTGAGTGCACCCCCTTCCCCCAGGCCGCACACGGCTCCCTTCTCCTAACATCCGCACCCCTGGAGCACCCCCACCATCTCTCATGGGTCACTCACGCCCCCACCTGGAGCCAGCCGCCTGTAATCAGCCATCTGCAGCCAGTTCATCTACACTTGCTATAAACTCTGCCCATATTGTCCTTGTTGCTCATTTTTAACTTCTGGCCTGGACGACAGAAGGGGGACGTCGACCCCTGAACCATCCGCCCTGCCTCCGCGTCTTCCCGTCTCATGCGTCGTCCTCACGGCCAGGACCTAACAGGACTCCTCCCCCTTCCGGTGCCTCCCCCCTTGCCCTGCCCGCACATGAAGTCTGAGCGCCAGGTCTCTGTCTATGACTCCTCCAAACAAGACGCTTCGAGGCCTGGCCCGCCGCCCATCCCAGCCTCGCCTGCCACTCACCTCTCTGCTGAGTCATTCAAGGCTCTCCTTCCTTGCCTTTGCATATGCTGTTCCTTGTTCCTGGAATGCTTGTCCCTCCTTCTTTCTGCCTGGTAAAGTCTGTTCATCCTTCAAGACATGCTCATATATCTCCTCAGTGAGGTCCTTCTTGACCCCTTCAAGGCACAGCACGCCTTTCGTTTAAAAGCCATTGATCCACAGCCACTTGATCTTCTCGTTAGGTTCTCTGCTCCTAAACGAAGGGCTGTGTATCTCATTTATGACACTTCCTCCCCAGCTACACATATACTCACATGGAGCACCCAATAGAAGCCTAGAGAGAGAGCGTGCATGAGCAAAGGCTCTTTGAATGAGTTTCTTTACACAGATGGGGAGCCAGGTGACCTGGACTCAATTGCTAAGGAGCCCAAGAATAGTGGCCCCCAGTGCTGAGAGGCTTGTGACCACCCCAGGGTCCATGATGACCAGCCTTGGACTTCCATGGAAAGTCTGTGCCAGCTTCAAAGACACCAAAGACAAGTGTGAGAGCTGGGCCCTCATCTGGCTCGTTTCTGAAGCCACAGCACCCAACACAATCCATGATAGTGGGCTTGGGGCAAGAAGGTGGGCTGCCCTGGGCTGCTGGTTCTCTCCCTTGAGCCCAGCTCAGGGAGATGCCAGGGAAAGAAACAGAAAGATCGGTGGATCACAGGACCCAGCACTAAAGCGAGGAGGAGCCTGGTGGACAGCCACAGGCCAGAGGGAAAGAGAGCCAACGCTACGGATGGGAGATGCTTGGGGCCGCAGGAGCAGTTTTCTGGCTTTGCTCACTTATCTGTCCCCTTCCACATCGCCCTGGTGATCACTATTGTCCTTTCACTCTTCCTTCACTGTTTCGCCCTTTTACCACCAAAACAGCAGCTGGACTGGACACGGGCCTTCTCCCCACACCGTGCGCCAAGGAAGAGCCTCCAGAGATGCAGGTCTCAGGGAAGGTGGCACAGGGGCATAGGTCTTAGACACTGGAGGTCTGAATCCCTTGGTGGGGGGAGGACGCACGGGCAGAGGTTGGCACAGATTGGAACCCCCAAGGTGTATCAGTCCCTCTATAACCCTCCCTGTCCTTTGGAGGGTGTGCAAGGGTTTGCAAGCTTGACTGCACATTAGAGTCAAGTGGAGAATACTGACACCTGCATGTGCCCAGACCACAGCCAGGTCATAGTTGCCAGATGCAAAAATTAACACATACAAATCCGTTGCATTTCCATACCAACAATGAGCAATTAGAAAGGGAATTTTAAAAAGGGGAAATGAAGAAAACAATCCAGTCTATAATTTCATCAAAGAGAATAACATACCTGGGAATAAATTTCAACCAAGGAGGTGAAAGGACTGTCTATTGAAAACCATAAGACACTGATGAAAGAAGTCAAAGACACAAATAAATGGAAAGCTACTCCACGCTCATGCATTAGAAGAATTCATATTGTTAGAATGCCCACATTATCCAAAGCAATGTACAGATTAATGCAATCCCTATCAGAATACCAAGGGCATGTTCACACAAGGAGGACAAATAATCCTATTACTTGTGTGGAACCACAAAAGATTCCAAACAGCCAGAGCGTTCTTGAGAAAAAAGAACAAAACGGAAGGCACCATGCTCTCACCCAACACAATCCATGATAGTGGGCTTGGGGCAAGAAGGTGGGCTGCCCTGGGCTGTTGGTTCTCCCTTGAGCCCAGCTCAGGGAGATGCCAGGGAAAGAAACAGAAAGATCGGTGGATCACAGGACCCAGCACTAAAGCGAGGAGGAGCCTGGTGGACAGCCACAGGCCAGAGGGAAAGAGAGCCAACGCTACGGATGGGAGATGCTTGGGGCCGCAGGAGCAGTTTTCTGGCTTTGCTCACTTATCTGTCCCCTTCCACATCGCCCTGGTGATCACTATTGTCCTTTCACTCTTCCTTCACTGTTTCGCCCTTTTACCACCAAAACAGCAGCTGGACTGGACACGGGCCTTCTCCCCACACCGTGCGCCAAGGAAGAGCCTCCAGAGATGCAGGTCTCAGGGAAGGTGGCACAGGGGCATAGGTCTTAGACACTGGAGGTCTGAATCCCTTGGTGGGGGGAGGACGCACGGGCAGAGGTTGGCACAGATTGGAACCCCCAAGGTGTATCAGTCCTCTATAACCCTCCCTGTCCTTTGGAGGGTGTGCAAGGGTTTGCAAGCTTGACTGCACATTAGAGTCAAGTGGAGAATACTGACACCTGCATGTGCCCAGACCACAGCCAGGTCATAGTTGCCAGATGCAAAAATTAACACATACAAATCCGTTGCATTTCCATACCAACAATGAGCAATTAGAAAGGGAATTTTAAAAAGGGGAAATGAAGAAAACAATCCAGTCTATAATTTCATCAAAGAGAATAACATACCTGGGAATAAATTTCAACCAAGGAGGTGAAAGGACTGTCTATTGAAAACCATAAGACACTGATGAAAGAAGTCAAAGACACAAATAAATGGAAAGCTACTCCACGCTCATGCATTAGAAGAATTCATATTGTTAGAATGCCCACATTATCCAAAGCAATGTACAGATTAATGCAATCCCTATCAGAATACCAAGGGCATGTTCACACAAGGAGGACAAATAATCCTATTACTTGTGTGGAACCACAAAAGATTCCAAACAGCCAGAGCGTTCTTGAGAAAAAAAAGAACAAAACGGAAGGCACCATGCTCTCTGATGTCAAACTGTATTACAAAGCTTTAGTAACCAAAACAGTATGGTAGTGGTACAAAGATGGACACACAGATGCATGGAGCAGAGAGTCCATAAATACAGCCACACATTTATGGTCATACAACAAAAGAGACAAGAACACGCAGTAGAGCAAAGACCATCTCTTCAGTAAGTAGTGCTGAGAAAACTGGACAGTTACATGTAGGAGAATGAAATTAGAATATTTCCTCATACCATATACAAAAATAAACTCAAGAGATCTAAAAGTGAGACCTAAAAGCGTAAAACTCCTAGAGGAGGACATAGGCTGAACCCTCTTTGACATAAATCATAGCAGTGTATTTTAGATCTGTCTCTTAGGCACAAAAAGAAAAAGAAGAAGAAGAAGCAAAAATAAACAAAGGAGACCTCATTAAGGTTAAAAGCTTTTGCACAGCAAATAAAACCATCAAAAAAATGAAAAGGCAACCTGCTGAATGGGAGAAAATATGAGCAAGTGATATGACCAATAAGAGATTAGTAGCCAACAAACATGAACAGTTCATACAACTTAATATCAAAAAACAACCCAGCGCTTCCCTGGTAGCTCAGTGGTGAAGAGTTCGCCTGCCAGACCAGGAGACACAGGTTCAGTCTCTGATATGGAAAGATCCCACATGCTGCGGAGCAACTAAGCTCGTGAGCCACAACTATTGAGCCCATGGGCCGCAACTACTGAAGCCTGTGAGCCCCGAATCTGAGTTCTACAACAAGAGAAGTCACTACCACAAGAAGCCAGCTCATCTCGACTAGAGAGTAGCCTCCACTCCCTACAACTAGAGAAGAGCCTTCAGCTGCAGTGAAAACCCAGAATAGCCAAAAATATATAAATAAAGATTTAAGAAAAAAACAACCCAATCAAAAAATAGAAGACCTGAAAAGGCATTTTTCCAAAGAAGACCTGCAGCTGACCAATAGACACGTGAACAGATGCTCAGCATCATCATCATCAGGGAAATGCAAATCAAAACCATGAGCCATCACCTCACACCTATCAAAATGGCTATCATCAAAAAATCTGTAACTAACAAATGTTGGCGAGGGTGTGTAAAAAACCCACTGTTGGCGGGATTGCAAACGGTGCAGCCACTATAGAAGACACTATAAAGTTTCCTCAGAAAATTAAAAAATAGAGCTATCACATCGATTCCTCTGCTGGGTATATAGCTGAGGAAAATGAAAAAACTAATTCAAAAATATATTTTCATCCCAGTGTTTATAACAGCATCATTTACAATAGCCAAGACATGGAAGCAACGTTAAGTGCCAGACAACAGATGAATGGATAAAGAAGATTGGGGGGGGGGGTCTGTGTGTGTGTGTGTGTGTGTGTGTGGGGGGGTGGGTGTGTGTGTGTGTGTGTGTGTGTGTGTGTGTGTGTGTGTGTGTGGAATATTACTTGGCCATAAAGAAGAATGAATGCCATTTGCTACAATGTAGATGAACCTCGAGAGGATCATGCTTAGTGAAATAAGTCAAGACAGGTAAATATTCTATGTTATCATTTGTATGTAGAATCGTAAAAAATAAAGCAAAGAAATGTATATAACAAAACAGCAACAGACCTAACAGAGAACAAACTAGTGGTTACCAGTGGGGAGAAGGAAGAGGAGAAGAGCAAGATAAGGTTATGGGATTAAGAGACATAAACTACTTTGGATAAAATAAATAAGCAACAAGGATATACAGTACAGAGACATTCTGCCATTATATTGTAGTAAGTTTAAACAATTGAATATAATCTATAAAAACATTAAATCACTGTTATACACCTGAAACTAATATATTATTGTAAATCAACTATGCTTCAATTTTTAAAAAAAATGATAAAAAGGGCATCCATTATCATCATCATTTTACAGATGAAGAAATCAAGTCCTCAGCAGGTTAAGTGATTGCTTAAGGACATAAACTGATAAATCATGGATTTAAAATGGGTACACAGACAGCTTCCCTGGTGGTCCAGAGATTAAGAATCCACTCTGAGGGCTTCCCTGGTGGTCCAGTGGGTAGAGAATCTGCCTTTCAGTGCAAGGGACACCAGTTCAATCCCTGGCCCGGGAGGATCCCATGTGCTGAGGAGCAGCTGGGCCCGTGTGTCCAATTACGAGCCAGCGCTCTGGAGCACACGCACACAGAGCTGGTGCTCTGCAACGAGAGAGGCCACTGCGATGGGAGGCCCACACAGGCCAAAAAGAATAAAGATGGATGAACAATAAACAATGACTTAGAGGCAAAAAAAAAAAAAAAAAAGGCACAAAATTCTTAAAAAAAAAAAAAAAAAGAATCCACTTTGAAGTGCAAGGGTCACCGTTTTGATCCCTGGTCCAGGGAGATCCCCACATGCTGTGAAGCAACTCAGTGCGTCACAACTACGGAGCCCATATGCTGCAACTACTGAAGACTGCGTGCCTCGAGCCTGCGCCCCATAGCCAGAGAAACCGCCACAGCAAGAAGCCCGCGCACCGCAACCAAGAGCAGCCCCGCTTACACGCTCAAGAAAGCCTGCATGCGGCAATGAAGGCCCGCCACAGCCAAAAAAAAATAATTTTAAACATAAATATGACAGAGCTAACTTTTTGAACATGGTTTCTGATTTGTAACTCTTTTATTATTTATAAATAAGCAAATGAACACCACCACAAACCTAGCTCACAGTAGAGAGCACAGAGAGGTAGTTACCGAGGCAGGGTGAGGGATGGCACAGTGGGTGGAGGGGATCAGAAGACACAAACTTCCAGTTATAACGTCCTAGGGATGTTACGTACAGCACAGGGACTGCAGTCCTTAATCCTGTGCCGCATACGTGAGAGGTGCTAAGACAGTAGAACGTAAGTTCTCATTATGAGAAAAAAATAAATTTGACCTCTGTATGCTGCCAAATGGTTTCCCAGGTGGCACAGTGGTAAGGAATCCACCTGCCAGTGCAGGAGATACAAGAGACTCAGGTTTAATCCCTGGGTCAGGAAGATCCTACAGAGGAGGAAATGGCAGCCCACTCCAGTATTCTTGCCTGGAAAATCCGATGGACAGAGGAGCCTAGCATGGAGTCGCAAAGAGTCGGACACAGCTGAGCACATATACATCGTGTGCGTATGTGTTAACTAGACGTATTGTGGACATTTTGCAATACAGACAAATACTGAATTGTTATATTGTACCAGTATACTGGCCTGGAGAATCCTAGAAGGCTACAATCCAATGGTCACAAAGAGTTGGACATGACTGAGTGACTAATACTTTCACTTTTACACGCCTGAAACTACAGCTGAAACTAATATATGCCAATTACCTCAATGAAAAAACGTTACTATTTAACTAAGTTATGAATATACTTCAATTATCAGTCTTCTCCTTCCTGCACCTTAAGAATCTCTACCCATCCTCCCAAACCCTTTAAAAATGACTGTCATCCCCGACGAGTACTGTCCCTTGGAGAGGAGTCCTGGAGGGTGGGAGAGGAAGGGCTTCTGGAGGCGGCCAGGTGGGCGCTGAGCTCTGAAGGGGATGGGCTGGGACGAAGGATGTTCCCAGTGAGGGGCAAACAGACCAGCAGGGGGCGCCGCACTTGGTCACACGGGCCCGGCACACACGTACGGAGGACCGCGGCAGTCCTCTTTGTATTATCACCACAGTCGGCCCCACCTTCAGCACCTGCGGAAAGCAGGCTGCAGAAGCACGGCTCAACCAGAGGCAGCTGCGGGCGTCCGACCGGAGTACGCCCAGTGCCCGTGCGGTGCCTGACGGCAGCCGGGATTCCAGGCGTGGGTGTCCGGCTCCGTATAGGGATGTTTCCTAAGGTCTGACGAGCCCAGCTTAGCACCCAGCTCTGCCATCTCCCCCAGACGCCAGCCTGGGGCTCTGGGACAACAGCCCAGCAGCTACCAGGGCTTTGGGCGACGCAGCGGGGTGGGAGAGAGGAAGGGGAGCTGAACAGAGACCTCACTGCGGTCCAGTGCCCTCTGCTGGGTGCTGGCCAGCACTCGGCCACACCGCAGACGCCCCGTCAGTTCAGGCAGGAAAGGGGGACAGAGGGTCTAAGGAGACCCCAGCCCACCCCAGACCACTCTCTCCACCCAGAGTAGGGGCCCATGGCCTCCTGCTCACCAGTGAGTGACCACCAGGGTTCCCCCGCTGGATTCTTCTAGAAAATCCAAGAGCTCTGGATGTTGCTTCAGGCACTACCTCACCCGTCAGTGCTTCCTGCTTGGGTAGAGGGCCCCACCCCACGGAGCCGAGGTCTCCCTAGGGCAACTCCTTGCAGGGGCGGAAACAGCTTTTCCTTGCTTCCAGGGAGAAAGCCCTTTGCAGAAAAGCACTCCCCCCCTTTGAATCCCACTTCCCCGTCGGGGGAACCTGGTAGCACCTTTCTCCTGCCTGTTTTCCCCGCTGTAAAATGCGCCTCATCCTAGCAGCTGCCTTTCCGGGTTGCCGGGTCTGTGTAAAGCGCGAGGAGGCCCCGCTCCGCCCCTGCCCGGGCCGCGGGTGGGCGCGCGCCAGTGCGGCCACGCGGAGGCGCTCTGCTGCGCCCGGCCCTCGCTCGGCTCTGCGGGGACCCGCTCCGCATGCCGGCGGCTCACCCACTGTTCCGAAAAGACAGCGGAGCCCCGAGCCCTGTCTGAAAGTTGGAAAACGAATCCATCGGCCCCGCGCTGCGGACATTTGGATGGAGGCCAGTCCGCGGCGCGAGACACCTCCACACCCCTCGGAGGTCCCACCCTGCTGCTCCCACCGGCTTGCAGAGGGCGCCTGGCTCTGGACCGCCCCGAAGGGGTACCAGCCACGCTTGCCAAGCCCCAAATTCATATCAGCTGGAGGGACCAACGCCCCCGGCTCCGCCCTCACTCCCCAGTGGCTTGGACCACATCCCAGAGCCTAGACGCCGAGCCTCGACGTCCACACAACATCAACGGGGGAAGTCAACAGTCTCCACTGTGAAAGTTGCTCAAAAGTTCTCTGCCATCTCCCCCAGACGCCAGCCTGGGGCTCTGGGACAACAGCCCAGCAGCTACCAGGGCTTTGGGCGACGCAGCGGGGTGGGAGAGAGGAAGGGGAGCTGAACAGAGACCTCACTGCGGTCCAGTGCCCTCTGCTGGGTGCTGGCCAGCACTCGGCCACACCGCAGACGCCCCGTCAGTTCAGGCAGGAAAGGGGGACAGAGGGTCTAAGGAGACCCCAGCCCACCCCAGACCACTCTCTCCACCCAGAGTAGGGGCCCATGGCCTCCTGCTCACCAGTGAGTGACCACCAGGGTTCCCCCGCTGGATTCTTCTAGAAAATCCAAGAGCTCTGGATGTTGCTTCAGGCACTACCTCACCCGTCAGTGCTTCCTGCTTGGGTAGAGGGCCCCACCCCACGGAGCCGAGGTCTCCCTAGGGCAACTCCTTGCAGGGGCGGAAACAGCTTTTCCTTGCTTCCAGGGAGAAAGCCCTTTGCAGAAAAGCACTCCCCCCCTTTGAATCCCACTTCCCCGTCGGGGGAACCTGGTAGCACCTTTCTCCTGCCTGTTTTCCCCGCTGTAAAATGCGCCTCATCCTAGCAGCTGCCTTTCCGGGTTGCCGGGTCTGTGTAAAGCGCGAGGAGGCCCCGCTCCGCCCCTGCCCGGGCCGCGGGTGGGCGCGCGCCAGTGCGGCCACGCGGAGGCGCTCTGCTGCGCCCGGCCCTCGCTCGGCTCTGCGGGGACCCGCTCCGCATGCCGGCGGCTCACCCACTGTTCCGAAAAGACAGCGGAGCCCCGAGCCCTGTCTGAAAGTTGGAAAACGAATCCATCGGCCCCGCGCTGCGGACATTTGGATGGAGGCCAGTCCGCGGCGCGAGACACCTCCACACCCCTCGGAGGTCCCACCCTGCTGCTCCCACCGGCTTGCAGAGGGCGCCTGGCTCTGGACCGCCCCGAAGGGGTACCAGCCACGCTTGCCAAGCCCCAAATTCATATCAGCTGGAGGGACCAACGCCCCCGGCTCCGCCCTCACTCCCCAGTGGCTTGGACCACATCCCAGAGCCTAGACGCCGAGCCTCGACGTCCACACAACATCAACGGGGGAAGTCAACAGTCTCCACTGTGAAAGTTGCTCAAAAAGTTAAAGACGACGTGTCACTGGTGTCCAGGCAGCAGACAAGCCACCTGCATGTTTCTGAGCCTCAGTTTCTCCAGCCGCAAAATGGGGATCCTAAAAGTCCTTACCTCCAGAGCCACTAAACAGACCAGACTGCAGCAGCCGCCTGGCACCCCCGTGAGCTCCCGGTCAGGGGCGCCACTGGGGTTGTTAGCAAAGCTCTGGAAGAAGCACCCAGTTCACAGCTCAAGACTGAGACCCCTGAACCCTGCGAGTTTTCTTTTAGGGAGCAAGCCCCCCAGTTTGGGAGCTGAAGGCTTAGAACATGGCTGATGCTGCCTCACTTCCTGACTCAGATGGGGGGCCGGCTATGCAGCCCACGGGCGGCCCCCGCTGCTGGCTGGCCTTCAGGACCCTGTCTGGCTGAGTCACCAGGCAAAAACACGCAGCTCTGACACCATCCAGAAAATGAAAACGTCTCCGGCATTAATCCTTCCCCTTCCTTTTGGCAACTGAAATCGCCCTGAAACATAACCGAGATACCAGACACAGTGGGAGCGCTCATGGCGGCCGGCCTCCTCCCAGCAAGCTGGCCTCCCAGGGAAGCTGACCTGGTGCCGCAGCACAGCGCCTCGCTCAGGCCCAGCCTCACCGGGTAGATGACGGCCCTGACCTCCCCAGTCCACACCACACCGTGCCTCCACACTGCCCCGACTTCCTTCCCAGTCCAGGGCTGCTCCCCACCCCCATCGACTCACCCCACCCCAAATATTTGGAATGGTCTTTGACTGAAATGAGATTAATCCATCGGCCCCGCGCTGCGGACATTTGGATGGAGGCCAGTCCGCGGCGCGAGACACCTCCACACCCCTCGGAGGTCCCACCCTGCTGCTCCCACCGGCTTGCAGAGGGCGCCTGGCTCTGGACCGCCCCGAAGGGGTACCAGCCACGCTTGCCAAGCCCCAAATTCATATCAGCTGGAGGGACCAACGCCCCCGGCTCCGCCCTCACTCCCCAGTGGCTTGGACCACATCCCAGAGCCTAGACGCCGAGCCTCGACGTCCACACAACATCAACGGGGGAAGTCAACAGTCTCCACTGTGAAAGTTGCTCAAAAAGTTAAAGACGACGTGTCACTGGTGTCCAGGCAGCAGACAAGCCACCTGCATGTTTCTGAGCCTCAGTTTCTCCAGCCGCAAAATGGGGATCCGAAAAGTCCTTACCTCCAGAGCCACTAAACAGACCAGACTGCAGCAGCCGCCTGGCACCCCCGTGAGCTCCCGGTCAGGGGCGCCACTGGGGTTGTTAGCAAAGCTCTGGAAGAAGCACCCAGTTCACAGCTCAAGACTGAGACCCCTGAACCCTGCGAGTTTTTTTTTAGGGAGCAAGCCCCCCAGTTTGGGAGCTGAAGGCTTAGAACATGGCTGATGCTGCCTCACTTCCTGACTCAGATGGGGGGCCGGCTATGCAGCCCACGGGCGGCCCCCGCTGCTGGCTGGCCTTCAGGACCCTGTCTGGCTGAGTCACCAGGCAAAAACACGCAGCTCTGACACCATCCAGAAAATGAAAACGTCTCCGGCATTAATCCTTCCCCTTCCTTTTGGCAACTGAAATCGCCCTGAAACATAACCGAGATACCAGACACAGTGGGAGCGCTCATGGCGGCCGGCCTCCTCCCAGCAAGCTGGCCTCCCAGGGAAGCTGACCTGGTGCCGCAGCACAGCGCCTCGCTCAGGCCCAGCCTCACCGGGTAGATGACGGCCCTGACCTCCCCAGTCCACACCACACCGTGCCTCCACACTGCCCCGACTTCCTTCCCAGTCCAGGGCTGCTCCCCACCCCCATCGACTCACCCCACCCCCAAATATTTGGAATGGTCTTTGACTGAAATGAGATTAATCCTCAGCTCCCTGACAATGTCTTTGGGCGTGTGTTTTTATAACCTCTCTTTCAAATGAGAACCATTTGTCCTGGAGAAGCTGGGAAGGCCCAGCCTCCACGGCGGGGCCAGCCATCATGGGCACCTGACTGAATGTCAAGGACAGGGCGAGGGGGCGGGGCCTAGGTGAGGGCAGCCTGTAAGCAGTGACCCTGGCCCAAGCCAGTGGCATTAGCCTGAGGATCCTGGCTCCAACCCTGCCTCTCCTGCCCCCCAGCCAAATACCCTTGAGAGCCTTCACATCTCTGAGCCTTACTCTCCTCATCTGTAAAATGGGAGAGCTGGGCTTCTCGGGTGGCGCTAGTGGTCAAGAACCTGCCTGCCACCACAGGAGACACAAGAGATGCAATTTTGATCCCTGAGTCAGGAAGATCCCTTGGAGGAGGGCAAGGCAACCCACTCCAGTATTCTTGCCTGGAGAATCCAATGGACAGAGGAGCCTGGCAGGCTACGGTCCACAGGTCACAGCAAGTCAGGATATGACTGAATTCGACCTAGCATGCACTCATGGTGTGCCCAGCCCAGTGTCTGAAAGACGATAGACCCTCAATATCCAAAAGGCTTTGGGTAGGGAGGTAAAGTAGCCCGGGCTAGGGTCTTCCAGAGTTTGCAAACCATCCTAAGTGTGGCTCAAGTCGGCCCCCCTTCCAGGCTCACCCTAGGTGAGGGGGGCATCCTTGCACAGAACTTGAGTGGCTGGCACTTTAATACAGAGAGGGTCGCATTTATAGGTGCCACCACGCAGTCTCTTTAATTAACTCCGAGCCCTGAAACATAACCGAGATACCAGACACAGTGGGAGCGCTCATGGCGGCCGGCCTCCTCCCAGCAAGCTGGCCTCCCAGGGAAGCTGACCTGGTGCCGCAGCACAGCGCCTCGCTCAGGCCCAGCCTCACCGGGTAGATGACGGCCCTGACCTCCCCAGTCCACACCACACCGTGCCTCCACACTGCCCCGACTTCCTTCCCAGTCCAGGGCTGCTCCCCACCCCCATCGACTCACCCCACCCCCAAATATTTGGAATGGTCTTTGACTGAAATGAGATTAATCCTCAGCTCCCTGACAATGTCTTTGGGCGTGTGTTTTTATAACCTCTCTTTCAAATGAGAACCATTTGTCCTGGAGAAGCTGGGAAGGCCCAGCCTCCACGGCGGGGCCAGCCATCATGGGCACCTGACTGAATGTCAAGGACAGGGCGAGGGGGCGGGGCCTAGGTGAGGGCAGCCTGTAAGCAGTGACCCTGGCCCAAGCCAGTGGCATTAGCCTGAGGATCCTGGCTCCAACCCTGCCTCTCCTGCCCCCCAGCCAAATACCCTTGAGAGCCTTCACATCTCTGAGCCTTACTCTCCTCATCTGTAAAATGGGAGAGCTGGGCTTCTCGGGTGGCGCTAGTGGTCAAGAACCTGCCTGCCACCACAGGAGACACAAGAGATGCAATTTTGATCCCTGAGTCAGGAAGATCCCTTGGAGGAGGGCAAGGCAACCCACTCCAGTATTCTTGCCTGGAGAATCCAATGGACAGAGGAGCCTGGCAGGCTACGGTCCACAGGTCACAGCAAGTCAGGATATGACTGAATTCGACCTAGCATGCACTCATGGTGTGCCCAGCCCAGTGTCTGAAAGACGATAGACCCTCAATATCCAAAAGGCTTTGGGTAGGGAGGTAAAGTAGCCCGGGCTAGGGTCTTCCAGAGTTTGCAAACCATCCTAAGTGTGGCTCAAGTCGGCCCCCCTTCCAGGCTCACCCTAGGTGAGGGGGGCATCCTTGCACAGAACTTGAGTGGCTGGCACTTTAATACAGAGAGGGTCGCATTTATAGGTGCCACCACGCAGTCTCTTTAATTAACTCCGAGCCCTCTGTCGCTGGCCTCCCCGCTCAGCACAGTCTCCCCACCACCACCCCCCAGGTCCTGTTTGAAGTTTGCACACCCCCACCCGCTTCCTGCCACCCTGCTTGAACCAACTACAGACCCTTCGGGCTCAGCTGGGAGGAATTTATTGGTGGAGAATTTCAATCCTGGGTTCTTGGCTCAAACCTGTTGCTTCCCCCCAGAAAGTCTCCCCAGCAGTTTGATCCTCGTGGAACTGAGGCTTGAAGGAGGGACTCTGATGATCTCAGAATTCCACTCGGGGCCAGTCGGAGAGCTCACAGCCCCTGACTTGGAGGAAGGGAGCCCAGAGGAGCAGGAGAGATGAAGGTTCCCAAGGCGATGCAGAGGTACTGGGATTTGTTCACTTTCCAGGAGCTGCTTAGAAACGCCATCTTCACCTTCGCCAGCACCCGCTCCCCTAGCACTGCGGCAGGTGTCTGAAACTCAGCGGCGGGAGCCCCACACATGGGCCTTGGGGCTGGAGGCAAGTGAGGGAATCTGAGTGGAGAGCCCTGAGCAGGAGAACTGGACGCCAAACCCACAGAGATGGGCCATTTTTTGCTGAAGCCACGTGCCTCTACCTCCCCAAAGGCCTTCCTTGCGCAGTTTCCAGACCAAGGAGCCCACGCCCTTCCCCAGGAACTGAGCCAAGACTGTCCTGGGACAGAGAACCTCATGTGCCGCTCATTTGCCTCTCCCTGACTCGGTCCATGCCTCGAAGACTTGCAGTGATGGATAAGCCGTGGCCCCGACGGCCGTGGCCCTGGGGAGAAGAAATGTCTCTTGCAGTTTCGCGTAAAGCCTCCCACTTCTCGCTTAATAAGTGCTGAAAGCGGCACAAACGGAGAAACCCCGGGCTTGCCATGACTAACGAGATGACCACATCAGGCCGAGCCGAGCTCCGGGACGGGGCCGCGCCAGCCGCCCCGGCATCCCCCGGAGCGAGGTGTCCGGTTCCCTCCCCGGGACGCTCCGCCAGCAGCGCTTTGAAGCCGCCCCGAGGCCGCGGCGGAGCTGGGAGCTGGGAGGCGCGGAGCGAGAGGGGAAAGGCTGGGCCTCCCTCTCGCACGACGGGCACAGATCGCCCGCGATAAAGGAACCGCAGCCTCCGCGCCAGCTTGTGCTGAGTCGCTCTTTTCAAAACCCCTTTCAGATGGTTTCACTTCTCCGCGCGCGCTTTGTTGAAAGATGTAAAAATTTCAAACCACCACAGAGTAAACGTTTCAAAGCTCGCTCTTTGCAAAAATCAGTCACATTTCCAAAAAAAAAAAAAAAATCCCTTGAATTCCATCTCTCCACCCCCAACCCCTCCGCCCATTCTTCTGCGCTCTTTGGATTCGAGTGTTTTTCATTAATTTAGAAGCAGTCCAGGTAAAGCTGGTGTTTGCGAACTGGTGTTTTACGGGCGGGAAGTAGCTTTGTTATTTAGGAGATGTTTTAGATAAGTCAATGTCTTGTCAAAATCAGGCAGGTTTTCTTTATTAGGGTGAAATCGTAATGAACTCATCTGCTTCTAATATTTATAAAGAGAAGAGAGGCCATTAATTCTACTGCTTGTGAATAAAACCATCTGTGATTTCTTTCCATTTGATGGGTTTTGGTTTTAATATACATTTTTCACAAATAAGCGCAGAGATTTTTTGGTGAAAATGTCACATTCAGGATCTCATAAAGAAAGAATGCACAGAGAGGAAAACGAAATGTTTTGTTAGCTAAGTAATTTCTCACCTTGCAGAGTGGGGAACATTTGAGCCAACTTTAGCACATTAGGTGAGAGAGTCGCCCCTTCAACGCTAATGCAATCCATGACATGTTACAAGGCGAACTGCGTCCGTTTTGAAGTTTGTTTTCCTTCGGGAATTACACAGTTCGTTTAACCTAATCTGTCCTGACACTTGAATTATAATATTATGAGCTTCTTCAAGGAAGTAAAACAGTAGTTGCCTGCTTAAAAGCAAAGCAGAAGTTAATAAAGTGGGCAAAATGTCAAGGAAAGGGAGCTAATCGAATCACAGTGTCGTTCTCTAGAGAAAATACAGTCAAGTTGTATTTTTTTTCCAGTCGAAATCTTGGATGCCTAATGACACATTTCTGTCCAGGAAGAAATTTGAACTCTGAAACCAAACTTGATTAAACCCCAAACTGTAAGACCTTGCCCACTGGGGACCCCTCAGGGACTTTGACTTCTGGGTGTCAGAGCTTAATTAAAATATTCATCCAGCTGCTCTCCCCTTGCCAAGAGGGCCCCGAGGAATTAAACCAATAAGCCTAATTCTATTAGTTCACCTGCCTGTGTACACAGAGATGCGGAAGACCATTTACGGGTTCAGGGGGTAAAAAAAAAGCACCAGAGTCATCCTGCACATTCAGCATCAGTGAAGAGGTCCCTTAGACAGAGTTCCATATGATAGTCAAGAGTCTCAGCTCCCGGCTCCAAACACATATCACAATTTAAAAATTCTCTTTCACAAAAACGAAAATGCCAAGCCAGACATTGTAAGGACTTGTGTGTGTTGCAATGTATGTGTCGTTTATAATAACAAGTAACGTTTGCTGAATTCTCTGTGCCGCTGGGCTGAGCCTATCCCAATCACGTCTCAAGGAAATCTTCACTCCTACTCTGTGGAGTAAACACTGTGATTACCCATTTGACAGATGAGGAAACTGAGGCTGTGTGAGCTAAAGTATCTTGAAGCCTAGAATTCTCAGACCACAGTCTGAGCTCTTAACCTCTACCATAACGATAGCTTCCCTGACATTGTCATCTTTGTTTCAAATGTTCATGATTTTGTATCTGCCCTATACACACACACACACACACTGCAAAATTCAGAAAGTAAGGAGGTTGTAAAGGGAAAGTCAGCCTTGCTCTCACCCTCCCTCAGTTCCCTGGTCCAACCCCCAAAGCAGTCACTTTGGACCGTTTCTAGTGTATTCCTCCAGAATCAAGGCTTATTCCAGATAAGCATCTATTCCCCTTAAAAAAAAAAAAAAAAAAAAGCACATACAGAGCGTTAGCAGGTACACAGTTCTGCAGCTTGTTTTTTTCCATTTTCTAATACATCCTGGAGGTTCTCCACCTCATCCCTTTTAACACTGCATGCTACAGCACCCAGAATATTCAGTACCTTGTAATACTCTATAATGGAAAAGAATCTAAAAAGAATCTAGACACACATACCTACATACATAGATGGGTAACAGAATCACTTTGCTGTGCACCTGAAACACAACCTTGTAAGTCCGTTCTACTTCCATAAAAAATAAAATCTTCTTGAAAAGACTGCACACCATTCTATTCAGTACAGGTAGTAGATTGAACCATATGAGATGGTCAATAGTCAACCATTTTTTAAAATATTCAACCATTTTTTTTTTGACCAGCAGAAATGGCAGCTTAATGTGGTCCTGCCTAATAACATATTTTTTCACCCAGTCTCCAGTAATGGATTTTCAATGGTTTCCCCCACTTGGCACCTACAAACCATCCTGTATGGGACGTCCTTGCACAGACTCCTAGAAGGGCTATTACCGGGGGCAAAGGGAAGTCAAGCCCCACCCCTTGGCCCAAAGTCTTTAAAATGAAGCAGTCACCCTGACTAGTTTCTGAAGCCCCTCTTATCCCCAACATTTTTAATCCCATAGCCTCACTAGAGATGATCCCCCACCCCCGCCACACACACCCCCCTTCATGAACATAAACCACAGCTCCAGCTCAGGATCCCCCAGGTCCCTGTGGAAACGAACGTTTCCATCCAATACGAACTTCCTCCCCGCTGGCTGGATTTGTCAGCCAGGGAATGAGACAGCATTTCCCTGTGATCAATACAAACGGGATAGAGATCTAGCCCGAGCGGCAGCAAGATGTGGCTTTTTAATAAGGAGCTCTCCGGAAGATACAGCATTGCCTAGGACAACAGCCAGCAGACTTTGATTTTTAGTGTCCGAACCTGTTGAACGCACAGGTCTGTCGCTGGGGCCTGGCCGAGCACGGGGTGGGTTGTCTTAGGCGGGAACCAGGCTGGCCCTTCAAGGCTGCGGCAGAGACCAGCCGCTGCCCCTGCGGGCCACCTGTTCACAAAGGCGGCTGGCCACGTTTGCCAGCTGGGCTGCCTCGTCCGGCTAGAGGCGATCTACAGCCACGGACTGGGTTTTCCACAGCTCGCCTGTGGTCCCCGACACCCAGGCACGTCTGGAATGGTGGCAGTCAGACTTAAACAGGACGGTCCCTGGGCAGAGGTGGCAGCGAATGTGAGCGACTGACGACCGTCTTTTTCTTATGATCAATTCACTGGTAATAGAGCAAGCCAAAGAGACTGCCCGGGTTGCTTGCTATTCGAAGGACTTGAGGAGGAACAGCTACGAACTGTCCAGGGCAAACTAGGATATAAAAATTAAATTTTCTTCTTGAAAAGACTGCACACCATTCTATTCAGTACAGGTAGTAGATTGAACCATATGAGATGGTCAATAGTCAACCATTTTTTAAAATATTCAACCATTTTTTTTTTGACCAGCAGAAATGGCAGCTTAATGTGGTCCTGCCTAATAACATATTTTTTCACCCAGTCTCCAGTAATGGATTTTCAATGGTTTCCCCCACTTGGCACCTACAAACCATCCTGTATGGGACGTCCTTGCACAGACTCCTAGAAGGGCTATTACCGGGGCAAAGGGAAGTCAAGCCCCACCCTTGGCCCAAAGTCTTTAAAATGAAGCAGTCACCCTGACTAGTTTCTGAAGCCCCTCTTATCCCCAACATTTTTAATCCCATAGCCTCACTAGAGATGATCCCCCACCCCCGCCACACACACCCCCCTTCATGAACATAAACCACAGCTCCAGCTCAGGATCCCCCAGGTCCCTGTGGAAACGAACGTTTCCATCCAATACGAACTTCCTCCCCGCTGGCTGGATTTGTCAGCCAGGGAATGAGACAGCATTTCCCTGTGATCAATACAAACGGGATAGAGATCTAGCCCGAGCGGCAGCAAGATGTGGCTTTTTAATAAGGAGCTCTCCGGAAGATACAGCATTGCCTAGGACAACAGCCAGCAGACTTTGATTTTTAGTGTCCGAACCTGTTGAACGCACAGGTCTGTCGCTGGGGCCTGGCCGAGCACGGGGTGGGTTGTCTTAGGCGGGAACCAGGCTGGCCCTTCAAGGCTGCGGCAGAGACCAGCCGCTGCCCCTGCGGGCCACCTGTTCACAAAGGCGGCTGGCCACGTTTGCCAGCTGGGCTGCCTCGTCCGGCTAGAGGCGATCTACAGCCACGGACTGGGTTTTCCACAGCTCGCCTGTGGTCCCCGACACCCAGGCACGTCTGGAATGGTGGCAGTCAGACTTAAACAGGACGGTCCCTGGGCAGAGGTGGCAGCGAATGTGAGCGACTGACGACCGTCTTTTTCTTATGATCAATTCACTGGTAATAGAGCAAGCCAAAGAGACTGCCCGGGTTGCTTGCTATTCGAAAGGACTTGAGGAGGAACAGCTACGAACTGTCCAGGGCAAACTAGGATATTCTAAACACACAGTTCTTGCCCGAATAACCTAGATGCCTCTGAGTTTTGTCTCTGGGTGCTCCTTTCTCTTTTAAAATTATCTGCTGACACAGAGTAGGGCCTGAATGAGAGCAGAGACAGAAGAACAGCTGGTGTTTAAGGGAGATGGGATCGGCGTGCTTTATTCCAAGGATCTGATACTGTCAGGTATTGTTATATGTGTGCAATAAATTACGTTTAAAGTATCTGTTAATAGAGTGTTTTATTCTTTAAAAAATAAGAATTCTATTTTTCCCCTTTCAAGTGGAGGGATTGTTTTTTGAAGCCGAATTCTCAGGTTTTACGAAGAAACGTGACAATCAGTAAGAATGTGTCAATAAATTCTTCCACTAGGAAATCTCGCCATCCAATCATGTCACCTAGAAAAGGCCTCGTCCTTTATAAACAATCAGAAGGAAAAGAAGAAAGGGCATCTTTAAAGGGCATGCTTAAAATCCTTTGTCTGAATTTATGGAAGTGAATTCAGTCCTTTGGCTGTTTTAGCCACTGAATTCACGTTCAGGAATTTTAAGTACCGTGATGGGCACTCTTGAGTTCCAAACAGTGACTCTCAAAGCTTTTGGGAATCAGGGCACAGGGACCCCCAAGGAGAGTCTTAGGGGGTGATTCCAACATGCCTTTGTGCGACACACCACCACCCCGCTCGTGGACACTCCCAGACCCTCGGCTGAGAGTGAGTGACTACGCCGCCGCGGCTTAAAACTAATCTTGTCCTCGGCTCCCGGCAAGAGGTCAGGAGGCGAGCCTTTCAGCAGAATATGATCTCCGGCAAGATCTGAGGGGCTCCCGGAATAGAACAAGTTGCCAAAGGGTGGGGGAACGGGGAGACAGAGAGAGAAAGGAAAAGAATAAAAGCAAAATTAAATTTTTACAATTAAGTACACTCCTTTTTTTTTTTTTTTCATTTAGTTAATTTCCAGCCGCTCACGTTTATTGCACATTAATTATGCATACAGCTTTTGTGCGACTTAGAAACGTGAAGAGTGTGATCCTTCGCCTTTTATGGAGGCTCCGGCTGCCAGGCTGGAGGCCCCGCCAGAGAAGCCTCAGGTCAGACGGGGCAGGAGCCGCAGAGAGCCCGCAGCCCGCCCGCCGGCGCTCTGCAATCCCCACCGACTTTCCCAAAAGCGATTCCTACAGGGGGGTGCTGACCAAAGGCCTAGAGGGTCCAAATCTAGGGAAAGAACCCCAAGCAAGCCCCTCTTGACTTGTCTTGACCACTATTAACATTCAAAGCCACTGGACAGCCCTGGGGCTCAAATAGAATGTCACAAACAAGGGGTGTTGAGGTCCCATTTTCTTCCTCCAAGTACCCAATCCCACACACACGCCAAAGCAAGCCGAGGAGGCAGTAGCCCAAGGAGGGTGTTAACTGTGGTGGGAGGCCTTCCCCAGACCCTAACCTGGGGCCAGCTGTCGGATCACCCCAAGCGGCCTGTCCCAAGCCATCAGGGCAGGGCCGTCCCTGTTTCCTGCACAGGTTCCGAGCAGACAGACTGGGGGCCCCCAGTGCAGTCCCATCCTCACTGCTGGGTGGCTTGGGTCGTGGCGTCCCCTCTCTCTGAATCCCAAATTTCTCTTCTGAAATGGGGATCAGACGGGACACAGGGTCACCCTGTGGGTCAGGTGGAATGGCTTCCAGAGCACCCAGCCCAGGGAGAACACCCAGGAGAGAGATGGGAGCTCAGAGCGGCCGCGGGGTGAGCATGGAGACCCCATTTCACAGTTGAGGGAGCCCGCCGCAGTCTCTGCAGGACCAGCTGCAAGCCATCTCCCACTGCCCTCCTCCTGGGTCCCGCTGCCTCCGCTCCTGAGGGCTGGAACCCCACCTCTTCTCCATCCACTGCACTGGAGGGGAGGAGAGAAAAGAGAACACACACTCGGTTCCTCTCTCCCTCGGACAGCTCTTGCGACAGGTTTGCTGAGGGGCATCTGCACCCTGCTCCTGTCCCGTTCTCGGCATCTACAATCCCACACTAGCCCCCCGGCAGCGGCCTGGGGAACAAAGGCGGCAGGCAACCCCCAAACAGAGGCCCCCAAGCCCGCCAGGCAGTGAGGGGCTCCCACTGCAGCCAGACCCCAGGAGGTCAGTGCCGGGGCCCAGGACAGGCGCCCGCAGGCCCCCCCGGCCCCGCCCAGGAGGGGGCTCTGGGCCTGGACGGCCCCCTCCTTCTCTGTTGTTTTAATAAAAGCTGCTCTCTACTGGGATAAACTGGAAACCCTCCCTCCCGCCCTTCTCTTCCAAAGTCACCACCCCCTTCGGCAGGGACTCTGTGACCAACTTTAAAATAAAATTGTCATCATAAAGAAGTCAACTGCGCATACTAATAAACAACACGCTTAACATTTATTACTCTGCCTTCTGACAAACTAAAATGTGAAAACATGCCAAAGTTCGGGTTTCATAAAACAATTTTTCATCAAGTTCATTCCTTTGACAAAATGCCTCTGTTTTGTTCCCGGCTGGCGGGACTCACTTCAAACGCACAGCAGCGTTTCCAGAAACAGGTCTCAGGCCTGACACTCGCGAGCCATCCCTGGCTTTCTGAGACTTTGTCTGAGTCACCGGGCTCTGGGCGTTGCTTGCGAGCGCCTGAGGAGAGGACGGGGGCACCATGGTTCTGACCCAGAACCTTACAAAGCGGCCAGGCGCAGGCACCGAAACCCCACCATTTTATTGTGGTAAATTACACAACACGTGTTCACCTAACCAGAATCCTAACCACGTATAAGTGTGCCGTCCAGTGGCGTTAGACACAGCCACAGGTCATTCAACCGTCACCTCTGATCATCCCCCAAACCCCTTTCACCCTGCCAAACAGAAGTTCCGTCCCTATGAAGCAATGGCGCCTGCTTCCCCAGCAACCCCCATTCCACTCTATGAATCTGACTGCTCCAAGTGCCTCGCATAAATGACACTGCACAATTATTGTCCCTTTGTGACCGGCTTGTCGCACTGAGCTCACGATTTCCAGGTTCCTCCATGTCGTAGCTCGCAGGGCTTCCTCTTGCGACAGGTTTGCTGAGGGGCATCTGCACCCTGCTCCTGTCCCGTTCTCGGCATCTACTAAGCCCCCGGCAGCGGCCTGGGGAACAAAGGCGGCAGGCAACCCCAAACAGAGGCCCCAAGCCCGCCAGGCAGTGAGGGGCTCCCACTGCAGCCAGACCCCAGGAGGTCAGTGCCGGGGCCCAGGACAGGCGCCTGCAGGCCCCGGCCCCGCCCAGGAGGGGGCTCTGGGCCTGGACGGCCCCCTCCTTCTCTGTTGTTTTAATAAAAGCTGCTCTCTACTGGGATAAACTGGAAACCCTCCTCCCGCCCTTCTCTTCCAAAGTCACCACCCCCTTCGGCAGGGACTCTGTGACCAACTTTAAAATAAAATTGTCATCATAAAGAAGTCAACTGCGCATACTAATAAACAACACGCTTAACATTTATTACTCTGCCTTCTGACAAACTAAAATGTGAAAACATGCCAAAGTTCGGGTTTCATAAAACAATTTTTCATCAAGTTCATTCCTTTGACAAAATGCCTCTGTTTTGTTCCCGGCTGGCGGGACTCACTTCAAACGCACAGCAGCGTTTCCAGAAACAGGTCTCAGGCCTGACACTCGCGAGCCATCCCTGGCTTTCTGAGACTTTGTCTGAGTCACCGGGCTCTGGGCGTTGCTTGCGAGCGCCTGAGGAGAGGACGGGGGCACCATGGTTCTGACCCAGAACCTTACAAAGCGGCCAGGCGCAGGCACCGAAACCCCACCATTTTATTGTGGTAAATTACACAACACGTGTTCACCTAACCAGAATCCTAACCACGTGTAAGTGTGCCGTCCAGTGGCGTTAGACACAGCCACAGGTCATTCAACCGTCACCTCTGATCATCCCCCAAACCCCTTTCACCCTGCCAAACAGAAGTTCCGTCCCTATGAAGCAATGGCGCCCCGTTTCCCCCAGCAACCCCCATTCCACTCTATGAATCTGACTGCTCCAAGTGCCTCGCATAAATGACACTGCACAATTATTGTCCCTTTGTGACCGGCTTGTCGCACTGAGCTCAGGATTTCCAGGTTCCTCCATGTCGTAGCCTGCGTCAGGGCTTCCTCTTTAAGGCTGAATACTATTCCATCATATGCCACCCAAATGCTCCTAACCTAACACAGGTGCAGGGTCACACGTCCAAGATGCTCCTCCTCGGCTTGGGGAGGGGAAGGGGCCGCACAGCGTCCAAGGAGGCACCACATGGCACTGTCATTCCAGCTTGTTTCAATGGCTCCGAGGGAAGATTTGGGGGTGCCCCGATCTCAGAGATTCAAACAGCGCCAGTCTGTGTACCAGGCAAACCTCCCCTCTCCTCACACGCCTCCCTCCTCTGGGCAAGGACGGAACTGGGAGAAAAGACCCTCCCGCCGCAGTACACAGGGGCATAAGAGGGGGCTTCAAGGATGGGCTCCAGCCAGGAATGCAATCAACAAGCACCCCAAAAGCACTCACTGAGTGCCCGCACTCTGCTCCCACAGAGCTCATGGGCTTTGTTACTGGAACGCCAGCCCTTCCTCCACCAGCTGCCCCAGATGGAGACTGAAACCAAGGGACGCTTTTAAAATCACAACCTCTGCTGGCCTTTTGCTTTCTGAGGTTCCAGCACTTGCGTTTTAACTAACCATCAAAATTCCTCTCTCCCAAATTACTGTGAATCCTCTTCACATGGCAATGGTGTTATAGTTACAGGGGAAAGTGTACTTATTCTTAGTAGTATGCGACCAAAGTATTTAGGGATGACATACAAAATTTAGTTTCAAACTTAAAACAAAACAAAACAAAAAAAACACCACTATAGATATGTGCATACAAAGATAAAGCAAATACAGTAAAATGTTCATGTATATTGAATCCAGAAGGTAGGTATATGCATCTTCAGACTGTTCCCAATTTTTCTATTTACAGTAAAAAAAATTCTGTGCATTTGAATATATTTGCAACAAAAAACATATTGACAATGAATTCCTAAGAACCCCCAAAATGGCGCCGCTTCCCCAGCAACCCCCATTCCACTCTGTGAATCTGACTGCTCCAAGTGCCTCGCATAAATGACACTGCACAATTATTGTCCCTTTGTGACCGGCTTGTCGCACTGAGCTCAGGATTTCCAGGTTCCTCCATGTCGTAGCCTGCGTCAGGGCTTCCTCTTTAAGGCTGAATACTATTCCATCATATGCCACCCAAATGCTCCTAACCTAACACAGGTGCAGGGTCACACGTCCAAGATGCTCCTCCTCGGCTTGGGGAGGGGAAGGGGCCGCACAGCGTCCAAGGAGGCACCACATGGCACTGTCATTCCAGCTTGTTTCAATGGCTCCGAGGGAAGATTTGGGGGTGCCCCGATCTCAGAGATTCAAACAGCGCCAGTCTGTGTACCAGGCAAACCTCCCCTCTCCTCACACGCCTCCCTCCTCTGGGCAAGGACGGAACTGGGAGAAAAGACCCTCCCGCCGCAGTACACAGGGGCATAAGAGGGGGCTTCAAGGATGGGCTCCAGCCAGGAATGCAATCAACAAGCACCCCAAAAGCACTCACTGAGTGCCCGCACTCTGCTCCCACAGAGCTCATGGGCTTTGTTACTGGAACGCCAGCCCTTCCTCCACCAGCTGCCCCAGATGGAGACTGAAACCAAGGGACGCTTTTAAAATCACAACCTCTGCTGGCCTTTTGCTTTCTGAGGTTCCAGCACTTGCGTTTTAACTAACCATCAAAATTCCTCTCTCCCAAATTACTGTGAATCCTCTTCACATGGCAATGGTGTTATAGTTACAGGGGAAAGTGTCCTTATTCTTAGAAGATGCGCACCAAAGTATTTAGGGATGACATACAAAATTTAGTTTCAAACTTAAAACAAAACAAAACAAAAAAAACACCACTATAGATATGTGCATACAAAGATAAAGCAAATACAGTAAAATGTTCATGTATATTGAATCCAGAAGGTAGGTATATGCATCTTCAGACTGTTCCCAATTTTTCTATTTACAGTAAAAAAAATTCTGTGCATTTGAATATATTTGCAACAACAAAAAAAAACAACCTACTCGGAAAATGAACAGACGACCTAGACATTTCTCTAAAGAAGTTATCCAGATGGCCAACAAGCTCATGAAAAGACGCTCAACCTTGCTATTATTAAAAGTGAAAGTCACTCACAGTCATGTCCGAATCTGCGACCCCATGGACGAGTCATGGAGCTCCCCGGGCAAGAATGCCGGAGTGGGGAGCCTTCCCCTTCTCCAGGGGATCCTCCCAACCCAGGGATTGAACCCAGGTCTCCCACATGGCAGGCGGATTCTTTACTGTCTGAACCCCGAAACACAAATCAAAACTACAATGAGGTACCACCTCACACTGTCGGAAGAGCCATCATTGGAAAATCTATGAATAACAAATGCTGGAGAGGAGACGGAGAGAAGGGAACCCTAGTGTGTTAAGGGAATGCCAAGTTGGGCAGCTGCTGTGGAAAGCAGCATGGAAGTTCCTCGAAAGACGAAGGATCGAGTTGCCACGTGAGCCAGCACTCCCACTCCTGGGTGTATATCCGGACAAAACTATAATTCAAAAAGACACATGCACCCCAGTGTTCACAGCGCACTATTCACAATAGCCAAGACATGGAACCACCCTAAGTGTCCATCAACAGATGAATGGATAAAGAAGATGTGGTGTATATATATATATATATATATATATACACATACATACATACATACACACAATGGAATACTACTCAGCCCAAATGAAGAATGAAAGGCCATTTGTAGCAACATGGATAGAACTACAGATTCTCGTATTAAGTGAAGTCAGACAGTGAAAGTCAGATACCATATGATACCGTGTATATGTGGAATCTAAAATATGACACCAATGAACACATCTAAGAAACAGAAACAGAGTCAGAGGCATCGAGAACAATTTGTAGTTGCCACGGGAGGGGTATAGGACGGATAGGTTAGGAGCTTGAGAGAAACAGATGCCAATTATTATAGACAGACTGGAGAAACAACAAGGTCCTCCTGTAGCATGACTAACCATCATGGAAAAAATATGAGAAATGGTATGTACATGTATAACTGAACCACTCTGCTGTACAGCAGAAATTAACATGTTGTGAATCAGCTGTACTTCAACAATTTTTTTGAAGCTGGGGAGAAGCCCTTTGCTCTTGTCTTGCCCCTCCCCTATCACTCTGTGCACCTTCTGACCACAAATGAGACCCAGGGGTCGAGAGGGCAGGGCAGGCTCACGCCGGGCACTCGCTCTCGGGCTCCTAACGGGGTGTCACACAGCTCCGCCCACAAGCTGCAGGTCCGAGTGGGAGCGGAAGCAGTCGGAGCACCCGACCCGACACATGCCACCCCTGGGGACATGCCGGACCGCAGCAGGGATGTCCCCCACTAGGGCCAGCTCTGTCCCAACTCTCGCTCAGGGCGTGGCCGGATCCTGGGGCATCCTGCTCTGCGGTGGATCGGTGGCCGGAACCTGCGGCTAGTCAGAATCAGGCCCACTGTCCCCCGGGAACTCCGGCCCTAGCATGGAAGTTCCCTTTTGGGGCCAAGTGGGGCAGCTGCTGTGGAAAGCAGCATGGAAGTTCCTCGAAAGACGAAGGATCGAGTTGCCACGTGAGCCAGCACTCCCACTCCTGGGTGTATATCCGGACAAAACTATAATTCAAAAAGACACATGCACCCCAGTGTTCACAGCGCACTATTCACAATAGCCAAGACATGGAACCACCCTAAGTGTCCATCAACAGATGAATGGATAAAGAAGATGTGGTGTATATATATATATATATATATATATATACACATACATACATACATACACACAATGGAATACTACTCAGCCCAAATGAAGAATGAAAGGCCATTTGTAGCAACATGGATAGAACTACAGATTCTCGTATTAAGTGAAGTCAGACAGTGAAAGTCAGATACCATATGATACCGTGTATATGTGGAATCTAAAATATGACACCAATGAACACATCTAAGAAACAGAAACAGAGTCAGAGGCATCGAGAACAATTTGTAGTTGCCACGGGAGGGGTATAGGACGGGATAGGTTAGGAGCTTGAGAGAAACAGATGCCAATTATTATAGACAGACTGGAGAAACAACAAGGTCCTCCTGTAGCATGACTAACCATCATGGAAAAAATATGAGAAATGGTATGTACATGTATAACTGAACCACTCTGCTGTACAGCAGAAATTAACATGTTGTGAATCAGCTGTACTTCAACAATTTTTTTGAAGCTGGGGAGAAGCCCTTTGCTCTTGTCTTGCCCCTCCCCTATCACTCTGTGCACCTTCTGACCACAAATGAGACCCAGGGGTCGAGAGGGCAGGGCAGGCTCACGCCGGGCACTCGTCTCTCGGGCTCCTAACGGGGGTGTCACACAGCTCCGCCCACAAGCTGCAGGTCCGAGTGGGAGCGGGAAGCAGTCGGAGCACCCCGACCCCGACACATGCCACCCCTAGGGACATGCCGGACCCCAGCAGGGATGTCCCCCAATAGGGCCAGCTCTGTCCCAACTCTCGCTCAGGGCGTGGCCGGATCCTGGGGCATCCTGCTCTGCGGTGGATCGTGTGGCCGGGAACCTGCGGCTAGTCAGAATCAGGCCCACTGTCCCACCACGAGCACAGGACCACGTCCATCTCCCGGCCCCTGGGCCCCCAGCACCAGCCCACGGCTGGCACAAAGCGGGGATCTGACAGGACGAGTCAAGGCTTGCAGCTGAGGTGCTCTCTCCACAAGTTAGATGAATGCTAAGGTTCTTCCTCATGGACAGCTGACCACAGGGATCAGGAGGGACTGGCCAGCACGGATGGAGGGATTGGGCACACCTGCCTCCTGTCTTCCCTGCGGCAGCAGCTGAGGGCGTGGGCAGCGGGCTCTGACGGGAAAGCCTCAAGGGTAGGCAGCTGGGCTCCGCCGAGCAGGGGTCAGGCAGGCGAGGGCAAAAGCTGGGGGGAGGGCGGCCGGCCACCAGGCCAGGGGCAGTTCTGACCCCGGAGTCCCATCAAAAGCAGGCCGTCACTCATGAGAAGGCCCTGGGAAGGGACAGTCTCTCTCTGGCCATGCACCGTCTGCCTCCTCCCTGATGAGGAGACCTTTAACCAGAGACCAAAACCAAGTCGCACTGGGCGGGAGTCCTCTTCTCTCCCCCTGCTCCAGGGTGCCTGACTCTCGGCTTGCCCCTTCCAGAGCCGCTGCCCGGACACCTGGTGGGGGTGGGCAGGACTCAGAGCTGGGGCCTTGCTAACTATGGCTGTGGTCTTACTGGAAGCCCAGGCATGGGTAAGAAGAAACAAGGAAAAGGCTGTGCTCCTAGAAAACTGGTGTGTCGAGGGGGCCTGCGGGTCAGCTCAGGCTCCCGCCCTTCCAGGGAAGGGCAGCGGCTAAGAGCTGGGCCGTGGGGGACAGATCTGGTCCCGTCCTGCCTCTGACTGGTAGGCCACCTAACTGGGAGCACCCATTATCATCTTTGTCCTACCGGCGCTTGGTGGGTGACGGGTGGACTGAGCACTCAGCACGCAGGCTGTGTTCTCTTTCCCGGCGCTGCTCTTACTGACCCGTGTTCGCTCCCCATGCCAGCATCCCCCACGCCTGCCGAGGTTGGCTAAAATGCATTTTAGGTGATCAGGGCGTGGCCGGATCCTGGGGCATCCTGCTCTGCGGTGGATCGTGTGGCCGGGAACCTGCGGCTAGTCAGAATCAGGCCCACTGTCCCACCACGAGCACAGGACCACGTCCATCTCCCGGCCCCTGGGCCCCCAGCACCAGCCCACGGCTGGCACAAAGCGGGGATCTGACAGGACGAGTCAAGGCTTGCAGCTGAGGTGCTCTCTCCACAAGTTAGATGAATGCTAAGGTTCTTCCTCATGGACAGCTGACCACAGGGATCAGGAGGGACTGGCCAGCACGGATGGAGGGATTGGGCACACCTGCCTCCTGTCTTCCCTGCGGCAGCAGCTGAGGGCGTGGGCAGCGGGCTCTGACGGGAAAGCCTCAAGGGTAGGCAGCTGGGCTCCGCCGAGCAGGGGTCAGGCAGGCGAGGGCAAAAGCTGGGGGGAGGGCGGCCGGCCACCAGGCCAGGGGCAGTTCTGACCCCGGAGTCCCATCAAAAGCAGGCCGTCACTCATGAGAAGGCCCTGGGAAGGGACAGTCTCTCTCTGGCCATGCACCGTCTGCCTCCTCCCTGATGAGGAGACCTTTAACCAGAGACCAAAACCAAGTCGCACTGGGCGGGAGTCCTCTTCTCTCCCCCTGCTCCAGGGTGCCTGACTCTCGGCTTGCCCCTTCCAGAGCCGCTGCCCGGACACCTGGTGGGGGTGGGCAGGACTCAGAGCTGGGGCCTTGCTAACTATGGCTGTGGTCTTACTGGAAGCCCAGGCATGGGTAAGAAGAAACAAGGAAAAGGCTGTGCTCCTAGAAAACTGGTGTGTCGAGGGGGCCTGCGGGTCAGCTCAGGCTCCCGCCCTTCCAGGGAAGGGCAGCGGCTAAGAGCTGGGCCGTGGGGGACAGATCTGGTCCCGTCCTGCCTCTGACTGGTAGGCCACCTAACTGGGAGCACCCATTATCATCTTTGTCCTACCGGCGCTTGGTGGGTGACGGGTGGACTGAGCACTCAGCACGCAGGCTGTGTTCTCTTTCCCGGCGCTGCTCTTACTGACCCGTGTTCGCTCCCCATGCCAGCATCCCCCACGCCTGCCGAGGTTGGCTAAAATGCATTTTAGGTGATTTTTGTCGCTGGGGGTGGGGCGCCGCAGACCCCGCGTGATGGGCCCGCAGGTCTGAATATGGAGCCCAGGAACGCCCCCTCCTCAGCCACAGCCCATGGCCTGGGCCAGCACCCCCACTCCGGGGCCTGCCACCTCCCTGCCCTTCACAGGAGGTGGGATGGCCTGTGTCCCGCACAGAGGCCAGAGACGCTGGCCTCCTCTTCATGAAAGAGCAAAACTACCGCGGGGTTCAAAAGGAAGAGAGGAAAACCTGGTAACTCGACCCAGACGGTCCATCCGCTCTATCAAAGCCGTGTCCAGGGAGCAGTCTTCCCACCAGGCGAGGCAGCGGCCTCATTAGGGACGATGAAAAGGCTCGGCCACAGCACACATCCCCTGGACAATTAGGCCTTGTCTCCCTGCCTTCAAAGGCAATCTGTGTGTGTGTGTGTGTCTGTGTGTGTCTGTGTGTGTCTGTGTGTCTGTGTGTGTCTGTGTGTGTCTGTGTGTGTCTGTGTGTGTGTGTGTGTGTGTGTGTGCGTGCGCACGCGCACTGTCTTTTGAATTCTGTTTCTCTCTCCCTCCTTTCCACCTACCGTCTCATCCCTCCCAGCACTCAGCGACCCTGCATGTCGTTAGGGATCCATCCTCTGCCCACTGGGTACCCACAGATGTCCCAGACCCTCAAAGAACTCCCCCCAGAGACCCTGCTTTCATGTCCTTGAAATTGACCCCGAGACACTTCCCCCAGACGCCCAGCTCAGCCAAAAGATAGAAGCAGGGCAGTCACTTGCGCGCATTACGCCCTGGACTCCAGCTTTCCCATCCAAGACACAGAATGCAAACTATTCCCTAGAGCAACTCCCACTCTGGTTTCCGGAGCTCAGCCAAAAGACTAGAAGCAGGAGCTACGGCTTAAGAGCTGGGCCGTGGGGGACAGATCTGGTCCCGTCCTGCCTCTGACTGGTAGGCCACCTAACTGGGAGCACCCATTATCATCTTTGTCCTACCGGCGCTTGGTGGGTGACGGGTGGACTGAGCACTCAGCACGCAGGCTGTGTTCTCTTTCCCGGCGCTGCTCTTACTGACCCGTGTTCGCTCCCCATGCCAGCATCCCCCACGCCTGCCGAGGTTGGCTAAAATGCATTTTAGGTGATTTTTGTCGCTGGGGGTGGGGCGCCGCAGACCCCGCGTGATGGGCCCGCAGGTCTGAATATGGAGCCCAGGAACGCCCCCTCCTCAGCCACAGCCCATGGCCTGGGCCAGCACCCCACTCCGGGGCCTGCCACCTCCCTGCCCTTCACAGGAGGTGGGATGGCCTGTGTCCCGCACAGAGGCCAGAGACGCTGGCCTCCTCTTCATGAAAGAGCAAAACTACCGCGGGGTTCAAAAGGAAGAGAGGAAAACCTGGTAACTCGACCCAGACGGTCCATCCGCTCTATCAAAGCCGTGTCCAGGGAGCAGTCTTCCCACCAGGCGAGGCAGCGGCCTCATTAGGGACGATGAAAAGGCTCGGCCACAGCACACATCCCCTGGACAATTAGGCCTTGTCTCCCTGCCTTCAAAGGCAATCTGTGTGTGTGTGTGTGTCTGTGTGTGTCTGTGTGTGTCTGTGTGTCTGTGTGTGTCTGTGTGTGTCTGTGTGTGTCTGTGTGTGTCTGTGTGTGTGTGTGTGTGTGTGTGTGCGTGCGCACGCGCACTGTCTTTTGAATTCTGTTTCTCTCTCCCTCCTTTCCACCTACCGTCTCATCCCTCCCAGCACTCAGCGACCCTGCATGTCGTTAGGGATCCATCCTCTGCCCACTGGGTACCCACAGATGTCCCAGACCCTCAAAGAACTCCCCCCAGAGACCCTGCTTTCATGTCCTTGAAATTGACCCCGAGACACTTCCCCCAGACGCCCAGCTCAGCCAAAAGATAGAAGCAGGGCAGTCACTTGCGCGCATTACGCCCTGGACTCCAGCTTTCCCATCCAAGACACAGAATGCAAACTATTCCCCTAGAGCAACTCCCACTCTGGTTTCCGGATGCCTCCCTCCACGCAGAAACAGTCTGAGCCCCAGAGACTCTTCTCCAAATCCTGGCAAGCGCCTCCCCGCCCCTTCCCATGGAATGTTCCTTACCCACTGACAGGAATCCGACGACGAGGCTGGGACAGGAACACATTCCTTCGCACCCGGACACTGCCATAGACAGAGAGGCATCCTGCTGTTGTGGGGGCACCGACTCACTTTGGGATTGCCACCCCAAAAGGACCCAGGCCCCAAGCACGACTTGGGCCCGCCCAGTCCTGCCCAGGCCGCCGCCCGCCGCCCAGGCCCTTTGGCACCCTGGAAGTTTCCTGTAACCGACAACGCCACTTGTGAGATGCCGATTCTGACCTCAGGCAATTACTGAGGGGATCAGCGTGTCTCTCTAAGTGAGAAGGCCAATTCTAGATACCTTGTTTTGTCATAACACCAGAGGAAGTGGGCGCAATATTTGCGAAATGAGAAACAGCCGTGGGTCTCAGGCCCTCGCTGATGGCACTCAGGTATTAATCCATTAAGACAATCAAAAGAGCTGAAATAAAAGTCTGAAGCCCTCAATATACATGTCCATGAACAAGCAGTAAAACTTCCTGAAAAGGTGATTTCAAAGCCATATTGCCCACGCTTGGCAAATTGCATATTTAATTATTTTGTCATTCCCTCCCTCTCCTCTAATCTTTGGGGAAAATGCCTGCGGACACATGAAACCAGTTAGGATAATTAAGCTACGATGGAATTAGGTGTCGGCTGATTCCTCATGAAGATGGCATCCCCTAACCTGGTATGAGGAGTGTGCAGGCCCCAGAAGGCAGGAGCGCTGGTAGTGTCTGCGTTTCTCTAGAAAGATCAAAGGTCTTTTGCCCCTTTCAAGATGTTTGTAGAATTTGTTTCCCAATTATCCCACATTTGCGCACTGGGACATCTTAGTTAACTCTTTGATAGCACCTCTGGAATTGGGCCGTAATTGACATCAAGCCGCACTCCCTGGTTCCAGGCTCGGAGCCAAGTTTCCCCTCTGAGGGCTTGGATCCCAGAAGGAAGAGCAAGGATGGGGGCATCCAGGCGGAGGTTTGGGTCCCTTGGGTTTCAGCCAGGCTCTTTGCTCAGGAAAGCAGGACTTGCCCCCGCGTTCAGACTTGGTAGACAGAGTGTTAGGTAAACTCTCCTGCTCTCATTCTGACAGAGTGGGGACTAGGAGTTTGTCTTTGCAGAATTTTACCATCTTAAGAGCAGCGGCTGACTGCCTCTAAATACCGTTCTCAAAAAGAAATTCACGGAATACATTATCGTCCCCCACTGGAATATTTCTCCTGTCCGGGAAGATGTTAAAGACAGAGAGAAAAAGCCATCAAATATTTGGAACAAGTGAGAGAAAGCCATCAAGATTTGATGTTTTAGTCTGGGCAGCTTGAAACTAAATGTGACTAGGACAGCATGCCAAGGCAGAGAGTCAGATGTCAAAAAATGTTAACAAAAATCTAACATCAAAGACTTTTCTCCGGGGGGTGTTTTACTTTGCTTTTATCTTTTTCCTTCTTTTGTGTTCTGTTGATCTTTCTCGACTCTACAGATATTTTTTCCTGATTGCCAAGTTCAGATAATGTCTTTAACATCTTTGTGATATCTTAAGAAAGAGAATGGGAAAGAAAAAGATTTTTCTAAGTCTCTTTATATGCAAAGGCAATGGCCCTTTTGAAGTAATCTTTGTGAAAAGGACCTCAACAGTTTGAAAAATGAAATATCACTGATTTCAAGAATCACATTTCAAGAGCTGCCCTGGGAACTTCTGTGGACATTTTGTCTTTTTCTTTCTTTCCATATTACCTCTGAAAAAAATCCACCTGTGTCCCAGCAAGTTTTAAGTCAAGGAGATGAGCTTCCAGAAACATCAAGGGGAAAGGTCTGCCTATCACGGGGAAAGGTCGGCCTTGCCCCGTCGGCTGCTCTGCATATTCTTCAAGAGAAACCAGAGACCACAGAAGTAACTCGCCCGGCCCTGCCATGTCTTCCACTAAGAACAAACTCAAACATGCCTCATTTCCTGACAAACAATTCCCATTGTGATGGAGCTTTCCCAAACCTCCTCCAAAAATATATACCAGAAGAAATATATCACAAGAAAATGCATTTTCTGCTCTTGGCAACAGTAAAGGAGTAATTACGATTTTGGCGTCTCAAATTGTGAACGGTGCCTCCAACCCAGGTTTCTACTGACAGAGAAGGGCCTGGAAGATTCTCCCAGAAGGGAACACCAGCCCCAAGTAAGGCCCTAGGTATTTCAGCCAGGCTCTTTGCTCAGGAAAGCAGGACTTGCCCCCGCGTTCAGACTTGGTAGACAGAGTGTTAGGTAAACTCTCCTGCTCTCATTCTGACAGAGTGGGGACTAGGAGTTTGTCTTTGCAGAATTTTACCATCTTAAGAGCAGCGGCTGACTGCCTCTAAATACCGTTCTCAAAAAGAAATTCACGGAATACATTATCGTCCCCCACTGGAATATTTCTCCTGTCCGGGAAGATGTTAAAGACAGAGAGAAAAAGCCATCAAATATTTGGAACAAGTGAGAGAAAGCCATCAAGATTTGATGTTTTAGTCTGGGCAGCTTGAAACTAAATGTGACTAGGACAGCATGCCAAGGCAGAGAGTCAGATGTCAAAAAATGTTAACAAAAATCTAACATCAAAGACTTTTCTCCGGGGGGTGTTTTACTTTGCTTTTATCTTTTTCCTTCTTTTGTGTTCTGTTGATCTTTCTCGACTCTACAGATATTTTTTCCTGATTGCCAAGTTCAGATAATGTCTTTAACATCTTTGTGATATCTTAAGAAAGAGAATGGGAAAGAAAAAGATTTTTCTAAGTCTCTTTATATGCAAAGGCAATGGCCCTTTTGAAGTAATCTTTGTGAAAAGGACCTCAACAGTTTGAAAAATGAAATATCACTGATTTCAAGAATCACATTTCAAGAGCTGCCCTGGGAACTTCTGTGGACATTTTGTCTTTTTCTTTCTTTCCATATTACCTCTGAAAAAAATCCACCTGTGTCCCAGCAAGTTTTAAGTCAAGGAGATGAGCTTCCAGAAACATCAAGGGGAAAGGTCTGCCTATCACGGGGAAAGGTCGGCCTTGCCCCGTCGGCTGCTCTGCATATTCTTCAAGAGAAACCAGAGACCACAGAAGTAACTCGCCCGGCCCTGCCATGTCTTCCACTAAGAACAAACTCAAAAATGCCTCATTTCCCTGACAAACAATTCCCATTGTGATGGAGCTCTCCAAGCCTCCTCCAAAAATATATACCAGAAGAAATATATCACAAGAAAATGCATTTTCTGCTCTTGGCAACAGTAAAGGAGTAATTACGATTTTTGGCGTCTCCAAATTGTGAACGGTGCCTCCAACCCAGGTTTCTACTGACAGAGAAGGGCCTGGAAGATTCTCCCCAGAAGGGAACACCAGCCCCAAGTAGGGAAGAGCCCCTAGGTAGAGCAGGGGCTTACAAATAAAATAACAAATAAAAATATAGGAATGCAGTATTTAATTGGAATTTCAGGTAAACAAAGAATAGCTTTTTCTCAGTATAAGTATGTCTCAAATGTTGGACTGGACATACTTAGACTAGAAAATTATCCCTTGTTATCTGAAATTCCATTCAGATGGACAGTCCTATATTCGAATCCACAACCCCGGCCCTGGGTTTTAGAAGGGGTCAAGGAAGCTGAGCAGAGACATCCTAGTTTTCTACCCAGAAACAGAATCAAATCTATCAAGAAAACAGTGCTTCGGGTCGGGCTGGCACACGCTTGGCCACCCTTGTGTGGCCGTGACCCTCGGGGCCTGTCCCAGACTCCCTCTGCACCCAGGTGCTCCTGTCACGAGCTGGGCATTGGGGCGAGGTCAGCCAGGAAGGAGGGAAGCCAAGCAGCTCGGCGAGGGAGCTCGTCTCCCACTCCTCCTGTCCCTGGCCACCGGGTCAGTGGCTCTGGGCCCTGACCCAAGGGAGGAAGCACCAGGCAGGGCTGCCCCACGAGACACAGCCTGTGCTGAGGGCACCAGCTGAGCACAGACACCTAGAAGTTTCCATTGGGTTGTTTTAAAACACCAAAGTATTCATTGTGGGGAGAGCTGGGACTTTGCAGGCCTTCCTAACCTTTACTAAACGTTTTTAGTACTTTCACAGTTTACTTTAATGAGCTATGGTGGAGGTGGCATCAGGACGATGTTTCGACCACTAAAGATTTCACCTGCTGGGACCAGCTGTCCCCAGCCTATGGGGACTGAGGCTTGGGGCTCCCCAGAACCCTGACTGTTCAGCAAGCTTGGAGAGGTAGCCTCAGGGAGTTCTAACCAAAGCTTGAGACACCAGGCTGCTGGGCCTGCTGGAAGAGAGGGGCTTCTGGCCCGTAGGCGGGGCTGGGAGAGGATGTGAGCTCCTTCAGATCTTGTCATGGAGGAGAGGACAGTCTCTCGGGCTGCCTTTCCGAGTTTTCTCTCTCTCTGCGTCCAGTTTGGAGCTGCCGTCCAGTTTCCTAGAGCTCCTCCAAGCCCGACCGTTTCCCTCAGCCAGTTCTTTCTCCTATCCCCTCTAAGTCCCTCCTACCGTGGAAGCCCTCCTTGCTTCTGCGGGGCCTCCAGGGAGACAGGGAACAGCTGGTCAGCATCTGGTGCTCGCCATTAGCCAGGGCCCCTGCCCCCTGGGCCTTCCGCTCCCCAGGCGGAATAATCCCGCTTCCTCTAACCTTTCGACTGGGTCCCGTGCTCTGGGCCTTTCATCATGTCCATCGTGGCCTCTGAAGCCACTCCAGGCTCCCTGGCCCTCCTATGGCTTCTGCTGGGCCGGCCAGGCGAACCAGCAGGGGTCGGGGCAGGGGGCGAACGACCCGCTGTCCTCCCAGCTCAGAAGTGGGGGTGGGGACAGTCACGTCCAGGGAATGGAGGCGGAGGTCAGGGCCCTGCCAGGTGCCCCGCCTGCGAGGTGAGCCTCCGCTTGTCTGGAATCTGGGGCGTCTGGGGAGCCTGGGCTTCCCTTTCAGGTTAGAAGGGAGGGCACCTGCAGGTGACCTGAGTAGGGTCCTCCGCTTCTATTCCCAAAGCCTCTTCCTCCACTGGGCGACACTCGCGGTAAGCTCACGGCCTAAACCTGAGCGTTGCACACAAAGGTGTAGTTAAGTTTCTAGAGGTAGCCCTCTCCTCCCGCTCTGCACGCTTGGCCCTGACCCACAGTGAGCTCAGAGTCTATAACAGCACGGTGCGCCGGTTAAAAACCCCCCCCCCCAACTTTCACAGTTTACTTTAATGAGCTATGGTGGAGGTGGCATCAGGACGATGTTTCGACCACTAAAGATTTCACCTGCTGGGACCAGCTGTCCCCAGCCTATGGGGACTGAGGCTTGGGGCTCCCCAGAACCCTGACTGTTCAGCAAGCTTGGAGAGGTAGCCTCAGGGAGTTCTAACCAAAGCTTGAGACACCAGGCTGCTGGGCCTGCTGGAAGAGAGGGGCTTCTGGCCCGTAGGCGGGGCTGGGAGAGGATGTGAGCTCCTTCAGATCTTGTCATGGAGGAGAGGACAGTCTCTCGGGCTGCCTTTCCGAGTTTTCTCTCTCTCTGCGTCCAGTTTGGAGCTGCCGTCCAGTTTCCTAGAGCTCCTCCAAGCCCGACCGTTTCCCTCAGCCAGTTCTTTCTCCTATCCCCTCTAAGTCCCTCCTACCGTGGAAGCCCTCCTTGCTTCTGCGGGGCCTCCAGGGAGACAGGGAACAGCTGGTCAGCATCTGGTGCTCGCCATTAGCCAGGGCCCCTGCCCCCTGGGCCTTCCGCTCCCCAGGCGGAATAATCCCGCTTCCTCTAACCTTTCGACTGGGTCCCGTGCTCTGGGCCTTTCATCATGTCCATCGTGGCCTCTGAAGCCACTCCAGGCTCCCTGGCCCTCCTATGGCTTCTGCTGGGCCGGCCAGGCGAACCAGCAGGGGTCGGGGCAGGGGGCGAACGACCCGCTGTCCTCCCAGCTCAGAAGTGGGGGTGGGGACAGTCACGTCCAGGGAATGGAGGCGGAGGTCAGGGCCCTGCCAGGTTCCCCCACTGCCAGGTGAGCCTCAGCTTGTCTGGAAACTGGGGCGTCTGGGGAGCCTGGGCTTCCCTTTCAGGTTAGAAGGGAGGGCACCTGCAGGTGACCTGAGTAGGGTCCTCCGCTTCTATTCCCAAAGCCTCTTCCTCCACTGGGCGACACTGCGTCGGTAAGCTCACGGCCTAAACCTGAGCGTTGCACACAAAGGTGTAGTTAAGTTTCTAGAGGTAGCCCCTCTCCTCCCGCTCTGCACGCTTGGCCCTGACCCACAGTGAGCTCAGAGTCTATAACAGCACGGGTGCAGCACTCAGCGATGGAATCATCACGAATACCTTCCCAGACCAGCAATGTGCACCTCCCAAGGCCCAGCTGTCCAGGCCCACTCTACCTCGCCGACGGCCCTGGATCCCAGGGCCGTGGGATTCTGCATGGCCCCCTGGCTGAGAAGGAGGGGCCTGTGAGTGCAGCTGAATTCAATGTTCCCCCTCGGGGTTTCCCGAAAGAGCAGGGTTACCTCCTCTTTCCAGAAACCTCTGTGGCCCCAACATGGAATCTCTGCTGAATCTCACAGCACCTCTCCCTGGCATCGGTAGCTTCCCTGAGCCAGGGCCAACATGCCCCAAGCCGCATGGACAGATCTCGGGGCATGTCCCTACCACGACCACCACAGAAATCTCAGAAACGCCAGTGGTTAAGTCTCCAGAAGCAACGTACACGCTCCGATTTGGAGACAAGCGTGTTCCCCGACCTCTGGTCCTCACAGGCACCTTGTCCGGAAGGGGCTGCGGGTCCACGTCAGGCCCCCATCTCCTTGCCCCCCCCAGGCCTCTGTGATCCCCCTGGAGTGCAGGGCTGACTCTCCAGCTCATGTTGAGGTTAAGAAAGAGCCACTGGCCAGATCCCCACCTCCCTCGACCACCAGGCCTTGTATTTGCCCATAAGCTAGCGAACACCTCACGATCAATTTGGTGATCACAACTTGGAAAGAACCCTGGAGAGCAGAGGCATGTTTATTAAATGCAAACTTCTAATTATTTCTTGGAACACTGATGAAAACTACTTAAGTACTTTTTTTTTTTTGCTAGTGACTGAGCTGCCAGTTTTTTGGCAATTATTTTTAACATCCCCAAAACTGCCCTGAAGATATGCAAAACACATTTCCTACGAATCGCACATGAGAGAGGCCAGCAGCTCTTTTCCTCACCATTTCAGTTATTAAGAAAATGGGAAGTCGATTTATTGATAATCACATTTCCACGGCGGCTCCTCATGGCGGGGAAGGGAGGGACTGCCCCACAAGCAAACAAGGAGAGGAAACCAAGAAGTCAACCAGAAAATGCGTCTTTGTGCGTCTGCCATGCCGGCCAAGGTGTGGGGGTTCCCGAGCGGAGTCCTCCTGGGGGCAAGGGGCACCAGGCTCTGCGAGCGGCTAGGGCGGAGTCCAGGGCCGCGAGGACTTACCTGCCGGCGTCCGAGGGACAGGGCGGTCTTGGGAGCTGCCGGTGCCAGGGCTGGCCCGGGAGGCGCGGCTGTGTGGAGGCTCTCTGCGGACAGGTGCACAGGCCCATCTCTCTCCCGGGCTACCTGCGGTTTAGTGCACGTTTATTGAAGCCCATGCCGTCTCATGACGCACCTGCAGGCAATAAAACCCTCACATGTGTGAGGCCTTGAGAAAATTAACGGCTCCTCCCTGGGGTGCGTATTTTGTGAAGATGTTTATTACAGATGAAGTGCTCCCCGGGTGGAACATTAACAAGTTGTAGAGTGATAAAAGGGTTTTTATCCTTTTTTCAGTGACAGAGGTAGGAAGAAGGCTTTAAAGGAATCTATAAAAGACCCACTTCCTAATGAATTTTCTTAGCTCTTTATTAATCGGGTTGGCTGAGTGGAATCAGGGTCCTTGAACTGCTGGACCACTGGCCGATGGAGGTGGGGCCGGAGGGGACCGTGAGGCCTGGCTGCTGGACGGAGGACGCGTCAGGAGGAGGTTGGGTTGGAATTCCAGGCACCGAAGGCCATCAGCGCCCGGGCACATGGGGAAAGCTTTCTACCCCAGGAAACTCATTTGCAGGCCCCTCCAGGTGATGGGGTGAGTCTGGGCCACAAAAGCAGGTTCCAAGCCCTCTTTAACCCCTGTTCCCCACTCCGGCCTGCAGGCCATTACCGAGATGAAGCCCAGAGAATGCCTTTGGACCCACGACGGCGGGATCTAATTGAATTATGAATAAAGTGACTGAGCTGCCAGTTTTTGGCAATTATTTTAACATCCCCAAAACTGCCCTGAAGATATGCAAAACACATTTCCTCTGAATCGCACATGAGAGAGGCCAGCAGCTCTTTTCCTCACCATTTCAGTTATTAAGAAAATGGGAAGTCGATTTATTGATAATCACATTTCCACGGCGGCTCCTCATGGCGGGGAAGGGAGGGACTGCCCCACAAGCAAACAAGGAGAGGAAACCAAGAAGTCAACCAGAAAATGCGTCTTTGTGCGTCTGCCATGCCGGCCAAGGTGTGGGGGTTCCCGAGCGGAGTCCTCCTGGGGGCAAGGGGCACCAGGCTCTGCGAGCGGCTAGGGCGGAGTCCAGGGCCGCGAGGACTTACCTGCCGGCGTCCGAGGGACAGGGCGGTCTTGGGAGCTGCCGGTGCCAGGGCTGGCCCGGGAGGCGCGGCTGTGTGGAGGCTCTCTGCGGACAGGTGCACAGGCCCATCTCTCTCCCGGGCTACCTGCGGTTTAGTGCACGTTTATTGAAGCCCATGCCGTCTCATGACGCACCTGCAGGCAATAAAACCCTCACATGTGTGAGGCCTTGAGAAAATTAACGGCTCCTCCCTGGGGTGCGTATTTTGTGAAGATGTTTATTACAGATGAAGTGCTCCCCGGGTGGAACATTAACAAGTTGTAGAGTGATAAAAGGGTTTTTATCCTTTTTTCAGTGACAGAGGTAGGAAGAAGGCTTTAAAGGAATCTATAAAAGACCCACTTCCTAATGAATTTTCTTAGCTCTTTATTAATCGGGTTGGCTGAGTGGAATCAGGGTCCTTGAACTGCTGGACCACTGGCCGATGGAGGTGGGGCCGGAGGGGACCGTGAGGCCTGGCTGCTGGACGGAGGACGCGTCAGGAGGAGGTTGGGTTGGAATTCCAGGCACCGAAGGCCATCAGCGCCCGGGCACATGGGGAAAGCTTTCTACCCCAGGAAACTCATTTGCAGGCCCCTCCAGGTGATGGGGTGAGTCTGGGCCACAAAAGCAGGTTCCAAGCCCCTCTTTTTAACCCCCTGTTCCCCACTCCGGCCTGCAGGCCATTACCGAGATGAAAGCCCAGAGAATGCCTTTGGACCCACGACGGCGGGATCTAATTGAATTATATGAACGCAGTTAAACGTCTGCTTCAGAGAGGCAGGGCTCGCTTTCAAGCTGGATGCTTCAGGAGTTAATGGGCTATTTGAACAATATAGGCCGAGAGCCGAGCACAGGTGGGCTGTGTTAATAACTTTATTTAGACCCGCTTTTTTCCCCTTTGAGGCGCACAAGCCTTCCATTAATGCATTCATTAGAGTTTATGGCCGGGCTCTGGTTTTCTCCTAATGACACTGTCCAGACCCAGCTCCCCGGCTAATTCAGGCCAGCTGCCCGGCTGCCCCGCCCCAGCCTCAGGACCCAGTGTCACCAGGATTAGTTGCTGGGGCTCGAGCCGGGCCGGCCTGAGCTGGGCCGGGGAGGACAGCCGTTGGAGAAGGGAACCTGCTGCTCTTCCAGCCCGCAACCACGGCAGCTGCGGGAGCCTGCGTATGGGGACACCCGCCGGCCCGCCCAGCCACGGCAGAGGAGTCCAGGCAGGTGCGCTCCCACCCCACGTCTCCCGGTCGTGGCCTAGGCTGCCTCAGCTCCTGGGCCTCCTCCCACTGCAGTCACGATGACATTTCCAGAGGCCAACCTGAGGCCATCGGACCCTCTAAGCAGCCTGCGACGGCTCCCACGGCCCTCCAAGCAAAGTTCAGAAGCTGCATCAGCATTCACGTCCTCTGTGTTGCCTTCAATCTCATCTCTCACCCCTCCTCCACGGGGAGGAACCTCAGCCAGGAATGCCTCCCCCATTCTTCATGGATCCCCGCCCCAGTCCCAATCCTGCCAGATTTCAGTTTAAATGTGACCTACTCCATCCAGGAAGCCTTCCTTTTCTGCTTGGATCAGAAACCTAGGAATGCGTCTGGGTGTTGTCATGGGCCCCACCCCCCACGACTAGACCATGAACATCTTGAGGGAATAGATGTTCATTATTTTTGCTAAAGTAACTATAACACACTAGCAGGTCCCCCTTGTTAAGCGTTTGCTGTATGCCAGGTGCTTTATAAGCTTTCACTCATGAAATCTCCATGGCGCCCTGAGAGATACATTTTATTGGCCCCATTCTACAGATGAGGAAACTGAGGCTCGAGGCTAGGCAGTTACGTGCTCAAGAATACTCAGTTCTCCCATTCGCCAGCTGGGCGGTCTCACTTATGAACGCAGTTAAACGTCTGCTTCAGAGAGGCAGGGCTCGCTTTCAAGCTGGATGCTTCAGGAGTTAATGGGCTATTTGAACAATATAGGCCGAGAGCCGAGCACAGGTGGGCTGTGTTAATAACTTTATTTAGACCCGCTTTTTTCCCCTTTGAGGCGCACAAGCCTTCCATTAATGCATTCATTAGAGTTTATGGCCGGGCTCTGGTTTTCTCCTAATGACACTGTCCAGACCCAGCTCCCCGGCTAATTCAGGCCAGCTGCCCGGCTGCCCCGCCCCAGCCTCAGGACCCAGTGTCACCAGGATTAGTTGCTGGGGCTCGAGCCGGGCCGGCCTGAGCTGGGCCGGGGAGGACAGCCGTTGGAGAAGGGAACCTGCTGCTCTTCCAGCCCGCAACCACGGCAGCTGCGGGAGCCTGCGTATGGGGACACCCGCCGGCCCGCCCAGCCACGGCAGAGGAGTCCAGGCAGGTGCGCTCCCACCCCACGTCTCCCGGTCGTGGCCTAGGCTGCCTCAGCTCCTGGGCCTCCTCCCACTGCAGTCACGATGACATTTCCAGAGGCCAACCTGAGGCCATCGGACCCTCTAAGCAGCCTGCGACGGCTCCCACGGCCCTCCAAGCAAAGTTCAGAAGCTGCATCAGCATTCACGTCCTCTGTGTTGCCTTCAATCTCATCTCTCACCCCTCCTCCACGGGGAGGAACCTCAGCCAGGAATGCCTCCCCCATTCTTCATGGATCCCCGCCCCAGTCCCAATCCTGCCAGATTTCAGTTTAAATGTGACCTACTCCATCCAGGAAGCCTTCCTTTTCTGCTTGGATCAGAAACCTAGGAATGCGTCTGGGTGTTGTCATGGGCCCCACCCCCCACGACTAGACCATGAACATCTTGAGGGAATAGATGTTCATTATTTTTGCTAAAGTAACTATAACACACTAGCAGGTCCCCCTTGTTAAGCGTTTGCTGTATGCCAGGTGCTTTATAAGCTTTCACTCATGAAATCTCCATGGCGCCCTGAGAGATACATTTTATTGGCCCCATTCTACAGATGAGGAAACTGAGGCTCGAGGCTAGGCAGTTACGTGCTCAAGAATACTCAGTTCTCCCATTCGCCAGCTGGGCGGTCTCACTTCACCTCCCCAACAGCTGCAGCTCTGTCGCAGGATTGTAGCAGCAGGTACTGAAACTGGTTCAGACCAGCTTCCAAGAACAGCTTGTCAAATTCTCAGGAATTAATTTTGTGGGCTGGTCATTCAAAACAGCCAGTGTTAGAAATTAAATGAGGTAAACTTACAATGAAATGTGTGATATTAAATACTCCATACCTGTCCATTCCCACAGAATTACTTTTCGCCAACATCCACATCCTGGAGGTTGTCCGAGTCTGTGGAAATCCCACATCGTGCTCTGTTGTTGCCTCTCTCTTCCAATTCCACATCCCGTGGCATCATGTGGGTCACCTGAAATCAACCACAGTTGGGGTACTTAACACTGTGGAAATGAGCAAAGTCTACAAGTCAAGGTTTTTATGCTTCTTCTCTGGAGAGCTGGTGGCGAGCCCTGTACCAGCTTGCCATGGAATTCTAGAGAAGAGCCAATAGAGACTGAGCGCAGTGCTTGGTACAGACTAAGTGCTCAATTAAAGTTCAGTTACATGAGGACTGGGCTTCCCACGTGGCTCAGCAGGAAAGAATCCTCCTGCAATGCAGGAGATGTGGGTTCCATCCCTGGGTGGGGAAGAGCCCCTGGAGAAGGAGATGGCAGCCCACTCCAGCATTCTTGCCTGGGAAATGCCGTGGACAGAGGAGCCTGGAGGGCTGCCATCCATAGGGTCACAGGAGTCAAGCACAACTTAGTGACTAAGCCACCACCTCAGTGGAGATGAAGAGTGGGGACCACAAGGATGTCATGGGCCCCATGCTCCAAGCCCCAAGTTGTTCAGTGCAGGATCTCCCCTGAGCTTTCAACCTCCTGGCCCCAGCTTCCCAGATACTCCTACTAAAATGCCCAAGAGTCCCTTGAACTTGACACCCCCGGGACAGAATCTCGCCTCTGAGATTCCCCAGCTCAGTGAGTGGTATCTTCGCCCCTCAGTGGCCAGACCAGCAGCCTGGCCATCAGGCTTGCCTCCTTCCTGCCTCCCTCCCCCATAACCAGCCCTTCCCCACTACCCCTTCCTCCCCTGGGGCAACTTGTCCTCACTGGCTCCCAGTCTCATGCCCTCCAGGTCACGTCCCTCCCAATCAGCCACCTGACTATCCACAAGCCTACGTTCAACCACTCATCACCCTTGCCCAGCTACTGCTGGACTCCAGGAGAAGGTCCACGCTCCTTGCCGTCATCTGAGGCCCCTCCCCGCAGCCTGCTGCTGCTGTCTACTGGTTCCCAGCCTCAGCTCCCTCCTCAGGTTTGCTCTGCTCCCAGCAATGGAAAACCGCTAGTTAAGGCGCACCTGCTTCTAGATGGTGTTCTGAGTACTGGGGCCACACGCATGGACAAGACAAAGTCTCTGTTCTCCTGAAACTCCCATTCTAACAGACCAAAAACAAAGCATATGTGGGTCACCTGAAATCAACCACAGTTGGGGTACTTAACACTGTGGAAATGAGCAAAGTCTACAAGTCAAGGTTTTTATGCTTCTTCTCTGGAGAGCTGGTGGCGAGCCCTGTACCAGCTTGCCATGGAATTCTAGAGAAGAGCCAATAGAGACTGAGCGCAGTGCTTGGTACAGACTAAGTGCTCAATTAAAGTTCAGTTACATGAGGACTGGGCTTCCCACGTGGCTCAGCAGGAAAGAATCCTCCTGCAATGCAGGAGATGTGGGTTCCATCCTGGGTGGGGAAGAGCCCTGGAGAAGGAGATGGCAGCCCACTCCAGCATTCTTGCCTGGGAAATGCCGTGGACAGAGGAGCCTGGAGGGCTGCCATCCATAGGGTCACAGGAGTCAAGCACAACTTAGTGACTAAGCCACCACCTCAGTGGAGATGAAGAGTGGGGACCACAAGGATGTCATGGGCCCCATGCTCCAAGCCCCAAGTTGTTCAGTGCAGGATCTCCCCTGAGCTTTCAACCTCCTGGCCCCAGCTTCCCAGATACTCCTACTAAAATGCCCAAGAGTCCCTTGAACTTGACACCCCCGGGACAGAATCTCGCCTCTGAGATTCCCCAGCTCAGTGAGTGGTATCTTCGCCCCTCAGTGGCCAGACCAGCAGCCTGGCCATCAGGCTTGCCTCCTTCCTGCCTCCCTCCCCCATAACCAGCCCTTCCCCACTACCCCTTCCTCCCCTGGGGCAACTTGTCCTCACTGGCTCCCAGTCTCATGCCCTCCAGGTCACGTCCCTCCCAATCAGCCACCTGACTATCCACAAGCCTACGTTCAACCACTCATCACCCTTGCCCAGCTACTGCTGGACTCCAGGAGAAGGTCCACGCTCCTTGCCGTCATCTGAGGCCCCTCCCCGCAGCCTGCTGCTGCTGTCTACTGGTTCCCAGCCTCAGCTCCCTCCTCAGGTTTGCTCTGCTCCCAGCAATGGAAAACCGCTTGAAGTTAAGGCGCACCTGCTTCTAGATGGTGTTCTGAGTACTGGGGCCACACGCATGGACAAGACAAAGTCTCTGTTCTCCTGAAACTCCCATTCTAACAGACCAAAAACAAAGGTTAAAAATCATATGTCTATATTATATATTATGATATATACATACATGTGACATAAATATATATGTAGACATATACATAGTATATGTGCCTGTGTATAAAACCAGGAGACTTTACAAGCTCGGAGGAAAATAAAGTCAGGTAAGGACAGAGAGTGGCTGAGAGTTTTATACAGGCGTCAAGGACAGCCTCACCAGCTGGTGATATCTGGGCAGAGACTTGGGGAGAGTGAAGGTGAGGGTCGCCAGGCACAGGAAGCAGGCAGTGCAGAGGCCTGAACTGGCACTGTTTGGACTCTCCAAGGAACAACAGTGGTTGGAATAGAGTTGGATCCGGTAAATTCAAAGAAACACAGGGGTCAGATCCCATCAGGCCTTGTTTGCGCCAAGGACTTTGGGATTTATCTGGAGTAAGCTAAAAAGCCAGTAGTGGATTTGCAGCAAAGGAGGGACATGATGCTAGGAGGCAACCACTCCACTCACCCTGAGGAGAGATGGCAGAGTTGTACTGCTTCTTCCTTTCAGGTCTTGGCTCACTGTGTCCCCTTAGCCTGGATACCTCACTTCTCCTTATCATGCAAGACTGATTTTAGGGCCACCTCCTCCAGGAAGCCTCTCTGATCTCTCTTCCTGAGTTGGGTCAGGTGCCCCCCTCCTGATGGTCCCACACTGCCATTCAGAGTCTCTTTACATCACATTGGATAAGGAGTCTTTCCTCACCTGTTTTCTCCCAAACCAAAGAGCACCTGGATTCCAGGGGCTGGGATTCTGTGCCTCAGGGCCAGCATGTGACCAGGCACAAAGGAGATGCTCAGCGAACAGATGTTCACATCAACCAAAAGATACAATAATATTAATACAGCGAATGCCATTCAACAGGAACTGAAGGAATGCCCCCCTAAACTCCTCGGCCCATGGGATTTCCCAGGTGAGAACACTGGAGTGGGCTGCCGTTTCCTTCTCCAGAAGATCTTCCTGACCCAGGGATCAAACCCGAGTCTCCTGCATTAGCAGGCGGCTTTTTTACCACTGAGGTACCAGGGAAGCCAGCAGTTAGATAATTAGAAAGCAATAACTTTTCTATACTTCATTATTAAGCAGTTAAAATGGGGAAAAAAGCAGTTATTAAGCAGTTAATAATGGGGAAAAAATCCCATTTATAAAAACAATTAAAAAGTACCAAATGCCTAGAAATAAGCACAACCAAAAATGTATAGGATCTAGACAAGTATAACATAAGAACTTTCTTGAGAAACATGGAAGAACTTCTACCTAGGTGGGAGACAGGACGTTTTACTGGGTAGGAAGATGGAGTGCTATAAAAATCTATAAAATGCCTACCTTCTTCCAAGTAATCCACATATGTAACACAAACAGAAAGTCAATGGAATTTTATTTTTCAAATGAAATGATTCTAAAATTCATCTGGACATACAAATATATTAGAATCACAAAGAAAGTTTTGAAAAGAAAGATTAATGAGGAGGGTTTGCTCGTAAGATTACCAAACATATTATAAAACTATAGTAATTAAATCAGGGAGATACCAGCAGAGAGACAAGCATGCCAGTGAGATAGATCCAAAGACGATAAGAATTAATTACAGCAGAAGACAATTCAAATCAATAAGGAAATAATGGAATTTTTAATAAATGATCAGAGACATTAGAAGATCCACTGAGAAAAAAATAAAGTTAGATCCCTACCTTATGTGAAAATAAATTTCAGACAAATTAATGATTTAAGTTTTTAGAAGGGCATTTATTTTTTTAATTATCAGAAGAAAATATTGGTGAATATTTGTATAATCTTGAGGATAGGGAAGATCTTCCTAACATGACTCCAAAGACAAAAAAAAAATTACTCTATTTAACCACATAAAATTATAAAATATTTGGTATAGCAAAGTATTCCAAATGAGCAAAATATAAAAGACACACTAAATTGGCGGGAGGAGGGATATTTGCTAGACATATGACAGAAAAAAGTGAATATATTTACATATAAGTACATATACTTAAGGAGAAGGAGATGACAACCCACTCCAGTATTCTCGCTTGGGAAATCCCGTGGACAGAGGAGCCTGGTGGGCGACAGCCCATGGGGTTGCAAAGAGTCAGACATGACTGAGCATGCATGCACACACATACACTTATAAATATCTCTCACTGGGGCTTCCCTGGTGGTCCAGTGGGTAAGGACACCGCCTTGCAGTGCAAGGGACACCGGTTTGATCCCTGGCCTGGGAAGATCCCACGTGCCGCGGAGCAGCTGAACTGATGTGTCCAATTACCAGCCAGAGCTCTGGAGTGCATGGCCCAGAGCTGGTGCTCTGCGACAACAGAGGCCACTGTGATGGGAGGCCCACGTGGGCCGAAGAACAAAGATGAATGAAAAACAGATAAATGAAAGACCAATAGAAATGGCCTGCCCACCCCTCTCCCTCCCCAACCTGCCCCCCACCCCCCCAAAAAATAAATAAATATATCTCACAAATCTAAAAATATATTGGAGACAATTCACAAAAGAAGAAATGAAAGTGGTCCATATGTGCAGGAAAAGGTGCCGACCTCACTGATACTCAGAAAAAGGGAGATTAATACATCAAGACAGCATGTTTGGCTTATCAGATTGGTCAAGATTCAGAAGAATGATATAGCCAGTGCTGGTGAGGCTGCAGAGAAAACGGACTGGTCAGCCTCCTGAAAGAGGTAGAACACACAGAGGAGCTTCTCTGGGGCCTCAACAGCGAAGAATCCTCCCGTCAATGCAGAGGACATGGGCTGGATGTCTGGCAGAAACTAAGATCCCACATGCGGAGGGGTAACTGAGCAACTAAGTCTGCATGCCTCAGCGACTGAAGCCCCCACACCCGGAGCCTGTGCTCCGTCACAAGAGAAGCCTCCTCAAGGAGAAGCCCGAGCACTGCCATGAAGAGTCATTCCTGCTTACTGTAACCAGAGAAAGCCCATGCGCAGTAACAGAGCCCATGTGCTGCAATAAAAAAAATTACTCTATTTAACCACATAAAATTATAAAATATTTGGTATAGCAAAGTATTCCAAATGAGCAAAATATAAAAGACACACTAAATTGGCGGGAGGAGGGATATTTGCTAGACATATGACAGAAAAAAGTGAATATATTTACATATAAGTACATATACTTAAGGAGAAGGAGATGACAACCCACTCCAGTATTCTCGCTTGGGAAATCCCGTGGACAGAGGAGCCTGGTGGGCGACAGCCCATGGGGTTGCAAAGAGTCAGACATGACTGAGCATGCATGCACACACATACACTTATAAATATCTCTCACTGGGGCTTCCCTGGTGGTCCAGTGGGTAAGGACACCGCCTTGCAGTGCAAGGGACACCGGTTTGATCCCTGGCCTGGGAAGATCCCACGTGCCGCGGAGCAGCTGAACTGATGTGTCCAATTACCAGCCAGAGCTCTGGAGTGCATGGCCCAGAGCTGGTGCTCTGCGACAACAGAGGCCACTGTGATGGGAGGCCCACGTGGGCCGAAGAACAAAGATGAATGAAAAACAGATAAATGAAAGACCAATAGAAATGGCCTGCCCACCCCTCTCCCTCCCCAACCTGCCCCCCACCCCAAAAAATAAATAAATATATCTCACAAATCTAAAAATATATTGGAGACAATTCACAAAAGAAGAAATGAAAGTGGTCCATATGTGCAGGAAAAGGTGCCGACCTCACTGATACTCAGAAAAAGGCAGATTAATACATCAAGACAGCATGTTTGGCTTATCAGATTGGTCAAGATTCAGAAGAATGATATAGCCAGTGCTGGTGAGGCTGCAGAGAAAACGGACTGGTCAGCCTCCTGAAAGAGGTAGAACACACAGAGGAGCTTCTCTGGGGCCTCAACAGCGAAGAATCCTCCCGTCAATGCAGAGGACATGGGCTGGATGTCTGGCAGAAACTAAGATCCCACATGCGGAGGGGTAACTGAGCAACTAAGTCTGCATGCCTCAGCGACTGAAGCCCCCACACCCGGAGCCTGTGCTCCGTCACAAGAGAAGCCTCCTCAAGGAGAAGCCCGAGCACTGCCATGAAGAGTCATTCCTGCTTACTGTAACCAGAGAAAGCCCATGCGCAGTAACAGAGCCCATGTGCTGCAATAAAGACCCAGCAGAGCCAAAAATACATTTAAATATACATATAAACATATATATATATATATACATAATGTTCTATCTAGCATTTCAGCTTCCACGACAAGTTCAGACAAGTTCCATGCACAAGTGTATCCAAGGAGTCAGACAAGATCCCCACCATCCTGGTTTCCATCCCAAATAAGCATCCATTTCACCTGGGAAGCTTATTACAGTCATTGCTCAGTCTCTGCTCAGACCAGCCTACTCACCAGAGGTGGTCAAGAGAACCTAGACTGGAGCCCCCAGAGCCCAGCTGGCACCAGGGCATGGAGCAGCCTATGGGTGGCACCCCTGGATTCAGTGGCACTCGTGATCTGGCCTCAGTGTGCAGCTCCAAGCACGTGCCACTTGCTTCCCTTAAATCACACTCCCTTCCAGCCCCACTAAGTCTCTCAGTCTTCCTGGAATAGGCCTGGCCCCTTTGCCCCCTTTCACACACAGCTCCCCTATCTGAGATGCCCCTTCTTTGCCTTCTGGCACCTTGCTACCCATGGAAGTCAATTCTGGGCACCCATTCAGAGACACCACACATTAACAAGTGGGGCCTGGGTGCTCTTTGCTGGCTCCTACCTTAGAAAAGGCCTTGCCCAGGGAGGCCCATGGGACGCAAGCACAGAGATGGGCTGTAATGCAGCAGCTCTGGGCCTTGGGGAAGAGAAAGGAATGATGCTCAGAGTTAGACCAACAGACAAGGGGGCCATCTGGGGCCAGGGTGGGGATGCTCGGATCCCCTGTGGGCTTGAGCTTCCTGTCCCTGTCTCTGGGGGGATCTTGCTGCCAGTCTTCTGGGCTCTGCCCATGGCCACCAAGCATTGCTCGAGACACCTAGTCAGGCCCTCCAGTCCTCCCCTCAGGCACCCCCTCCCCAACCTTTCTCACCACCCACCCCAACCCAATGAGCTCCCCTTCCTGAGGCAGCGGGGGGCTTCTGATGGGAAGTGTCCTTAACAATTTAGGGTCCTAAATGGAAGTCTCCCCACTGTAGGGCCAGCCTGGCCAGTGGAGACCAGGTGGGTTCTGTCTCCAGCCCCTTCATCAGAGGCGTCTTTCTCCATGCACCCTGAACCTTTAACCTCTTAGGTCTCTCCACATTTGAAATAAAAGTCCTGGGACTTCTCTGGTGGTCCAGTGATTAGGATGCTCTGCTCCCACTGCAGGGGGCATGGGTTCAATCCCTGGTTGGGCAACCAACGCCTTGCCTGTCATGGCCAAAAAGTAAGAAGAAAGTTTTTGGCGCCTTCGCCCAGCAGCCACACCTCCATACTGCTCTATTGCACAGGCAAGCTTCCCAGAAAGGTCCTGGGCCCCCCAGACACACTTATGTGCCCCCTCCACCAAAGCCCTGCCCTCCCAGCCTCCTGATTCCAGGTGCGTCTCCACCCCGTATCAGCCTCTCCCTCCAGCCTTCCTCAGACACTCAGCCTTCCCTGGGGTTCCCTCCCCCTCTGCACGTTGGTCCCTCTGCCTCCAACTCCCTGATCTTCATGGGGAATGGCCACTTTGTTCCTTGCTGAATGCTGGACACCTACATAGCACCTCGCACAGCTGATGAACGAGTGAGAGAGGCCAGGGCCCAGTGTGGGGTAGTGGGGCTAAGAGGGTCCAAAGGCAGAACCAGGCAGGAAAGGCTACTGAGGCCAGCAGAGTGGGTGTCACTGTGCCGACAGGGACCCTCGTGAGGTTGGAGAAGTTGGTGATTGAGGGTAAGGATTGTGGAGTCAAACACTGCTGATTCCAACCCTGATCCTGCCTCCTGGGCCTCTGTTTTCTCATCTGTAAAGTGGGTCTAATACCCTCCCCGGAACAGTATTTGTGGGAATTAAGCAAACGCAGGACACAGATTGCCTCTGTCTGGGGTTTGTTGTAGGAGCCTGGGTTTATCTTCTTTCCAACACATGCTGGGACTTAGACTATTGTCCCCATTTTAAAAAATATGTATTTACTTGGCTGAATCTTACTTGCTACACACTAGCTTTGTCGCCTCACAGCATGTAGGATCTTAGTTTCCTGATTAGGGATCGAACCCACGTTCCCTGCATTGGACAGTGGATTCTTAACCACTGGACCACCAGAGAAGTCCCTATCATCCTCACTTTTCAGATGAGGAAGCCAAGGCCGGAAAGGTTAGGTGGTTTACCCAGGGCCGCAGGGCTCAAAGGTGAGGGGCATTGGATTTGAGCCCAAGAGCACAACCCCAGAGCCAGTATTCCAAGCACAGCACAGCAGCCAAGCACACTGAGAGTGCTCCCCCAGGGAGGGTGCCCACCCAGCACGGGGCTTACTCTCTGGGTGTGCCCAGAGATGGAGGCCCCAGGAGACAGTAAAGAAGCTGAAGGCTTTCTGCTGAAAAGTAAGGATGCACCAGGCTAGGTGAGAAAGGACGGGGAATTCTCACTTCAGGCTGGGAACTAGAACGTGAGCCAGTGGCCACGGGGAGCCAGAATAGATTCCTGAGCGTGGGGAGCCCTGCAGCCGTAGGTGGAAGACACTATGTCAGCGGAGGCGACGTTTACACTCTAGAAGACAAGAATCAAGCTTGGCTCATTCGCCACTTGGCCCTCTGTGCCCGGGATGGATGGATGGATGAGTGGGTGGGTGGAAGATGGATGGAGGATGGATGAACGAGGTTGCCATGTGAAGAGAGATCCCATCCTTCAACCCCACAAGTTCTATTCTGAGAATTGTTCTACAGACAAACAACCCAATGATGTACGTACACGGTTCTTAGACCCATCTTTGTTCATAATAACAAAAGACAGGCCACAGTCAAAACGTCCGTCACAGAGGCTGGTTAAATCAACCCAGACATTTGCAGGTTGGAAGACTAAGCAGCTGGAAAAAGGAGAGGACACATCACAACAACATGCAAACATGGTATTTATTACTAAGTAAAAGAGCAAGGGAGAGATCCTGGTGCACAGCGCTGCGCTCTGTTTAGCTTGTACCTTGTGATTAAACCTAAACACGTATGTGCACAAAGAAACTCAAGAAGAACAGCAGAGAAACCGACACACAGGCAGGGGTGGGCATGGGACTTCACTGTTCCGTCTATAAGTAACTTTGAACGATGTGTACTATTATGTATTTTATATACACAAGGATCTCCCTGGTGATCCAGTGGTTAAGACTCTGTGCTTCCAATGCAGGAGGCATGGGTTTGATCCCTGGTCAGGGCTTAGTTCCTGATTAGGATCGAACCCACGCCCAGGTGTCTTAACCACTGGACCACCAGAGAAGTCCCTATCATCCTCACTTTTCAGATGAGGAAGCCAAGGCCGGAAAGGTTAGGTGGTTTACCCAGGGCCGCAGGGCTCAAAGGTGAGGGGCATTGGATTTGAGCCCAAGAGCACAACCCCAGAGCCAGTATTCCAAGCACAGCACAGCAGCCAAGCACACTGAGAGTGCTCCCCCAGGGAGGGTGCCCACCCAGCACGGGGCTTACTCTCTGGGTGTGCCCAGAGATGGAGGCCCCAGGAGACAGTAAAGAAGCTGAAGGCTTTCTGCTGAAAAGTAAGGATGCACCAGGCTAGGTGAGAAAGGACGGGGAATTCTCACTTCAGGCTGGGAACTAGAACGTGAGCCAGTGGCCACGGGGAGCCAGAATAGATTCCTGAGCGTGGGGAGCCCTGCAGCCGTAGGTGGAAGACACTATGTCAGCGGAGGCGACGTTTACACTCTAGAAGACAAGAATCAAGCTTGGCTCATTCGCCACTTGGCCCTCTGTGCCCGGGATGGATGGATGGATGAGTGGGTGGGTGGAAGATGGATGGAGGATGGATGAACGAGGTTGCCATGTGAAGAGAGATCCCATCCTTCAACCCCACAAGTTCTATTCTGAGAATTGTTCTACAGACAAACAACCCAATGATGTACGTACACGGTTCTTAGACCCATCTTTGTTCATAATAACAAAAGACAGGCCACAGTCAAAACGTCCGTCACAGAGGCTGGTTAAATCAACCCAGACATTTGCAGGTTGGAAGACTAAGCAGCTGGAAAAAGGAGAGGACACATCACAACAACATGCAAACATGGTATTTATTACTAAGTAAAAGAGCAAGGGAGAGATCCTGGTGCACAGCGCTGCGCTCTGTTTAGCTTGTACCTTGTGATTAAACCTAAACACGTATGTGCACAAAGAAACTCAAGAAGAACAGCAGAGAAACCGACACACAGGCAGGGGTGGGCATGGGACTTCACTGTTCCGTCTATAAGTAACTTTGAACGATGTGTACTATTATGTATTTTATATACACAAGGATCTCCCTGGTGATCCAGTGGTTAAGACTCTGTGCTTCCAATGCAGGGGGCATGGGTTTGATCCCTGGTCAGGGAACAAAGATCCCACATGCCTCAAGGTACAGCCAAAAGAAAAAAATTAAAATAAAAAATGCATATATATTTTGGCTGCGTCACATGGCATGTAGGACCTCAAATCCCTGACCAGGAATTAACCCTATGCCCGCTGCTTTGGAAGAGCAGAGTCTTAACCAGTGGACTACCAGGGAAGTCCTATCTACTTTAAATAATTAAATTTAAAATATTTTGCCTAGCAGAAGGCAAGTCGAGCTCTGAGTCTGGCTTGGGGGAGCTGAAACTGGGGCCATGCATCGCTGGATGTACCATGGGTGCCCCTTTGGACTCCTACCAGGGAGTGGCAAAGACCACACCCCTTCCCCAGGCAGAGTGATGGGTACCCTGATGTGCAGGTAAGGAAACTGAGGCACAGAGAAAGCTAATCATTTGCCTGCCTGGTTCCTAGCCTGGTATGGAGTAAAACTAGTAGAGGAGCCCCTGTTCCAAACTCAGGGCTGCTTGTCCGCTTCATTCATTCATTCATCCATTCGCCAGATACAGTAAGCTCCTTACATGCAAACCAGTTCTGCTCCAAGAGCATGCTCGTAAGTCCAACAAAGTCAGCCGAGGCACCCAACTAACACAATCAGCGATACGGTACTGTAATAGGCTTATAGTGCTTTTCATACAAATACAATATAAAAAAATGAAACATTTTTAAGCTTACAGCAGAGTACCTTGAAAAGCACAGGAGTGCAGTACGACAGCTGGCACGCAGGGGCTGGCATCGAGGGAACAGGCAAGAGTTCCTGACTGGAGCAGGGACAGGAGCGGGGAGATGACAGAGCGGGACTGTCAGCAACAGGGGATGGAGAGCAAGCTGCAGTTTCTCTGCTCATGGGCTTCTCCAGGCAAGACTACTGGAGTGGGTTGCCGGGCCCTCCTCCAGGGGATCGTCCCTGGGTCGGACACGACTAAAGAGACTTAGCGCACAGCCACGGACGGTGACGGCACAGGTCCTGGTTCCTTGTTGGCACCAGACACACATTTGCATCTTTGAAAGTTCGCAACATGAAGGTTCATATGTAGGGACTCATGTGTTCCCCGAGCCCCTGCTGTCTGTCAGGCTCTCACCTGGGTGCCCGGGATTCCCGTAGCCAGAGGAGGCCGGGAGGGACACCGTGGGCTGGGGCGTAAAGAACAAAGCAGAATCCACAAACACGGGGCTGGACAGAGGGACCCGCATGGGTAAAGGCAAAAGGTGGGAGGGAAGGAGCTCCGGATTCAGCCAGCTCTAAGCAGAGCTGGAGACCTGCCTGGACAAGGGGCAGGGGGCAGGGATGTGGCAGGAGAGAGGAGCCCGGAGGGAGCGGTAGCTGCCGCCTCTGGCTGGGCAAAGGGCAGGGCGATGGCAGCAGCGATGGGCTGTAGCTTCCGCGAAGTTCCTTATCAGCAGGATGCGCCGTTGCCAGGGAGCCCGCTTCAGGCCCTGCTCCAGCCGTTGCTGGGAGGATTATCGGAAAGATTTGAGTCTTTTTAATTAAATCTGAGCTGAATGCAACTCTGCTCCCGCCCAGAGAAGCCCAATCTTGACTCCCCTGTTCCAAACTCAGGGCTGCTTGTCCGCTTCATTCATTCATTCATCCATTCGCCAGATACAGTAAGCTCCTTACATGCAAACCAGTTCTGCTCCAAGAGCATGCTCGTAAGTCCAACAAAGTCAGCCGAGGCACCCAACTAACACAATCAGCGATACGGTACTGTAATAGGCTTATAGTGCTTTTCATACAAATACAATATAAAAAAATGAAACATTTTTAAGCTTACAGCAGAGTACCTTGAAAAGCACAGGAGTGCAGTACGACAGCTGGCACGCAGGGGCTGGCATCGAGGGAACAGGCAAGAGTTCCTGACTGGAGCAGGGACAGGAGCGGGGAGATGACAGAGCGGGACTGTCAGCAACAGGGGATGGAGAGCAAGCTGCAGTTTCTCTGCTCATGGGCTTCTCCAGGCAAGACTACTGGAGTGGGTTGCCGGGCCCTCCTCCAGGGGATCGTCCCTGGGTCGGACACGACTAAAGAGACTTAGCGCACAGCCACGGACGGTGACGGCACAGGTCCTGGTTCCTTGTTGGCACCAGACACACATTTGCATCTTTGAAAGTTCGCAACATGAAGGTTCATATGTAGGGACTCATGTGTTCCCCGAGCCCCTGCTGTCTGTCAGGCTCTCACCTGGGTGCCCGGATTCCCGTAGCCAGAGGAGGCCGGGAGGGACACCGTGGGCTGGGGCGTAAAGAACAAAGCAGAATCCACAAACACGGGGCTGGACAGAGGGACCCGCATGGGTAAAGGCAAAAGGTGGGAGGGAAGGAGCTCCGGATTCAGCCAGCTCTAAGCAGAGCTGGAGACCTGCCTGGACAAGGGGCAGGGGGCAGGGATGTGGCAGGAGAGAGGAGCCCGGAGGGAGCGGTAGCTGCCGCCTCTGGCTGGGCAAAGGGCAGGGCGATGGCAGCAGCGATGGGCTGTAGCTTCCGCGAAGTTCCTTATCAGCAGGATGCGCCGTTGCCAGGGAGCCCGCTTCAGGCCCTGCTCCAGCCGTTGCTGGGAGGATTATCGGAAAGATTTGAGTCTTTTTAATTAAATCTGAGCTGAATGCAACTCTGCTCCCGCCCGCCCAGAGAAGCCCATTCAGTATCCTGTTGACGACTCCGATAGCTTTGTCTCGCAGGCCCCGCTATCAGGGTACCTATCTGGTCGCATGGCGGGCGCCCCTGTCCCCAGTTTGACAGCTGTGAGCACCTGGGGGTGGCTTTTAAAGCTGAGACGAGGGCTGGCCCGTGCCTGCTTTTCTGGCACGGCTCTGATCTCTATGGGGGCCTTCAGGCCAGGACTCAGCAGGTTAATGCGCCAGGTGCTGACAGCTCTCCCTCAATGTCAGGTGTTATACCTGGTTGTGGACTCCTCAGTCTGCAACGATGCAAAGAAGCTTCTCGTATCATTCCCATTTTACGGATGAGAAAACAGAGCCCCTAGGGGAGTCCCTTACCCAGGTCTACACAACTAGGAAGTGGCAGAAGCAGGATTTGAACCTGGATCCTTCTGATTCCACTCTTAACTGTCGCATCTAGGAGCCTGAGTGCCCAACTGGGACCTCCCCAGTCACCCTCCCACTAAGGCCTCCTGGGCTCCAGGGAGAAGCCCCCACCACCAGGGCTCAGCATGTCGATAGTGTTAACAGCCCACACTGACTGAGCAGTCAGTCACTCTGTGGCCAACGCCCTTCCTCGCTCTCTCACCTAACGCTTGCCCAGCCTCAGTGGGCGGTGGGGCGCAGCTGCAGCTTCTGCCCCACTTCTGATGCAGAAACAGGTGACCTGGGAGGAGTGAGTCACTTGCTCGACATCGCAAAGCCAGGGAGGGTCGTGCTCAGTCGTCGGAATTTCTGGCTGGCATTCTTGGCCTTGCTCCTCCCCAAAGGAGGCGACCATGGGCCTGGCAGGCAAGTCAGGTTCAGGGCTCAGGGGCTCAGAGTTGGTTCACGCCCATGACCAGAGGATAAAATTAACTCGATAAATAACATGGGCACACAGGGGCGGGGTTGTCCTTTTTAGAAAACCCGGCAGTTCCCAGCACCCATGCCTGTGTGCAGAGGTTATAGAGCTAAGTTTTAATTGCAGGCTCCACACCCTGGCTACAGCCACCCTGCAGAGGAGGATGCGTGCTCTTTTTAATTAAATCTGTCTGTTATCACGGTGGATTATAATGAAAGAAGACCCATTAGCGGTGTGGCGCATGGCCCTGAGAAACCTCTAGTGGGGCCAGATCCCTTGACCCTTCCCCTGACCACAATGCACCACCAGGAGAAGCTCTGGACGGCCATGGACACCCAGCCCTACTGCACTCCAGAAGACACCTGTCTCCCAGGGCTCTTGCCAAGCACAGAGCTCCTCCCATCAGCAACTGCAAGAACTGGGGTAGAGCCCAGCTGGGACACTGAGGTGCTGCATGACCCGAGGAGGGTAACTTTACCTCTTTGGCCTTGATGGGCAGCCCACATCCTGGAAGATAAGCTATGGGCTTTAAGAACAAACTCCTGGACTTCTCAGGTGGCTCCTGGTGAACCCCCTAGGAGGGTAACTTTACCTCTTTGGCCTTGATGGGCAGCCACATCCTGGAAGTGGCAGAAGCAGGATTTGAACCTGGATCCTTCTGATTCCACTCTTAACTGTCGCATCTAGGAGCCTGAGTGCCCAACTGGGACCTCCCCAGTCACCCTCCCACTAAGGCCTCCTGGGCTCCAGGGAGAAGCCCCCACCACCAGGGCTCAGCATGTCGATAGTGTTAACAGCCCACACTGACTGAGCAGTCAGTCACTCTGTGGCCAACGCCCTTCCTCGCTCTCTCACCTAACGCTTGCCCAGCCTCAGTGGGCGGTGGGGCGCAGCTGCAGCTTCTGCCCCACTTCTGATGCAGAAACAGGTGACCTGGGAGGAGTGAGTCACTTGCTCGACATCGCAAAGCCAGGGAGGGTCGTGCTCAGTCGTCGGAATTTCTGGCTGGCATTCTTGGCCTTGCTCCTCCCCAAAGGAGGCGACCATGGGCCTGGCAGGCAAGTCAGGTTCAGGGCTCAGGGGCTCAGAGTTGGTTCACGCCCATGACCAGAGGATAAAATTAACTCGATAAATAACATGGGCACACAGGGGCGGGGTTGTCCTTTTTAGAAAACCCGGCAGTTCCCAGCACCCATGCCTGTGTGCAGAGGTTATAGAGCTAAGTTTTAATTGCAGGCTCCACACCCTGGCTACAGCCACCCTGCAGAGGAGGATGCGTGCTCTTTTTAATTAAATCTGTCTGTTATCACGGTGGATTATAATGAAAGAAGACCCATTAGCGGTGTGGCGCATGGCCCTGAGAAACCTCTAGTGGGGCCAGATCCCTTGACCCTTCCCCTGACCACAATGCACCACCAGGGAGAAGCTCTGGACGGGCCATGGACACCCAGCCCTACTGCACTCCAGAAGACACCTGTCTCCCAGGGCTCTTGCCAAGCACAGAGCTCCTCCCATCAGCAACTGCAAGAACTGGGGTAGAGCCCAGCTGGGACACTGAGGTGCTGCATGACCCTAGGAGGGTAACTTTACCTCTTTGGCCTTGATGGGCAGCCCACATCCTGGAAGATAAGCTATGGGCTTTAAGAACAAACTCCTGGACTTCTCAGGTGGCTCCCTGGTAAAGAATCCACCTGCCAATGTAGGAGACATGAGCTCGATGCCTGGTCGGGGAAGATTCCACTCCCTGCAGAGTAACTAAACTCACAGGCCACAAGTACTAAGCCCACATGTGGCAACCACTGAAGCCCTCATGCCCGAGAGCCTGTGCTCCATGAAAGAAGCCACCACCGAGCTTCACTGGTGGCGTGGGTAAGGACACTGCCTTGCAGTGCAAGGGGCGCTGGTTCGATCCCTGGCTTGGAGCGGAGTGGCTGGACTGATGTGTCCAATTACCGAGCCAGAGTGGCTGGACTGATGTGTCCAATTACCGAGTCAGAGCTCTGGAGCGCATGTGCCCAGAGCCGGTGCTCTACGACATCAGAGACCACTGCGATGGGAGGCCCACACGGGCCAAAGAACAAAGACGGATGAAAATAGATACATGAAAGACCAATAGAAGTGGCCCGCCCACCCCACCCCCCAAAAAAAGTTAAAAAAAAAAAAAAGAAGCCACCACAATGAGAAGCCTGCACACTGCAACTAGAGAGCAACCCCCATTAGCCACAACTAGAGAACAAAGACCCAGCACAGTCCCCCAAAATATTAACTGATTAATAATTTTTAAAAAGAGCACAGGGCCTTCTCTGGTGGTCCAGTGGGTAAAGAGTCCGCCTTGCAGTGCAAGGGGCACCAGTTCGATTCCTGGTCCAGGAAGATCCCACGTGCCGCGGAGCGCCTGGACCAGTGTGCCCAATTACAAACCAGTACTCTGGAGCACATGCGCCCAGAGCCAGTGCTCTGCAACGAGAGAGGCCACTGCTATGGGAGGTCCACACAGGCCAAAGAACAAAGATGGATGAATATGAATTTTAAAAAAGAAAACAATAAAAGCAGCAAAAAAAAAAAAAAAAAAAAAAAGAGCACAATCCTATTGACGCACACAACACCCTAAGAAGTAGAGGCCATTGTTATGCCTCTATACAGACAGGGAAACCGAGGCTCAGAAGCAACGTACGGTAGGTCATCAGAGCTGAGCTAGGGTCTGGATGGATCCCTGCCACAGTTTCCCCACCTGGAAAGAGACTCGACTGGGAAAGCAGGGCATTAGACAGGACAGGGGAAGGTGTAAAGTGAGTCTCGGTAAAGGATGGCTGTTTTTATTTGAACTGTGTATTTTAAGTACTGGAGTGGTTATTAGCTTGATTATACAGATGAGGAAACCGAGGCACTGGCCCCATCACCCACTGCATTCCCCACCAACACCATCGCACACCTGGACAGCCCAGCGGCCTCCTCACCCCGGTCTCGGCTCTTATCTCTGCCTTTCAGTCCCGTCCCCTCTGGGTACCCTGAGCAGTCTCTCCTTCTATCATGAAAATAATGTATGCTAGATCTTTTTCTACTTGATCATAAAATAAAATCGGAATAAACGTGTTAAAAAGAAAATTAAAACCACCTGCAATTCAATACTGTTATCTATTGGGGGAAATTTCTTGCTGACATTTCCCTGTTTGCTCATTTGTTCACTAAGTATTTGGTGAGCTCCTGCTCTGTGCTGAGCCTTGTGCACCGTGATGAGGAAACAGATCAACCTGGTCCCGGCTTATAGCAAGTTTAGCATAATGGGAGGAGACCTACAGTAAACAGGCAAGCCCCATCTAGGACACTGAGCCTCAGATCCAAAATGTGCGAAACCATAATATGAGAAGGATTATACTCCATGACCAAGTGGGATTTCTTCCTGGTATGCAGGGATAGTTCAACACATGAAAACTGGTCAGTGTAATATACCACAGTAACAGAATGAAGGAAAAAAACCCACTTAACCAAAAAAAATCTATGATCATCTCAGCCGATTCGAAAAAGCATTTGACAAATTTCAATGCCCTTTTATGATTTTTAAAGAGAAAACACGACAAAAATAGGAACAGAAGGTGACTACCAAAACATAATAAAAGTGATATATGAAAACCTACAGAAAACATTCTACTTAACGGTGAAAGATTAAAAGCGTTTACTCCAAGATCAGGAACCAGGCAAAGAGGCCTGCTTTTCCACTTCTGTGCAACATAGTACTGAAAGTCCTAACTAGAGCCATTAAGGAGCAAAAGGAAATTGAAGGCATTCCATTGGAAATAAAGAAGTAAAATTATATCTGCTCACAGATAATATAAGCTCATATGTAGAAAACCCTAACATTCCACAGAAATCATGGATAGAAGTAATAAATTCAACAAAGCAGCAGGAAACATAGTAAGCCAACAGGTACATGAACAAGCTAGGTTAAAGGATGGGGCTGTTTTTATTTGAACTGTGTATTTTAAGTACTGGAGTGGTTATTAGCTTGATTATACAGATGAGGAAACCGAGGCACTGGCCCCATCACCCACTGCATTCCCCACCAACACCATCGCACACCTGGACAGCCCAGCGGCCTCCTCACCCCGGTCTCGGCTCTTATCTCTGCCTTTCAGTCCCGTCCCCTCTGGGTACCCTGAGCAGTCTCTCCTTCTATCATGAAAATAATGTATGCTAGATCTTTTTCTACTTGATCATAAAATAAAATCGGAATAAACGTGTTAAAAAGAAAATTAAAACCACCTGCAATTCAATACTGTTATCTATTGGGGGAAATTTCTTGCTGACATTTCCCTGTTTGCTCATTTGTTCACTAAGTATTTGGTGAGCTCCTGCTCTGTGCTGAGCCTTGTGCACCGTGATGAGGAAACAGATCAACCTGGTCCCGGCTTATAGCAAGTTTAGCATAATGGGAGGAGACCTACAGTAAACAGGCAAGCCCCATCTAGGACACTGAGCCTCAGATCCAAAATGTGCGAAACCATAATATGAGAAGGATTATACTCCATGACCAAGTGGGATTTCTTCCTGGTATGCAGGGATAGTTCAACACATGAAAACTGGTCAGTGTAATATACCACAGTAACAGAATGAAGGAAAAAAACCCACTTAACCAAAAAAAATCTATGATCATCTCAGCCGATTCGAAAAAGCATTTGACAAATTTCAATGCCCTTTTATGATTTTTAAAGAGAAAACACGACAAAAATAGGAACAGAAGGTGACTACCAAAACATAATAAAAGTGATATATGAAAAACCTACAGAAAACATTCTACTTAACGGTGAAAGATTAAAAGCGTTTACTCCAAGATCAGGAACCAGGCAAAGAGGCCTGCTTTTCCACTTCTGTGCAACATAGTACTGAAAGTCCTAACTAGAGCCATTAAGGAGCAAAAGGAAATTGAAGGCATTCCATTGGAAATAAAGAAGTAAAATTATATCTGCTCACAGATAATATAAGCTCATATGTAGAAAACCCTAACATTCCACAGAAATCATGGATAGAAGTAATAAATTCAACAAAGCAGCAGGAAACATAGTAAGCACACAGGAATTAGCTGCAATGCTGTACACTAACAATGAACAAGCTGAAAAGAAAATTAAGAAACAATTTCATATGCAACAGCATCAGGAAGAACAAAATACTCATAAATAAACTTAACCAAGGAAGTGAAAGACTTGTGTGATAAAAACTATAAAACATTTCTGAGAAAAAGAAGACAAAGAAATGTAAAGACATCCCATGTTCATGGGCTGGAAGAATGAACATTTCCAAGATATCAATTACCCAAGATAAGCTATATACTAAATGCAATCCCTACCAAAATCTCAATTTCTTTTTGCAAAAGTAACAACAACAAAAAAACTCATCCTAAAATTTATATGGAACCTCAAGTGACCCCAAAATAGCCAAAACAATTCTGACAAAAAAGAACAAAATTCAGTTCAGACTTTGATTTCAAAACTTACTATTATACAAAGCTACAGGAATAAAAACAGTGTGGCATTGGCATAAATACAGACATGTGGACAACTGCAATAGAATATAGAGTCCAGAAATAAACCCTCACACGGATAGCCAAATGATTTAATAAGAACATCAAGATTAGTCAGTGGAGAAGAGACAGTCTTTTCAACAAATGGTTCTGGAAAAATTGAGTATCCCAAAAAGCTATTAAAAATCAAATAAAGATAGAAGGAAAAACCCACTTAACCAAAAATCTATGATCATCTCAGCCGATTCGAAAAAGCATTTGACAAATTTCAATGCCCTTTTATGATTTTTAAAGAAAACACGACAAAAATAGGAACAGAAGGTGACTACCAAAACATAATAAAAGTGATATATGATAAACCTACAGAAAACATTCTACTTAACGGTGAAAGATTAAAAGCGTTTACTCCAAGATCAGGAACCAGGCAAAGAGGCCTGCTTTTCCACTTCTGTGCAACATAGTACTGAAAGTCCTAACTAGAGCCATTAAGGAGCAAAAGGAAATTGAAGGCATTCCATTGGAAATAAAGAAGTAAAATTATATCTGCTCACAGATAATATAAGCTCATATGTAGAAAACCCTAACATTCCACAGAAATCATGGATAGAAGTAATAAATTCAACAAAGCAGCAGGAAACATAGTAAGCACACAGGAATTAGCTGCAATGCTGTACACTAACAATGAACAAGCTGAAAAGAAAATTAAGAAACAATTTCATATGCAACAGCATCAGGAAGAACAAAATACTCATAAATAAACTTAACCAAGGAAGTGAAAGACTTGTGTGATAAAAACTATAAAACATTTCTGAGAAAAAGAAGACAAAGAAATGTAAAGACATCCCATGTTCATGGGCTGGAAGAATGAACTTTTCCCAAGATATCAATTACCCAAGATAAGCTATATACTAAATGCAATCCCTACCAAAATCTCAATTTCTTTTTGCAAAAGTAACAACAACAAAAAAACTCATCCTAAAATTTATATGGAACCTCAAGTGACCCCAAAATAGCCAAAACAATTCTGACAAAAAAGAACAAAATTCAGTTCAGACTTTGATTTCAAAACTTACTATTATACAAAGCTACAGGAATAAAAACAGTGTGGCATTGGCATAAATACAGACATGTGGACAACTGCAATAGAATATAGAGTCCAGAAATAAACCCTCACACGGATAGCCAAATGATTTAATAAGAACATCAAGATTAGTCAGTGGAGAAGAGACAGTCTTTTCAACAAATGGTTCTGGAAAAATTGAGTATCCACAAGCAAAAGAATGAAGCTTATCTAATACAATGAACAAAAAATGACTCTAAATCGATCCATGACCTAAACATAAAGTCTCTTAGAAGAAAACATAGGACAAAAGCTTCATTTGCGAGTGATTTCTTAAATATGACACCAAAGGCAAAGACAACAAAAGAAAAATAGACAAATTGGACTCCATCAAATTTAAAATTTTTGTGCATCAAAAATACCATAAGGACAGTAAAGAAGCAGCCCATTTCATGGAAGGACATATTTGCAAATCAAATATCTGATAAAGGATTAATATTCAGAATATATAGAAAACTCCTAAAACTCAACAACAGCAAAATTCAACAGACAACCCAATTCAAAAATGGGCAAAATACTTAAATAGAAATTTAAGAAATTAATTAATTTCTTAATTTAAGAAATTTAATTAGACATTAAATCTTAAGAAATTAAGTTAGGGCTTCCCCTGGTGGTCCAGTGGGTAAGGACACCGCCTTGCAGTGCAAGGGACGCCGGTTCCATCCCTGGCCTGGGAAGATCCCACGTGCTGCGGAGCGGCTGGACCAATGTGTCCAATTGCCGAGCTGGAGCTCTGGAGGGCATGCGCCCAGAGCTGGTGCTCTGCGACAACAGATGCCACCGTGATGGGAGGCCCACAGGAGCCAAAGAACAAAGACGGATGAAAATAGAGAAATGAAAGACCAATAGAAGTGGCCCGCCCATACCCCTCCCTCCTCACCCCACCCTCCAAAAGATAAATAAATAAAATAAAATAAAATAAAATAAAATAAAAGAAATTAAGTTAATCTCTTACTTTGTAAAATTAATTACTTAAATTTCTTTAATTCTTAAATTCCTTAATTTCTTATATTAAGAAATTAATCTCTCCAAAAAAGATCAATAAATGGTCAATAAGCACATGAAAGATGCTCAACATCATTGATCATTAGGGAAATGCAAATCAAAACTACAATGAGATACCACTCCTTAAGATGACTGTTAAGAAAATAAATAAATAACAGATGTTGGGGAAGATGTGGCAAAACTGGGGCCCACAGGCACTGTTGTCGGAATGCAAATGGTTCCGCCTCTATGGGAAACAGTACCGTCGTTTCTCAAAAACTTAAAAATCAAATTGTCAAATGATTCAGCAATTCCACTTTTGGATAAACAATCGAAAGAACTGAAAGCAAGCGGGCTGTGGGCAATGAAGGGAGATGAAGGCATTAACCCTACTTTATACAACTTTCGGATTTTGTTCCATGGGTCTTTCAATAACTGATTTTTTTTTAAAAACAGATAATATACAAGAAATAAGTAATGCGCGTCTCATGTATTACAGTTCTATGTTTTTCCTCTTTGGGATAGAACTTTGTTATGTATTTACCTGGGTTCAAATCCTAAGCCCATCACTTCCTGGCTGTGTGACCTTATCCAAATGGCCTCATCTCTTGGCACTGAGACTCCTCATCCACACTATTCAGAGGACAGCCACCTCGTGAGACATGCAAAAACCATGCAGCCCGTGATCGGCGCCCAGTGGGTGCTCAGAGCCGACCAGAGTCCTCATGCTCAGCTAGGGTAAGGACACCGCCTTGCATTGCAAGGGGCGCTGGTTCGAGCCCTGGCCTGGGAAGATCCCACGTGCCGCGGAGCAGCTGGACTGATGTGTCCAATTACCGAGCTGGAGCTCTGGAGGGCATGCGCCCAGAGCTGGTGCTCTGCGACAACAGATGCCACCGTGATGGGAGGCCCACAGGAGCCAAAGAACAAAGACGGATGAAAATAGAGAAATGAAAGACCAATAGAAGTGGCCCGCCCATACCCCTCCCTCCTCACCCCACCCTCCAAAAGATAAATAAATAAAATAAAATAAAATAAAATAAAATAAAAGAAATTAAGTTAATCTCTTACTTTGTAAAATTAATTACTTAAATTTCTTTAATTCTTAAATTCCTTAATTTCTTATATTAAGAAATTAATCTCTCCAAAAAAGATCAATAAATGGTCAATAAGCACATGAAAGATGCTCAACATCATTGATCATTAGGGAAATGCAAATCAAAACTACAATGAGATACCACTCCTTAAGATGACTGTTAAGAAAATAAATAAATAACAGATGTTGGGGAAGATGTGGCAAAACTGGGGCCCACAGGCACTGTTGTCGGGAATGCAAATGGTTCCGCCTCTATGGGAAACAGTACCGTCGTTTCTCAAAAACTTAAAAATCAAATTGTCAAATGATTCAGCAATTCCACTTTTGGATAAACAATCGAAAGAACTGAAAGCAAGCGGGCTGTGGGCAATGAAGGGAGATGAAGGCATTAACCCTACTTTATACAACTTTCGGATTTTGTTCCATGGGTCTTTCAATAACTGATTTTTTTTAAAAAACAGATAATATACAAGAAATAAGTAATGCGCGTCTCATGTATTACAGTTCTATGTTTTTCCTCTTTGGGATAGAACTTTGTTATGTATTTACCTGGGTTCAAATCCTAAGCCCATCACTTCCTGGCTGTGTGACCTTATCCAAATGGCCTCATCTCTTGGCACTGAGACTCCTCATCCACACTATTCAGAGGACAGCCACCTCGTGAGACATGCAAAAACCATGCAGCCCGTGATCGGCGCCCAGTGGGTGCTCAGAGCCGACCAGAGTCCTCATGCTCAGCTCAGCCTGGGCTCCCTTACGCCCTCCTCACCATACCACTTAACGGTGGCGTTAGCCAGGGTCATCTCTTCCCCTGGGGTGGCCCTGACCAGCTTGGCCCCGGGCGTGGCCGAGAAGTCCTCTCCGCACGGGGCTCGAGTCCCGCAGCCCCCATCCATCTCCTGCCAGGCGGCCGGCGCATCTGAGACCCATGTGTGTCCTCTCCCGGCCAGGGGTTTGGGTTCCTTGTTTTATGGCTTCCTAATCCGCACTTGGCAGAAAGGAAGTCGTGGGTCCACCCAGGCGCGCGGAGAGTGGCCAGAGGATCCGCACAGGAAAGATTCATGGACCATCAAACGGGACGTGTGCCTCTGAGGCCGCCCCGGCCCTTCACATGGAGATAAATCACAGCCAGAGGGGGAAGATAAAAGGGGCAGGATCGTAGGGTTCCATCTGATGAGAAACAACATGCAGAGGGGGACTTTTCCCTGGACTCCGGGAGAGCTGGGCTGGTGGCATCCCAGGGGATCCTGAGACGTGTCCCTTGTAGGCCTGCCCCAGACCCAGAGGGTGGGACTTCCTGGGCATGGAACTACGCAGTAGCACAGAACCTCAGACTTAGAAAACCCCTAACTGACTCGATGCTCTGCTCTATCTTGAAATTGTTCATTTTTGAGCAGTTCTCCACATTTCCAGTTTTCACCAGGCCCTGAAAATGATATAGCTGGTCCTGCCTGTCCAGGAGTGACTTTGGGCACTGATGCCCCACATTCTCTCTGGAAGGTGCTGGCACAACTTGCACCCCTCCAGAGATGGGGAACCCACTTCCCAGGGAGGGTGGCCCACTGAGGCTGCTGAGAGGCAGCTGACATCCAGAGCTGCCCCTTTGGGATTTTAAACCCCTGGATGTGGGGCATGTTATTGAAGCAGTTACTTTTCTGGATAGAACTTTGTTATGTAGTTACCTGGGTTCAAATCCTAAGCCCATCACTTCCTGGCTGTGTGACCTTATCCAAATGGCCTCATCTCTTGGCACTGAGACTCCTCATCCACACTATTCAGAGGACAGCCACCTCGTGAGACATGCAAAAACCATGCAGCCCGTGATCGGCGCCCAGTGGGTGCTCAGAGCCGACCAGAGTCCTCATGCTCAGCTCAGCCTGGGCTCCCTTACGCCCTCCTCACCATACCACTTAACGGTGGCGTTAGCCAGGGTCATCTCTTCCCCTGGGGTGGCCCTGACCAGCTTGGCCCCGGGCGTGGCCGAGAAGTCCTCTCCGCACGGGGCTCGAGTCCCGCAGCCCCCATCCATCTCCTGCCAGGCGGCCGGCGCATCTGAGACCCATGTGTGTCCTCTCCCGGCCAGGGGTTTGGGTTCCTTGTTTTATGGCTTCCTAATCCGCACTTGGCAGAAAGGAAGTCGTGGGTCCACCCAGGCGCGCGGAGAGTGGCCAGAGGATCCGCACAGGAAAGATTCATGGACCATCAAACGGGACGTGTGCCTCTGAGGCCGCCCCGGCCCTTCACATGGAGATAAATCACAGCCAGAGGGGGAAGATAAAAGGGGCAGGATCGTAGGGTTCCATCTGATGAGAAACAACATGCAGAGGGGGACTTTTCCCTGGACTCCGGGAGAGCTGGGCTGGTGGCATCCCAGGGGATCCTGAGACGTGTCCCTTGTAGGCCTGCCCCAGACCCAGAGGGTGGGACTTCCTGGGCATGGAACTACGCAGTAGCACAGAACCTCAGACTTAGAAAACCCCTAACTGACTCGATGCTCTGCTCTATCTTGAAATTGTTCATTTTTGAGCAGTTCTCCACATTTCCAGTTTTCACCAGGCCCTGAAAATGATATAGCTGGTCCTGCCTGTCCAGGAGTGACTTTGGGCACTGATGCCCCACATTCTCTCTGGAAGGTGCTTTTCGGCACAACTTGCACCCCTCCAGAGATGGGGAACCCACTTCCCCAGGGAGGGGTGGCCCACTGAGGCTGCTGAGAGGCAGCTGACATCCAGAGCTCTTGCACCACTATTGTTGAGGAAAGGATCCTAGTCTCCTGGTCCTGGAAACCCCCTGGATGTGGGGCATGTTATTGAACCGCAGTTACTTTGTCTGAGGATGAGGTTAATAAGAAAGCTGTAATCAGGATAATGAGAATTCAGTGAGCTCACATAGGCAGCACCTGGCACAAACTTCTTTGCGGTTAATCCCGACAGCTGTTACACGCTGTTGGAAAAGGCTGTTGGAAAAGGCTTCCTTCTGTCCAGTTGAGACCTGCGGGTCTGAACTGTGGTTCGGGGGAGGAGGTGGAAGAAGGCACAATCAACACACACACACACAAATACACCCAGCCAGCCAGCCAGCAGCCAGCAGCTCCCTTCTAAGGTCAAACCTGCACTTTCACCTGAGCTCCACCCATCAGGTACCTTGTTCTCTGCTGCCATCTGCTGGCTTAAATAGGGCACTGCATCACAGGTGGCGCCGCCGGACTCCAAGCTTCATTTGTTCTTAAATAATTAAAAGAAAATCGAATCCTTCGATGGCTCTTTCCTGAAGACCTGCTTTAAATTGTCCAGTGAACATAAGAGACAATGACTCTGTCCTCCTGGAACTGATATTCTCGTGAGAGAAATAGATAACAAGCAAGAAAAACAATAATTTGATTTCCACCAGTGAGAATTACAACAAAAAGTGAAAAAGCAAAAACAAAGAAAGGCAGAGGGCGGGGAACAGAGCTGGTGGGTTCTCGTGCAGCCAGGAGAACAAAGTCCGTTGGGAGGCAAGGTCAAAAGGGCCACAGGTTGAAAAACTGTCAGCTGTGGGGACAGCATCGGGCTCGGCCGTTTGGTCCCGTCAGCCCGGCTTCCCAGCCCCACTACCCCCACTTCCTGTGCTGCTTCGGGCAACTTCCGCCCCTGACCCGGCCCTCCTTTCCCCGTCTGGAAAATGGGAAGAATCACAGCTGCGCCTCATACTAGGGCTGTTGGGGGGAGTCGTGGGATCCTGGAGGGGAAAGCATTTTGTAAATTGTATTATTTTGTTTCATTGTAATATTATTGTTTTCTAATCGTTGCTCGGCACTTTTCAGAGACCTCTTATAAGTCACCTGTTTGAATCCTTAGAACAACCCTTCTCAGTAGGTACTGTAATTACTCCCCAGTTACAGATGAGGAAATCGAGGCCCAGGAGATAGTGGCTTGTCCAAAGACAGACCACGGTGGCAGCAGAGGAGCCTGGTGGAGTGAGAGTTTGGGGACCAGTGCCTGTCCACAGGAGGGCTAAAGCACCTGGCTCTTTCCAGCCTCACCGCTCCCTCCCACTCTGCGTCATCTCTATCCGTCCATCCAGTCCTCCCCTCCCTGAGGAGAGATGGTGAGCATAGAGGGCAGGGCTTCCCTTGTGGCCATGGCCGTGGCCGGCAGACCCCAGGCTCCCGTCTCCACTGCCCAGGAAAACATATTCTACGGACCACCCGTCTCCCATGCTGTGCAGACATAGGAGACGTTCCTGTAACTATGGAACGTAGTCACTCACCCTCACTAGGTCCTGTCTGCTCCGTCCGACCCCAGACAGCTGCCTACTTCTCTCCAGCCTCAGTTTTCTCACCCTTAAGTAGGAAGAAGCAGCAGGATCGCTGGGAGGTTCATGGAGTAACAGAGAGGAACGCAAGTGCAGTGCCCACGGGGGCCGCCATCGCCGCTCCTCTCCAAGCACCAGGCTCAGCCCTCTTCATGCCTTTTTCTCTTTTCATTCTCACAACAACCCTGTAAGTGACCGACTCATCGTCTTGGTTTGCCTGGAATTTTCCAGGCTTGAGCACAGACTGTCCTGCATCCTAGGAAATCACTCAGTTTGAGCAAGCCTATAAGGCAGACAACATTTGCTCCATTTTCCAGGGGAGGAAACTGAGACTCAGAGTCGCTGTGCAATAGCCCTGGGTCCCACCACCAGCCCAGGTCTGCAGGCTCCAGAGCTGCCCTCTGGCTGAGGTGCCTGGCTGGTCCCTGTGGACAGTGGGAGCCATGGAAGGTTCAGGGCCGTGGCAGGCACGTGCTTGGGCGCTCAACACAGCCCACCCAGACAGGCCTGTGCCAGGCAGCCATTGAGATGTCAGTCAGTTATACAGTGCAGAGGAGGACACTGAATGAACAGCAAAACACCCTGCTACCCTCCCTTCCATGTTTAGGTTTCGACTTTGAAGACAAGAATGCCTCAAATAAGTTCAACATGGACTCCAGGCCCAAGAGACTTGGGTCCAATTGCTTCCAAATGGGAGTGAAGATTCATCTCCCAGAACCCGCGGTCATGCACACGTGGTTTCAGAGGCCTGAGGGTCCCCAGCAGAGCAGGGAGGGGCTGTGCGCCTTCCCAGAAGGCCAGGCCGTGCAGTGGGAAAGCTTGGCTTCAGGGTTGACAGCTGGGCAGGCTATAGGTCGGCCGCTGTTTACTGAGCAATCACTAAGCCCGTGCAAGTCATGGAGCTCCAGCCGCGTTGATATCCCCGTGTTGCAAGTGGACAAGTGAAGGCCGGGAGGGACCATGCCTTGCTCCAGGTCACCCGGCGGGGAGTGCCAGAGCCAGATCAGACCCGGGATTCAACAGTCCCCCAAGCCCCACCGTTGGCCTGCACTTCCCGGTAGGCCCAGGGGCTGACCTGGGGGCCTCTGCCCTCTGCATCCTGGTTGGCTCACCTGGACCAACCGGCACCTCCTCGTGAGTTGAGATCTGGTTTCAGAGCACACGGGGAAGGACTGGGGTCACAGCAATGAACTGATGGATAGTTGGGGTTATCACTGGCCGCCAGTGAAGGGCTCTTCATGCTCAAGTACACAGTTTTGTCCTGTACTTTGCTGCCCCTGTGGCCACAGCACCTGGAAAGGGGACTCATCCTTATGTCCAGTCCTCCTGAGATAGGCACCACCTTCTTGGCCGCTTACAGGTAGGGAAACGCAGACCAGAGCCAAGGACCTTCGGCCGCTAGGTGGTGAGCCTGGGGCTATACTCCGAGTTTGATTCCACAGGAAGGAGGCTCGCGGAGGTAGCTGGGACCCCTGGGACGGGGTTAGAGCCAGGGATGCCTGGCTGTGGTGGGGAGCAGGAAGCCAGAACGCTCTGTCCAGGGCCCCGGGGGCACCGTGGGCACCCAGATTGCCCGCTGTTGCGTGTCCTCGCTTCCCATCTGTCTCCTCTGCAAAATGGGAGGCGAAGCCCAGAGGAAGTGAAATCAGGGGATAGGGGTGGAGGATAGGTGGGTAGGGGCGGGGGAAGGAACCCCGTTAGATTGAGTTGCCAGGTTAACCTCACGGAAGAGGCTCTGCGTCCTAGAGGCTGGAACAGGCTGGACTTGGGAAGAACCAGAGACAGCACAGCCACTCACCAAGCCTGTTTCCCCTTTCTCTGTAAAGGATGAAGGGTGGACTGCTGCCCTTGAGGAGACTGAAGGGAAGCAGAAACCCAGGCAGCTCTGACCCACGGGATCAAGTCCAAGCTCGGAGGCGGGACTTCCCTGGTTGTCCCGTGGTTAAGACTCCGCGTTCCCAATGCAGGGGGCCCAGGTTCAAACCCTGGTCAGGGAACTAGATCTGCATGCCAAAACGGTGATTGAAGATCCCCATTGCAGCCAAATAAATAAATCAATGTTTTAAAAAATAACTCAGAGGAGTGAGGGTGCCCAGGAGCTGGGCATCAAAGAGCTGGAAGGGTGGACCTGGGAGCCTGAGGGTTCCCAGGGCTGGATCACAGCCGGCCAGGGGGGCCTGCAGCTGCCTCGCCAGTGAAGGGAATGGGCTTGGGGTCTGGAGCTCAGGGCACACAGGAGGCAGCAGGCAGGGTCCTCGCCCGGAGCCCTGAAATCCCCCCGGAGGGGCCGGGACGGGCTGACAGGACAGGACAGAGGCTGAGGCCCGCGGGCTGGGAGGGGGAGGGACCGCAGCTGGGAAGCAGGTGGGGGAGGAGGCAGGAGACGGATGAGGCCTGGACTGGGAGGAAACGGAGAACAAGATGAGAGATAAGATTTCAAAGGCGCGTCAGACAGTGGCAGCCACAGAGTATGAGGAACAGCGCCCGGATGGGGGACGGCAGGGGCGGGCGGGAGGGCGGGGGAAGGGGAGGAGCGGGCTCCCCGAGCCCTGACCATACCGCGGTGTCTCCCAGTGGGTCACACCGCCGTCCACGGTGTCCCTGACTCTGTCTTCAAGACATGCCCACTGTTTAGGGGGGAGCTTAGTAACGACCGTAGCCAGCGTCCGCGGCCCCCGTGTGATCCCACTCCCATCTCTCTCTCTCTCTCCCTGCAGCTTTGGCCACGCCCTTGCCTAGGGACAGCACCCATGCTCCCGGAGCTCGGGCTCTCTGTGCGGTGGGAGGGGAAATCCAGGCCCCAAACTCACTGGGTAGCCCGTGGTGTGGGGACACCCCCAGCGCCTGCAGCCCCCACATTTCAGAATCAGAAAGAACCCACGGGAGGGGCTGAAGGAGCACCAGAGGCACCCAGACAGAGCTGAGTCGCGGGGAGCATCTAGAAGAGCCTGGAAGAGCTAAATGTCCCTCTACCTTCCCAGGCCTCCTGCTCACGCCTCAGCCTAGGTGGCCCGCAGGTGGCTCGGAGGACACAGAGGCATGGAGATCCTGGGGGAGGCCCTGATTGGCAAACATCAGCCCAAAGTGTCCCCCTGACTGCTCTGCACCACAGGGTTGGCACCAGGCAGCCAGGTCAGCACCCAGCTCCCTGCGAGCGGCCCTCGGCAAGTCACTCCGCTCTCAGGGGCCCAAATATGGATGGGCCAATGGCAGGACCCACATCCCACAGTCAGTGTTAGGAGCCAGTGAGGGCACGGCGCACAGTAGGACCTCGCTGAATTAGCATATGATCTGCCATCTCCGTGGCTCTACTGGGCGCGGTGGTTTCTGAAGGACTCGACTGGAAGGCCAGACCTGGGGGCATCCCAGAGGCTTCGCCCAGGGGCGGGAGGCAGCGAGGGAATCCAGGGTGGAAGGGAGCGCCTAGGAGGTTTCCTGGTGGAGTGGATTGATTGGCAGGTGGAAAGAGAGCAGAAAGAATCCCCTGGGTAGAGATGAGGAAGGCTGTGGAAGGACCGGGCTGGGCAGGGCGGGGTGGGGTGGAAGCTGACCTTTAACCCCTGGCACTGGGGGCAGCGGGCGGGTGCAGCGGCGCACGGGGCTGTGCGGTGGGTGACGATTTACAGTGGCTGCAGAAATGCCACAGCGGGAGGGCAGCTTGGAGGCCTCCCAGTCAAGGGACTCTCCCCTTCCCCCCGGCACAGGCCAGGCCGGGGAGAACACCGCCGTCCACGGTGTCCCTGACTCTGTCTTCAAGACATGCCCACTGTTTAGGGGGGAGCTTAGTAACGACCGTAGCCAGCGTCCGCGGCCCCCGTGTGATCCCACTCCCATCTCTCTCTCTCTCTCCCTGCAGCTTTGGCCACGCCCTTGCCTAGGGACAGCACCCATGCTCCCGGAGCTCGGGCTCTCTGTGCGGTGGGAGGGGAAATCCAGGCCCCAAACTCACTGGGTAGCCCGTGGTGTGGGGACACCCCCAGCGCCTGCAGCCCCCACATTTCAGAATCAGAAAGAACCCACGGGAGGGGCTGAAGGAGCACCAGAGGCACCCAGACAGAGCTGAGTCGCGGGGAGCATCTAGAAGAGCCTGGAAGAGCTAAATGTCCCTCTACCTTCCCAGGCCTCCTGCTCACGCCTCAGCCTAGGTGGCCCGCAGGTGGCTCGGAGGACACAGAGGCATGGAGATCCTGGGGGAGGCCCTGATTGGCAAACATCAGCCCAAAGTGTCCCCCTGACTGCTCTGCACCACAGGGTTGGCACCAGGCAGCCAGGTCAGCACCCAGCTCCCTGCGAGCGGCCCTCGGCAAGTCACTCCGCTCTCAGGGGCCCAAATATGGATGGGCCAATGGCAGGACCCACATCCCACAGTCAGTGTTAGGAGCCAGTGAGGCACGGCGCACAGTAGGACCTCGCTGAATTAGCATATGATCTGCCATCTCCGTGGCTCTACTGGGCGCGGTGGTTTCTGAAGGACTCGACTGGAAGGCCAGACCTGGGGGCATCCCAGAGGCTTCGCCCAGGGGCGGGAGGCAGCGAGGGAATCCAGGGTGGAAGGGAGCGCCTAGGAGGTTTCCTGGTGGAGTGGATTGATTGGCAGGTGGAAAGAGAGCAGAAAGAATCCCCTGGGTAGAGATGAGGAAGGCTGTGGAAGGACCGGGCTGGGCAGGGCGGGGTGGGGTGGAAGCTGACCTTTAACCCCTGGCACTGGGGGCAGCGGGCGGGTGCAGCGGCGCACGGGGCTGTGCGGTGGGTGACGATTTACAGTGGCTGCAGAAATGCCACAGCGGGAGGGCAGCTTGGAGGCCTCCCAGTCAAGGGACTCTCCCCTTCCCCCCGGCACAGGCCAGGCCGGGGAGAACAGCCCTCCCGCCGCAGAGGGGCTGGGGGTGAGAGGTGCAAAGCAAGGCTGGCCCAGGTGGGCAAACCCCGCAGGTAGGTGTGGGAGTGGCAGGAAGCTAGGAGGGGGGCTCCGAGCGCTGCCTTAAGAGTCTTGGGTGGGGCTTCCCCTGGTGGTCCAGTGGGTGGGAACACCGCCTTGCAGTGCAGGGAGTGTCGATTCGATCCCTGGCCTGGGAAGATCCCACGTGCCGCGGAGCGGCTGGGCCCATGTGTCCAATCGCCGAGCCGGAGCTCTGGAGCGCATGCGCCCAGAGCCGGCTCTCTGCAACAACAGAGGCCACCGCGATGGGAGGTCCATAGGAGCCAGAGAGCAGAGACAGATGGAAATAGAGAAATGAAAGACCAATAGAAGTAGCCCGCCCACTGCCCTCCCTCCCCAACCCGACCCCCGCCCAAAATAAATAAATAAATAAATCTTAAAAAAAAAAAAAAAAAGAGTCCTGGGTGGTCTGCCTGCCTCCTCTGACGCCAGAGCCAATGGACCAACGTCCAGAACCTGAAGTCAGACAGGCCCAAGTTTGAATCCAACCTCTCCACTTCCCACTGGGCAACCCAGTTGGAGGCATCTCTGGGGAAAAACATCTATTTCAGTGATACTGAACATCCTCCTCTTTCTTGTGCGTTAGAGCAAACCCAAATTCACTTTGGTAAATCACTTTCCAGTGTTATTGTCTATCAGGCTTTTACTCCTCACCCGTCACCCTGTTAAACATTTTCCATGAATTATTTTCTTTAATCTTTACTGACTCCTGGGCCAGTAACTGACAGTGGGCCAGCTGCCCACTCCGTCTTCTAGTTTGTGATAATAGAAACATCATCAGAACACATACAAAAAAGACCCCATACTTTTAACCTCTAGAGCAACGCTGTCCAACATTGGCCGATAGCTGCGTGTAGCCGCTGAGCACTTGACATCCAGCCAGGACCAAGCAGAAAGTGTAAATAAAATACACACCAGTTGCAAGCACATGTACGAATGAAAGATGTAAACTGGCTCATTAATCTTTATATCAATTGTATGTTGAAATAATATTTTGGATGTATCGGATTAAATAATTTCTTTAATATATATGTACTTTGGGCTGCATCAGGTCTTCTTGGTGGCACACAGGCTCTTTGTGGTGGTGGGTGAGCTTCTCTCTCTCTGGTTGTGGTAGGCAAGCTCCAGAGTACAGAGGCTCAGAAACTCCAGCACTGAGGCTTAGCTGCCCCACACCATGTGGGATTTTAGTTTCCCAACCAGGGATCAAATCCACATCTTCTGCACTGGAAGGTGGATTCTTAACCAACGGACCCCCAAGGAAGCCCCTAAATAATATTTTATTAGAATTACTTTCACCTGTTTCTGTTTTAATACAGCTCCTAGAAAAATTTAAGCTGCGTGTATTTATTTCTAGTGGACAGCATTGCTCCAGACCAACCAAAGTATCCACAATTATCATCAAATCACACAAGTTCCAAGCCCTGGTTTATTCACTGGACGTCTTTTCTGACTTCCCGAGGGGAACTCCCTGCTGGCGCTCACGTACAGGACCCAGAGTTGGTTCTGGGTAAACATCAGAAACCAGCGAGGCTCCAAGGCTTTGCCTATGTCTGGAGGCATTTTGTGTGGCCACAGCTGGAGGGAGGATATGACTGGTGTCTAGTGGGCAGAAGCCAGGAAGCTTGGTCCTCCAGAGCATGGACAGCCCCTCCTATGAAGAATTAATCAGTCCCAAATGTCCATAGAGCTCAGCTGAGAAACTCTGAGAGAGAGGATGCAGGGTGCGTAAGGAATATGTCCTCAGCCCCCTGCTGCGCTGGCCCGTGTGGCAGCGGACCCCAGCAGACCTGGGTCTGAAGTCTGGATCCCCTCTGAGTGGCTGGGTATCCTCAGGCAAGTGAGGGTTCCCCCTCTGAGCCTCAGCCACCTCAACTATGAAATGGGTAGGATAACAGCCATCCCTGGCAGGTTGCAGGAGGATTAAATGAGATAATGTCCAGAAGGGTTAAACTCGGTTCTTCGCCAAAAGATCTCATAGAATAGGGGCTGTGCTGGGTTGAATCAACTCCACCCTGTCCCCATTCAGATCCAACCGGAATCTCAGTCTGCGACTTTATTTGGAAATAAGACTTCCTGAGTGGCACGTTCGTAAAGAATCTGCCTGCCAGTGCTGGAGAGTCAAGAGACTGGGGTTTGATCCCTGGGTCGGGAAGATCCCCTGGAGGAGGAAATGGCAACCCACTCCAGTATTCTCACCTCGAAATCCCCTGGACAGAGGAGCCTGGTGGGCTCCAGCCCATGGGGTTGCAAGAGTCAGACAGGACTGAGCAGCACCTGAGCACACAAAGGTCTTCACAGATGGAATCGGTTACGCTATGATGAGGTCACACTGAATTAGGGTGGGACCAGCAATCCTTGCTGTAAGAGAAAGGAGGAGGCATTGGGGTGACCCCATGGGGAGAGGCCACATGGAGATAGAGATCCGAATGACGCAGCTACAAGCTGAGGAACACCAAGAGTCGTGGCCAGGAGAGAGCCTGGAGCGGTCTGCCCAGGGCCACGGGGGGACCCAACCCTGCCCACACCTTGATGTCAGACCTGGGGCTTCCGGGAACTGTGAGAGAACGCATTGGGATATCTTAAGCCCCCACGTGTGCGGTGCTATTTCAACCCTGCAAGCTCATCCGGGGCTGCGGCTGGCCGGCCTGTGGCTGTGCCTGCCGGCGCGGGAGGGGACAGCTCCAGGGCACAGAGGCCTTGCCTGCTGAGAATACCTGCAGGCGCGCCCAGGCGGATTCTGGAGAGCGAAGGTCTTCTCCAGGATGGGAAGAATATCTGTAGCTCTAGGTGTCCAGTCGTGTCTGGAAGTCACTGACAGTCCCCTGTGTACCCCATCGGTGCCGCCCGTGTGCCCCAACTGTGGAGCGGTCCATGGTGGTGATGGCCCCTGGTGTGGTGTGCGTACCCCCGCAGCTCACCTCATGTGTCCAAGGAAAGGCAGACAAATTTGGAGGATGCAGACAGAGCCCGTGGCACATGCGTGGGCACACAGGAGGAATGCCAGACGCGGGTCCCACGCTGCAGTCTCCGCGCATCGACGGTATTCAGAGAGCTGAGTGAGCCCGGTATCCCGGCGCATGCGCAGCCCGCCGTGGATGCCGGCGGCCAGGGAGGATTTCGACCCGCAGAGATGGCTCCAAGGAACTCGGAATAGCTGCGGCACATGGAAAGCAGAGAAGGAGGAAAATCCATTTGGGGCCAAGAGCTCTGTCTGAACTTTGTCCTTTTCTCAAGCAAAAGAAAATATTATTTCACCCTCTAAAGAACCACACATAATAACAGGCGAAATGTCAAGACCAATGTTGATATAAACCCCCAAGGAAAACAAACATCTCTACCTTCTCCATGGCCTCCCCACCTCACCCTACTCAGCTAGTTCAAACAGAGCTAGAGGTGGGCAGAGGGAAGGTGGGGGAAATGAGGATAGCCTGCCGGGCTGGGAGCTGCCAAGGAAGCTGGGTCTCCCCAGGATCAGGAGCCAACTGGGCGAGCCTGGCCTGAGGGGACACACAGACCAGATCCGCCATTAAGAAGTCATCCTGATTTCAAGTCTCATTGGCCCTTGCTGGCTGTGAGACCTTGGTCAAGTAGCCTGACCTCTCTGAACCTGAGGTTCCTCTTTGGCAAGTGGAGAGGATGGCATGGGATCATGCAGTAGGGCACCAAGCATGGCACATTACCGATCATAGCCCTCTATCAACCAAGTCTCCCCAGGAGGTGGGGGTGTTACCAGGGAGACCCCCAAGGCTTCATGAAAAAGCATTTCCTGAGCACCCACTAGATGCCAGCCCTAGTCTAGCAGCCCTGTGGAGAGCACGCCATGATCAATCCATGCGGCTTTGTGGAGATTACCATGGAGTTGCAAGAGGCAGCAACAGGTTTGAAGAGGTAAAGGGATGTGCCCAAGGTCACTGGGAAGAGGGGCTGAAGTTCAAAGCCAGTCGGCTCCAAGAGCCCAGGCAGAGCTCATCCATGAATCTGGACTCCCAGTCCTAGCCCCAGAGCTCATGGGAGTCTCTGTACACCGGGATGTGTGTTGGAGGTTGTTGGATCACACTGCCCAAGAGACCCCACCCCCCACCCCCCGCCAACGTTTGGCTCTCGCTTTAAATCTCAATTCACCAACCTCTGCCTATTGGTCCTCCAAGCGCCACCCAGGTGATCTTCCAAACGTTCAGTCTAGTTTTTGTTTTATTTGCTTTTCTGAATTGGAGGCAATCTGACAAACATTCACTGAGTTCCTGCTCCATGCCAGACCGCGGGCTGAGCACTCGAGACCCAGAGGTACATGCTCCCTGAGGCCAACCCCCAAGAAACTCCCCATCCAGTGGGGGTGGAGTGAGGCGAGGGAGAAGCACAGAACAGAGGCAGGCAGACTACGACAGCATACTAAGCAGTCACTTTCATGGTGACTGCCTAGCCTCCACAGGACGGCGTGAGAAGGGGCTCCTGAGACATCGGGGCGAGTCTTTCAAGCGAAGACTTGAAAAGGAATAGCAGTTTGCCTGAAAGACCAGAGAGGAAGGGTGTTGGAGACGGAAGGAGCAGGGCATGGAAAAGCATGCAGTCAGCAGGACCTCAAGTGATGGATTGGCACGCACTTGGTGTTGATACCGAGCAGGGAGGCTGGCAAGGGAGGGTAGGAGCGGATTCAAGACGGCCCTGTGAGAAAGTAAGGTGGAGAGGCTAGTGGGCGCCCGTCATGGTGGGTTTTATCAAGGTTGTTTTGAGAACATCAGGGAGCCATTGAAGGGACATAACTGGATCAAACTTGCTTTAGAGAAAAATGGCTCTGAGTACAGTGGGGAGAGGGCTTCGCCGGTGGCTGAGTGGTAAAGAATTCCCCTGCCAGTGCAGGAGATGTGGGTTCGATCCTTGAGTTGAGAAGATCCCTGGAGAAGGAAATGGCAACCCGCTCCAGTATTCTTGTCTGGAGAATCCCATGGACAGAGGAGCCTGGCGGGCTGTAGTCCATGGGGTTGCAAAGAGTTGGACACGACTGAGTAACGAAACAGCAGCAACAGGGAAGAGAAGAGTTTGGAGGAGCAAGGCTGGAGGTGGGAGGCCAGCGAGGAGTCAAGAGAACAGGGCAGCCTGAAGGGCAGCGGGCCAGGGCATGCAGAGGAAGAAGGGGAGTAGAGAATGTACGTGAGGTAGAAATGACAGAACCTGGTACCTGGCTCAGAGAAGGAGGAGTGAATAGACGAGAAAAGGGGAAAATCTACAGGATGCTCCGTTTTCACACCTGGGTTGGAGGCTGATGCCCCCTGGTGAAACGGGCAGCCCAGAGGGAAGGCTCACAGGTGTTCCGATGGGGAAGTGCTGAGTCTCCAGGGCCAGCAGGGTGTCCTAGTGAAAATATCAGAACACCAGGAGGCAGTTGGCTCCTGAGGCCAGCCCCCAAGAAACTCCCCATCCAGTGGGGGTGGAGTGAGGCGAGGGAGAAGCACAGAACAGAGGCAGGCAGACTACGACAGCATACTAAGCAGTCACTTTCATGGTGACTGCCTAGCCTCCACAGGACGGCGTGAGAAGGGGCTCCTGAGACATCGGTGCGAGCCGTTCAAGCGACGACTTGAAGAGGAATAGCAGTTTGCCTGAAAGACCAGAGAGGAAGGGTGTTGGAGACGGAAGGAGCAGGGCATGGAAAAGCATGCAGTCAGCAGGACCTCAAGTGATGGATTGGCACGCACTTGGTGTTGATACCGAGCAGGGAGGCTGGCAAGGGAGGGTAGGAGCGGATTCAAGACGGCCCTGTGAGAAAGTAAGGTGGAGAGGCTAGTGGGCGCCCGTCATGGTGGGTTTTATCAAGGTTGTTTTGAGAACATCAGGGAGCCATTGAAGGGACATAACTGGATCAAACTTGCTTTAGAGAAAAATGGCTCTGAGTACAGTGGGGAGAGGGCTTCGCCGGTGGCTGAGTGGTAAAGAATTCCCCTGCCAGTGCAGGAGATGTGGGTTCGATCCTTGAGTTGAGAAGATCCCTGGAGAAGGAAATGGCAACCCGCTCCAGTATTCTTGTCTGGAGAATCCCATGGACAGAGGAGCCTGGCGGGCTGTAGTCCATGGGGTTGCAAAGAGTTGGACACGACTGAGTAACGAAACAGCAGCAACAGGGAAGAGAAGAGTTTGGAGGAGCAAGGCTGGAGGTGGGAGGCCAGCGAGGAGTCAAGAGAACAGGGCAGCCTGAAGGGCAGCGGGCCAGGGCATGCAGAGGAAGAAGGGGAGTAGAGAATGTACGTGAGGTAGAAATGACAGAACCTGGTACCTGGCTCAGAGAAGGAGGAGTGAATAGACGAGAAAAGGGGAAAATCTACAGGATGCTCCGTTTTCACACCTGGGTTGGAGGCTGATGCCCCCTGGTGAAACGGGCAGCCCAGAGGGAAGGCTCACAGGTGTTCCGATGGGGAAGTGCTGAGTCTCCAGGGCCAGCAGGGTGTCCTAGTGAAAATATCAGAACACCAGGAGGCAGTTGGCTCTCTAGACAGGAGGGAAGCCAGAGGTGGGGTGTTGGTTTGGAAATCATCCCAGTGGTCATGAAGGCTATGCTCCCCCCAGGGAGGGTGGGCCGTGCCAGGAGAGCCGTGGGTGCACCAACAGTCAGGAGAGGGAGCAAAGGAAGAGAGCTCAAGAAGAAGCTGGAGAAGAAGCAACGGCGAGTCAGAGAAGAGAGAGGTTAAGGGTGTACGATGAAGACGAAAACCTGGACAAATGGACCGATGACCCAGGGGTCAGAGGTGGTCTCGACCAGAGCCTCAGGGAAGACATGGGAGCAGGGTGCAGAGAGCTGAGAGGTGGATGGGGGTGAGGAGTCGAGCGTGACGAGGGTCGTACGCTGGGCTTTTAAAAGCTTGGCCGGAGATGGAGGTGGAAACAGATCAAAGGTGGCAGATAGCAGGAGCCTCCAGGTCCAGGGAGGGTTCTCATTTAAACGTGGGAGCTGCTGGAGTCCGAGTCACAGGAGCTGGTGAGTTACTGGAGGCAGGACGTCCCTGCCAAGAGGACCAGGGCTGAGGTCTGGCCCACGGTGGGGTGGGGGTCCTGCATGGAGACTGAGGGACAGAAGGGGTGAGCTGGAGGGCCGACGCAGAGAGGGCAGAGGGAGAAGGGCCTTGACGTCAGGCTGGGGGGCTCCTCAAGGGCAGGCTGAGGACTCCGGCAGAGCTGCAGAGAGCTGGGGAGGCCCGGGCTCTGGACACAGAGGGACCTGAGCTTGCATCCCAGCCCCGCCACTCACCAGCTGTGTGACCCCAAGGTCCCCCACGCCGCCGCTCCCTTCTCCCTGAGACCCGGATAGCCACAGTCCCTGCCCCACGGGAACGCATGCACGAAAGGCATTCAGCACCGGGACCTGGGCGAGTGGAGGACCTGGATAAACGCGAGCGAATAAGAAAATAAATAATGTGGAGCCATGGAGGGGTTTGAAGCCGGGAAGTGACAAGGTCAAATCTGTATTTTAGAAAGACCCCGCTGGAGGAGGAGGTAGCCTTGGGGAGAAACTAAAAGGTCGTGCACTTCTCGAGGTATTTCTCTGAAGTCTGTGGGAAGTTTGTAGTGTCAGGTTAAAGATTTTATTGGTTCCATGTTTTGGTTTTTGATTCAGCTGCTTCCTCGGGTCCTCACACGTCGGATGCCGGTCTTACTGGCGGGGCCGGTAACTGGCCTGGTGAGTTGGGTCGGTCTGGGGCTTTGAGGTGTATTTCAGGAATGAAACGAAACGGTGGGAAAAGTAAATACGGAGAAATAAATAAATAACGTGGAGGGTGGAATTAGGGGAGGGGCAGTCCCCAGTCCCGTCCACAGGACTCAGCAGGGCAAGGGGCGCTGGCCCGGCCGGAGAAGGGGCGGGGCAGTTCCCTGTGAAATTCCTGCTCTGCGGCCAGGAATGACCTGCCACCGGGATTCACACAGGTCAGCCGCCTTCATGGCCCTCATGGCCTCGTCAGGAGAAGCTTGCACTTGGGAAGGGCATCGACGCATCTTGCAGGAGACCCCTGGGCCCCTAGTGAGTCCCAGGGAGTTAGAACTGGGTCAGATGAAAGCCTGGCCGTGATACTGACATTCACATGGTGGTTGTTGACTCCCTACTTCTCATCCGCCTGCACGGCTCTCTGATGAGATGCACAGTTATCTGTCCCATTACACAGAAGAGGAGACAGGGGCTCCGAGAATGCTGTTTGCCAGGGGCTCGGCGAGCTCCTCAGGAGAGGCACCCGCCCTCTCCTCCATCCTGCTCCAGAGGTGGACCCCTTGGCAATGCCTCCTCCGTGAAGCCCCAGGGCGGCCGTTTCTCTGCCAGTCACCCAGGCACAAAGCAGAAAGCGCCCAGGGCAGCAGGTGGCCTCCCCTTCCGGCCCTCTGCTAGCCCGCTGTGTGACCTTGGGCAAGTGGCTTCCGCCTCTGTACCTGGGCGGCCTCCTCCTCAGTCAGCGTCCAGTCTCGGGGGGTGCAGATCTCACTGGCTGCCGCCCACCTTGGGCCTAGCACATAGTAGGCACGCCTCAGGGCCCCAAGCCCTCTTCCAGGGCTTCCCTGTCAGGGCCGATTATCTCCATGGAATCCACACTGTGAAAATAAACATGAACTCAACCCCGGGGAGTACGAACTTTTCTCGAGGTATTTCTCTGAAGTCTGTGGGAAGTTTGTAGTGTCAGGTTAAAGATTTTATTGGTTCCATGTTTTGGTTTTTGATTCAGCTGCTTCCTCGGGTCCTCACACGTCGGATGCCGGTCTTACTGGCGGGGCCGGTAACTGGCCTGGTGAGTTGGGTCGGTCTGGGGCTTTGAGGTGTATTTCAGGAATGAAACGAAACGGTGGGAAAAGTAAATACGGAGAAATAAATAAATAACGTGGAGGGTGGAATTAGGGGAGGGGCAGTCCCCAGTCCCGTCCACAGGACTCAGCAGGGCAAGGGGCGCTGGCCCGGCCGGAGAAGGGGCGGGGCAGTTCCCTGTGAAATTCCTGCTCTGCGGCCAGGAATGACCTGCCACCGGGATTCACACAGGTCAGCCGCCTTCATGGCCCTCATGGCCTCGTCAGGAGAAGCTTGCACTTGGGAAGGGCATCGACGCATCTTGCAGGAGACCCCTGGGCCCCTAGTGAGTCCCAGGGAGTTAGAACTGGGTCAGATGAAAGCCTGGCCGTGATACTGACATTCACATGGTGGTTGTTGACTCCCTACTTCTCATCCGCCTGCACGGCTCTCTGATGAGATGCACAGTTATCTGTCCCATTACACAGAAGAGGAGACAGGGGCTCCGAGAATGCTGTTTGCCAGGGGCTCGGCGAGCTCCTCAGGAGAGGCACCCGCCCTCTCCTCCATCCTGCTCCAGAGGTGGACCCCTTGGCAATGCCTCCTCCGTGAAGCCCCAGGGCGGCCGTTTCTCTGCCAGTCACCCAGGCACAAAGCAGAAAGCGCCCAGGGCAGCAGGTGGCCTCCCCTTCCGGCCCTCTGCTAGCCCGCTGTGTGACCTTGGGCAAGTGGCTTCCGCCTCTGTACCTGGGCGGCCTCCTCCTCAGTCAGCGTCCAGTCTCGGGGGGTGCAGATCTCACTGGCTGCCGCCCACCTTGGGCCTAGCACATAGTAGGCACGCCTCAGGGCCCCAAGCCCTCTTCCAGGGCTTCCCTGTCAGGGCCGATTATCTCCATGGAATCCACACTGTGAAAATAAACATGAACTCAAGTGGCCCCGGTCTCCGTGGCAGCCAAGGGGAAGCTCGGTCCCCAGCCTGTGTCTGTTCTGGGCAGGAACAAAAGTTTCCCTGTGAGGTTGCCCCCACCCCCGCTCCCCTTCTGGAGCCAGCTGGGACGGGAGGAGGAGGCAGGAAGGGGGCCCGGCTCGCAGCCCGCGAGTCCAACTGCCTGTCAAAACCCAGCCTCCCTCCCGCCCAAGCCCAACCCAACAGCCCCTGGGCCTCAGGCAGGTGAAAGGCCCCCAGACTCAGGCGGCCCAGGGGCAAAAGCTGGGTCTGGTCATAGGATCTGAGGAAGCGCAGGTTCCCAGGGGTGGTCCTGGGGACCGTGTGTGGGACTAGAGGCCAGGGATGTGGACCGGAGAGCTGCCCAGTTACCCTGGCGCAGAGCGCTGTCCTGTCCATGCACCTCACAGCCCTTCTTCACTCCCAGCCTCCCAGCTCAGAGCCTCTCCCCTCGTGGGTCCAGGAGCTGGTGGGACATGCACGGCCCTGGAGGACACGGCAAACCCAGCACAGAACTTGGCTTCCGAGAGAAACGGCACAAATTCTGGCTCCACCATAACCTGTACTGAGACCTCGGACAGCTACCATCTCTGCACCTGCATCCTAGAATGGACTGCAGTCGAGGGGCAGCCACATCCCAGCTCAGCGCCACGCCTCTGCTCAGCAGCTCCGGTGCCCGCCGAGGACCAGGCAGCGCTGTGGGGTGGCTGTGGAGCTCACACACGGTGGAGTCAGGTGTGTGACATGGGACAGTCTGGGAGAACACAGGAACAGGGTGTGGGGAGGGGCAGAGGGGCCCCTGCGAGGAAAAGAGCCAGGCTCAACCCGGGGCCTGAGGAGCAGAGGGTGGCGTGGGCAGGATGTGGCTGCTGTGAGAGGCGGTGCATTGGCCTCGACACCCGCGTGGACGCAGCTCTCCTGACCATGGGACTGCTCCCTGGTGGAGGGGGAGAAGAACCGTGGGGAAGGAAGCGTCACTTCACTAACTCTACCCCTTCCTGTGCCCAAGCAGTGCTGCGTGGGGCCCCCTCACCAAACAAAAGCCAGAAGAACAGCCACCCCTTCCCTTCCAAGGTCACCAGGGCGCGAGAAGGTCACAGGGAGAAGGTCACAGGTCTCAGCGCGGCCAGCGGCCACGGGGGCGAACTTTGTTCAGCAGGGCAATGGCATGGGAGGGGAGGGAAGGTGGAGGAGCTGCCAAATGACAACCAACTGGCATGGATTATAAATCTCAACAACGCTGTTGAAAAAGCATCATTTATGATTGCTCATTGCTACGTTATAGAAAGACAACAGATTGGGGTTTTGTAAACTATTCATTTACTTTTGACTGCGCTGGGTCTTCATTGCTCTGACGGGGCTTTCTCTAGCTGCAGTGCATGGTCTTCGCTTGTTGCAGAACGTGGGCTCAGTAGTTATGGTGAATGGGCTTCGTTGCCTCTTGGCACATGGGATCTTCCCGGACTAGGGATCGAACTGATGTCTCCTGCGTTGGCAAGAGGATTCTTAACCACTGGACCATCAGGGAAGTCTTGATTTTCGTATTTTGATGTAGCTCCTTACAACCTTACTAAACTCACTTATTTGTTTTAGCCGCATTTTTTTTTTTGTAGATTACATTGACTTTTTCTATGTAGATGATCATATCATCTGCAACTAAATCAATGCTGTATCTTCCTTTCAAAATAAAACGACAACCAGGACTTACCTGTAGATGCATATTCCACATCCCTTGGGATCTTCCTGAAATACCTTGAAGAATGGAGCCCTACAAGGTGCTAGGTCTCCTCAGTGGAGAGATTGATGCTCAGAATTCGCAAGAGCCTGCTTTGTGTCAGCCCAAGCTGATGGAATCAGCGTTTTCAAGATCATGGTCCCTGCCCTCCAGGGAATTAAGGACTCATGATGTCTGAGCTGCAAAAGCATCTGATGCAGAGAACACTGAGCGTCCACAGAACTGGGATTCTTGCCATCTGGAAAAGACTCTCACATATTTGATGATATGGCTGTGGGCTCATTGTCCTGTGTCCCCACCCAGATTCTGTGTCAAACCCAATCCCCAACAGGATGGCATTTGGAGGTGGGGCTTTGGGGTGATTAGATCACCAGGACTCCATCCTCCCAAATGGAGTTGGACCTCCCAAATGGGAGTGTCTGTGCAAGAGCGACCCAGAGAGCTCCTTCACCCCTGCCACCACCTAAGGGCACAGGTATTTATAGATCAGGAAGAGAGCCCCCCGCCCCCCGCCACCACTGGACACCAGATCTGCCCATCTTGGATTTCTCAGCCCCCAAAACTGTAAGAAGTGAACTTCTGTTGTTTATAAGCCACTCAGGCTCTGTTAAAGCAGCCTAAAAACACTTAGATGTGTCTTATTCAAAAACTAATCATTCCAATAAAAATTATAAGGTAGGTTTTTAAGTCCATAAAACCTTTTGATTCTGTGATCATAGTCTTAGAAACTGATCATAAGAAAATTGTGAAATATACAAAGATACAGGTTAATGGACAATGGAAAATGCTATCACAACATCAATTTATACAAAACTCCCAGGAGATAATGTGAGTATTCAACAACAACATAGAATGCTATATATAGCTGTGCTTCACAAATATACCTTTGTGATGTGTTTGACTTCTGAGTGAAGTAAGTTATAATACAGTATTAGGGAGGAAAATCTCATTTTGCTCTATATATGTGCTTGGTAAGTCGCTTCAGTCATGTTCAACTCTTGGCGACCCCATGGACTGTAGCCCACCAGGCTCCTCTGTCCATGGGGCTTTTCAGGCAAGAAGACTGGAATGGGTTGCCATTCCCTTCTCCAGGGGATCTTCCCAACCCAGGGATCTCTTCCCAGCCCACATCTCTTTCATTTTTTTTCCTCTGATTTCTTTTTTTTTGGTTTTATCTGAGTTTTCTTGCTTTTCTACAAAATTATGACAACACTATAAGCAACTACCATTTATTAAGCATGTACTTTGTTCCATGTACTGCACTGAGGGCTTTCTGTATGTTCCTTATCTAATCCTTATAACAATTCTGGGAGACAGGTGCTATTGCTTTATCAGGAAGGGTTCTTTCACCTGAAAGTGGCAGAATACTCAACTTCTGTGGGCTCATTGTCCTGTGTCCCCACCCAGATTCTGTGTCAAACCCAATCCCCAACAGGATGGCATTTGGAGGTGGGGCTTTGGGGTGATTAGATCACCAGGACTCCATCCTCCCAAATGGAGTTGGACCTCCCAAATGGGAGTGTCTGTGCAAGAGCGACCCAGAGAGCTCCTTCACCCCTGCCACCACCTAAGGGCACAGGTATTTATAGATCAGGAAGAGAGCCCCCCGCCCCCCGCCACCACTGGACACCAGATCTGCCCATCTTGGATTTCTCAGCCCCCAAAACTGTAAGAAGTGAACTTCTGTTGTTTATAAGCCACTCAGGCTCTGTTAAAGCAGCCTAAAAACACTTAGATGTGTCTTATTCAAAAACTAATCATTCCAATAAAAATTATAAGGTAGGTTTTTAAGTCCATAAAACCTTTTGATTCTGTGATCATAGTCTTAGAAACTGATCATAAGAAAATTGTGAAATATACAAAGATACAGGTTAATGGACAATGGAAAATGCTATCACAACATCAATTTATACAAAACTCCCAGGAGATAATGTGAGTATTCAACAACAACATAGAATGCTATATATAGCTGTGCTTCACAAATATACCTTTGTGATGTGTTTGACTTCTGAGTGAAGTAAGTTATAATACAGTATTAGGGAGGAAAATCTCATTTTGCTCTATATATGTGCTTGGTAAGTCGCTTCAGTCATGTTCAACTCTTGGCGACCCCATGGACTGTAGCCCACCAGGCTCCTCTGTCCATGGGGCTTTTCAGGCAAGAAGACTGGAATGGGTTGCCATTCCCTTCTCCAGGGGATCTTCCCAACCCAGGGATCTCTTCCCAGCCCACATCTCTTTCATTTTTTTTCCTCTGATTTCTTTTTTTTTGGTTTTATCTGAGTTTTCTTGCTTTTCTACAAAATTATGACAACACTATAAGCAACTACCATTTATTAAGCATGTACTTTGTTCCATGTACTGCACTGAGGGCTTTCTGTATGTTCCCTTATCTAATCCTTATAACAATTCTGGGAGACAGGTGCTATTGCTTTATCAGGAAGGGTTCTTTCACCTGAAAGTGGCAGAATACTCAACTCAAAAGGGCTTCCCAGGTGGCTCAGGGGTAAAGAATCCACCTTCCAATGCAGGAGACACAGGAGATTTGGGTTCAATCCCTGGATTGGGAAGATCCCCAGGAGCAGGAAAGGGTAGCCCACTCCAGTATTCTTGCCTGGAAAATTCCATGGACAGAGGAGCCTGGCAGACTATAGTCCCTAGGGTCAAAAAGAGTTTGACACAACTGAGCGACTGAGCACACATGTACACCCAGCTCAAACTGACCAAAGCAAAGAAAGACGATTAATTCACTTGTGTCAATGGAAAAATCATGATTGACTTCGAGCAGGGACTCAGAAGTGGACCACGGCTGGTTTCTCTTGGCTCTGCTCCCTGGAGAATGCTCCCACCTGGGAACAAGATGGCATTGTAGCAGGGGCCAGTCACGCCCTCACAACAGCAAGGCTTTATGGAAAAGAGGTGGTTTGCCAACGCCCTAAAAGAAACGCCATTGGAATAGCATGGGTCACAGGACCACCCGTCAACCAATCTCTGTGGTCAGCTGATGGGTGCTCTGACCAGCTTAACCCCAGGTCACGCCCCAATTACAAAGTCAGGAAGTGAAATCATAGTTCAGGGTAGGAGAAAATTAGTTGTCTTAAGCAAAAACACAAACTGGGTAGCAGATGGTGGATGGGAGGGGGAAGCTGTCCACTGTAGTTACCATCTCCAACTTTTTTTTTTTTAATATATATTTTTTATTTATTTATTTAGGCTGAGCAGGTCTTAGTTGTGGCAGGCGGGATCTAGTTCCCTGACCAGGGATTGAACCCAGCCCCTCGGCATTACGAGTGCAGAGTCTTATCCACTGGACTACCAGGGAAGGCCCATCATCTCCAACTTTCTAAAGAAGCTGCAGCTCAGAGATGGGAAATAGTTTGTTCAAAATCATTCAGATAGGCGAATTCCCTGGTCCCTAACGTACTCTGCATTTCCATTCAGGCGGCATGGGTCCCTGATCTGGAAACTAAGATACTCAATCCCACAACTCACCCACATGACTAAAAAGACATCTCGAAATGATACAGATAGTAAGTAAGGAGGCAGGGATCATTGTCTAGTTCCAAAGACCAGAAACTTAGTTACTATGCGATATCGCCTTCCAGGATGTGTGTAGGATTTTGATGAATTTAGGAAAAAAAAATAAAGTAATGGGCTTCCCTGGTGGTCCAGTGGGTAAGGACACCGCCCTGCAGTGCAAGGGGCTCCGGCTCGATCCCTGGCCTGGGAAGATCCCATATGCCGTGGAGCGGCTGGACCCATGTGTCCAACTATGGAGCCAGGGCTCTGCGATGAGAGAGGCCACTGCGGTGGGAGGCCCACATAGGCCAAAGAACAAAGATAAATAAATGAAAGATCAATAGAAGTAGGCAAAAAAATAAATAAATAAAGTGATAATTTCCCCACCTGTTGGTTTATGGTGCCTGGCTGCTTATGGTCAGGCTGGGTCAGGGCACACCTGAGACCCTTGTGCCCAGGGCTTCCTCCCAAGATGGTGATCACTGAGTTGCTTCATATCTTTCCATCAAAACGAGTTGTCAACAGCAACCCTGACACCAGAGAATGACCAGTGCAGGTTAGAAAAAAAGAGAATACACACCAAACACAAGTTATCATCATATCTGGTATTTATTGGTGGCCTGTCCTGTGCCGAGCATTGTGTTACTGAGTCAGGAAGTGAAATCATAGTTCAGGGTAGGAGAAAATTAGTTGTCTTAAGCAAAAACACAAACTGGGTAGCAGATGGTGGATGGGAGGGGGAAGCTGTCCACTGTAGTTACCATCTCCAACTTTTTTTTTTTTAATATATATTTTTTATTTATTTATTTAGGCTGAGCAGGTCTTAGTTGTGGCAGGCGGGATCTAGTTCCCTGACCAGGGATTGAACCCAGCCCCTCGGCATTACGAGTGCAGAGTCTTATCCACTGGACTACCAGGGAAGGCCCATCATCTCCAACTTTCTAAAGAAGCTGCAGCTCAGAGATGGGAAATAGTTTGTTCAAAATCATTCAGATAGGCGAATTCCCTGGTCCCTAACGTACTCTGCATTTCCATTCAGGCGGCATGGGTCCCTGATCTGGAAACTAAGATACTCAATCCCACAACTCACCCACATGACTAAAAAGACATCTCGAAATGATACAGATAGTAAGTAAGGAGGCAGGGATCATTGTCTAGTTCCAAAGACCAGAAACTTAGTTACTATGCGATATCGCCTTCCAGGATGTGTGTAGGATTTTGATGAATTTAGGAAAAAAAAATAAAGTAATGGGCTTCCCTGGTGGTCCAGTGGGTAAGGACACCGCCCTGCAGTGCAAGGGGCTCCGGCTCGATCCCTGGCCTGGGAAGATCCCATATGCCGTGGAGCGGCTGGACCCATGTGTCCAACTATGGAGCCAGGGCTCTGCGATGAGAGAGGCCACTGCGGTGGGAGGCCCACATAGGCCAAAGAACAAAGATAAATAAATGAAAGATCAATAGAAGTAGGCAAAAAAATAAATAAATAAAGTGATAATTTCCCCACCTGTTGGTTTATGGTGCCTGGCTGCTTATGGTCAGGCTGGGTCAGGGCACACCTGAGACCCTTGTGCCCAGGGCTTCCTCCCAAGATGGTGATCACTGAGTTGCTTCATATCTTTCCATCAAAACGAGTTGTCAACAGCAACCCTGACACCAGAGAATGACCAGTGCAGGTTAGAAAAAAAGAGAATACACACCAAACACAAGTTATCATCATATCTGGTATTTATTGGTGGCCTGTCCTGTGCCGAGCATTGTGTTACTGAGTCCTCATGACCCCCTGGTGGAAGTGGGAGCAGGTGCTGCCCTTGGTTATAGATCAGGGAATGGGAGCACAGAGCAGTGAAGTTCCTTGCCGAGATCCCACAGTCCCCTCAGGTGGAGCTGGCCGAGGGGGAGTCTGACTCCGGAGCCAGCCCTTACACCCTCCGATGCCTGCCTTCCAGCTCCTCTGCAGCCAGGAGAGAAGGTTAGCGGTCCCTGCCGAGATCAGAACTGTAGAAGTGAACCTGCTGCTAACATAATGCTGAGTGGTGCAGAAGCCAAGGAAGGCTGAGGCCTCAGCTGATGTGCCCAAGACATTTCCCCGGGCATCTGCTGGGAACGGTTGCACAGTCATGGCTGAGAACTGGTCCCCTGCTTAGAAACCCGCTAGATATTCTTCCCTCTTAAGATTTCAACCTTAGTCTTGAGTTTATAATTATTTTATATGGTAAAGGATTTCGTCCCTGGTAAAAATAAATCCAATCTCTAAGTAGACACTTAGGTCTGAAAAGAAGTTCAATTAGGAAAATATTTCACGAAACATTGTTAGTGATTTTTTTTAATGTAAACTACAGAGCTATCTATCTATATGTAGCAAGATCCAATGTTGTTCCTTAAACAAAGATATCCGTACATAAAAAAGACCAAAGGAATACACAAAATGACTCACTCTGGGGTCTAGTGTTATGGATTATTTTTAGTTTCTCATTCATGCCTTTCTATAGTTTCCAAATTTTCTATAATAAAGTGTCTTATATACATAATTTAAAAGTTGTTAAATTTTTAACAAAGGTTTCTGAGTTTAAGAGACATAAGACTTCCATAACAACCTAACCACCTCCAGCTTTGTTCTTTCAACCGCCGATGCCTGGCTGCTTATGGTCAGGCTGGGTCAGGGCACACCTGAGACCCTTGTGCCCAGGGCTTCCTCCCAAGATGGTGATCACTGAGTTGCTTCATATCTTTCCATCAAAACGAGTTGTCAACAGCAACCCTGACACCAGAGAATGACCAGTGCAGGTTAGAAAAAAAGAGAATACACACCAAACACAAGTTATCATCATATCTGGTATTTATTGGTGGCCTGTCCTGTGCCGAGCATTGTGTTACTGAGTCCTCATGACCCCCTGGTGGAAGTGGGAGCAGGTGCTGCCCTTGGTTATAGATCAGGGAATGGGAGCACAGAGCAGTGAAGTTCCTTGCCGAGATCCCACAGTCCCCTCAGGTGGAGCTGGCCGAGGGGGAGTCTGACTCCGGAGCCAGCCCTTACACCCTCCGATGCCTGCCTTCCAGCTCCTCTGCAGCCAGGAGAGAAGGTTAGCGGTCCCTGCCGAGATCAGAACTGTAGAAGTGAACCTGCTGCTAACATAATGCTGAGTGGTGCAGAAGCCAAGGAAGGCTGAGGCCTCAGCTGATGTGCCCAAGACATTTCCCCGGGCATCTGCTGGGAACGGTTGCACAGTCATGGCTGAGAACTGGTCCCCTGCTTAGAAACCCGCTAGATATTCTTCCCTCTTAAGATTTCAACCTTAGTCTTGAGTTTATAATTATTTTATATGGTAAAGGATTTCGTCCCTGGTAAAAATAAATCCAATCTCTAAGTAGACACTTAGGTCTGAAAAGAAGTTCAATTAGGAAAATATTTCACGAAACATTGTTAGTGATTTTTTTTAATGTAAACTACAGAGCTATCTATCTATATGTAGCAAGATCCAATGTTGTTCCTTAAACAAAGATATCCGTACATAAAAAAGACCAAAGGAATACACAAAATGACTCACTCTGGGGTCTAGTGTTATGGATTATTTTTAGTTTCTCATTCATGCCTTTCTATAGTTTCCAAATTTTCTATAATAAAGTGTCTTATATACATAATTTAAAAGTTGTTAAATTTTTAACAAAGGTTTCTGAGTTTAAGAGACATAAGACTTCCATAACAACCTAACCACCTCCAGCTTTGTTCTTTCAACCGCCTTTGTTTATTTATTTATTCATTCAACCAACATCACTGGTTTCCACTGTGTGAGGCCCTCACTTTGAGTGGCTCAGACAGAGTTTCTTGAGATGCTCCCTGAGTAGTGGGTGGAATGACAGACATACAGATGCTCAGATACGAATGATTCCCTAGATGTGAGCCCCGTGAGGACAGGAGCCTGCCTGGTTCATCTCTGTCTCTCAGGACCTGGGATGGAGCCAGAAACAGAGTCAGGAGCTTCAGAAATTGTTACGAACAAATGGGTGAAGTCAGGGAGACAGGAGTTTGAATCCCGGTTCGTTAAGTTCAAGTTTCCACTTCTGTAAAATAGAGGTAACACCTACCTTGTGGGATTGCTTGAAGGCTCCACTAACATGCAGATGTCTTTTTATGCAAACCTGGAAACATCAGTAGGCCCTCAACAAAGATCAGAAGTCGGTTATTTCTAGCTGGGAGGACTCTGCCAGTGTACAAAGTCTGCAAACAGTCAAGTCATTGGAAAAGACCCTGATGCTGGGAAAGATTAAAGGCAGAAGAAGAGGGTGACCAAGGATGAGATGGCTGAATGGCATCACTGACTCAATGGACATGAACTTGGGTAAGCTCCAGGAGATGGTGAGGGACCAGGAAGCCTGGCGTGCCTCAGTTCATGGGATCGCAAAGAGTGAGACAGGACTTGGCGATTGAACAAAAACAACACAAAGTCTGGGTCAGGCCCTGCTCTGCAAGTATCTGGAGCTTGACTGGGAAGAAACTGGGCTTAAAATTTGGAGAAGAGTGTGTAGACTATACTCTTATTTATCTAAGAAGAGAGGTGACATTAGATTTTAAAATGAAGGAATAAACTGGGGCTTCCCCTGGTGGTCCAGTGGGTGGGGACACCGCCTTGCAGTGCAAGGGGCACCGGTTCGATCCCTGGCCTGGGGGGATCCCACGTGCCGCGGAGCGGCTGGACCCATGTGTCCAATTACCGAGCAGGAGCTCTGGGGTGCATGCGCCCGGAGCCAGAGCTCTGCAACGACAGACGCCACCGCGATGGGAGGCCCACAGGAGACAAAGAACAAAGACGGATGAAAATGGAGAAATGAAAGACCAATAGAAGTGGCCCGCCCGCTCCCCTCCCTCCCCAACCCGACTCCCGCCCAAAAAGAAATAATAAAATAAATAAATCTTTAAAAAAAAAAAAAAAAGAAGGAATAAACTAAAAACATGAAGCAGCAGGAGTTACTGCCTGGGAGAGGAACAGGGTAGAGAAGTGGAGAAGTTGGGCTCCTTGTAATATTGCATGATGTGTGGACCTGACTTGAAAACAAGGTAAATGTTTTATATAGTCATATGTTAAACATGTTAAATGTTTGGAAAAGGAATTCCAAATAATTGCAAAAGCAAAACAAAGAAACAAAAGACGAACTTGTGGCAAGTTGGTGATAAAGCCAGGGAGAGGAATTCCTCCAAATGACTAAAACACAGTCCTTTTGGCTGTCCATCCCTAATAAGATATTCCCTCAAGGCAAAGCAAAAATAAACTGCAAAAGAAAAAAACAGTAATCACGCTGTTGGTGGTATTGGTATTCTCATCTGAGAGACCCAGGGATCAAACTCGGGTTTCCTGCCTTGCAGGCAGATCCTTTACCGTCTGAGCCACCAGGGAAGCTGATATGTGGAAAAGGACTCAGCAAAGGAGTGCACGTTTCACTGGGAAATGCAGAGAAAGGACACACAGCATCAGAGAAAGAATGTGCAGATGTAAGATGAATGTGGCTAAGCAGGAACACCAGCTCTGAATTAAATGAGAAGTGTTGATATGAGGAACTCCTAGGCGGCACTGGGATAAAGAATCCACCTGCCAATACAGGAAATGCAAGAGATGTGGGTTCGATCCCTGGGATGGGAAGATCCCCTGGAGTAGAAAATGGCAACCCACTCCAGTATTCTTGCTTGGAGAAACCCATGGACAGAGGCGCCTGGTGGGGAACAGTCCATGGGCTGCAAAGAGTAGGACACACTGAGCGACTGAGCATACACACACATCAATGTGAACTCACAGTTTGAAAATAAATGAATGGATTTTATTTTTTTAACAGTTCTAAGTTTACAGAAAAACTGAGCGGAAAGTACCACAAAGACTTCCCACATACTGCTTCATCTCCCCTTGCCCCCAGTTTCCCCGTTATTAACATCTGGCATTAGTGGGGCACACTTGTGACAGCTGATGAGCCAATACGGATATATAATTATGACCCAAGGTCCATAGTTGATATGAGGGTTCACGCTAGGTGCTGCACATTTTTTGAAAATCATTTATTGTGTCTTAAGAAGAAATATTTTTTTTTTTATTTTTATTTATTTATGGCTGTGCTGGGTTCTCAGAGCTATGCGGGCTCTTCTCTAGTTGTGGTCCACGGGCTTCTCATTGCGGGGGCTTCTCTTGTTGGGGTGCGCAGGCTCAGTCGTAGCAGCATATGGGCTGAGTTGCCTTGTGGCATGGGAGATCTTCCTGGACCAGGGGTCAGACCCATATCTATGGCAACGGCAGGCAGACTCTTAACCACAGGACCACCAGGGAAATCCCTGAGTGCGGCACATTTTAAGGGTTTTCACAAATGCATATGACACATATTCACCATTGAAGAATCCTACAGAATAGTTCCAATGCCCTAAAAATCCCGTGTTCTGCCTCTTCGTCCCTCGCCCCAGTCAGGTCCCGGCAACCATGGATCTAGATGCGTCTCCACGGTTTTGCCTTTTCCAGAGTATCATATCGTTGGAATCAGATAGTGTGTCGCCTTTTCAGATTGACTTCTTTCACCAAGCAATATGCGTTTAAGGTTCCTTTATGTCTTTTCATGGCTTGACACCTCATTTTTTTAAGCAGTGAATAGCATTCCATTTTGTGGATGGACTAGCTTGTTTATCCATTCACCTTCTGAAGGACACCTGTGTTGCTTCCAAGTTTGGGCAGTTATGACTCACAATGTATTCTGCCTTTAAAAAAACAAGTTTATTTCCTAGCTCTGTCCACTAAAAATGCCCCTTAAACAATGACTGACCCCAGGGCAATAAGCATTGCTTAAATCTTGGTTGTAGTCTCTAAATGACACTCCCCACTCAAAGAAACCAGGGTTCCTTGGAGAAATGGCTGGTTCCTGGTCTGGGACAGAAAATGTCGAAGGCAAATCTCGGACATCCTGCGATTCAAGAATGCAAGGAAGTTATCAGAGCCTACTGAGGTCCAAAGGCTGCAAGTGCCAACCTGGAGAGTTTCACTCTGGCCCGGAGGGATCATTTGAGTATCTTTAGAATAATAATTGCAGCGGATTGAAACACACCAAGTAACATCAAATCTGTATGTTCAAATGATTCTTAAAAAAAAAAAAACAACTCAATTGAAAAATAACTCCAAGGATGTCAGGAAACCAACTCATTATTTGAGCACTGCTAAAGCCCATTGTACTATGTACATCGTGTGTATGAAGAATACTGTACTGTACCTCGGTGTAACTAAAGAGTTGAAGAAGAAAGTTTCCCTTTTACAAGCATTCTAGCTCATAAATGAAGAAGGAAGACATAAGACCATCCTTTTGCAATCCCTAATGAAAGAATGAACTTGGGCAATGAACATCCATGACGGCTAACTTCACAGAAACAGAGATCACAAGACATTATGGGCCACCTGATGAAAGGACGCAATGCCTCCTGTAAAGCATTGTGGCCAAAAATCGAACCTGAATCTGATCAAGTCTTAGATTTAATTACAGGAAATACAGAGGACAGAGGAACATGTTAAAGGAGCCCCCAGGAATACAATACAGATTGAAGAAAATGCTACAGGACAAACCACCAGGTTCCTTCAACAAATAAATGACAAGGGCAGAGAGGGACGGGGAAGGGGCTATAGATTAAAAGGGACTTAAGAGACATATATGGACTTTTTTACAAGGTACAAAAGACATTTATGAGACAGTCAAGGAAATATAAACAATGACTAGATACGTGTGATGATAATTATTTCTCCAGCTGTGATAGTGGTGCTATGGCTATAATCCTTTTTAAAAAAAGTTTTTTTAATCATTTATTTTGTTAACTTTTTGCTTTTTAAAAGCTGATTAACAATGGATCATTTCAGGTGCACAGCAAAAAAATAAGCATTGCTTAAATCTTGGTTGTAGTCTCTAAATGACACTCCCCACTCAAAGAAACCAGGGTTCCTTGGAGAAATGGCTGGTTCCTGGTCTGGGACAGAAAATGTCGAAGGCAAATCTCGGACATCCTGCGATTCAAGAATGCAAGGAAGTTATCAGAGCCTACTGAGGTCCAAAGGCTGCAAGTGCCAACCTGGAGAGTTTCACTCTGGCCCGGAGGGATCATTTGAGTATCTTTAGAATAATAATTGCAGCGGATTGAAACACACCAAGTAACATCAAATCTGTATGTTCAAATGATTCTTAAAAAAAAAAAAACAACTCAATTGAAAAATAACTCCAAGGATGTCAGGAAACCAACTCATTATTTGAGCACTGCTAAAGCCCATTGTACTATGTACATCGTGTGTATGAAGAATATTGTACTGTACCTCGGTGTAACTAAAGAGTTGAAGAAGAAAGTTTCCCTTTTACAAGCATTCTAGCTCATAAATGAAGAAGGAAGACATAAGACCATCCTTTTGCAATCCCTAATGAAAGAATGAACTTGGGCAATGAACATCCATGACGGCTAACTTCACAGAAACAGAGATCACAAGACATTATGGGCCACCTGATGAAAGGACGCAATGCCTCCTGTAAAGCATTGTGGCCAAAAATCGAACCTGAATCTGATCAAGTCTTAGATTTAATTACAGGAAATACAGAGGACAGAGGAACATGTTAAAGGAGCCCCCAGGAATACAATACAGATTGAAGAAAATGCTACAGGACAAACCACCAGGTTCCTTCAACAAATAAATGACAAGGGCAGAGAGGGACGGGGAAGGGGCTATAGATTAAAAGGGACTTAAGAGACATATATGGACTTTTTTACAAGGTACAAAAGACATTTATGAGACAGTCAAGGAAATATAAACAATGACTAGATACGTGTGATGATAATTATTTCTCCAGCTGTGATAGTGGTGCTATGGCTATAATCCTTTTTAAAAAAAGTTTTTTTAATCATTTATTTTGTTAACTTTTTGCTTTATGTGGGAACATAGCTGATTAACAATGTTGTACTCATTTCAGGTGCACAGCAGAGGGACTCAGCCAAATACACATGTGTCCATTCTCCCTAAATCTCCTGACCCATCCAGGCTGCCACATAACACTGAGCAGAGCTCTCTGTGTGGTACAGCAGGTCCTTGCTGGTTATCCATCCTTTATTTTTGGCGGGAGGGGGGTGGGGGTGGGTGGAGTGGGGTGGGGAGGGAGGGCAGCGGGCAGCCCACTTCTATTGGTCTTTCATTTATCTATTTTCATCCATCTTTGTTCTTTGGCCCATGTGGGCCTTCTATCACAGTGGCCTCTGTTGTCACAGAGCACCGGCTCTGGGCACATGCGCTCCAGAGCTCCGGCTCGGTAATCAGACACATGGGTCCAGCCATTCCGTGGCACGTGGGATCTTCCCAGGCCAGGGATCGAACCGACTCCCTTGCACTGCAAGGCGGTGTCCTTACCCACTGGACCACCAGGGAAGCCCTCCCCTTTTTTTTTTTAACTTTTTCTTTTGTATTGGGTATAACAGATTAACAATGCTGTGATAGTTTCGGGTGGACAGAGAAGGGCCTCCACCATAGATATACAGGTATCCATTCTCCTCCAAACTCTTCTCCCCTCCAGGCCGCTACATAACACTGAGCAGAGTTCCATGTGCAATCCAACAGGCCCTTGTTGGTTATCCATTTTAAATATAGCAGTGTATACATGTCCATCCCAAGCTTCCTATGTCTTCCCATCACCATTCCCCCAGGAACCATAGGTTCATTCTCTACGTCTGTAAGCCTCTTTCTGTTTTGTAAATAAATTCATTTGTATCATTTCTCTTTTAGACTCTGCATATAAGGGATACTATAGGATATTTCTCTTTCTCTGCCTGACTTATTTCACTCAGTATGATGATCTTTAGGTCTACCCATGTTGCTACAAATGGCATTTCATTCTTTTTAAAGGCTGAGTAATATTCCATTGTATATAAGTACCACATCTTCCTTATCTATTCCTCTGTTGATGAAAGTTTTTCTTACCTTTTAGAAAGATAGTCAAGATGCTAAAGGGTCTTGGATTTTGCTTCAGAATAATCTATTGGGATAGAGGAATGGGGATAGAATGCAGATAAACAAAATTAGGCATGAGTTATAATTGTTGAATCTGAGTGATAGGTATATTATTCTCTCTACTTTTATATATGTTTGAAATTTCCCATAATACAAAAATCTTACCAAAAATAAAAATACAAGCTCCTTTAAACAAAGCCAGAGGTAACCTGGGTCCCTTGTCCCTCCGATAGTTTCTGTTATTACTTCTTTGTGTAAAATGACCTGAGTGGTAACTTTCTTCCCTTTTTCCTTCCAAGTGTCTGTTGGTGGCTTCGGTCTAACCTGCCTGAGCAGAAGTGAGGAGGGTCCACCCGTGATGGCCCTCCCCATACCTGCCTGCACCCTGGGGAGGACCAGCAACCAGCAGACAGAAGGAACCACACCGCGTGTGGGCCCCAGGCCAGGATCGAACCGACTCCCTTGCACTAAGGCGGTGTCCTACCCACTGGACCACCAGGGAAGCCCTCCCCTTTTTTTTTTTAACTTTTTCTTTTGTATTGGGTATAACAGATTAACAATGCTGTGATAGTTTCGGGTGGACAGAGAAGGGCCTCCACCATAGATATACAGGTATCCATTCTCCTCCAAACTCTTCTCCCCTCCAGGCCGCTACATAACACTGAGCAGAGTTCCATGTGCAATCCAACAGGCCCTTGTTGGTTATCCATTTTAAATATAGCAGTGTATACATGTCCATCCCAAGCTTCCTATGTCTTCCCATCACCATTCCCCCAGGAACCATAGGTTCATTCTCTACGTCTGTAAGCCTCTTTCTGTTTTGTAAATAAATTCATTTGTATCATTTCTCTTTTAGACTCTGCATATAAGGGATACTATAGGATATTTCTCTTTCTCTGCCTGACTTATTTCACTCAGTATGATGATCTTTAGGTCTACCCATGTTGCTACAAATGGCATTTCATTCTTTTTAAAGGCTGAGTAATATTCCATTGTATATAAGTACCACATCTTCCTTATCTATTCCTCTGTTGATGAAAGTTTTTCTTACCTTTTAGAAAGATAGTCAAGATGCTAAAGGGTCTTGGATTTTGCTTCAGAATAATCTATTGGGATAGAGGAATGGGGATAGAATGCAGATAAACAAAATTAGGCATGAGTTATAATTGTTGAATCTGAGTGATAGGTATATTATTCTCTCTACTTTTATATATGTTTGAAATTTCCCATAATACAAAAATCTTACCAAAAATAAAAATACAAGCTCCTTTAAACAAAGCCAGAGGTAACCTGGGTCCCTTGTCCCTCCGATAGTTTCTGTTATTACTTCTTTGTGTAAAATGACCTGAGTGGTAACTTTCTTCCCTTTTTCCTTCCAAGTGTCTGTTGGTGGCTTCGGTCTAACCTGCCTGAGCAGAAGTGAGGAGGGTCCACCCGTGATGGCCCTCCCCATACCTGCCTGCACCCTGGGGAGGACCAGCAACCAGCAGACAGAAGGAACCACACCGCGTGTGGGCCCCAGCCCCGCAGCCAACTCTGCATGAACAAGGTAGGAGGATTCTAGCCCCTACCAGCACCTGAGTGGGCTCCTCTCTGGGCTTCCTGCAGTGAGTGCTGGGCACTCACAGCCTGGCATAGGGCGGATAAAAGTAGAATCCAGCGATTAAGAGTTCAGGTTCTGAAAGACACAGGTTCAAATCCCAGCTCTCCCCGCAGGCATCTTCACCTGCCTGAGCCTCAGTTTCCCCATCGGTAGATAGGGAACAAAATGCGCATTTTCCTTGCATGGCTAGTGTGTGGATGCCAGGTGAGATTGTGCGTGAAGCCAGGATGGAGTGACTCCGAACAAATGGTGGTTATTTGTGCTGTTATGATTATTGCTACTGCTTTATATTGTACATTCTACAGCTAGAATATAAAGTAGGGCTTTCCCCCAAAATTATTCCTTATATTTGCCTTTTTCCAAAGCATGGTGTATTGTGGTCATTCTCTCAATTATTTCATTGGATCAAGAGAATGCTGTTTGGGGAAGATGCGTTAGCCTGAAATGACTTCACTGGGCATTCATTTTGGATGTTAATCGCAGTAAGCAGACCAATGGGTTAAAAGAGATAAAGTAATTTCATGTAGCTTTAGAATTTCTCCTGGGAGTGTGGCCTGGCCTACACGGGGGTTGGATCCTGTTGCAAACAAGCCTTTTACAGGTCACTTTACGATGTCGTACAGCAGCTCCACAGGTGATGAATCTGTCCCTACAAGGAGAGTAAGAATAACTTAGTGCCGTCATGTGTGGCAAACTGGTATTTGTGGCTGGCGCCATTACCACACTAAGCATCAATCTGTCGGTCAAAAATCTTACCAAAAATAAAAATACAAGCTCCTTTAAACAAAGCCAGAGGTAACCTGGGTCCCTTGTCCCTCCGATAGTTTCTGTTATTACTTCTTTGTGTAAAATGACCTGAGTGGTAACTTTCTTCCCTTTTTCCTTCCAAGTGTCTGTTGGTGGCTTCGGTCTAACCTGCCTGAGCAGAAGTGAGGAGGGTCCACCCGTGATGGCCCTCCCCATACCTGCCTGCACCCTGGGGAGGACCAGCAACCAGCAGACAGAAGGAACCACACCGCGTGTGGGCCCCAGCCCCGCAGCCAACTCTGCATGAACAAGGTAGGAGGATTCTAGCCCCTACCAGCACCTGAGTGGGCTCCTCTCTGGGCTTCCTGCAGTGAGTGCTGGGCACTCACAGCCTGGCATAGGGCGGATAAAAGTAGAATCCAGCGATTAAGAGTTCAGGTTCTGAAAGACACAGGTTCAAATCCCAGCTCTCCCCGCAGGCATCTTCACCTGCCTGAGCCTCAGTTTCCCCATCGGTAGATAGGGAACAAAATGCGCATTTTCCTTGCATGGCTAGTGTGTGGATGCCAGGTGAGATTGTGCGTGAAGCCAGGATGGAGTGACTCCGAACAAATGGTGGTTATTTGTGCTGTTATGATTATTGCTACTGCTTTATATTGTACATTCTACAGCTAGAATATAAAGTAGGGCTTTCCCCCAAAATTATTCCTTATATTTGCCTTTTTCCAAAGCATGGTGTATTGTGGTCATTCTCTCAATTATTTCATTGGATCAAGAGAATGCTGTTTGGGGAAGATGCGTTAGCCTGAAATGACTTCACTGGGCATTCATTTTGGATGTTAATCGCAGTAAGCAGACCAATGGGTTAAAAGAGATAAAGTAATTTCATGTAGCTTTAGAATTTCTCCTGGGAGTGTGGCCTGGCCTACACGGGGGTTGGATCCTGTTGCAAACAAGCCTTTTACAGGTCACTTTACGATGTCGTACAGCAGCTCCACAGGTGATGAATCTGTCCCTACAAGGAGAGTAAGAATAACTTAGTGCCGTCATGTGTGGCAAACTGGTATTTGTGGCTGGCGCCATTACCACACTAAGCATCAATCTGTCGGTCAAACAACTTAGAGAAGTGAAGACACATGCTCTGGAATGTCCAGGTGATGCTGGACATTGTGGGAGGTGGTTTTGAAAGGACAAAGGACACAGATTCAAAAATGCAGGTGCAGCACAGGCAACAAAAGCAAAAGCAGATAAGTTGAACCTCAAAACTGAAAATTCCTGGGTATCAAAGGACTTGATCAACAGAGTAAAAATACAAACTACTGTATGAGGGAAATATTTGAAAATCGTATATTTGAGAAGGGGTTAATATACAGAATATATTAGGAGGAGAAGAGGACGACAGAGGACGAGATGGTTGGATGGCATCACTGAGTCAATGGACATGACTTTGAGCAAGCTCCAGGAGATGCTGAGGATCAGGGAAGCCTGGCGTGCTGTCGTCCATGGAGTCGCAAAGAGTCGGACACAACTGAGCTACAGCAATAACTCAACAACAACAACTAAAAATCCTACCAAACATGATGAAGGCTTGATAGATATTTCTCCAAAGAAGATATACACATGGCCAATGAGCACATGAGAAAATGCTTAGCATCACTATTCATTAGGGACATGTAAATCCAAAGCACCATGATACGACCTCACACCCATTAGGATGCTATTATAGAAGCCAGACAACGTGGAGAATCAGAACCCTTGTGCACTGCTGGTGGAAATGTGAAACACGTGCAGTGGCTGGTGTAGCCACTGTGGAAAACAGTGTGGGGGTTCCTTTAAAAAATTAAAATAGAATTACCATATGATCCCTGTCCATTGACAGATGAAATGGATAAACAAAATGGACCATATATATGTACCATGGAATTATATTCAGTCTTAAGAAAGAAGGGATGGGGACTTCCCTGGTGGCCCAGTGGCTGAGACTCTTGTGTTCCCAATGCAGGGGGCCTGGGTTCGATCCCTGGTCAGGGAACTAGATCACACATGCCACAACTAAGCCCCAGTGCAGCCAAATAAATAAATGTATTTTTTTTTAAGTGTTTAAAAAAAAAGAAAGAAAGAAGGGATGGCTGACCCATGCTGTAACACAGATGAACCTCTGGGGCATTATGTTCAGTGAAATAAGCCATTCACAAGGAGACAAATATGTAGATTCTACCTAAATGAGATAACTAGAGAAGTCACATGCATAGAGACAGAAAGCAGAATGGTAAGTAGGTCAGGGAAGGAAAGACGAAGAAGTTATCGTTTAATGGGGACAGAGATTCCGTTTCGCAAGCTGAAAAGAGCTCTGGAAACGGGTGATGGCTACACGAGCATTGTCACTAGACAGATGATGAAGACAGTAAACTTCCACACAATTCAAAACAAGGACAGAAAGGAAGAAATTCGAGGGAAGAATCTGAAATTACACTATCTCACAGACTGTAGGAAAAATCAGTATTTGTATTTGCTATCTCTTTTTAACCCATTCACTAGGTTACTGGTATAAACATCTAAAATTATAATATAAATTATGATTATAATTTTGCAGATAATACCCAACTCCTAATATTTTAAGTAGTCATTTGACAGTTTCATTGTCTTGAATTTCTATACTCAAATTGGCCAAAGATGTTTTTATTGAGAGATATCTTCTCGGTGGGCAAATACAGAAAAAGTGGAAGCAGTGACAGATTTTATTTGGGGGGGCTCCAAAGTCACTGTGGATGGTGGCTGCAACCGTAAAAGTAAAAGACGATCGTTCCTTGGAAGGAAAGCTATGACAAACCTAGACGGTGTACTAAAAAAACAGAGAGATTTCTTTGCTAACAAAGGTCCCTATAGGGGTGGGATGGGGGGGATATACATATGACTAATCTGGGATCATACATATCTGTAAACAACCAAACTCTGTCAAAGTAAAAAGTAAACTTTTTTTTTTAAAAAAAAAGGTTCATATACGCAAAGCTACGGTGTTTTCAGTAGTCATGTACGGATATGAAAGTTGGACCATAAAGAAGACTGAGCACTGAAGAACTGATGTTTTTGAACTGTGGTGCCAAAGAAGACTCTTGAGGGTCCCCTGGACAGCAAGATCAAGCCAGTCCATCCTAAAGGAGGTGAACCCTGAATAGTCATTGGTAGGACTGATGCTGAAGCTGAAGTTCCAATATTTGGCCACCTGATGCAAAAAGCCCACTAATTAAAAAAGACCCTGATGCCGGGAAAGATTGAGGGCAGGCGTAGAAGGGGGCGAAAGAGGATGAAATGGTTGGATGGCATCACCAACTCAATGGATATGAGTTTGAGCAAGCTCCAGGGGATGGTGAAGGACGAGGAGCCTGGTGGGTTACAGCCCATGGGGTCGCAAAGAGCTGGATACCATGCAGCGACTGAACAACAGCAAGGGTGCTCCCCAGCCCTCCTCACAGTATTCAAGGCACAATGGAACCACCTCCCTTCAAGGCTGTCCCCCGAGCCTGCCTCTCCTTGGACAGCTAGACTGTTGTGGGCTCTGGCCTGGAACCCAGAACTCAGGGCCACAAGACTCCCACAAAGCTTTCTGTCTGCCCCCAGGGGAACTTCCTTAACATAGCTTTATTGTCTATAATGCTCTTGTTTGTGTTAGGTTTCTTAACATTCCTTTATTAAAAAGAAATGAGTTTCTGAAAGAAATGGTTGAAAACAGATTTTTGAAATTGCTCCTGTGCCCTAACACCCTGAAAACACAGTTTTCCTTTTGCGGGGTCCCCTCTGGGCTATCACCTTCCAAATGTCCGCACAACGGGTTCCTTCCAAGGGAATCTGGCCTCTGCTCATGGGTGGAAGACAAGGGCCTGAGACCTTAAGCATGAAATCCTGATGGCCATCACCATGCACTGGGTGCTGATGGCGAGAACCAGGCTCCTGGCCATCTCTTCTCGTCCCCTTGTGCTGTGTGAAACACCACTCAGCCCCTAGGAATTGCCTCTGTGGTTGCCATCAAGAAGCCCCAAGTAAGGGCATTCCCTGGTGGTTCAGTGGTTAGGACTCTATACCTCCACTACAGGGGTTATGGATTTGATCCTGGTTTGAGGAACTAAGATCCTGCATGCTGCATGGCCAGACAAACAAAAATAAACCAAAACTATATATATCTAACCTATGTAAATAAAAGAGTTCATGAAACAAACCTTACTTAAAAAAAAGAAGAAGAAAGAATCCCCAGGTAGATCAACTATGTGTGCTAAGTTGCTTCAGTTGTGTCCAACTCTTTGTGACCCTATGGAACATAGTCCGCCAGGCTCCTCTGTCCATGGGATTCTCCAGGCAAGAATCCTGGAGTGAGTCACCATGCCCTCCTCCAGGGGATCTTCCCAACCCAGGGATCGAACCTGTGCCTATGTCTCCTGCATCGGCAGATGGGATCTTTACCCCTAGTGCCAACTGGGAAGCCCATATCAACTATGCCACAATCTTAAAAATATTTTTTAATTAAAAAAAGAGTTCCCAGAGACAGCCTCTCCTTTCCTCACAATCTCCCATCCCCCACCCTCAGGCCTTTTAGCTCCTCTCCACCCCCAACTGTGCTGCCTCAGCTTGCCCAGACCATTCCACCCTCCCCTAGAATCTAGGGGGGTCTCCTAAGGTCTCTGTTTGCATCTTCTCCAATCTGGGTTGTGAGTCCAAGCTTTCTTCTCCCCTATCTGTAGGGCTCCCTGGCAGAGGGGAAGGCAGTGAAGGGAGACAAAATGGGGTGATCATTCAGTACAAGTAATCAGCCTTATCTTATGCTGTGAGAAGTTGTTTCTTGCCTTGAGTCCTCAGCTGATCTACGTGGGAAACGTGTATGTTCAACCACCGAGCAAACACAATATGGACCGTGGTATAACTCAAGGGCCCTTGTTGCCTCTCTTGTCTTACAAATTCCCTTCCATCCCCATCCACTGAGGAATTCCTTCCCATCACTCTTCCTGTGACCGCACTGGAGAAGGGTGGAAAAGCCAGATAACCCATCTCCCCAGGGTGGAGAAATACACATTGCTGAAAACATGTAAGAGGAAGACCTAAGCTAGTCTAGGAAGTAAAGGAAGGCTTCTGGGAGGCGGTGACGCCTCTGTGGTTGCCATCAAGAAGCCCCAAGTAAGGGCATTCCCTGGTGGTTCAGTGGTTAGGACTCTATACCTCCACTACAGGGGTTATGGATTTGATCCTGGTTTGAGGAACTAAGATCCTGCATGCTGCATGGCCAGACAAACAAAAATAAACCAAAACTATATATATCTAACCTATGTAAATAAAAGAGTTCATGAAACAAACCTTACTTAAAAAAGAAGAAGAAAGAATCCCCAGGTAGATCAACTATGTGTGCTAAGTTGCTTCAGTTGTGTCCAACTCTTTGTGACCCTATGGAACATAGTCCGCCAGGCTCCTCTGTCCATGGGATTCTCCAGGCAAGAATCCTGGAGTGAGTCACCATGCCCTCCTCCAGGGGATCTTCCCAACCCAGGGATCGAACCTGTGCCTATGTCTCCTGCATCGGCAGATGGGATCTTTACCCCTAGTGCCAACTGGGAAGCCCATATCAACTATGCCACAATCTTAAAAATATTTTTTAATTAAAAAAAGAGTTCCCAGAGACAGCCTCTCCTTTCCTCACAATCTCCCATCCCCCACCCTCAGGCCTTTTAGCTCCTCTCCACCCCCAACTGTGCTGCCTCAGCTTGCCCAGACCATTCCACCTCCCCTAGAATCTAGGGGGGTCTCCTAAGGTCTCTGTTTGCATCTTCTCCAATCTGGGTTGTGAGTCCAAGCTTTCTTCTCCCCTATCTGTAGGGCTCCCTGGCAGAGGGGAAGGCAGTGAAGGGAGACAAAATGGGGTGATCATTCAGTACAAGTAATCAGCCTTATCTTATGCTGTGAGAAGTTGTTTCTTGCCTTGAGTCCTCAGATGATCTACGTGGGAAACGTGTATGTTCAACCACCGAGCAAACACAATATGGACCGTGGTATAACTCAAGGGCCCTTGTTGCCTCTCTTGTCTTACAAATTCCCTTCCATCCCCATCCACTGAGGAATTCCTTCCCATCACTCTTCCTGTGACCGCACTGGAGAAGGGTGGAAAAGCCAGATAACCCATCTCCCCAGGGTGGAGAAATACACATTGCTGAAAACATGTAAGAGGAAGACCTAAGCTAGTCTAGGAAGTAAAGGAAGGCTTCTGGGAGGTGGTGACGTTTACACTGAGTCCTAAAGGATGAATAGGAGTAAGCTAGGAAAACAGAATGGAGAAAGCCTGCCAGGCAAAGGGAACAGCCTGTTCAGACCCTGAAGACAGGAGACAGTAGGAGCTTCCTGAGAAGCTGAAACAAGGCCAAGACGCTTGGCGAGTACTCCAGCCTGGAGGGGAAGGAGGTAGGGGTGAGGCCACGGGGGTGGACCAAGACGAGAGGCCTTAGAGCCCATTGGGAGGATTCTACACTCGGAGCCTTTTCCCGGGTTTGGAAAAGCCTGAATTGTCAAGCTCTTTCAGGAAGAATAACTTTGCCGGGCAAATTGTGTGGGCTGAAGTGGAGTGGATGCCAGGATGCTGGGCTGGAATTCTCTGGTTTTTCTGTGCACTGGGAATAGTCTCAGGGCTGTCTGGATCCCACAGAGTTCAACAGCACACTGTTTCACTACCCTCCTTCGGCGGCCCAGCACCCACAGGCGGCAGCGTAAGGGCAGTGGCTACTGGCCTGGTCCTACCTCTCAGGAACCACAAGCAAGGCACTTCCCTGCTCTGGCCCTCACTTTCCTCATCTGTACAATGGGTATCCGTGCCAGCTACCTCACAGGTTTATGTTAGGATGCCATGACATCACAGGGCAGGTGGCACTCGTGGTAATGAACCCGCCTGCCAGTGCAGGAGACATGAGAGATGTGGGTTCCATCCCTGGGTCAGGAAGATCCCCTGGTGGAGGGCATGGTGACCCACTCCAAGATCCCTGCCTGGAGTATCCCATGAACAGAGGAGCCTGGAGGGCTTCCAGTTCATGGGGTCACAAAGAGTTGGACACAACTGAAGTGACTTAGCACACACGCAGGCCTGCACGAGATCACAGATGTTAGAGACTTCACAAAGGCCTGGTATGGTCATCACTCCAGGTTAGCTGTTACTGCTGGTGTTTGCAGACTGTCCCAATTCCTAAAGCACTGCTCCATCTGTTGGTTGCTGGACAGCTTCGGGGACAGCCCCTGCCCAGCCCCAGCCCTGAGATGGTCTCCTTTTTTGCATAGAAGTGCACTTTGTATTCAGAAGAGCCCCTCCTTCCACAGAGGGTCCAGCGGGGTTGCTTGGGGGACACATTCCAGAAAGAATAACTCTGTGTAACATGAAACCCTGAATCTGGAAACTCAACCTCTATGGGAAATTAGAGGATAAGGTCTGCCCTGCGGACCGCCCAACCTCATTCCATACAAAAGGGATATTGAAACGCACAGGCCTCGTCCCTTGGCCTCCCGCCTATGGTCTCACCCCTCTTTGCAGCCAGAGAGATCTTCCTGAAAAACAAACTTGGCCATCGCACAATGCTGTTCAAACCCTTATGGCTCCCTGCCGCCCTCAGGTTCAAGGTCACAGTCCTCGTTTTGACTTAGGATGCCCTGCAGTCAGGCTCCTGTCTACACCTGCAGCCACGGCCTTCCTCTGACCCAGCCACGCAAGCTTCCAAGTTCTTTCCTGCCTCAGGACCTTTGTATACCCAGTGACCCTCCTGCCCTCTCTAATCGGCCACCATCAATTCTTCCAGACTCAAAAGCCCAGAGGCCTTGTTAAACCTCCAAATAGAAATGAAAGCAGTAATATGATCCCCACTTTCTAGATGAAGAAACTGAGGTCCAATGAACTATCACATGATTCCTGAAACCAAGTCCCAGACTAAGCCAGTCAGACTCCAGAAATCTTTGCACACCCAAGGAGGAGGACTGGGCTGCACCCCCATCAACACAAGAGAGTGGAAGGGGCTCAGATAAGAGGGCTGAGCCAAGGTGACACAGAGCAAAGGCATACCACTCACACACCTGCAGTCTTAGGCAAGACACTTGACCTCTTTGAAACTCAGTTTTCACATCTGTAAAGTGGGGTTAAACACCAATACCTACCTCGTAGGCACCTTGTGAGCCTTCGGGAACGACATACAGGGGGTGCCTGGCATGGGGTGGATGGTTAGTGACTGGCACACCGCCGCCCTCCCCGGCTGCAGCCGAGGAGGCTGGTGTTTGCAGACTGTCCCAATTCCTAAAGCACTGCTCCATCTGTTGGTTGCTGGACAGCTTCGGGACAGCCCCTGCCCAGCCCCAGCCCTGAGATGGTCTCCTTGCATAGAAGTGCACTTTGTATTCAGAAGAGCCCCTCCTTCCACAGAGGGTCCAGCGGGGTTGCTTGGGGGACACATTCCAGAAAGAATAACTCTGTGTAACATGAAACCCTGAATCTGGAAACTCAACCTCTATGGGAAATTAGAGGATAAGGTCTGCCCTGCGGACCGCCCAACCTCATTCCATACAAAAGGGATATTGAAACGCACAGGCCTCGTCCCTTGGCCTCCCGCCTATGGTCTCACCCCTCTTTGCAGCCAGAGAGATCTTCCTGAAAAACAAACTTGGCCATCGCACAATGCTGTTCAAACCCTTATGGCTCCCTGCCGCCCTCAGGTTCAAGGTCACAGTCCTCGTTTTGACTTAGGATGCCCTGCAGTCAGGCTCCTGTCTACACCTGCAGCCACGGCCTTCCTCTGACCCAGCCACGCAAGCTTCCAAGTTCTTTCCTGCCTCAGGACCTTTGTATACCCAGTGACCCTCCTGCCCTCTCTAATCGGCCACCATCAATTCTTCCAGACTCAAAAGCCCAGAGGCCTTGTTAAACCTCCAAATAGAAATGAAAGCAGTAATATGATCCCCACTTTCTAGATGAAGAAACTGAGGTCCAATGAACTATCACATGATTCCTGAAACCAAGTCCCAGACTAAGCCAGTCAGACTCCAGAAATCTTTGCACACCCAAGGAGGAGGACTGGGCTGCACCCCCATCAACACAAGAGAGTGGAAGGGGCTCAGATAAGAGGGCTGAGCCAAGGTGACACAGAGCAAAGGCATACCACTCACACACCTGCAGTCTTAGGCAAGACACTTGACCTCTTTGAAACTCAGTTTTCACATCTGTAAAGTGGGGTTAAACACCAATACCTACCTCGTAGGCACCTTGTGAGCCTTCGGGAACGACATACAGGGGGTGCCTGGCATGGGGTGGATGCTTAGTGACTGGCACACCGCCGCCCTCCCCGGCTGCAGCCGAGGAGGCTGCACCAGTCCAGAGCAGTCCTTCCCAGCCTAGACTCGCATCCCCCGAGGTTAGGCTGCCGGGGCCTGGGAACCATCCCTGCCCTGTTTTCTGTTTTGGGTTTTGTGTTTCCCAGCGTTTCCTTTGGAAAAAGTCCAGCTTCCTCCCTGCTGGAAAGAGGCAGAGGGGGATTGTTCACGCCTATGCCTGGATGCCCAGGGGAGCCATGTGGGAAGGCGACGAGAGCCTGAGGTTTGGGGTCCGGCCAATCCAGGTTTGAGTCCAGCGTCTGACACTTATAATGCTGTGTGACCTCAGGGAAGTGACTTCACCTCTCTGAGGTGCTGATTCCCTCACCTGTTAAAGGGTCTCATGGTTTCTACCTCAAGGGGTACCAGCTGTAGATGGAGGGACTAGGATAAGAAGGACGCTGGTTGTACTTCCTTAGTGTACATACAGGGATTCCTTTAGCCGGGGCTGAAGAGCAGGGAAGAAGCCATAGGTTTATAGCGTGCATGCATGTGTGCTAAGTCCCTTCACTTGTGTCTGACTCTTTGCGATCCTGTGGGCTACAACCCACCAGGCTCCTCTGTCCATGGGGATTCTCCAGGCAAGAATGCTGGAGTGGGTACCATGCCTTCCCCCAGGGGATCTTCCTGACCCAGGGATCGAACCCGCATCTCTTCTGTCTCCTGCACTGGCAGGCAGGTGCTTTACCACTAGTACCACCTGGGTTTATAGCAAGAATCACTCATTCATATACTCCCTGGCAAACTGAAGAGGGGTGGATGTGTGGGGGTTAACTGGGGGTGGGGGGGGGGGGGGAAGGGCACAATTCAGCTGCAGATTATAAAGACCTCAATGGACTAAGGATCCAAGATAAGCAGACCTCTGAATTTTCAGGAGAAAAATCTCAGTTTTCATGCAAAATCTCATGATGAAAGTATGATAAGAGGTACATACTCCATGACTCTACATATATAAAATTCAAAAACAGACAAAACTCATGTATGTACAGTGACAGAAACCAGATAGCTGTTTGCATTGTGAAGGGGGTTGGGTAGTGCCTGGGAGGGGGCATGAGGAGACATTCTGGGGAGCCTGAACATTTTCTCTCCGGACTGGGGTCTTGGGAGCCTGAGCATGTCCCTTTTGTACATTTATGCATTGTGCACTTCTCTATACGTGTTTGTTGTTGTTGTTTAGTGTCGGTGTTGTAGTGTCCGACTCTTTTGTGACTCTATGGACTGTAGCTGTCGGGCTCCTCTGTCCATGGGATTTCCCAGGCAAGAATACTGGAGTGGGTTGCCACTTGGGATCTTCCCGACCCAGGGATCAAACCTGCATCTCCTGCTTGGCTGGCAGATTCTTTACCACTGAGCCATATCATACCCCAGTAAAAATGCTCACATAATTTTAGAACAAGTAAATCAAGACTGTAGTGTTGGGAGGAGAGACGGCCATCAAGAGCCAAACTGAATGCACCTGCAGGCTGTACCTCAGGTGCCAACTGGACACCTGAGACAGGGGCACAGGTGCCCCTGGCCCCGACCCCCTGGACTGGCTCCTGGCCTGAGGAAGCCACCACGCTTCCCCAAGCCACACGGGAGAAACGCTCATCCTGTGTCACCCCAGTCACCTTATCCAGAGAAGGCTGGGGAGCCACATCTGCATTCACCCTTCCTCTCCACCAGATTCTGCTGACCTCCAGTTCCATAGAGATTGGTCTACGCTGCCACTTGGATGATGATATGACAACCCCCAGACTCACCCTTATTTATGATTCATTTCTCTTCACCAAGCACACCCAGAGGACAGTAATCAAAAGGCAGGCAGAGTTGTTTCCAAAAAAAGCTAGAATCTGTGCTTCACGCAGCCTGCCTCTCAGCCCTGAGCAGCTCCGTGCAGGAGCTCACTTGGCGGCAGCCCCCAGTGCCTGGGAGCCCTCAGCAGAGGGGCGGGGGTCCGCAGTGGGACGGCCTCAGCTCGGCCCCTCTGCCTGGGCCGGATATCTTGGTTCGATTTTTATTTTCACTCTCATTCTTTTCTGAGGGCCAACAGAAGATGCACACCCTCCTATATAAAGCGGCACTAGCCAAAACAAATGCACATCAAATGCATTTATTTGCACAGACACTCATAAAAACTTTACTAGACACCAAATAATTACAGGAAGAGGCAAACCTCCAGCTCTGCCGATCCCCTACTTTTGAAGTGGATTTAAGATAAAGATCAAATAGGCTGGGTGCTGGCCCACCGCATCACACCCGGCCCCCTGCCCCTGCCACAGACCCTCGGGGTGGAGACCAATGAACTTCCTTGCTTTTGTGAATTTGTGTCCAATTCATATAAAATGTCTTTCTGCAAGTTATTCTTAAGTGTCCTAATGGGGATTTTATGGCTCGAAATATGGTCCTGGGCCTTTTCTTTGTTCTGGCTCAAGGCCTCCGTCGGGGAAGCCCCTGGTTCTAGAGGAGCCGCTGAAATACCCCAGCCCATCCATTTGGCAAGAAATGCAAAGATTCTTGAGCAAAGTGCCTTTTAAGAAGTAAATATAAATGGCACCTTGAGAGTCCCACATGGACAGTTTGGATGCATGGGGCTGAAGCCCCTAATTCTGTTGCCTTCTGAAAAACAGCCAGGGCTCCACAGTCAGAGCAAGGAGTGAAGGCTGAGACTGTACTGGACCATCTGGGCGCGGCCTGGGGTTCTCCTGGGCCCAGCCCACAGCTGCCTGGACCTGAGTTTCACCTGCCCTAAAGGAAGATAGACTGCTGAGCTCAGCGCATGTCCCCTCCGGCCCTGGTTGGAGGGGAAGAAAGCAGCTGTGATTTCCCCACGTCCTGGGAACCCTCTTTTCTCCACGTATCTGAGTAGAGACTCACTATGTGCCAGGCACTGTGGTGAGCGCTTCTCTTCCCTTCTCCCCACAGCCGTGTGGGCAGGCAGGCGATCGCGCCCACTCGACAGATGAGGAAGCGGCAGCACAGAGAGAGGGCAGGGCTTTCCGGAGGTCCTGAACCAGATCCGGGGGACTCCCTGAGACCTGCTCTTCACCCCGCTTCTGACCACGGCCTGGCCAGTGAAAGACCTCAGCCCTGGGTCACCGGACGGGGCCACAGTCCCTCATCAGTCCTGAGAACTCAAAGCAGCTTTTGGATCTGAGGGAGCCTGATCTCCTGAGCCACTAAGGGGAAATCTCGTGACTAAGGAGCCAGACCTCGTGCTACAGAGTCATGCATCTGAGGCCAGGGACCCCACCAGCTGGTTGAAGATGGGGGCTGGGCTGCAGAGAGGATGAAGGGCTTTGGTGCGGCTGGACGGTCCCCATGTTGCACATGGACACACAGAGCCTCAGAGCCACACTCACTCTGCCTCACTAGCAAGCTCTGACTTAAGTCTTGTCCCCTGCCACCGCAGCCTAGAAAACCCCAGATGGGTGAGGGAGAGCTGCTGCAGTCCTGAGAGACAGGGACCCCTGCCTGGACCTCCCCAGTCACTCCTGGGCACCTCTGAGCTCTCTGCGGATGCAGGAAGTACACTCTTCCCTGGGCTGTGGGAAGGTGATTGCTTATCACACACGTGCATCTCTCTGCTAGTTGAGAAGAGACCCGAGCCTTTGACCCCTGTGTCCTGGGGTCAAGTACAGCCGGCCACCGAAGGAGCCAAGGGTAGTCACATCTGGATCCAGAGGCCAGGGACACTCGACCCCTTCCAATGCCTGCTTTGCCCCACTTCCTGAGCACCCAGGTGTCTGGAGCTCAGGCTAGGTCCTGGGGAGAGCAGCTCCCCGCCCAGGTCTTGGTTGGGGACCGCTCCGGTCCAGGCTGGCTCTCTCCCACGGATCTGAGGAAGTGGCGAGTGAGCAGTGCAGGACAGGTCTGGTGCTCCGGCAGCCCCGACTCTTCCCGGGACTGCGGATCTACACGGCTCCGCGCCAGGGCCTTCATGCCGCGTGGCACCCCGGCTGGGCTGCACCCTGTTCTTGTCTCTTGCTCAGGATTCTCACTTCCAGCTGGGGCTGTAAACTGGGAGGGGACCCTTGACCGGTTCTGACCAGAAGCATGGCTAGGGGAAGACAGAGAGAGCTCCGCTGTGGGAGAGGGGTTCCTAGGGCCTCACCTGTGGGCCGCTGGTTGCCTGGGCAGGAGCTGGGAGTGCCAAACTCTAAAGCAAGGAGAGAGGACGGACAGGGAAGGGCTCAGACTCCCGCCCTACAGCTTCCATCTCAGGTCTGCCTTCTTCCCAAGTGATTCCGAACAGCCTTTCCTTAGGTGGAGAAACCCGAAGCTGTTTCTGACGCTTTAGTCTGAGCCAAAGAGAATCCCGCATTGGCCGGAGCGCCCAGGGTCGCCCTGGGGAGGAATGGCCGGCTCCCATCGGCCGACAGGAGCAAGATACCACCCGCCGCCTATAGACAGTACCCGACTTAGGGCTTAGGCCCCCTTCCTACCATGTAGTCCGCCGAGGTTTCAGCAGAGGAAGCCATCGGGAGGGGCAGGAGCCACGGCTGCGCCTGAAAGGGACCTGGGGCCTCTGCTAGCATGCGGACGCCGCCAACTCAGCTGAGGGAACGAGGGGGCAGGGAGCAGGAACAAAAGGCAAGGAGAGGACCCAGGGCTGATCCAGAGTGTGGGGGTGGGGAATTAATGCGCAGCGACCCAGGAGGAGGAGGAGGAGACGGGAGACCGGGTTCCTGGCCTGAGAAGCCCCACTCCAAGATCAGAGAGAGCCGCTGCTGTCTGGGGCCAGCCCCGCGGTCTTTACGGTCTCGGGACAGCGCTGGGCACCTGCCTTGGCCCCAGTGGAGTGGGCTATGATGCCAGCAGGAGCACGGGGTGATGTGTCAGGTTCTGTGCATGCGGGGACAGGTAAGCCGCGCACCCCAAGGTGGTCGCCGCCTCGCCCTTCCGCTTGGAGACACGGCCGTGGAGCCGCCCGCGAATGCCGCCTGGGCACAGTCCCGGCTCAACTCGTAACGCCAGCCAGAGGGCCCGCGAAGCCTCAGAGGCCCCGATCCGACAGATGGGAGAAGAGATTTTGGAGAACTGGCCCAGCTCACAGAAGGTGGGGATGTGGGAAACGGGGAGAAGGGGATGGACCGTGTTTCTGGAATCTGGAGTCTGGGGTGGGTCTGCAGGACCTGTGGTGGAAGAGGATTCCTAAGGGATGGAAGAGAATCCCCAAGCGCCTCTGAAGAAGAAGAGGGTCTGGGCCTGGAACTAGCACCCTCTCGCCGCCAGGCAGTCGCCCGACAGCGGGTAAACTCTAAAGCAAGGAGAGAGGACGGACAGGGAAGGGCTCAGACTCCCGCCCTACAGCTTCCATCTCAGGTCTGCCTTCTTCCCAAGTGATTCCGAACAGCCTTTCCTTAGGTGGAGAAACCCGAAGCTGTTTCTGACGCTTTAGTCTGAGCCAAAGAGAATCCCGCATTGGCCGGAGCGCCCAGGGTCGCCCTGGGGAGGAATGGCCGGCTCCCATCGGCCGACAGGAGCAAGATACCACCCGCCGCCTATAGACAGTACCCGACTTAGGGCTTAGGCCCCCTTCCTACCATGTAGTCCGCCGAGGTTTCAGCAGAGGAAGCCATCGGGAGGGGCAGGAGCCACGGCTGCGCCTGAAAGGGACCTGGGGCCTCTGCTAGCATGCGGACGCCGCCAACTCAGCTGAGGGAACGAGGGGGCAGGGAGCAGGAACAAAAGGCAAGGAGAGGACCCAGGGCTGATCCAGAGTGTGGGGGTGGGGAATTAATGCGCAGCGACCCAGGAGGAGGAGGAGGAGACGGGAGACCGGGTTCCTGGCCTGAGAAGCCCCACTCCAAGATCAGAGAGAGCCGCTGCTGTCTGGGGCCAGCCCCGCGGTCTTTACGGTCTCGGGACAGCGCTGGGCACCTGCCTTGGCCCCAGTGGAGTGGGCTATGATGCCAGCAGGAGCACGGGGTGATGTGTCAGGTTCTGTGCATGCGGGGACAGGTAAGCCGCGCACCCCAAGGTGGTCGCCGCCTCGCCCTTCCGCTTGGAGACACGGCCGTGGAGCCGCCCGCGAATGCCGCCTGGGCACAGTCCCGGCTCAACTCGTAACGCCAGCCAGAGGGCCCGCGAAGCCTCAGAGGCCCCGATCCGACAGATGGGAGAAGAGATGTGTGGAGAACTGGCCCAGCTCACAGAAGGTGGGGATGTGGGAAACGGGGAGAAGGGGATGGACCGTGTTTCTGGAATCTGGAGTCTGGGGTGGGTCTGCAGGACCTGTGGTGGAAGAGGATTCCTAAGGGATGGAAGAGAATCCCCAAGCGCCTCTGAAGAAGAAGAGGGTCTGGGCCTGGAACTAGCACCCTCTCGCCGCCAGGCAGTCGCCCGACAGCGGGTGCAAGAACGCAGCGTTGCCAGCAGAGGGCAGAATGCGCCCGATCCGTCGGCCAGCCTCGAGCCCGGCTCTGCGCCCCCGGCTTTGCCGGCCGAGCCCCGTCCGCCCGGCTTCACCCGCCGCGGCCGCGCCCGCGTCCCAGTGACCCCGAGAGAGCGATCCAGGCCCGGGCGCAGGCCTGGCTTCGGGAGCTCGAGGCCTGTGGGTGCCAGGTGGCCCAAGGATAGGAGACCAAGGGCGTGTGAGAGAAACTCCACATCCACTTATCCACTGTCCTGAATACTGACACACAAAGAAACCAAGAAAACAAGAAATACACAAAGACATACTCAACTCGGAGACTCACGAGCACACAGAATCGATGGGAAACTCAGACTCACAAAGGCGAACCAAGACACATCAACAGGGAAAGAATCCCAGACAATACGGACAGTGAGAGGCATGCAAAGACCTTGGCACCCTCATCGAGTGACAGGCACGGGGACACACACAAAGACCTACAAAAACACTGAGCATGTGGAGGTACAGAAGGCCCAGCAGATTCGCATCCAGCCGCACACGGATGCAGGGGAATCAGACAGATTCAGACTCACACACTCGGAGCCTAGACGGTCGTAGGGAGGCAGAGAAATTGCATATGCACAGAGGCACGGATGCCCAGGCATGGCAGAACCCCAGAGCCGGGAGCGTCGACAGGCGCGCGCTCACACACACACAGATACCCACCGACACACACGCAGGTAGTGGGGCGGGGCGGGAGCTTTCTAATCCTCACAAAGCCGGGCTCCTCCGCGGGGCCCCGCGGCACAGGGGGTCACTTCTTACCAAGCTTCCCGCAGGCTTCAAATCCGATCCGCCCTCTTGCCTCCAGCGGGGTCAGGGGAACCGCCTCCCTTGCCCTCCGCCCCCGCCCCGCTCCGCGCCGCTGCTCGGCTCCGGGAGGGGCCCCGGCTGCCCCCAGCGGCGCGCAGGGTCAGCCTGCGCCTGCCCCCGGGCCGCATCGGGGCCCAGGGAAGAAAAAGGGTCTGGGCCTGGAACTAGCACCCTCTCGCCGCCAGGCAGTCGCCCGACAGCGGGTGCAAGAACGCAGCGTTGCCAGCAGAGGGCAGAATGCGCCCGATCCGTCGGCCAGCCTCGAGCCCGGCTCTGCGCCCCCGGCTTTGCCGGCCGAGCCCCGTCCGCCCGGCTTCACCCGCCGCGGCCGCGCCCGCGTCCCAGTGACCCCGAGAGAGCGATCCAGGCCCGGGCGCAGGCCTGGCTTCGGGAGCTCGAGGCCTGTGGGTGCCAGGTGGCCCAAGGATAGGAGACCAAGGGCGTGTGAGAGAAACTCCACATCCACTTATCCACTGTCCTGAATACTGACACACAAAGAAACCAAGAAAACAAGAAATACACAAAGACATACTCAACTCGGAGACTCACGAGCACACAGAATCGATGGGAAACTCAGACTCACAAAGGCGAACCAAGACACATCAACGGGGAAAGAATCCCAGACAATACGGACAGTGAGAGGCATGCAAAGACCTTGGCACCCTCATCGAGTGACAGGCACGGGGACACACACAAAGACCTACAAAAACACTGAGCATGTGGAGGTACAGAAGGCCCAGCAGATTCGCATCCAGCCGCACACGGATGCAGGGGAATCAGACAGATTCAGACTCACACACTCGGAGCCTAGACGGTCGTAGGGAGGCAGAGAAATTGCATATGCACAGAGGCACGGATGCCCAGGCATGGCAGAACCCCAGAGCCGGGAGCGTCGACAGGCGCGCGCTCACACACACACAGATACCCACCGACACACACGCAGGTAGTGGGGCGGGGCGGGAGCTTTCTAATCCTCACAAAGCCGGGCTCCTCCGCGGGGCCCCGCGGCACAGGGGGTCACTTCTTACCAAGCTTCCCGCAGGCTTCAAATCCGATCCGCCCTCTTGCCTCCAGCGGGGTCAGGGGAACCGCCTCCCTTGCCCTCCGCCCCCGCCCCGCTCCGCGCCGCTGCTCGGCTCCGGGAGGGGCCCCGGCTGCCCCCAGCGGCGCGCAGGGTCAGCCTGCGCCTGCCCCCGGGCCGCATCGGGCCCCTCTGTTCCCCGGCGAGCCGGGCCTCCGTGGGGACCCCGGAGGCGGAAGACACAGCCCGTCCCGGCGCGGTGCACTGCAGCCCGACGCAGCGGCCTGCGCACGGAGCGCGGGTGCCAGGCCCGGCGGACGCCCGACTCGGCCGCTCGATCTCGCCGGCCTTTCCTTCCCGAGTGCCGAGGCCCACTCTGCCCAGGCTGGCCAGGGCGCTGTCCCTGCCGGGCACGGCCTACCGACCCTGGCAGGGTCCCTCGGCCACCAAAAGTCGCCTCTTCCCTCAGTCAATCCGATTTCCTTCGCGCACTTCAAAAGCACGTTGTCCCAGGCCTTCGGCCAGAGATCCCGGGGGCCCCCACCCTCTACCCATGCCCCTCATTCCCAATCCTGCGAAGCTAGGTATTGTTCCCACCCCTAGCCGCGATCCCTTTCTCATTCCTAGCCATCCTCTACACTCGGTGTCGCCTGAACTCACCTCACCTTTCTCGCCTGCCCAGTGTCCCCATTCTTGATCGAGGGACCCTTCCAGGATCTTCGCCCACCCCTCCACCCACGCTCTGCCACGTCTGAAGCTCTCCCGGACCCCCACCCCACGTCTGGAACCAAATCCCCCCTCTCCCCAGGCCAGGACTTGAGCAAGTCCTGGGCCAGCAGCCCTTCCCTCCTGCCGGTCCCCGTCCTTCGATCCCGGCAGCCAGCCCTCTCCACGGAGCCAACCGGCTCCGGGAAGGCGCCGCCACCCCGGGGGACGCCAAACGCAGCCCGGTGCGACCTACCTCGGCCGACAGTCGGGGTCCCCGGGCGGCCCTCCCCGGCCGGCGCCGTCCCCTGGTGGAGCCGCTGCGCTCCCCGCCGTCCGTGCAGTCTGGCCTCGCTCAGGGCCACTCCTCTTAGCGCTGAAGCTTTACAAAATATTAATAATAAGGCCAGGAGGAAAAAAAGCAAGCCTTCGTTCCCCAACTCCCAAATCAATTTTTCAAGGGGGTGGGGCAGAAGGATTTGTTTCGAAGGCGACCCAAACTTCTGAGAGGCACCAGCGGGGCGCTCGGCCTGGCCGGGGCGCCCGGGTCGGCGCTCGGGGCCCAGCGCGGCGCGGGGCGCACGCCGGGGGCGCGGGGAGCCCTCCCGCGGGGGGCGGGGGGGCCGCGACGGCACTATTTGACGTGGAGCCGCCGGCTCATCCCGGCGCAGGGATACGAGGCGCACCAATGAGTTCAAATGTCAGGAAGTTTGAGGAGGGGTGAGGCGGCTCCGGGCCGGAGTATCCCTCCGCCGCCAGCCCCGGCTCTAAACCGAGCGGCTCCCCGGGCGCACCATGGCACTGGAGTAGCGCGGGGAGCGCGCCTGGAGCCCCGCGGCCCGCCGCGCCCCGCCCGGGACCCCGCCGCGCCGCCCGCGCCCCCCCAGCCCGCGGGGCCGCCCCTGCACCCCCGCCCCCTCCCCCGCCCGCCGCCGCCGCCGCCGCCGCCGCCGTCTCCTCCCCGCGGCTCCGCTGCCGCCGCCGCCGCAGCCCGGCTCCGGGGCTGACAGGCAGGTGACAGAGGCGCGGCGCGCGTGGCTCCGAGCGCCGGGAGAGCGCGGCGCGGATCGCAGCCGCCCCGGCCCGCCCGCGCGACGCCGGGGCCCGGGGCCAGCGAGTCGCCGCTCCGCACTCGCCGGGCGCAGCCGGCGGCCCCAGTCGCAGCCGCAACCCCGCGGGGGCCGCGCCTCCCCGGCTCCCGGGCCGCGGCGGCGGCGGCGGCGGCGAGCACCCTGGCCGGCGGGGCCCGCGGCGCGCCCCGCGTCCCATGGATATAGCAACAGGTCCCGAATCGCTGGAGAGGTGCTTCCCCCGCGGGCAGACGGACTGCGCTAAGATGTTGGACGGCATCAAGATGGAGGAGCACGCGCTGCGCCCCGGGCCGGCCACGCTGGGGGTGCTGCTGGGTGAGTGCGGGGTCGGAACGCCCGCGTGGTCACGGGCAGGGCCAGGGCAGTGGATAAAGGCAGTGGTGTGCGGCACGTGGGGGTGTGGGGGTCACAGAGAGAAGACTCCTGGGGTGATCGCAGAGGGGCAAGAGGCACGCCTAGACAGGCATCCTGAGGGGACAGGGACGTCACCTAGGAGGAGAGAGGACGGGACAGTTCCAACCGCCACCCCCCATCCTCATGGGCCGAGCTCTAGAGCTGCCGCTCGGGGCGAGAGGCTGGAGGCGGTGGCAGCCGTGGAGGTGGCGGAGAGGTGATGGGGAATCCAAGAAGTCACCTTGGCAAGCCTGGGAGTGGTGCCAGGTCACCTGGGGAGGGGGAGCCTCTAAGGGGGAGATGTTCCCTGAGTCTCCTAAAGCACAGATTTTGGGGGGAGATGTGGGAAAGAAGACGACGAACGCCACCGTGGGGCGTGTCAGCCAGCGGGCGCCTGAGCCTCACCTCTCCTGTCTCCGTTCCGGCCGGCAGCCCCGCGCCGTGCCGGTTCTCACTTGTGTCATCGCGGAGCGCTGGAGCTCCGGAGAAGGGGAGCGCGCAGCGCCGAGCCAAGGCTCCAGGCCCGCGGCCTCTCTGCGCCGGAGTCCGCCGACCGGGATGAACGAACTGAGGCTGCCCGGCCCCTGGCGCGGCGGCCTGGCAAGCGCGGGCGGCGCTCCCAGGCTGCCCTCGCCCTTGGGGCCGAGGCTGCGGGCCCCGCGCGATCGGGTCGCTGGGCCGGGCTGGTCGGCGCTGACGGCCCGGCTCTCACCCTGTGCGCTGCAGGCTCCGACTGCCCTCATCCCGCCGTCTGCGAGGGCTGCCAGCGGCCCATCTCCGACCGCTTCCTGATGCGAGTCAACGAGTCGTCCTGGCACGAGGAGTGTTTGCAGTGCGCGGCGTGTCAGCAAGCCCTCACCACCAGCTGCTACTTCCGGGATCGGAAACTGTACTGCAAACAAGACTACCAACAGTAAGCGCCTCTCGTCCTCCGTCCCCGCCGCGGCCCGGCACTCGAGCCCGGCAGCCCCTCTGCCAGGCCCGGCCCGCGTCCGCCCTGCAGCCGGCCCTGCAGCCGGCCCCGCGCGCCGCTGGGCCCGTCAGCTCCGAGAACTCCGCGGGTTGCGCGTCTTTCCTGCAGGGCAGAACCATCCGGGCCCGGCTAGCTAGCGCTGGTGGGGTGGCCGGAACCCTCCGGCAGCCCCTAGTTGCCATCTTTTGTTCGGGAAACCTGCGCTGGGACGCTCAGTTGGGGGGCAGCACAAGGCCCTGAGCAGAGTGGGGGATACTATGCTGCGTTCGTGGGACAGGGCCTGGCTTCGCTGAGGCCTGCATTGTGGACCAGAAATTGATTTTCAAACGAAAGAAGTGCTTTAGGGACCCGGGCCCTGACGGTGTGCTTCCGCAGTCCAAAGGCAAGGTTTGCGCCGGCTGAGTGCCAGGGCGCTGAAGCATTGAAGCAGTCGGGGGTGCCCGCTTCCTGCTGGGCTCCCTGCTGCATTTTCAGCCCCTGATGGAGAGAAAAAGGTGTGCATCCTCTCCAAACCGTTCCATGCGGGAATTCTGCACATATAATTATTGTTGGCTGGAGAAGCTGTCTAGGAAGAGGGCCTTAAGAGGTGGCAAACCACAATCCAGGCTCCCCACGAGGTGAGGAGCTGACCAAGTCAGCCTTCCTCAGCAGGCCTTCTTTCTTGCAGCATCTATATGTTGGGGAGGGCTGGCCGGCTCTGCCCTCTTGCAGCCCAAGCCTGAGATTGAGGCCAGAGGCTGGGCTGAGCCGTACCCGCTTGACTTTTGTTTTTAGCAGAGACCATGGGTTTGTCTGGCAGGGGGCTCTTGGTAGATAAGAGTAGATGCAGGGTTTGGTTTGGTTTGGTTTTGTTCCTTTAACCCTCTGGGTTTTGTGCTTGGTAGCGTGATTAAGGGGGAGGTAGAGAGGAGCAACAGCAGGAAGAGGGGCATGGGGGTGCCCCGGGCAGCCGTTCAGAGACTAGTGGGTCCCCATGAGAACTTTGTAGCGAAGCCCAAGAAACCACTGCAGATCGGGCTGTGGGGTGGGCAGGCTGGTGGTTTGGGGCTCTGAAGGAGCTGTGTGTGTCCAAGCCTCTGAGAAAAGATTGGGCTGCCATGCTTGGTATCCATAGTAAGGGCAGCCCACCTGCTCTGCTCAGAGACTGTCCCTAAATCCATGCCCTGATGGAAAGGGGAGCAGCTTGACTGAGACGGGAAATAGGTGGGACTGCAGGCCAAAGCCCTGGAGAGGACCTCAGGTTCTACTTCAAAGACTCTGGATGAGCCCTGGGCCAGCACTTACTCTCTGCTCCCCTAGTTTGGAGGCCCAGCAGGAGCTGCTTTTTTTGCGCCTTGCTCTTCTGCCAGCTGAGGAGCCCTGCAGGCAGGCGCTGGGACCCTGTCCTGAGCCAGGTCTTCTGTGGTCCCCAAGGACTGACCCTCTCTCTGATGCACCCCCAGGAAGGCACACTGCCATTGATGGGGTTTGTGCTATGCCCAGACTGATACGATTCTAGTCTCAGGAGATCAGGCCACCCGTCAGTCCAGCCACAGGCAGGTATAGAGCTGCATAAATAAAAGGAGGAAAGTGGTTTGGGTTGATAGGGCTGGAGGCCTTGGGCTGGCCCCAGGGACTGGCCCCTCGGCAGGGCTCACCAGCCTCCTGTCCACACCCGTCTTGCTCTCCTACACTCCTAGCCTGGCTCTGCCTGCCCAAGCTGGACTCTGGCAGTCCCGCTGCCCACAGCAGCTCAGCCTGGACGACTCCGCACGTTGGAGCCGGAGGCCCAGAAAACTGGAAAGGGGCCTCCAAATCATTTGTGCAAGACTTTTGGGGGTGGGGGGTGATTTTTTTTTATGTTTGGTAAAGATCCTTGTACATATCTACTCATTCTCTCCTCCCTATGCCCCACTCATTCATAGACCTTTTCTTTAAAATAAGGAGAGGATGCCCTCCCGGTTCTTCAGAGCAGAGAATTAAAAAGTCACAAAATTGGAGCTGGATGATCCTTTAAGGCTGAAAGGCCAACTCCCTCATTTTACAAAACAATTAAACAGCTCTGGCTTTGCGGAAAGTTTTTTTTTATATATAAGTATCTAGAAGCCTTTTCCCTCAGTGCAGTAGGGGTGCTTGTGAGTGAATTTTGTATCAGGGCGAATGTCTAGTGCGGAGCCTTGGGGCTCTGAGAAAAGATTGGGCTGCCATGCTTGGTATCCATAGTAAGGGCAGCCCACCTGCTCTGCTCAGAGACTGTCCCTAAATCCATGCCCTGATGGAAAGGGGAGCAGCTTGACTGAGACGGGAAATAGGTGGGACTGCAGGCCAAAGCCCTGGAGAGGACCTCAGGTTCTACTTCAAAGACTCTGGATGAGCCCTGGGCCAGCACTTACTCTCTGCTCCCCTAGTTTGGAGGCCCAGCAGGAGCTGCTTTTTTTGCGCCTTGCTCTTCTGCCAGCTGAGGAGCCCTGCAGGCAGGCGCTGGGACCCTGTCCTGAGCCAGGTCTTCTGTGGTCCCCAAGGACTGACCCTCTCTCTGATGCACCCCCAGGAAGGCACACTGCCATTGATGGGGTTTGTGCTATGCCCAGACTGATACGATTCTAGTCTCAGGAGATCAGGCCACCCGTCAGTCCAGCCACAGGCAGGTATAGAGCTGCATAAATAAAAGGAGGAAAGTGGTTTGGGTTGATAGGGCTGGAGGCCTTGGGCTGGCCCCAGGGACTGGCCCCTCGGCAGGGCTCACCAGCCTCCTGTCCACACCCGTCTTGCTCTCCTACACTCCTAGCCTGGCTCTGCCTGCCCAAGCTGGACTCTGGCAGTCCCGCTGCCCACAGCAGCTCAGCCTGGACGACTCCGCACGTTGGAGCCGGAGGCCCAGAAAACTGGAAAGGGGCCTCCAAATCATTTGTGCAAGACTTTTGGGGGTGGGGGGTGATTTTTTTTTATGTTTGGTAAAGATCCTTGTACATATCTACTCATTCTCTCCTCCCTATGCCCCACTCATTCATAGACCTTTTCTTTAAAATAAGGAGAGGATGCCCTCCCGGTTCTTCAGAGCAGAGAATTAAAAAGTCACAAAATTGGAGCTGGATGATCCTTTAAGGCTGAAAGGCCAACTCCCTCATTTTACAAAACAATTAAACAGCTCTGGCTTTGCGGAAAGTTTTTTTTTATATATAAGTATCTAGAAGCCTTTTCCCTCAGTGCAGTAGGGGTGCTTGTGAGTGAATTTTGTATCAGGGCGAATGTCTAGTGCGGAGCCTTGGTCCTGTGGACCGCAAGCGGGCATTATTCCTGCCTCTTATGGCGCCCTCCTCCTCCTCCCGCGCCCCCTCTTTCTTCCAATAATGCCAATTAGGTATCTGCACTAGACTGGCCGGCAGAGGCGGGGGCTGAAGAGGGGTTGTTATCACCACAATTCTGAGGGCAAATACTCTGGCGGATCTCGCGGCAGCTTCTCTCTGGGAGAGCAAGCTCAGAGACCAGCACGGGCAGACTGGGGAGCGATGCTCTTTGCACAATAAAAATGTATTTCACGATTTATTTTTTTTATTTGAGGATCGCAGATGCATATTTATTGCATCTGTGGGTAAATGCGTTGCAGACGAGAATCCAGGCAAGTGGGCGCAGAAACGTGCCTTCGCAGTTTTGTAGAGTCTGTGCGTCAGCGATATCGGGAAGTGAACACCCCAGCCCCCCTTTCCCACAACTTTGAAAAATGTTTCTTCGCCTTGAGAGGAGCTGCCGGGCTCGATCCTTGGAAAGAGGTTCGTGTTTTTATTAAGCGTCTCTCCCTTCTTCCGATATATTTTAAAGATTCGGGATACCTAGAGGCACAGCGTTATTTTACGCGCCACGGGGGTGATTAATTGACTTTCGGACGCGTAGCGTTTTAATAGCGTTTGATAAAAATCCACCCGCACGTCCTGAACCTGCGAAGTGGAGAGCGGGCCACGGCGTTTGGGCATTTTCACGCATCACTCGAAGTCTTTTTCTCAGTTACGTGTTTTGGGAGGCCTGCTTCACCGGGGGAAAAAACATCGGATCGTTCTCCTGTACCCGACCGAGGCTTTGACCCCTGATAGTGCTAGCTGCGTCTCAGGCAGAAAATCGGGTTAGAAACCGGGAGGACCCGCAATCAACAAACACGAACACCCTCTCTTTCCGCCACTGGAGAACACATTTTTTAAAATGACAACATTACCCACCTCCTCATTTTTTTTTTTTTTCATCGCCGCTTAGCCAAATAGAATTATGTAACTCTCTTTTCCTGCCGTCTGTCGCTCGTCTGGAAAGGGTTTCTATCTTTCTATCCCGAGGAGATGGCGAATTCCGGGAGGAGGCTCCGGAAAGGGGGAGGGTTGGTGGGAGAGTCCAAAAATCTGTCACAAAATGGAGCCTAATCGCCTGCAAGACAGCTCCCAGATCGGGCCACCGGAGCTGCGTCGGCGTGCGGCGAGCGAGAGTCTGCGTGCGCTGTGAGCCCACCTCGCCGTCGGGGGCTGGCGGCGCCCTTCCCCCTCCGGGCCTGCCCGGGCGGCCTCACCTCTCCGCCGCGGAGCCCGCGCGGGTCCCCTGGGCCTGGCCTGCCCAGGTAGGATGCGCCCACAGCGTCAGGAGTGGGGCAGTCAGGCTTTGCTTGAGTTTCACAGAAAGCTATCCCAGTCCTGGGGTGATTTTTCTTTTCGACTTTTTAAAAATTTACCCCAGCTGGCTCCGACTCCAGGGGCCCAACCCCACTCATCCCCAGCGCATTCCTTTCCTGGGAAGTGTTTACACCGGGGCCTTCCTTCCTGGGAGGGAGGCTCACCTCTCCTCCGAGCACCGGGCGTGGCGCACCGCAGGAGCACATTCAGACCTCAGCCTTTTCTGGCGGCTGCTTGTCCCAGCTGGGAGGCCTCCCTCAGGCCCTGCCCGAGGGTGGCAGTGACCAGTCGCGTCCTCTCCACCAGAAGGTACCCCAGCTGGCATGGCCTCCAGCAGACTAGCTCAGAAATTGTGCCACCCCTGCCCACAGGCTGGGGTAGAGGGCCTGTCCTGGAAATGGATGTCCTTGGGAGGAAGAGCCAGTGCTTTGCCTTATTTGAAAGACCTCCCTAGCGTTCTCCCAGGGCACGTAAGGGCCGAAGGGCTCACTCTGCCCGCCCAAGTCTGGGGACCCTCTGGCCCCTGGGAGGGCACCTCCTCAGTTAACCCCAGCACCTTGGCTGCAGGCAGAAGGGTCAGCAAAGGCCTTCCTAAGGCGGCAGTCCTCCATTGTGGAGCGGAGGCATTCGTCACCGCTGACTCCTGGCTCACCCTGTATTCCCCAGGCTCTGGGCTGGTGTAGCCTAATTTGTTTGCTGGGTTTTTCTCAAGTGGGGGAAGCAGGCTGTGAGGCTCTCTGGGGTACGTGATCCGTGACCCTCAGCTCCCTCCTGTCTGTCCTTTGGAGCCAGAGCCCTGACAGGTACCTGAACCTCTTCTGTCAAATGAGGGACATACCCACCTGGGGAGAAGTACACTTATGAGGACTGGAGATGCCGTGCCCCCAAAGGACCTGGCATCTTGCCTGGCATGTTGTTAATACTCTGGAAATTACTGTTGTTTCTTTATCACCATCAGTGTGGCAAGGAATGCCTTGTCTCTAAGGCTGCACACCATACCACCCATGGATCCCATTGCCAAAGAGAGGGGTAGCTGGCATACAAGACTTGCGGCAAGCCTCTATGCAGGGAGGCTGAGGGGGGAACCCCTGCAAAAACCCTCCCCTCTGCCTGAGTGGGCCACTGAGGCAGACCGGGGTTCACCTCCCAGCCCCAGCCCTCAGCAGCTGTGTGATCTTAGCCAAGGGGCTGCCCGTCTCTGAGACCCCGTTCTCCATCAGCAGAGCAGAGGTGATGATCTCATTTCTCAGGGAGGTTGTGAGGACTATACAGGGTATGCCTGTGGGGATGAGGGGAGGCTTCAGTAAACGTTCCATCCTTCATGGAATCCAGTAGCCTCGCCAGAACCTCCACAGAGGCAGAAAAGCTTCTGATTCCATGAATGAAAACAAATGCCAACGGTGCCTTATCAAGAAGAGCAGGCACAGGGTGGGCCTGGTGTGCTGGCCTAGTTTTCCTTGGGGAGTGCAGGTGGAGGTCAGGCTAAAGCAAAGATCTTCCATTGGAATCTCCAGGGTCTACGTATGGCTTGGAAAAGCACCCTCAGTGATATAATTTGATATTAGGAAGACTGTTCATGTCCATTTGTTTCTGTGATTCCAATGACAGAAAATCAAGCTCGACTGTCATCCCCAAGGCTCCAGGGGAGCTTCAGAAGAGGTGATGTGAGGAAGAGATCCAAGGGTCTGTGTGTTTTTCAGGTGAGAAACACCAGCCCAGGCTGTCAGAAGGTTCCTCCAGCCCAGGCAGGCTTTTTTGGTCTATGAAGAGCTGGCATTGCTTCCCTGGGGATCTTCCTCCACCCTGCAGCTGTGAGGTTTTTAAAGCAGAAAAGGGAGAACACACACACACACTCCCCCAAGCAGGCTGTGAGGCTCTCTGGGGTACGTGATCCGTGACCCTCAGCTCCCTCCTGTCTGTCCTTTGGAGCCAGAGCCCTGACAGGTACCTGAACCTCTTCTGTCAAATGAGGGACATACCCACCTGGGGAGAAGTACACTTATGAGGACTGGAGATGCCGTGCCCCCAAAGGACCTGGCATCTTGCCTGGCATGTTGTTAATACTCTGGAAATTACTGTTGTTTCTTTATCACCATCAGTGTGGCAAGGAATGCCTTGTCTCTAAGGCTGCACACCATACCACCCATGGATCCCATTGCCAAAGAGAGGGGTAGCTGGCATACAAGACTTGCGGCAAGCCTCTATGCAGGGAGGCTGAGGGGGAACCCCTGCAAAAACCATCCCCTCTGCCTGAGTGGGCCACTGAGGCAGACCGGGGTTCACCTCCCAGCCCCAGCCCTCAGCAGCTGTGTGATCTTAGCCAAGGGGCTGCCCGTCTCTGAGACCCCGTTCTCCATCAGCAGAGCAGAGGTGATGATCTCATTTCTCAGGGAGGTTGTGAGGACTATACAGGGTATGCCTGTGGGGATGAGGGGAGGCTTCAGTAAACGTTCCATCCTTCATGGAATCCAGTAGCCTCGCCAGAACCTCCACAGAGGCAGAAAAGCTTCTGATTCCATGAATGAAAACAAATGCCAACGGTGCCTTATCAAGAAGAGCAGGCACAGGGTGGGCCTGGTGTGCTGGCCTAGTTTTCCTTGGGGAGTGCAGGTGGAGGTCAGGCTAAAGCAAAGATCTTTCCATTGGAATCTCCAGGGTCTACGTATGGCTTGGAAAAGCACCCTCAGTGATATAATTTGATATTAGGAAGACTGTTCATGTCCATTTGTTTCTGTGATTCCAATGACAGAAAATCAAGCTCGACTGTCATCCCCAAGGCTCCAGGGGAGCTTCAGAAGAGGTGATGTGAGGAAGAGATCCAAGGGTCTGTGTGTTTTTCAGGTGAGAAACACCAGCCCAGGCTGTCAGAAGGTTCCTCCAGCCCAGGCAGGCTTTTTTGGTCTATGAAGAGCTGGCATTGCTTCCCTGGGGATCTTCCTCCACCCTGCAGCTGTGAGGTTTTTAAAGCAGAAAAGGGAGAACACACACACACACACTCACAACCACCCAGTCCTACTTGGGCATGAGTTAGGCAGAGGGATGGAGAATACTGTCAATGACATGAGTTATAACTTCCAATTTGTTGGACACCACAATCAGGCCTCAGCTTTAGGGGAGGGAGGAAGGAGGGATGGTCCACTCATCCAGGCCGTTCTGTGAGCTGTCAATCAGCTGAGGGTGCTGGAGGACCCAAGGCCCTTGGCTCCCTGGCTGACCCAGCCCTCTCCAACCTCCATATTCTGTGCTGATGGCAGCAGAGAGCAAAACCAAAATTATATGTATGTGTTGCCACTGCAGTCAGAAGTGGGGAGGCAGTGGTATGGAGGGGAGGGCCAGGCTGAAAACCATATTTGAAAAAGTTGATTCACGAAGGCAGAGGAAGCAAAGTGGCAGACGTTTGCCATTTCATCGGCCGGCTGGTGTTCTCCATTCATGTCATAAATGTCTCCTGTCATTTGAAGCCAAAAGCAACATGATTTGGTTCCCCGGTGGCCTATAGGGTTTTCCTCCATTTTTTCTTTTTTTGCAGTAAATGTTTATTTGTTAATAATATACTTTAAACAGCCTAGCCTTGACCTCAAGTCTCCTGAAGCATCCATCTCCTCTCAGAAAAATCTTTCAAAGTTTGTGTAATTTGGGGGGGAAGGTGTAACTGACAGGGCAGTGAAGGGCCTGTGTTTGCTTTAACTACTGCGGTGTCGGGAGTGGAGGGGTATAAGGGGCCACTGTGCTCAGAATGGCAACTTTCTTGAGTTTCAGACCCGGCTGACAGCACTTCCTCACTGCCCTTTACCTTTGGGTCGCCTGATCAGTACAAACAAATTTCTGCATCGGGCCCTTCCTTTGTAATTCCTGGGGCAATATTGTACCCATTGCTGTTCAGCTTCTTGATTGGCAGCTGCTGGACCTGCCTGGTGGACCCTGGGGCCCTGAAAGAAAGTAGAGAAGTCTAGGGGATGTGTGCCCTCCATGGGAGAGGGAGGGGGCTCTGTCTCACTTGGAAGCCAGGCCCAGATCGGGACCAAGTGTGCTGGCTGATGGCAGAGCACCTGGCTAGCCTGGCCTGCCGCTTGGTGAGCTGGGGGCGGGGCCCCCGGTTCCTGGAATCTGGTTCCAGAAGAAACAAAGATGTTTGCGTCCTGGCCTGCCATGCTGTCAAAGGTTTCCTCGGGAACTGTGAGGTGGGTGCCAGCTAGGGAGGGTTCTGAAGGCTGCCCAGAGGAACAGAGGTGCCCCCCAGGGCCGGCCGCGGTGAGGAGATCACCGAGCAGTGGGCCAGGTGCAGGAAGATGAGCGAGCATGCTGGAACACAGCGCTGCCAGGGTGCCCCCAGCCCCGGGCGCCTCTGCTGGGGCTGCCCCAGCTCTGATGGCAAGAAGGGAGAGGGAGGGTCTGGATGAGTGGACGTGACCGGCCTTCCCCTCTCCCATCTCTGGTTTTCAAGGGGACTCGGTGACTGTTGTCATGTGAGTCCTGAATTGCCTCCATTACTAGGCTGCCAAGGGGTGGGCACCTGCCCAGGCCTGCAGTTACGGGAGCCTGTGGAGATGGAGAGGACCAAGGTGCTCCAGGGCCACCTCCTCCAAGAGGCGGGCCCTCCGAGGGGGACATATTTTCTCAAAGGAAAAAGCAAGATGGCAGCTACAGACGGGCTGGAGAATGTCTCCGGCTCCCAGGGACGCAGACCAAGGGCCTTTAGGAAAGCTGAAGCCTCTCGCTGGAGCTTCTGTTTCTTTCTCTGTGTAATAGGGGTGATCATTTCAATCTCACTGGGTCGCTCAGAGGAAAGTGAAACAAGCCCAAAGATGCCAGCCTACCTTCGGCATGTCCTCAATGTAGGTTTCCTTCCTGCCCGCCTGGGATAGAAGCCCTAGGCGCCCTGTCTGGCAGGAATGCGTTGTCTGCCCAGAGTAGGGGGCCCAGGGAGTGCAGCCTCCTAAACAGGCCTCCTGGAGCGGTCCTGCCCACACTCTTGCTCCTCACCCGGGTCTGGACTGGTGCGGGGCGGGGGATTGCTTTCCCTTGCGAAACCCAAAGCCAGCCCAGTACCAGCTGTCAGAAACAGGTCCTTGGAGGCAGGCAGGCAGCAGCCTGTGGATGGGCCCCCATTGCTACTGAGGCACGTAAGATCCCAGTTTTTCCCAGCCGGGTGGCCAGGGTAGGTGTTCTTACTAACCCCGGAGCAGCAGCGCGGAGCAGTCCTGCACCCTGAAGGAAAGCACGGTGTTTCCCATGTGCAGAGATGGGCACTGACCTTTTATGCTCTAGCTTTATGTAGAGGGGAGAAACCTCAGGCTGAGTTAAAATAACTTCCCCCAGGTCCAGAGTGACTGCAGCAGCCTCCCCCCCAGAGGGGACAGGCCCCTACCCCCCTCCCCCCTGACCTTCAGGAAGCCCCAGATCCCCACTCTGGATAGTTGTGGTTCTCCCTAGAGTACCAGGGTGGGGTGGGGGGGCGGTGATTAGGGGGGCGGTGTCACTGCCGGAGGTTTGGAAGGGGCGGACTTGGGTGGGTCACTGCTCTCTTCCACTGGAATGCCCCCAGTAAGGCCAATCCTTACCAGAGGAGGAAAAAGGTTAGAATAACTGCCTTTCTCCCGGCGGAAGAGCTGCCTCCAGCGCCCCGCTCCCCTCCGCGTGCGGTCGGGGCCTCTCTCAGCGGTCTCCACCCGCGTCCTCCTCGAGGCCGCCCTCTCGGAGAGTTCCTGCACCTCGTTCTCCTCTGTCCCCAGTGGGGCGGCGCGGTGCACAGGCTCCTTGGCTCCCGAGCCACGGGCGCCAGAGGCGGTTGATGAATTTCGGTGTCACCAGGGGTTTAGCCCGGATTTGGGAACCGCGCGCTCTAATACGCGCACACGGTCCTGCCCTTTCTAAAGCGCAGCCCTTTCACCCGGCCGCTGATTTATGAAGGAATCCGATCCCGGACGGGCTGGGTTGGAGCCGGGAGCCCCAGGCCCCCGCGGCGGCCTTCGGGCTCTTTCTCCTTGCGGGACCCTTGGCGGCTCCGGGCGTTCTCCTGCGCCGGACTCAGGAAGCCCTCCCTGCCGGGCGGGGCCTCCCGCGGCCGAGGAGTTCCCTCCGAGCCGCTTTCGCCCGCTGGAAGGGAAGAAGGCGGGCGGAGAGAGTCCGCGTTTTCATTCGGAATTGAGCCAAACCCTCGCTGTCGCCTTGAGGCAGGCAGGCAGCAGCCTGTGGATGGGCCCCCATTGCTACTGAGGCACGTAAGATCCCAGTTTTTCCCAGCCGGGTGGCCAGGGTAGGTGTTCTTACTAACCCCGGAGCAGCAGCGCGGAGCAGTCCTGCACCCTGAAGGAAAGCACGGTGTTTCCCATGTGCAGAGATGGGCACTGACCTTTTATGCTCTAGCTTTATGTAGAG